>OV884058.1:63876991-65126991 GCA_930367215.1 Pollenia angustigena
TTTTAAAGCATGACCAATATTTGATTTTATTTTTATAAATTAAAATAAATTTTATTTCACGGCGATCACTGGTCTTTTCTGTCAAATCGTATGGTAAATGTCGTGCCATGCTTGTTCTGTTCATATGCCTACTTAACTCTCATACACTTGCAGTATAAAATTTTGAATAAGTAACTCCAATGTATTTTTAAGTTTCGTTATTTTTTCAAACTAATTTTACTTAAGCTAATGTAAATTTTAATATATCGTCTGCTTAATATCCAATGGTAAAATTAGTTTATTTCTGCAGACAATATACAATTTTTAAAAAGTGGCATTAACTTTTATTGTTTTGTAAAACCCATGGTGGAATAAGCAGGTGGCATCGTTACGGCAACAAATACAACATTACAACAAAAATTGAAATTATATCACTGTTTAAGTCATAAAATACTTTAAACAAAAATCAAAGAGTACCGCTGAACGTGATAAAATAAATAAATTTTTAGTAAATTTTTATCAATATCTTATTTATTTTAATTTAAAATTATCAAAAACTTTAATAATATACAATAATCACAGCACAAAACGTGGACTTTTTGTAAACATAAAAAAAACTTTGACATAAACCTAGACAAACAACGCAAGAGCAAAAAATCGTCATCTGGCGTAGTGCTGCCACCTGTTTATTCCACCATGGTAAAAACTATCAAAACAATGACTTTTTATTTCGTGCTTAAAATTTGGTTTTTTCTGTTTCCGTACTTTTGTGTAATTTTGTCTCTTTATGAAAGAAGTTTATGCTTGCTCTCATTTTCAGGAACTTTACCCAAAAAGTAACCCCGGGTCTCCACGTAGCAATATTTATTGCGGCAAACGTCAAATTTGATTGCTCCATGAGTGGCAATCCATTGCGCAATGATTGCTCTTCTTATTGCTTGAGCAATTATTGCTTAGCAATCTGCTGTAAAATGAGTTGTCATTTATCTGACATTTCATTTCTCTGTACGTCTGTTTATGGCAAAGCAATTTCACGTGTTCTCCAGCAATATAGTCAGCAATTATTGCTCCATTGTTCTGTCATTGTTCTGCCGACGTTATTGCTTGAACTTATATCAATAAAAATTGCTACGTGGAGACCCAGCGTAAAGAAACAGAGCTAGTAATAGATTTAATTAGAAATTTGTTTTACATCACGAAAAAAATACACAAAAGTCTGCAACATTGATAAATACACAAAAAACAAACCTACAAAAACACATGTGATCATCCAACGGATTGCAATTGTGGAACGGAAAAGACAAAAATTCCGCACCGTTCCTTTTAGGGAATCGTTCAATGGAACTAGGTCGTTTCGGAACGACACAACTCTTCAACAACTTACAGTTTGTCGGGCCCATGTGCTTTGTTGTGATACAGACGTGTATTTTAGCCCCGCATACGATTTGAACTATTAATTAATCACATTTGATTTTGTAATATAAGCAGCGAATGGACGCTTAAAAAAAATAATATACATATTTTGTTATTTAAATTATTTAACATAATAGTGAACAATTTAAAACGATTAAATTAAATAAAATAAAACAGTAAAAATAAATACGTATGTATGAATGTTCATACATGTGTATACATATTCTGAACAAAAACATTAAAATTTCTTGTTTTTTTTTTTTTTTGTTGTTGTAAAATACAATAAATAATAAAAATACTAAAGCAAAGCAAAACGGTGAAAAACAAAAACAACTCTTTGCATGAGTACGAACAGTGAAACAACACTAAGACAAAATGAAAGAAACGTTTACGTTTTAGTACAATCAAACGAAAATAATGCGGAAATAAATAAAACTAAACAAAATAATATAAACTATTTAACGGCTAAGCCAATTACTAGAACACGTTCCCTATCACCCTCGGTGTTTACAAAAACAGTGGATAGTGACTCATTAAAAAAACTACAACTAGATTTGGTGACAAGTGTTGCCAGGCCAGCAAGTATTGCCGTGACGTCAAAAACAAATTTAGTGGGAAATGAAACCATGAACTTAAACACAAATGCAATGGAAAACCCCCCTGTAAAAAGCTGCCAAAAGCCTACAGTACAAGTTGGTATGGACAGGTACATAACAGTGCTTAAACGGGGACGCAGCCCTACCTCTGCAGCAGTTGCTTCGGCCTCAAAAGTACCATCTTTTGATAAAATAAATACACAAAATCGTTTTGCGATTCTGGAGGATGAATCCTCTGAAGCACCAAACGTCATTAAATCGTCTAAGCCACCCCCGATATACCTTAGAGAGCAAAACTCTAATGAGTTAATAAAAAGTTTAATTTCGGTGATAGGTGAAAATTCCTTTTATGTAGCTGCAATAAAGCGCGGTATCATTAACGAGACTAAAATACAGGTGAATCACGAGGATGATTTTCGAAAAGTAATTACAGTATTTGAGACTCTGAATAAAAACTTTTATACTTATCAACTGAAGAGCAGTAAAGGTCTTCAGGTAGTAATCAAGGGCATTGACTCATGCGTAGACCCAGAAGAGGTTAAAACATTCTTAGAAGAAAAAGGCTTCAAGGTAAAGCATGTAGTAAATATTAAAAAATAGAGAAAAAATTCCCCAACCACTCTTTCGAGTTGAGTTTGAACCCGGCGACGTAAAACTTAAAAAAAAACGAAACACATCCTATTTACAATTTAAAATATATTCTCTACAGAAGAATAACTATAGAAGAGCCGCACAAAAGAAATGGTCCCGTTCAATGTTTAAACTGTCAAGAGTACGGTCATACTAAGGCATACTGCTATTTACCCCCTGTCTGCGTAGTATGTGGTGAACTACACGGTACAGTTTCTTGCGATAAGTCTAAAACCGACCCCAACGTAAAAAAATGTAGCAACTGTGGCGGTAATCACACTGCCAATTATAGAGGATGCCCTGTATATAATATCGTCAAGCAGACGGTTGGACCAAAAACAAATACCCCTCAAATGCAGGTTGCAAATCAAGTAAACACAAATGCAATTCAAGCCCCCCAGCCTAGTAATAACAGAACCTCTTACGCTAACGTCCTAAAATCAAACCATCAGCCAATGCAAGGTGCTTCGCCAAGTAATGATGAAACTCCGGTTTCTAATTTAAGTCGCTTAGAAAAAACCATGGAAACATTAGTGCAAACGGTAAATAATTTTACGAACACAATGGGTAATATGATGCAGGAAATGCTTAGAATGCAATCGATGTTATTGCAAGCTGTACTTAATAAACCATGAACTGTTTAAAAATTTGTTTTTGGAACGCAAACGGCATCCGCCAACATAAAAATGAATTAGAATACTTTCTTAAAAATAAACAAATTGATGTCATGATGATTTCTGAAACTCATTTGACCTCAAGAAATACGTTTAAAATAAATGGTTATATACTATATGATACCAAGGACCCTCGAGATAGAGCTTGTGGAGGTTCTGCCATTTTAAATAAAACCCGAGTGAAACACTACCTAATGTGTGATCATCGTGAAGATTATCTCCAAGCAACGAACATTTGCGTTGACGAATTAAATAGAAACCTAGTTATTTCATCGTTATACTCCCCGCCTAGATTTTCAATATCGGAGGACCAATATCATAAATATTTTAAATCATTAGGACCGTGTTTCCTAGCCGCTGGCGATTATAACGCTAAACATACCTTCTGGGGGTCGCGACTTATAACACCAAAGGGTCGTGTTTTATTTAACACAATTTCTAAAATGGATTTAAATGTGGTAGCGAGCGGACAACCAACATATTGGCCCACTGATCATCAAAAAATTCCAGATGTCATCGATTTCGGCGTGGTTAAAAACATTCCCATAGAAACGATTCATGTTGAAGCCTCCCTAGATTTATCTTCCGACCACACACCTACAATTGTTACTATAATGAACCCCAATAGAATTGTACCTCCGACGACAGCAACGCAAATTAATTGGTTAAAATATAAAAAATATCTCAGTACCCATTGCACAGAAAATATTCCGCTCAGTACACCGGATTATGTAGATCGTTCTATTGACAATTTTGACAGTTTTCTGAAACTAGCTGTTCAACATTCCAATATTGCCCCCAAAAAAACAAAAACTATTAAAATATATTCCACAGATGTCGAGCATCTTTTGTCTGAAAAAAGGAGGGCTCGAAGAGATTGGCAATTGCACAGATCCCCTCAACTTAAGAACTTACTTAAAGAGTGTACAAAAAGACTTAGAAAGTTACTGCAGACTAAGAAAACGGCTTCTCTGGAAAAATGTCTTGAGGAACTTGATGCAACCCCACAATCAAACTACTCATTATGGCGCGCAGCTAGAAATCTCAAAAGGCCAGTTGTCTCTAAACCACCATTAAGAAACTTGAATGGAAGTTGGGCAAGAAATAATGTTGAAAAAGGAAATCTGTATGTCAATCATTTAAAAAACGTATTTACCCCAAATATATCTCACGATATTGCGGTCGAGTTACCACCTGTTGCTGCTAGAGCAGCTGTTCCGCTAAGATTTGAGATAAGAGAAATCGAAAAGGCTATTTGTGATTTAAACCCCAAGGAGGCTCCTGGTTTTGATAAGATCAGCAACAAAATGCTTTTGGAGCTACCCAGCATAGCAAAGAAAATTATTCTTTTAATTTTTAATGCTATTTTACGCCTTAAATACTATCCTCAAAAGTGGAAGGTCTCCTTAGTCACCATGATACCTAAACCTGGAAAGGATCACACAAAAGTTGAGTCATATAGGCCTATAAGCTTACTTTCTAATATATCAAAGCTGTTTGAGAAGCTGTTAGCGTCAAAATGAACCCCAATTTTAAATGAAAATAGATGTATTCCTAACCACCAATTCGGCTTTAGAAGAGAACACAGCACAATTGAGCAAACCCATCGTATAGTAAACGCAATAAGAAAAGCCTTTGAAGAAAAAAAATATTGCTCCGCTCTCTTCATCGATGTTTCTCAAGCTTTGATAAAGTCTGGCATGAAGGCTTATTACATAAATTGAAGCTCAACTTACCAGTAAACACACACAAGCTGTTAGAAAGCTACTTAGTCGGTCGAAAATGTATTATTAAAGAAGGTGATTATTTAAGCTCTCCTCAGCAAATTGACGCTGGAGTCCCTCAGGGAAGCATCCTGGGCCCACTTTTATACTTAATATATACCTCGGACATGCCAACAAACAACTACACACAAACTTCAACATTTGCTGATGATACAGCTTTTTTGAGCGTGCACGAAAACCGTCAAGAAGCATCTCGATACCTACAGGATCATATATTTCAACTCGAACTATGGTTAAAGCAATGGAGGATAGAGGTCAATGAGCAAAAATGCGTACATATAACATTCACCTTGCGTCGGGAATCATGCCCCCCTATTAAAATCAATAATCAAATAATACCTCAAAATTCGCATGTAAAATACCTCGGTATTCATCTAGATCGCCGTTTAACGTGGAAAAGCCATATAGAGGCAAAATTAACTCAAATGAAACTAAAAGCCATCCAAATTCATTGGCTTATTGGAAGAAACTCTGTCCTTAGTCTCGACTGCAAACTTCTTCTTTACAACTCCATCTTAAAGCCAATCTGGTGCTATGGTATTCAGTTATGGGGCACTGCCTCGGCCTCTAATATCGAAAAAATTCAAAGGCGCCAAAATAAACTACTTCGAATAATCACAGCTGCCCCTTGGTATGTTAAAAACTCAAATATTCACAAGGATCTTAATGTTCCATTAGTTAAAACTATGATTACGAAATATGCAGTAAAATACTTAAAAAGGCTCGAATCGCACCCGAACCCACTAGCACGAAATATTTTAAATGATAGCGGCCACACTCGCTTAAGAAGAAGAGACACTGCAGCACTTATCCAATTAGATGAGCGATAAACACTATAAAAGTGAACAGAACCCGCGATGAAGAAAATTTTTGTCTGGCACTGGCAGGACAAAAAATAACGTATTAGGTTAAGATTTGATTAATTATTGTTAGTTCATATTTAATATATGAAGATTCAATAAATAAATAATGAGAAAAAAAAAAAATGTCACACACCACAACGGCAACAGGAAACCCAGCATCGTATAGTTTTGTTATAATTACACTTAAAAGTTCCGGGGCAGTCGTAGTCGTACTCAAAGGTTTCCTCTGCCTTCATCTCGCCAAATGTCAAATGTCGTGCTTAATTCCCAATTCTAATTTTTGATAAAAACACTGAAATTAACTGTTTTTCTTCTAACGATAAATGCGTCGTTTGTCGCATTAACTCCAGGGTTATGTACAAAATTCCTTCGGTAATATGGATTTTTCGGCACCAGCGTTACAACGTCATAACATGTGGTAGAGGAAACCCTTTATTATCAATATGACTATATGCTCGACGACCAGAATCATGTAGGCAAATAGCATTCGATATATCGGCCCATTTGCATTTGACATTACCTGGCGTCGTAAGGCTCCGTATTTGCCCCTCTGTAAAATTTTTTAGTGGAATTCATTGCATCGTGCGCTTTGAACCTAAGTCCTCTATTTTCAGATTCCAATTTACGAACTCTTCACTGTATTGCTTGAAAACCGTTTCAGTATATGACGGACTAAAACATAAACAAAAGCTAGTATTGGTTTATGAACAGATAAATAAAATTGCTTGCGTATCGAGAAAGACTTTGCCAGTTCGATACAAATTATTTTGGTTTCACAATGTTTGACATTTTGAGCCGTAAACACTTACGATGCAATCTTTCTGTTTTTTTTTTTTTATTGTTGGAGAATTGCTGCCACCATATACATAACTCGCATTAAATCACATAAAAAAGTACATATACAGCCATGTTAATCAATTGAGATTTCCCGTTAAAGTTTTTTTTGAAAATTACCGTAAGATTACTTCTAATGAAGATAAGCTGTACTAATAGTATAATGTACATATATAAAACGAAATAATTTAATGAACTTTAAACACTGGTTTGATCGATTTTAATTTCACTCGGATTCGATACTCAGAACATGGCTGATAACCTTTTTGTTTACCCTCATAGACATATTTTGTATTGATATTTAGTTGTAAGCAAAAATGTTTAAAACATTTTGCAACTTTTATTACAATATACAAATGGTACAGTGATACAACGAACCATTTTTAAAGACTGCTATCCCACTTATAGTTATAACAAAAATTTATTTTTAATAGTTTGCGTGAAATCATAAATTTGTTCTTATCAAATTTACAGCATGCCACACCCATAATTACCAATCCTTAGATCCAGTTTTTTGGATTTAAATTTGGCATTAAAATTTTTAAAATCAGCGATGACAAGAAATTGAACTTTTGGCCGATGAAATTAAATTTTCAGCCACTGTGCGCCGGTCTCAACATATTGAATTCAAATCCACACAATTTTAACTTAAACCTTTACAGCTTCAGTGGCTCCTTTGTCCACATTCGACTCTCAACCTAAAGCTAATATGGGCCTGTAGTATTAAACTATCTAAACGAACCGTATATTTTTGGTTAATTCTGAAGCTTTCTAATTTGTTTTATAATTATTTCAATTATTTCAATATAGAAGAAAAAAATATATTCTTATAGGACAGTACATACAACTGCATTATCATATTTGTGCACTGTTGTATCAAAAGGTGTGTGAATTGGATTTACACACTGTAGTGTAGGGCGATCTAGTGGTGACTAGCATAAGCACATATTTTGAGTGTTAATTTCGAACGTATCATGCTGTCGTTCTGTGCTTGCCGCTAAATCTGACATTATACAAGGTAAAAAATGCTAAAACTAAAATTTTTCAAGATTTTATTAATAACATTTAAAATATTGAACAAATTTTTGATTACCAATTTCTCCGAAGGAAAGATATTACATCATATTATGCTTTTTGATTCATTTGTTCTAGAATTAAAAATAGTAAAAAAATTTTAAAAATTGGTATTTATATAAATCTTTTTGTATCAAAACAATCACATTGTACTTACTTTTAAAAAATGCATGCAAGTGTTGCAGTTTCCATTCAGTTAAAAGAAAAATTAAATCCTTATCAGCTTCCATTTTATTCTACTGAGTCAATACTATAGGACGAGGTATTAATTAATGCTTTTGTAAAATTCTTTTAAACTCAAGATTGTTTTTTCGTGGTTTTTCAATAGGTGGTCCTACCATTTGGTAAACAATGGTGTATTCTGGCAATACGCTAAGCAAAACGTTAAGTCATTATTTTTTGTTTGTACAATTAAATAGATTTCAAAAAATTTTAAGTCTCTGGAAAAGTTGCTACAATTTGTTTTGCTGAATGCATATAACCCCAAATTAGTATAGACAAATCTTTAAATGATTGACGATACACTTTTGTAATTGTATTACTTTAAATTTACATACATAGGTATGAATTTATTATTATAAATTATAAAAATATTTTAATCGATCACAAATTGTCCAAGAATATATGTATGTAGTACACACACGTTGGCTATGCTTTTTTTAATGACACCATAAACAAACACACACCAAATATTTTTTGTTGAGAACATAAAAAATGCCGTTACAATATTTGCACAAAAAATCAAAAAAATTTAAGTACGCGAACGATGTTGACTATTTAAGACAGGGATGTCAGCGCCTTGCACAATTGTGCAAATTAATTCACATGTACGCTTACGCTCTTTTATTTTGCGAGCGTAAAATATAATTGTTTACTGAGAAACACTCTCATTCAGCGGGAAATATCGCAAATATTGCAAGGCCTGTTTTGAGGTCTCTAAATATATTTATGTATATAAATAAATATACAATAACTGTATGTAGGTACTTTTTTTTTTTTTGTTTTATTATCTTTTTTATTTTATTTATTATCTATGTTTTTGTTTTGTTTTATTTCTGTTTTTGACATTGTACAATGATTTTAAAACAGGGATTTCCATTTCTTTGCCCAATTCTGCAATTGTGGTTATTTTTTAAGATAGAATTTTAAAATTTTATAAAAATATATATGTAAAGTGAATCCTAATCAACAAAAATTTCAAATTTTCAAAATAATTGTTTTGCATTTAAGCTAACGATATGTGTTTTGTTCGACGGGGCGCTATATCCTATATTAAAAAAAAATTCCTTCAAATGTTTGTCGCTTTTCTCCTCAACATATCTTTGCGAACAAATATTTTCCGATTTGAAATACATTTGCTCAAAACAACGCAATAAATTAACATCCGCAAACCTAAAAAATGTTTTGTTGTTACGAAACTGCAATATAAATTTAGAAGATATTATTGGTAAATAAAAGTATTTATTATAGGCTAGTAAAATCTTCTCTTTTTATAATGGTGGTAAATACTTACAGTTGCATTAGTATGAGCAAATGAATTTTCATTGTTAGAATTCGCAAAGGTATGTTGAGCAAAAAACGAAAAATATTGCAAAGAATTGTATTAGGTTGTAAAAAGATTCAAATATTGTGAACTGCGCAATTTTTCCAAAAAATAAGCAAAGTTTCTGAGGTTCCAAATTAAATTTATTTAAATAATAACTGATTGTGTCTGTCCATAACTCAACATTTTTCGATAATTGTATTATTATTTATTGCTTTTAAGTCTTCATAGCAATAAATGTAAGTTAACTTTAAATGGTCTGATGAAAAATGAATGGAAAGCATGAACTATATTTCCTCGCATAATGCTGGCCCTGGTGTTTGCATCGCCCTTTCATGAAAATGTTTTGTAAGTTTTAATACCTAACCTGATTCCCAACAATTTAATCGAACATAGATGACCCTTAGAAAAGGTCTTTAATAAGGCCTCGCAATAGGCCTCGCAACCGCATATTTCGCCCGCTGGGCATGTAAGAGATAAGAGTAATCTCACCAACACAATCATAATTGACATCACTGATTTAAGATCACTTTGCACCACAGAGCACACAGAGGTGTCACGAGACAGAAAATATTGTGTTTTTTCTGTCTTTTTCTTCGATCCAATATGAAAGATAATCAAAAAAATACCTGTTGTAGAGCCAAAAAGCCGAAGAAAGATATTAAGTTTCCCGTATTTCCTATTTTGGTACTATTTTTTCCCACCATTAAAGTATAACTTAGTACGAATATGACAATGAATGGAGAAAAATATTTTTAAAAAAAGTACCAAAAATAGTTACGATATTCACCCTTTAATTCGAATTTCGAAAAAGTACCAAATTCATATTCTTTTTTTTTTATAAGTTTCGAATGTGGTATAAACTTTATTTCTTGGTTTATTGGTTCAAAAGATAGATGGGGTGGCAAAAAAATACCAAAATTCAGGGTTTACCCGTTTTCTCCCTAAAAGAGCTGAATTTCAAAAAAGTACCAGACACCTGTGCGCTTGTTTTTCTAAAGAACAACGATAGGTATTACAATTTTTTTGTATCTCTTTTAGTTTTGGAGAAATAAGGTAATCGAATTTACCTGTTTTTACCCCCTAAACATTCGAATTTCCAAAAATCCCGTCGTAGTGGACCGATTTGGGGATATACCCACCACCGGTCCAAATTTCAAGTTTTAAGCTTCAGGCGTTTAGGCTGTTTGATGATGAATCAGTCAGTAACGTTACAATTTTATACATATAGATTGTTGTGGGAAAAATTTGCAGACGTTTTCTTAATTGAAAATATGTGGTTGCGAAAAAAAATGTATGCTCTATTACCCTAATGGCCATTTTCTCAATGTATCGACAAACTGTCTGTTACTTAATGTCAACATAAATTTATTGGACCGATAAACTGTCCGTTAACGATTTTGGGTTTCTCAATATACCGACAAAAAACATTGTTTTCAGTTGGCAACACCACTCAAAATACATGTAAAAGTTGGGAGTCAGCTGATTGAATTTATCTGTACGGCAAATAAAAGGAAAATAAATAATTGGCGGATGAGTGCCGGTTAGCTTTGCGATAAAATCGAAGCAAATGAGACGAACAATTTGAATTTGTTAACATAAGCAATAACGTCAGCAGAATGACGTCACAAAAATGTTCTGTGCTTAATATTTTTTTCAGAGTGGAGTAAACGTATGTCTGAACACAAAACATAAAATTTAACGGAAATCAGGTTGACAGGGAATATATATGTGAAATTGTGTAAATTATGTGTTTTCGGTTACATATTTAAAAAAAATATGAATAAAAATTGAAAACTTTTGAATTAAGCTACGTTCACAATCAAAAAAACATTTTCATTTGGTGTTCATAATAGAGCAACAATTTATTTTGCAACCACACACATTTTGTATTGTTTGAAAATTTAAGCCACAACAATATTATGCATTTATTTTTATTTTTGTAAACATTTTGTTAAAATTTTCATTCAAAACTAAATAAAATCACTTTAATCGTCAGAAACAATTTCATAAAAATTGTTGCTGAAGTTCTAGTTGACTCAACTTTAGTTACATTAGCTCTGTTTCTTTACTTTTTGGGTAAAGTTCGTGAGAATGAGAGCAAGCATAAATTTCTCTCATAAAGAGACAAAATTACACAAAAGTACGGGAACAGAAAAAACCGAATTTTATGCACGAAATAAAAAGTCTTTGTTTTGATAGTTTTTACAAAACAATAAAAGTTTATGCCACTTTTGAAAAATTGTATATTGTCTGCAGAAATAAACTAATTTTACTAAAAATTAAACCAAACAAACACTTTTACAATAACTAACATTAGGTTTTTCTAATATTTAAACATAAAACTTTATATTTAAGTACATTATTTGTCTCCACAACACTTTTTCCAAAATTTGGTTCAAAATTTTTTTGCTTTGCATTTCATTGTTTTGTTTATGTTTTACAGCTGTTTGACAATTTACACAATTTGCACGAAGAAAAATTCTGGGCTGTTTCGTGTAAGAAGAAGAAGAATTTTATTCTCTCAAATCCGCTCTCATTTACACAAATTTAAAGTACGGGAACGCTTTTCGTGCAAATTGGGATCCCAAAGTAGAGTAAAGAAACAGAGCTATTTTTAAAAAAGTTTAGTTACATTCTTGTTCTAAAAATGAAAGGAAAATATATGAAACACTTTGGGAAGAAAAAAGATAGTAGAAAAAACATTTTTACTTGGTGTTCATAATAGAGCAACAATTTCTTTTGCAACCACACACATTAGCTCTGTTCGTGAATCACTGTCCTCTACAGCAGATACTTACCTTTCCATTTCTTTTTCATTCCCATATCTTATAACTATTTCAAACGGCTCTACGGAGTAAATAAAAAATAGTAATCTGTACAGACTTCTCCTTCTCTTATCCCCTAAGAGAGGAAAGTCTGTAAAGTTAAAATATTTAGTTCCCACAGGAGCCAAAATATTCATGGTCCATACGAGCCAGGAGTAACAACCAACTGGTTACTTCAAACTGGACCAAGAGAAAAATGCACCTGATTACCCAGCGTTGCCAGAAGATTTGGAAGGAAAATCTTCATTTGGCCAAAGAAAAATCTTATTTTGAAGAGAAAAATCTTCAAATTTTTTATTTAAATCGAAATACATAATTGCGGTATTTATGCAAAATTAGATTGCAGGTTTAAATTGTGTTTTTTGTTAAATTTTTTTTTTATAAAATTTTTTCTAAAAATACAGTTTAAATCCATTAAATAAATAAGAACTTAAAAAATTCCTAATGGAATTGTTATTAAAATAATGTTGGAACACCTTTTAAAAGATATTCTTAAGCACTTATGTATATGTATGTATATACTTTGTTTAAACATTATCATAAGCATGGAATTTTCAAATTAAAAGCTTCCTAAGTTCCATTAGTTTTACCTTTTGGTACTAAATACCTGAACTTTTTTGTTCTTTAATAATATATGAAACTATATAAACACAAATAATTTTTTTTCATCAATATTCCCAAAATGAGCAACTGCTAATCTAAGATGCTTTTTTAATATTTTGTATGCCCAGAAATCATGACGTATTTTTGTGTATGCTAGAGAATGGGTTCAGAAGTGTGTAAAAGCAATAGTTAGACAGCAAGCTGATACAAGACTCCTGTTTAAAAAAATTATGTATGTTGTACAAACTTAAAGTTAAAAATCTTTATTTCTTAAAATAAAAAAATCTTAATTTGAGAAGAAAAAATCTTCAAATCTTATTTTGGTCAAAAAATCTTTAACATTAAGATAAAATCTTCATTCTGGCAACGCTGTGATTACCCCTTCTACAGAAAGTACAAAATAACACTACGTCATCTATCGATTTGAACAAGACATGAATATAACGTCGGCAGAGCAACGGTTTTAATTGGTAAATTGTGGCGAATACGTGTTGATGTTCATGTTCTGATTGACCACAGTTTTTGTTGTTGTAGCGTTTGGTTGAATACACGAAATACATTGTATGGCCAACATCATGGCGCACATGGATGCTAAGACGAATGTTTAGGCAACGATGGCAGCACATGGACGAAACATGAACATGAACAGTCTACACAAGTAGAATCGCTCAAAAAGAAGAAGAGAAAAACATGAGGTAAAGGCTCAGTCAGTGCTACCGTCGGATATTTTAAAAAAGTACCAAAAAAGGGGATATCTACAAAAAAAGTGGCACCAAAAAGGGGATTTTTAAAAAATAAGTACACCACGTTACGCAGTTTTTACGTTTTTTTCTATTTATTATAATATTAAACGGTATTAAAACATAACAAAAAACAGAAACTGGGAATTATTTCCTTTCGCAGGCTACTTTATATTATATTCAACACTTTTTTTATTTTTCGAATTTATTCTATGAGCTAAATTTCAGTTATGTATTTTATAAAGCTTTTTTGTAATAGTCCTATTCCTTCAATTATTCAGAAATGACTTTATACACTACCAGACAATATAATAGTCAGATACACCAATTACTGTAATTTCGGAAGATGATTTGTACCACAATTAATAACAAAATCCATAGTTTTATAATTTTATTCTACAGTCAACCTAATTACAAAAGTTTAGGCCCAGGCCCAGGATGTCGACAAGAACATTTCTTTGGTATATTTGTATTGAAAACAAAAACTAATTTTAGTTTTTTATAAATATGCGAAAGAAATGAATGCTAGAATGCTAATCCTATAACAAAAAAACGAAAATATCCCTTTTTCAAATACTTTATATTTAATCAGTTCCGCAATTTAATACAAATAAATGCATACATGCTACTGAATGTTAAGAAATGCAGCAACTGTGGCGAAATACAAACGGCAAACTATAGTGGTTGTAGAGTCTTCTTGCATTTAAAAAAACCTGCTTTAGTTCAAAAATATACTCACTCCCAATATGGTCCGTCGCATGCGCCCAGCCAAGCCGCTGGCTCTATTGCTAGTACTTCACAAACAAACAATCAAAACCAATCATATGCCCAAGTCTTAAAAGGAAACCCTAATGCGAAAAATCCCCCGAGTACTTCTAACGCAAAGCAACCTCGATACGCTAATGGTCCTAGGGAAAGTCTACAAATGCCTTCTGGAAATATGCCTACCTCAATTGAAACTTTAATTCAAACTATGAATAACTTCATGGCCACTATGCAGAACATGTTTCAGGAAATGATGCGAAACCAGAACATGCTCCTGCATGTTCTACTCAACAAAAAATGAACCAGTTAAAAATATGTTTCTGGAATGCAAACGGGTTATCCCAACATAAACACGAAATTGCCAACTTTCTTCATAGGCATAAAATCGACGTACTTCTTGTCTCTGAAACACACTTTACTCATAAAAACTGCTTTAGGGTAAATGGATACCTTACGAATGACACAAAACATCCCAGCGGACGAGCTTGTGGTGGCCCAGCCATAATTGTGCACAGGCCACATCTATAAATCTTACTGATTTCAATCTAACGTTAACATCCGTTTATTGTCCCCCGAGGCACAAAATTTTACACGATAAATTTCTCAACTTCTTCTCCACATTGGCCCAGAAATTCATTGCTGCTGGCGACTACAACGCTAAACATACATATTGGGGCTCCAGACTTATAAGTCCTAGAGGTAATCAGCTATACAATACCGTAACTGCAAATAATTTTGATGTGGTATCGAGTGGTGAGCCTACCTATTGGCCAACCGACTTCAATAAGCTACCAGGTACTAGTTAGTTCCTCCTATGATCTTTCGTCTGATCATTCACCTTCAATCCTCATTTTAAAAGGTAACTCTGACGCCGCAGCTGCAAACTTTATTTCCTATCCAAACAGAAACACAAATTGGTTAAAGTATAAAATATATGTGAGCTCTCACCTATCACAGTGCATTCCCCTAAAAAATTCATCTGACATCCAAATAGCTGTCGACCGATTTACAGAAGTCTTGGATACTGCAGCAAGAAATGCAACCCCAATCAAGCGGACAATTAAACGTGCTCCTTACAATACATCGACGGATATAGAGACCCTTATCAGAGAAAAAAGGAAGTTAAGAAGACAATGGCAAAACAGTCGTTCCCCAACCACTAAGGCCCAACTACAATTATGCCTGACCACTCTTCGCAACAAATTGAGACAGAACCACGAGTCTGCAATAGAAGGCTATCTAAACAGCCTAGACGCCACAAAAAACTCCAATTATAGCTTATGGAAGGCTGTACGGCATATGAAATGCCCTATAACCCAAGAATCTCCATTAAGACTGAAAACCGCACTTGGGCCAAAAACACACATGAAAAATTAAACGCTTTCGCGGGCCACCTTGAGAAAGTTTTCACGCCACATGATGCACATACTTGTTCCTGTCGTCCAATCATTCCTGATAAGGTAAACCATCCATTAAAATTTAACATAACTCAAGTAAAATCTGCAATAGAAAAAGTGAATATTAGAAAATCTCCCGGACCTGACCGCATCACAGGGTCAATGATAAGAAACCTACCATCGTCTGCTTCCAGAATCTTGCTGCTCATTTTTAACGCTATATTAAGAGTCGGATACTTCCCATCCTCATGGAAGAGGTCTATAATTGTTATGATTCCCAAGCCAGGAAATGATGCTAGCCAGGTTGCGTCGTACAGACCGATAAGCTTATTGTCAATCCTATCGAAGCTTTTCGAAAAAATATTCGTTTTAAGTATAACTCCTCATCTAAATGAACACGACATCATCCCGGATCACCAGTTCGGATTCAGAGCGAAACATGGTACAATAGAAGAAGTGCATAGAATTGTCACCCTTATTAGATCGGCGTTTGAGAAAAAGCAATACTGCTCAGCCCTGTTTATAGACATATCCCAAGCATTTGACAAAGTTTGCCATGATGGGCTACTCATCAAAATAACACGAATGCTTCCTCAAAACACTCACAAGCTTCTGGAGAGCTATCTAACAGGCAGAACATTCACAGTAAGGTCGCAAGATAAATACTCCCCCCTCAAGAAAATTACTGCTGGTGTCCCCCAAGGCAGCATATTAGGACCGCTTCTATATATAATATACACAGCGGATATGCCAACAAACCTGAGCACGCATACCTCTACATTTGCAGACGACACAGCATTTATTAGCGTTAACCATGACCCAAAAGTCGCATCGCAAAATCTGCAGTCCCACATCAATGAACTAGAGGCCTGGCTAGAAAAATGGAGAATAAAGGTTAACCCGGCTAAATGTGCTCACTTAACTTTCACGCTCAGAAGACAAACGTGCCCAGATGTAAAAATAAATAACATCACTGTTCCGGTAGAAAACCATGTTAAGTACTTGGGAATTCATAAAGATAGACGCTTGACCTGCTCGCGTCGTATTGAAGCGAAAATCGGCTATGAAACTTAAAGCAGCTCAACTACATTGGCTTCTCGGTCGAAACTCAAACTTGCCCTTAGACAACAAAATTCTCTTATACAAGTCCATCATAAAACCAATATGGACATATGGCATCCAATTATGGGGTACTGCATGCGCATCTAACATCCAAAAGCTTCAAAGAAGACAGTATAGAATATTACGACAAATTGTCTGCGCCCCATGGTATATACGTAATGATATTATCCACAGAGATCTCAACGTCCCCACTATCCAGGAGGAAATTAAAAAATAATCAAAAAGCTACATCGATAAACTAATGGCCCACCCTAACTACCTCGCTCGGGGTCTGCTTCAGTTCGAAGGTCACCAGAGGCTAAAAAGAACCGATACTTTGAGCCTAACTAGAAGACATTTTTAAAATTTGAATACAGCAGTTAGTGGTTACATTGGCAACAACTAATAAACAACAAGTAGAATTAAGATTTGAACACATATTGTAAATTTCGATAAGAAAGATTCAATAATAAAAATAAATTAAAAAAAACAAAAAAATGCTACTGAATTTAAGTGCGAGTGTTTAAATTTCTATACTAAAGCATATTTAGTTTTTATCCAATTTCGTCTATTATTGCTTGAAATTTTTGTAATCAGGTTTATAATCCAAAACTATAACACTGGATTTAGTTATAAATTGTGGTACAAAACATATTCCGAAATTACAATAATTGGTGTATCTGATAAATGTGACGTGATGGGAGAAAACTGCGCTGATACTCGTCTTTAGCATTCCAAAAATATAAGAATCAGTTGGAATGGTTAAACAAACTTTTTCAATGTAGTCCTGTGTTATTTATTAATGGTCAGTTTCATACAAATTTTTTTTACAATTGATTGTTCTTAAAACGACTATATACTATACTTTCGTAAAATGTCTTCACTTGGAACCCAATCTTCAAGGCTAGTATCTAACAAATTTAAAGCATGGATTCGCAAGTTCTTACTTTTAACCTATTTGTTACTTTATTTTTAATTAAAGCTAACTTAGTAAAAACACGCTCAGAAGACCTACTATGAAAGATCAATTTGTAAAAGATTGAATATATATACAGGTATACTCATCAAATCTATTTTTCAATGTTCCAATTTCACGCCAAAATTCTTCGCAGTATTCGAAATTTCATATATGTATGTGTTCATAATTCGTGTCACTTACTTTACTCTCTAGAAGTTTAAATTCACTTATAAATGCATCTGGGTCAGTTATAATATCTTTAAACTCTGAAACTAATTCGAAATAGTTTATATCTTCATTAGGCACTATAAAAAATGGGTCTAAATACTTCAATATATTGAGCTTTTGGTTTTTTATATCAATTCTTTACACAACTTTTGGTAAAAACTTAGATTTTATTTTTAATATCAATTAAACAAATTTTAGAAAAGTTTTCGGAACACAACAGTTCGGTTTGTGCTTCACGACCAATATATATATATATATATATATATATATATATATATATATATATATATATATATATATATATTGTTTAAACTTGCGTTTAAACAATATAAAAATCAAGTAAAATATGAAGTAATTGCATTAAAAGAGAAAAAAATCCTATATTGAATTATGAAAGGAAAACAATCTGTAAAATGTAATGTAAACCTAATAGAATGAAATGTGAAATTATACAGTGTCAACCCTAAAAAAAATATAAATTGTATTTATAGTTTTAAATGTACTGTGAAGAAGAAAAAATATTTAGTACTTACGGAATTATTCCAAACCGGTTCGGCTTTTGTACAAACCGAAGACGGTTTTGAAGATTTATGTTTAATTGTATCATTACATTGAGCCCTTAGCAACAGAGCGAACAAGTAGCTTCTTTTATCTAAACCTAAAATTAATTTTGTTAACTATACTACATACTTACCATTATTTGAATTTCCTATACTTACTTAATCCTAAAAAATACCTAAAACAAAAAAATAAATAAAAGTTGTACTTACCAAAGCTACATAATTTAGTGGTTTTCAATTTAGCTGTGCTGGAAAGGAACCCCATACCCCAAAAGGTGATTATACTCAATTGCCATTACATAATACATTTAAAAGAAATAACTAACTCCCTATTTACTTATTTCTTTTACCCTCAACTCTACAATTATAATCACTCACATGAGTGGTTATAATTCCAATCTTCATTAAAGATCCTCCGTCAATTCAAAGACCCAGCAGTTCTGTGCTTTAACCTGAAGGTTGGTTAGGAATTCTGTGTTCAAACAAGACAGAGAATTACATGGTCCTTCGACAACAACAACAAAAAGAGCGATAATCAACAAGTGAGAAAAATTGCAAAACGCAGCAACTCAAAACAACAAGAAATGAGGTAAATCATAAAACCAAAATATTGAAATCATCAGTCAAAGTAAAATCATCAAACAGTGAGTAAAGAACAAATTTAAATATTACAATTATTTTCTTAATACATAATAACATACATACAAAAAACAAACATACAAACAACAAACGCGGTATAAGTTAAAATCGTTACAGAAAAAATTTTGCGGGGAAACAAAGGCTCGTAAATTAAAGTAAAAACAAAAAGAAAAATAGTGTTCCTAGTGCGAAAAAGCGGTAGATGTACTATGTATGTACATACATGTTATTGGTGTACATACACATACCCACATATTTAAATACATATTAAATTTTCCGGGAAAAATTAGAATACGTACCTATGTACTTGTGTAAATAAAAGAGGCAATTGTGTAAATAATATGTATGTAGGTTTCGTAAAACCAAAGTTTACGGTGTAACGGAATTTTTTTATTAAAAATTTAAAAGTGAAATTACGGTATTTATGTACATACATATGTATATATAAACCATAGCCCATGGTGGAAAAAAAAAATATCTTCAAATCTAAAAAGAAAATAAATACCGTATATAAATTCCACTTGATTTACCAAAGTGAAAAAACCTCAAGTTCTTAAAGAACAGGGGAGATTTTGAAATAATAGCACTTAGTGGATTACCCTGTTTATGTACATGAGAAAAAAAAATTTTTTTTGCATCCGAAATTAAATAAATGAAGAAACTCCCGTTAAAACTTGTCAAAACCAAATCGTTCTACTGAAGGAAACGAAGAGAAATCTAAAAGAGAAGTAACCGCAGTTGTTGTATGTTTGTGTTGGATACCAGGTACATATTGTAAATTTGTTGTTAATAAAATTATGCATGCGTACTGAAAATACAGTGAATCACAGTGAAAATGGCCCACCATGAAATTAATCAGTATTTGGTTAATATTTAATAAAAAGGAAGAAAATAAAAAATATATTTTTGTTTAAAATAAAGTTTATTTGGTATTCAATATAAGGAACTAAAAAATTATTTTTATTGCATTATTAATTCCTTGATTTTTTACATCAGAAACAAAAATAGTTCAAATTTAGGTCACAATGAAAATAGCCCATTGTTATTATTAAAGAAATAACGTTTTTTTTTTTATTTTTAATATTTTGTAGGAAAGCCTTTTTGCCTGATTACCGATTTTAAACGATTAGGAATGGATTCTACTAACTTTTTGGTGTAACTTGGTGAAATTTTTTCCCATTCCTCCAGTAAAGCCGCCTTCATGTCGTTCACATTAGATATTTGGTGTTTTCTCACTTCTAACTCTAGCTTATGCCACAAATTTTCGATTATATTGAGGTCTGGTGATTGTGGCGGAGTTTTAATAACCCTTGGACAGTTATATAATAACCATTCTTTGACAACTCCAGCGGTATGTTTCGGGTCGTTGTCCTGGTAGAAGTGGAAAGTGTCCTTTATTCCTAATTTTTCTGCACCCTGCTTTAGCTTATTTTTTAAAATTGACAAATACTGAAATTTTTCCATGTTTCCCTCCACAAAGTGCAAATTTCCAACTCCAGCCGCAGAACACGCACCCCATACCATAACGTGACCACCACCATGTTTCACTGTGGGTCGCAAGTGCTTCGGATTTAACTCCTCGTTCGGCTTTCTCCACACATTTTTCCTGCCGTCTGATCCAAAAATATTAAACTTCGATTCATCTACGAACAAAACGTGTTGCCAAAAAGAAACATCCTTCATCAAATAGTTATGGGCAAAATCCAACCTTAGTTTTTTATTTTTTAGGCTCACGAAAGGTTTTTTTCGAGCAATTCTTCCATGCAATCCAGCTTTTCTGAGAACTCTTCGTATTGTTTCTGCATTGCAGCTAATGTGTAGATGTTCCTCCACCATGTCTCTTAATTTTGGAGCACTTAACCTTGGGTTCAGAAAAAAGTTTTTTTGGGCTGATTTTTGTTTTACTAGCGATTCGTTTTTCATCATTAAACCTTTTGATAATATTTTTTACTGTTCCTCGTGGTATTTCGACAATTTCCGCGATTTCTCGCTGGCTTTTTCCACCTTTGTAGTGGTCAATTACTAGTTTTCTTATTTCAATTGTGGTATGACGACCCATCTTCTTAAAACCGAATTTAATACTGATTTATTAACTTTTATCAATGCGGTCAGAAGTAAATATGAAGTAAAATTAAAAAGATGGAATAATATTTTATTCCAACTTGGAATTTACCGTTATATGAGTACGTTTTTTTAAATGGGCCATTTTCATTGTGAGATAAAAAATTTACATTCTCATTTTATTTTAACATATTTTTGTTGTTGTTGTAAAAAACTTAAGTTTATATTAAATGTATTAAAACTAAGATGACCAGCTTTAAAAATATGTGTGACATAATTAGTATTTTTAAATGTTATGTTAGAAATTTTGCAAAAAAAAAATTATTATTAACGGTGGGCCATTTTCACTGTGATTCACTGTATATTATGTCACGGCAAGCATAAATAAACATGTATGTATGTATGTATATATACATAAATTGAAAACTCTGGTTAAAAGAAAAAAAATTAGTTTGCGCGGAGTGCTTTAAAATTTAATGCAATTTCTCTTAAATTCTCTTTGCATTGCAATTGTTCTTAAATTCGCTTAAGTAAATTTGTCTCTGTTGTTATTATTTTCTGCAACGGCTGGAAGTAATATCAACCACCAAAATTTAATATTCAAGTTTGTGTGCAGTACCAACGAAATTTCTCTTTGAATAATTGTTCGTGTGATATTAAAGTTTGCTCTTAAGTAGCAAGGTATATTTACACAAGGTAAACTCGTTGGCCCATATGTTTGTCAGCTGATTACCCCTAGTTGGAGCCTTAACGTCAAATTTCGTGTATATGAGAAAAAATTTGTACATGTGTGCGTTAAGTTGTTTTGGTTTTATTTGGAGACAATTTTGACAATTCGGTTCCTTTTATAGAGCAGCATGTTTACACTCCCAAATGAGTCTACCTTGTTTAAATATACCTTGTTAAGTAGCGAAAATTTTTGAATTATTCGAATTGTGCATGTGTTTGTTTAATTTTACTCTTTGTTTTATTAATTTAATTGGCAATTAAATTAAAGTAACACAAAACCAAAATAGAAAATAATTAGAAGGAGGAAATAAATTTGAAGGCAAATAGAAAAACAATTCGAATAATTACTTTGTGATCGAAGTCATCACCCACCCTTAAATTTATCGCATACAAAAGAATTTTCAAACTAACCCTCGTATACCCTTACACCAGTGACGTCCAAAATTTAAATTGTGGTTGTATTGCTTTTTATTAGTATTAGTGAATAAAGAGACAAATATTCTTAATAAAAATACAAAAAGTATGTAAGCATCCGCCGCATGTGCACTCGTCGCTTGGTAATCGACGACTGAATTGTGTACTCTCGTGGGCTAAATGAAAGAGCGTAAGAATGCGTGTGAAGAATGTGTGTGAATTATTTCCACAATTGTGGTATGGGCTGGACACCAATGCCTTACACACACTTATTTACGTACAAGGGAAATCAAAATAAAAAGTTGAGTATTTCTCTTACAGTTTAACAAAAAAAAAAAAAAAAATAAAAGTGCTCAGTTTGTGGTTGAACTTTTTAATAAGAGTGAATTTGCTTAAGATTGACAATGGAAAAAAGAAAATAATGTTCATATACTCTGTATATTTATTATGTATTACGTATGAAGAAGGAGATTAAAAAAAAAAAAAATTATAATTGCGCTCTCTTAAACAAAACCATTGTAAGGAAAATACAGTCCGTCACAATTAAAATATACACTAAAAAATTAAAGAAAACCTGGCAAAAAGGAAAAAAATTTAATTTATGTGAAAAGGTTGTGTTACAAAATTTGGATTAAAAATTTTTCTTGTATAAACCCAAAGGAATAATTTGAACTGAACAAGAAAATTAAAAAAAAAAATTTTTTTTTTTTTGAATGGAACTGTAAAATAAATTAAATTGATTGAAATTTAATTTATAATAAAATTAATATATATTTCAAATTAAACTGACCGCACTTGGCATAAATGTTTTTATAAATAATTTAGTTATTATAAACTGTTTGTAAATTTATCAAACAGAACTGAGGAAATAAGGAAAATTTCAAACCCACAATAATTGTACATTCTAAGTGCAAGAACAGTCCGATTGTTGGGAAGTATCGTGGAATATACATAACATATTCCCATAAGTAAAAGATACACTCGCTTGCACTCTTGGTGGCACACTCTAAATAAAGTGGAAGCTATAAAAAAAAAAAATATAAATCACAAATTTTAAAATAAACTTTGTATTTTTAGTTTAAATCAACAAATAAAACTTTAATTTAAAAAATTCAATTATTTATGTTATACAATAAAATTAAATAAATAAAATAAAAATTATTGGTTTTTCTATACAATAACCAATTGTTTTTTTTCTCAGAGTTGCCGTAAATAATTGAAAAGTAAAATTTATTGAATAATTAGATTAATTGGTTGATATTTGAAATCTTGTTAATATAAATCTCTTATACATTACGATTTAAACGTTAACCCAATACGCAACGGTACCCAAATTTTCTGTAAGTTTATTTCTACATGAAATTAACCAAGTCCCTACTACCATTAGGCCCTATAAATGAAATTTTATAAAAAACCATTTGGAAGAATTGAAACGTGAAACTAGACATCCATATCTAGTGCTATACTCAAGTAGCCCCAAAATTGATAAGATTCTTCTGAGCTCATACGAGAATACTAGACATCCATATCTAGTGCTATACTCAGGTAGCCCCAAAATTTTTAAGATTATTCTGACCTCCTACAAGAATACTAGACATCCATATCTAGTGCTATACTCAGGTAGCCCCAAAATTTTTAAGATTCTTCTGAACTCATACAAGAATACTAAACTAGTGCTATCCTCATAAAGCCCCAAAATAAAAATAAAAAACAAAAACAAAATAGGGGAAAAAATTGTTTTTCTTAATAATTAATACAAATTAAATAGATTAACCAGTATCTAGTACTAATTCTATATTATCCATTAGTTAAGCTGGAAAATTGGCATTTGGCGCTATTCCATAGCCCAAACTCGTAAAAATTAATATAGACAACCCTATGCAGCTTAAGTTAATAAATTTGCGGCAATAAAATAAATTTAGTACCGTATTCTGGAAAACTTAGTAAAAGCGATAATTATATATAAACTCGTGTTTCTTTTGATTTTGTTGGTAAATCAAATCTCATATTGAAAATCCCAATAGTAAGCGAATTCTATTCTCTTACAAGAAACCTCAAATAAACAACCCCTTTCTATAATTTGGCTCGTTTAGTTCATTGCCCACAATATGACTTCAACAACCGAAACCTCAAGCGTCGCTTTTAATCCCTTATATAGGGAACAATTTTTATTCGATTGTGGTAATTTAATGCAATTTTGTGAGACATTAAATAATAACACGGTTGAAGATCATAACGAGTCAATACTTGAGGTAAAATTAAGGGAACTAGAGTCTGCATGGGCGAATTTAAAAGAATCTTATAGAAAAGTAATGCTAACCCATGATGAATCAGTTGATACTGAATTTAAAACACAAGCAAAAGAAGAATACAATACGTGTTCCGAAGTCTACTTCCATTGTAATTCTCAAATGAATGACTTGCTTAAAGTAAGCCGAATAGAGGGTTCTCAAGTACCAGTGTTTCAGTCGACTTCTCGCTATTCTCACCCTAATCCTAGTTTATTCCCTGATAGCTCCATTTGCATAAAGCTTCCACCATGTGATACTGAGATTTTTAAGGGAAGTTATGAACAATGGCCATCATTTCGCGACATGTTCACAGCCGTGTACATAAGTCACCCAAAGCTAATCCCTGTTACTAAGCTCTATCACCTTAGAAATAAGACAAGGAGTGAAGCTGGCGCAGTCGTAAAAAGATACCCTCTTTCAAATGATAATTTCGAATTAGCGTGGAATGCCCTTAAAACGCGATATGAAAATAAACGTGTTTTGGTTGATAACCAAATTAAGATTCTATTTGATATACCCTCGGCAAAAAATGAAGATAGCGAATCAATTAGAAGAATTCAATCTTCAGTCAATGATTCCCTGGCAACTCTCAGGACGCTAGGCGTCGACGTGGAGAGCTGGGACCCTATTCTGATTCGACTCATCGCAACTAAACTGCCACACGTAACACTTTCTTTATGGGAGCAATCTCTCACTTCGCCACGTGAACTTCCCAAGTGGACCCAAATGTCCCAATTCCTTGTGGATAGGTATGAGGCAGTAGAGCGGCTCAATAGTATAAAAATTACAAAAGATAGTTTCACACTTAAAGACATATCCAACCCTGATGTACACACATACGTATCACAAGACAACTTAAGTTTGTCATGCAAATTGTGTAAGGAAAATCACTCTTTGAGAATTTGCCCAAAATTTAGAGCCTTTACGGTACAGCAAAGAGTGGATTACGTGTTCAAAAATAAATTTTGTAATAATTGTTTGGCATCTTCGCATTTTAAATCCAGTTGTAAGAGCAAACATACGTGCCTTCAATGCAAGAAACCTCATCACACCCTATTGCATATGGGACAAAGGCCACAAAACACTAATCAATTGGCTCAAGGCTCACAAGATAGAGAATCTGCCACTAACCCCAACCATACAACTCAAAATAGTACTCAAATCTCTAGGAGAGATAGCCAGGATCCTAACACCTCAAGGCAGTATCAAGCTAATTGTTCCACTAGCAATGAAAATATCTTGTTGCGCACTGCATTGATGCAAATAGAGCACATGGGTGAGTTTTTTACAATTAGAGCGCTAATTGATCCCGGCTCCCAAAGAACCTTTTTAACAGAAAGAGTTCGTAATCGCCTACAGCTACCCTACGGAAAGTCCCAATTCGAAATAATCAGTATTGGCGGAAAAAAGCAAACGGCAACCAAAGAATGCGAATTCATTTTATACGCCAAAAGGTATAACTTGAGAGTCCCCATTAAAGCCATAGTGCTGCCAAAAGTGACAAATCAGCTTCCAACATGCACTTTTGAAATACCTTACTCAACCGATTTAGCTGAATTAGATCTAGCAGATCCGACTTTTAATAAATCTTCACAGATAGATTTAATTTTAGGAAATGATTTTGAACATTACTTAAACATTGAAGGTATAAAGAAAAACATTTGTGGTCAAACGTCGGCCTACAATACGATCTTTGGCTGGGTGCTGAGTGGTCCCATGAAAACTCAATCGATTCAGACGTTCACAACGACAGTTGTTAAAGCTGAAACTTTCGAGCTAAATGCGCTTTTAAAAAAGTTTTGGGAGCAGGAAGAAATTCCGATAACTCCCTCAAGGTCAGAGGAAGATGAATTTTGTGAAAAATTTTATAGCGAAACAACAACTCGAGATGAAAATGGTAGATACGTCGTTCGATTACCATTCAGATCTGATTTTCCAGACAAAATATTTTTAGGGTCATCTCGATTCATAGCCTTGGCTCAGTACTCGAGCATGGAAAAATCACTGGCTAAAAATCCCGACCTTCAGTCACAATACAAGGCTGTTATAAACGAGTATATCATTCTTGGTCATATGGATGAAACATCACCTGGTGAAATTAACTCTGACGGTAAATATGGGTCATTTTATTTACCTCACCATGGTGTAGTGCGCCCTGATCACAAAACAACAAAACTTAGAGTTGTATTTAATGCCTCTAGGAAAACAAAATCGCAATTTTCGCTAAATGACGTTTTATATACGGGGCCTACACTGCAAAGCGATTTAATTTCAATAATTCTCAATTGGAGAAGATATAAATATGTTTTTAATGGCGACATTGAAAAAATGTATCGCCAGATACGATTGCATCCTGCTGATACACCGTTTCAGAGGATTTTGTTTCAGCCAGACGATAACGGCCCGATTAAGGACTATGAATTGAAAACAGTAACGTTCGGAGTGAATTGTGCTCCCTTCCTAGCAATTCGGACCCTAATACAACTCGCCTTTGATTCCGAATCCACACACCCTAGAGCAGCATCAATACTGCGCTCAGAGACCTATGTCGATGACATTTTGAACGGAGGTCATACGTTAGAAGAAACCTTAGAAGCCCAAAGTCAGCTGATTAAAACCCTAAGGTCAGCAGGTTTTCCGCTGAAGAAAATTACCGCAAATAATCAAAACCTTTTATCCCATTTACCCAAAGAGGATCTGTATAATTCTGAATTCCTTCGTTTTCACGATACCAGTTCCACAAAAACCCTAGGTATTAAATGGAATGCCGTAGCAGACACATTTACTTACACTTTTTCACCATTTGAACATTCCACAAAAAATACCAAACGTCAGATTCTGTCTTCAGTGGCAAAACTCTTTGATCCAGCAGGATGGATCACGCCAATAGTAATAAGGGCAAAAATTCTCATCCAACAATTATGGCTAGAAGGCCTAGATTGGGATGACGAAGTTTCTTTTGAGTCACTGCAAACCTGGAACACCCTAGTCCAGGATCTATCCCAAGTTGAACTAATTTCTATATCAAGGTGGTTACAGTATTTGCCCTCTGACACCATAGAAATTCACGGGTTCTCAGACGCTTCCAAAGCGGCATAATGTGCCACGGTATACATGCGTTGTGAGAACAGTAAACACAATACGTTCTCTAATTTAATAGTGGCTAAAAGCAAAGTCGCGCCGATACAGACAATTTCACTACCACGGTTAGAGCTCACAGGTGCAGTATTGCTTACAAACCTGGTTAAGTACGTCATGGCATCGTTAAAGCTAGAAACAAAGCAAATATATTTATGGACAGACTCGTCCATAACGCTAGGTTGGTTGTCAAAGCCTCCCTCTGCATGGGAAACCTATGTCGCGAATAGAATCTCTCGGATTCACAGTTTAGTACCAGATGCGACGTGGCGACACGTCCCTACTCACGATAATTCAGCCGATATAGGAACAAGAGGCTGTAGACCTCAAGACTTGGTATACAATTCCCTTTGGTGGCATGGACCAGCATGGCTGACTAAGCCCGCAACAGAATGGCCAAAAAGAAATCCCCTCAAACCTCCAGAGGTAACTACAAATTTAACCCAAGCGCTGCATACTGAAGTTCAGGATGACGACATCCTGAGTAGATTCTCTTCTTATAGCAAGGCTTTACGCGTTGTATGTTATTTATTTAGGTTTTATAAAAAATGCAAAGAACCTAAAGGGGTAAGATCTCAGTCACAGAATCTAATAAATCTAACACATGAGGAAATGAAATTTACAAAATTGCGCCTGATTGCCTTGGCTCAATAAAATTTTTACAGGGAAGAGTACAAATGTCTGCAAGCCGGTGAAAATGTGCCAAATAAAAGTCCTCTAAAACCTTTAAACCCGTTTTTAAACTCATATTCAATTATTAGGGCAAATGGCAGACTAGTCCAATCAACTCTCCCATACAATGAGCGGTACCCTATAATACTACCAGGTAATTCGCAATTTTGTCAGCTGTATTTACAATACTTGCACACCTTCCTCTATCATGCTGAATGCAGCCAAATGTGCAGAGTTATACAATCTGAGTATTTGGTAGCAAGGCTTAAACCACGAGTAAAAAGCATAATTCGAAAATGTAAAATTTGCATTATACAGAAACAGCAAGCATGTTCTCAGATTATGGCTCCCTTGCCACCTGAACGGTGCACTCTGTCACCACCATTTGAAACAACAGGAGTTGACTTCGCAGGGCCATTTGAGTTAAAAATATCGCCTTTACGCAAATCCACTTACGTAAAGGGATACGTATGCGTATTCGTGTGCTTTAGTACTAAAGCTGTCCATTTAGAAGCATGCTCAGAGCTTTCTTCAAGGGCGTTTCAAGCCACATTTGCTCGTTTCGTCGGGAGGCGGGGCCTCCCCCGAAGGGTAACATCGGACAACGGAAAAAACTTTCTTGGTGCCAGCAGGGTTCTAGCACAAAAATATTTGGCCCACGGGTTTGAATGGAGGTTTATACCGCCTCACGCTCCGCATATGGGCGGCTTATGGGAAGCCGCTGTAAAGAGTTTTAAGTTTCATTTTAAGAGGATAGCAGGGGCTCACAAATTCAACTTCGAAGAATTTTCTACAATACTGGCTCGAATTGAGGGTGTTCTGAACTCTCGGCCAATCTCTGCCATTCTCTGCCATTTCGGCCAATCTCTGCCGGGCACTTTTTAAGAGGTGCTCCATTAATGGCTTTTCCCGAACAATCATGCCAAAATATGTCTGTTATAAATAGATGGGAAAAGTTGAAAGTCATTCATCATCAATTCTCCGTGAGATGGAAAGAAGAGTATTTTAAGTCCCTACATAAACGCTATAAGTGGCAGAATACCGCTCCAAACCGACAGGTAGGCGACCTTGTAGTCGTAATGGACGACTTACTACCACCCCACGAATGGCGTCTAGGTAGAATCGAGAAAACTTTTTCTGGTTCTGATGCAAAATCTCGTATTGCAGAGATACGGACATCATCTGGTATAAAAATTAGACCCATAGTAAAGCTATGCTACCTTCCTTTCTTGAGTAACCAATGAAAAAGGAAATCTACGCGGTCTGCCATTAATCTGATTGATATCACCAGCAATAAATAACCCATTACCTTTCATTAAGTTAACCTATATGAAGTTGTAAGCTAACCTTCATCTAGCCTCTGTTTATAATGTACTAACGTAATATTCCTATAATCCTCAAGCCACCACTTGACCACATCCTAAAAGAATTTCCTATCCCTCACTAATTAACTTGTTTTTCTTGTTGTTATTTCATCCCGGTTTAGTCATATGTCTAATCGCAGATTGACGGCCACCAGGGTGCCTAGCCCAAGTCGTAGCCCTAGAAGAAATAGTAGTCGTCAACTTAGGGATTTGGAAGTGCACTATTGTGTGCTATGCCGGGGTTACCACGGCTTGATGGGCTGCCGGAAGTTTAGAAGGATGACTGTAGAAAGGAGACGATAAGTTGTAAGCAACCTTGGCTATTGCTTTAATTGCCTGGCCAGAAGTCACTCTCAAAATTCGTGTACGTCGATGGAAGCCTGCAAACGGTGCGACCAGCTGCACCATACGCTGTTGCATCTGCCAAGGCAACAAAGGCAGCAAAATACAACTGTTGAAAGAACAAGGTCGAGTTCACAACAGCGACGTCGTCGCCAGCGTCAGCAGCGTCCAAATCAGCAAAATCAGCAACGTTAGCAGCGTTCAAATCAGCAGCGTCAGCGTCGTCCGAGTCGGCATCAACAACAGCGTCAATCACAACCACCACCAGCGACCAACGATCATCAGCAGCAACACGCTCACCAATCAGCGGAATCAGCAGCTACACCATCTGTTCAGCAACCTGATACAAAAGTATTAGCAGAAGCGATAAAATCGTTGGCTCAGGTCCTCTGTGCAACAGACAGGCTGTAAACGGGTGTCAAAGGCAAGGCCCGGCGCCATGTTTAAACTTGCATTTAAACAATATAAAAATCAAGTAAAATATGAAGTAATTGCATTAAAAGAGAAAAAAATCCTATATTGAATTATGAAAGGAAAACAATCTGTAAAATGTAATGTAAACCTAATAGAATGAAATGTGAAATTATACAGTGTCAACCCTAAAAAAAATATAAATTGTATTTATAGTTTCAAATGTACTGTGAAGAAGAAAAAATATTTAGTACTTACGGAATTATTCCAAACCGGTTCGGCTTTTGTACAAACCGAAGACGGTTTTGAAGATTTATGTTTAATTGTATCATTACATTGAGCCCTTAGCAACAGAGCGAACAAGTAGCTTCTTTTATCTAAACCTAAAATTAATTTTGTTAACTATACTACATACTTACCATTATTTGAATTTCCTATACTTACTTAATCCTAAAAAATACCTAAAACAAAAAAATAAATAAAAGTTGTACTTACCAAAGCTACATAATTTAGTGGTTTTCAATTAAGCTGTGCTGGAAAGGAACCCCATACCCCAAAAGGTGATTATACTCAATTGCCATTACATAATACATTTAAAAGAAATAACTAACTCTCTATTTACTTATTTCTTTTACCCTCAACTCTACAATTATAATCACTCACATGAGTGGTTATAATTCCAATCTTCATTAAAGATCCTCCCTCAATTCAAAGACCCAGCAGTTCTGTGCTTTAACCTGAAGGTTGGTTAGGAATTCTGTGTTCAAACAAGACAGAGAATTACATATATATATATATATATATACATATAATATGTATGTACATATGTATGAATGTTACAACTTATTTGGTGTAGTTTTGGTTTTCTGTAGAATGAATAAGGCTAATTTTTTTTAGACTGTTGCATATGTGTATATTCTTTTAAAAAAATAAAAAATTTTGTCTTGAACTCATATAATAAAACGATTGTTTTATTCTAAGAATCCCTGAAAAAAGATTTTTTGTTTCGTTTCCCGGGAATAGAAAAAGTCCGGGAAATTATAAACCCTAATTAGGACAGTTACAAAAAAGCTTTATGAAATTTAAATTTATCACGTTCATATGTAGAATTCATTCGAAAAATAAAAAGGTTTCTTATTAGTATTGTGGTTATTTTGTTGAACTATTTATGGTTTTTAATCCAAATTTTTAATTAGGCTTAAGTTCATCAAATTTAATTTTCATTAAATTATTTTTATGAAGAAAGGAATTTTACAACATGAAAATTAATTAAAATTTACTGATAATTTTTCATCCAAAGGTTAAATACAATTTGGTTTAAGGATTGATGTTTGACTAATGACGTCAGCAGTCGTCGATGGCTGCGAGTGTTAAACGGCAAGCCCTCTGAGGAGATTGAGTGGTTGCAATCGAAACATGTCAGGGTAACCTGTCCGTAAAAACGCCTGGGTTCGAGCCCAGATTGAGTCAAGAATGAAAAAATTATCAGTAAATTTTAATTAATTTTCATGTTGTAAAATTCCTTTCTTCATAAAAATAATTTAATGAAAATTAAATTTGATGAACTTAAGCCTAATTAAAAATATTAAAAATTTGGATTAAAAACCATAAATAGTTCAACAAAATAACCACAATACTAATTATTGTTAAAGCTAAGGCACGAGCTCTATGTTTGCATTTGTCCTTCAAGTTGTGCTGAAAAGGTCAGCAAGAAAAAGAAACACAAAAAAATGAAAAAACAAAACAAAATATGTACTTTGAACTTCAAGAAGAATTCTTGACAAAAGTACGAAAAAACAGAAGTAAAGGAAGAACATGTAAAATAAATTAAAATAGATAATCATTCAAAGCAAATTTCGATCTACCAAAGGTTAAATACAATTTGGTTTAAGGATTGATGTTTGACTAATGACGTCAGCAGTCGTCGATGGCTGCGAGTGTTAAACGGCAAGCCCTCTGAGGAGATTGAGTGGTTGCAATCGAAACATGTCAGGGTAACCAGTCCGTAAAAACGCCTGGGTTCGAGCCCAGATTGAGTCAAGAATGAAAAATTATCAGTAAATTTTAATTAATTTTCATGTTGTAAAATTCCTTTCTTCATAAAAATAATTTAATGAAAATTAAATTTGATGAACTTAAGCCTAATTAAAAATATTAAAAATTTGGATTAAAAACCATAAATAGTTCAACAAAATAACCACAATACTAATTATTGTTAAAGCTAAGGCACGAGCTCTATGTTTGCATTTGTCCTTCAAGTTGTGCTGAAAAGGTCAGCAAGAAAAAGAAAGACAAAAAAATGAAAAAACAAAACAAAATATGTACTTTGAACTTCAAGAAGAATTCTTGACAAAAGTACGAAAAAACAGAAGTAAAGGAAGAACATGTTAAATAAATTAAAATAGATAATCATCCAAAGCAAATTTCGATCTACCAAAGGTTAAATACAATTTGGTTTAAGGATTGATGTTTGACTAATGACGTCAGCAGTCGTCGATGGCTGCGAGTGTTAAACGGCAAGCCCTCTGAGGAGATTGAGTGGTTGCAATCGAAACATGTCAGGGTAACCTGTCCGTAAAAACGCCTGGGTTCGAGCCCAGATTGAGTCAAGAATGAAAAATTATCAGTAAATTTTAATTAATTTTCATGTTGTAAGGTTTCTTATTACATTTCAAATTATGAAAAGGAAAAATTAGCAGATTTTAAAAAATATTTATTTATTTTCTTTTCTTAGTTTAAATTATTGCATTATTTTATTTTATATAATTAAAAAACTACAACACCTACACATCTGCTCAACAAATACTCAAATTTCTTTGTATTCCAAGAATTTTTGGATGAGGACTGTTAAAAAAAAGCTTTATGAAATTTAAATTTGTAACGTACATATGTAGAATTCATTCGAAAAATAAAAAGGTTTTATATTACAAAAAATATTCCATCCGACATGGTTGTATCTACACACACCCTATTCTTTACGAACACCCTGCACCTCAACCACGACAGTCGCATTTACACATACACAGACAATAAAAGTGGAGGTGCTAGCAAATTGCAACCCTGTAAATGATAGGACTAGTCCAAACACGCGTGTAAAATGTAGCCCCCCACAAGGGACTAGGACTTGTCTAAATGTAACCCAAACGTATGTAAAAACATGGTCTATTTAACATTATGATGTGCTATGGCAGGACCATATAACCCAGCTTTGGATTACAAAGGAGAAGTCTTAAAACTACTCCATGGTATACTCAAGAGGATTAGTTTTGAAGTCGTTTAAAAACGAAAACATGTCGTTAAAAAACGAAGACATTTCGTCTCACTACAAACACTTTGCATTACATTGGAACCAGTCCAGGGAGAAGTCCATTTGATCGAAATGGATCAGGTAGTCTAATATTATTTGCAAGGAAACCGCAAACCACAACACGATAAAGTCACAACAATATACACACATACACGGCTCAGTGTAGCGTACCAATCGATGAACTTATTAAGTTAACCAACTGACTGTAGGGTGAAAATAAAATCTTGATCGCGAATGCTCACTACGATATCGCCTCCAATATAAGAAGGGGATAGATAGGGGATAGCTTTTACATGAAATTGTTTGCTGGGTTATGGGATGATCCCAAATTTGTATGGAAAAAGTGCCGTAGAATGCCCTAAAACATACTACTTACTCATACTTAGCAACATTTGTAGTGTTTGATTAAGAATCTACTCAACTCAATGTGTATAGGCGAAGCAAAATGCGAGGCTGCCAGATTTATCCCCGAAATATCAAAGTGACGATTTGGCAATTACAGTTTACTAAAGTTACATGTATAAAGTGGACGATTTTTCAGCAAACTTATCTGGTAGCGCTGATTATGAAGTTGTGTGTTTTATCTGTTGTGTTAAAACGGTAAATGGATGAGCTAAATGATTTGAATCATTGTGAGTATTGTTAGTATTTTCTTGAAATTATAAATCAAGCTGAGGTCATTTATGAGTATATCAGCCGTACCTAAACAAGGGCGGAAGGCGGAACGTTTTCTTCCTCTTAGCTTTTACACTGATATGCCATACCTAAACAAGAGCGTCAACGCTGTGTCACGAACAGTAGTGTTAACTTTCGTGTTTAATAAAACCCAAGTAATATAAATAAAAGTGGAGATTAAATCGCTAGAATGAACAAAAAATGGCTAAATTGCCAATATTTATTATTAAAACGATAAAAACCCTGATTATTTTAAAAGAAAGTTTTATAAAAAAATTGTTTGTGAATTGTGCTTTTTACATATATTTAATTAAATAAAAAAAGGAAATACCTATAATAGAACTTTAAAAAATGAGTTATATGGACGAATTGGAGGATCTAGAAAACTTATTAGTTTTAAGGATGATGGCAAATAGACGTCAAGGAAATCGAGAGCTTTTTTAAAGTCGTGCAGCATACGGATTTTACTCTACGGGAGTTAATATTTTAATTGATAAAAACCCAGATCTTTTTTTTAAATCCACCAGGCTAACTCATGAACAGTTTAATGTTCTATTGAATTTAGTTGAACCTTGGCTTAGAAAGTGCTCGCACAGGAAACCCATTGAACCAGAGCAAAGGCTGTAAATAACCTTACAGTAAGTACAATCTACTTAATTATGAATACTGTTCGGTTAAATTTGGATTTTAATGTTTTATGAAATCCAGTTTTTTAGCGCAAGGAAGTGCTCTCCACGTTATATCTATGAAGTTCCGAATAGGCCTGGAGACAGCAAGAAGTATTATTATAGAGACGTGCGAGGTTTTGTGGAGTGTATTAGGAAGTTCCTACGTAAGTCTACCTAATACTGAAGAGTGGGTCAAAATTGCTAATGATTTTTATCAAACCACTAAATTACCGCATTGCCTAGGGGCATTAGATGGAAAACATGTAAGGATTACATGTCCACCGAATTCCGGCCCACAATTTTTTAATTATAAAAAATTCAACAGCATCGTAAGTAATTATTTAAGATTCATATTGCATCATTAATTAAAATATTTGTTTTAGAAGGTTTTACTTGCGGCGTGTGACAGTAATTACACGTTTACATTGGTAGACGTAGGTGCATATGGTAGCCAGAGCGATGGTGGAGTTTTTCGAAATTCGCAATTTGGAAAAATGATTTTAAATAAAACTTTAAATGCACCTCCAGAAACAAACTTGCCTGGGTCTAATGTTCAATTCCCATATTATTTTGTAGCTGATGCAGCATTTCCTTTAAAGGAAAATATTATGAAGCCCTATTCAAAAATTACTGACAATACCAAAGAGCTTTTTAATAAAAAAAATAAGTAGTTCAAGAATACGCATTGAGATTGCTTTTGGTAAGAAAAACTTCTACTATACAAATGAATTTTTAAATAAGTTTTTTTTTAAATTTAATTTTTTAAGGAATACTCACTTCTCGTTGGAGAGTCTTAATAACGAGCATATCGTTTTCACCGGAAAACGCAAAAAATGTATTTACTATAGTATGTATCTGTGGCATTTTGACTTAACAGCTTAAGTCGAGATAAGATAGCAAAAAAGTTAAAAAAAAAAATTGGTGAAAAAATAATTTTTAGCAAATAATAAAATAAACCAAAATTAAAGAAAAATTTTGTTTTTAATACAAAATTTTAAAAACATAAACAAAAATATTTTTTGAATGAAAAACGATTCTACAATTCTGTTTAACTGACAACAATTATCTCACATTTTACAACAAATTTTACCATCAATTATATGGTATGCCAATGGGAAACCCTTTATCGCCAACAATTGCTGATATAGTACTGGACGCACTACTCGACGATGCAATAGACGAACTCAGATCGAAGAATATATAAATCAAGTTTATAACAAAATATGTAGATGACCTTTTTGCAATCATAAGAAAATCTGACGAGGAAATAATTCTAAAAACGCTTAATTCTTACCACAATAAGATCCGTTTTACTATCGAACGTGAAAAGAACATGACAATGCCATATTTGGACATAAACATTATCCGAGAAAACGGTAGAATAACAACTGATTGGTACACCAAACCAACGTCATCAGGAAGAATGATCAATTTCAATTCCACACAACCATTGAAAATGAAAACGAACACAGCGACAAATCTAATAAAGAAAGTACTGCATATCAGCGACGAAAAATTTAAAAAGAAAAATATATGCAAATTAAAAAATATCTTGACTATGAACAATTATCCAACACACTTAACAAATTCATTAATAAATAAAATTCTAACAAGCAAAAATCTTGAGAAAAAGAAAGAATCGGAAACAGAAAAATTTTTTTACAGTGTACCATACATCCCAAAATTAACGGAGACAAACACACTAAAGAACTAGATCACAGAAAAAACAACAACAATTGCACATAAATCAAACAAGACACTAATGCTATGTTCACATTTGGGTTTTTAAACGCGTTTAAGCAAAATGTTGATTTAGCTAATCAAAGCCGTTCACATTACATTTGAGATGATTAAGATGACAGATGATTAAGAAAAAACACACACACAAACACACAAAAAAACAACAAACAAATTTAAATTTCTTTAAAGTATTAAAAATGGATAAAAACACTTTTATAAAGTTATCAGAAGATTATTTTAATCAATTTAATGATGAAATTGTGAAAATTTATGAATTATTTAAGAAAAAAACATTAAGCAGACATCTTGGCCGGTTGTACACGATCATGAGCGATTCTACATTATAAGGGTATGTTCAGTGGATTCTATGTGGTTTATGAAGTGATTTAGTTGTAATCATGTCGATTTGAAGTGATTAACAAATCACTTCAATGTATGGGTAATCATCTCGATGTTGAAGTGATTAGAGCTTAATCACGTTCGAGCTGCTTAAACGCGTTTAAGAACCCAAGTGTGAACATAGTATAAGGCATTTGTTTACATATAACAAAACCAAACTGGACATATGTAAAATAGATAATGTAGTTTATGAAATACAATGTGACGGGAACGAAAGGGAAAGGTGTAATAAGGTTTACATTGGAACAACAAAAAGAAGGTTAGAGAAGAGAATTCATGAACACAAAACAGACGTCAAAAAGGCAAAATAGCGACGGCACTATCTCTGCATGTAAAAGAGTGCAATCACAACCAGGCCAGCCATTTTTGCCGATTTATCGGCATTTTGCCGATTTTTAGCTCCTAAATTATCAAAGTGCCGATTTGCCGATTTTTGCTCCAAAAATGCCGATTTTTTGATTAACACGTAAAAGGCGATTTCTTTTTGTTTGTTTGATAATAATACACTAACTTTAAGCGATACTGAAACAGTTGTAACATTGAAAAGAGACAACTGTTATTAAGTCAGCGCTTCTACTAAAGAAAAAGGGGTTAGTTTTATTCAATATTAAATGCAGTGTTTGTAATGTGTGTTGGGTTAATACATTTTTATTTGAAAAATATTCCACTATGAAGAATTAAAGGCCAAAGTTAAAAAAGAAATAATTTTTAAACCTAAAATAATTCAGTTAAAATTTCTTTTTCTATTAGGAAAATATAAAACACTTTATATTTGTGTTTGAAAATGGATAGATAAATACTTACAAAAGAATAAAGTTAAGATAAATTTATATTCACTATCAATGAATATAATTTAAATAATAATTACATTGATAATTAAATAATTTTTTTTTTTTAAGATTATAACGCAATTGAGGACGATGTTAGTACATAAATTAAATAGCCAATTCTTATGTAAGGAAAATTAAATAAATTTGCAAACTTTTTGCCAAAAACTTTCAGATTTGGCATTTTATGGCAGCATTTGGTAAAATTTTTGGTCCTTCCACATTCTTACGCAAATGTGGAAAGAATTTTTTAATGTAATACTATGTTCACACTTGGGTTCTTAAACGCGTTTAAGCAGCTCGAACGTGATTAAGCTCTAATCACTTCAAAATCGAGATGATTACCCATACATTGAAGTGATTTGTTAATAACTTCAAATCGACATGATTACAACTAAATCACTTCATAAACCACATAGAATCCACTGAACATACCCTAATAATGTAGAATCGCTCATGATCGTGTACAACCGGCCAAGATGTCTGCTTAATGTTTTTATTTTTTTCCTTAAATAATTCATAAATTTTCACAATTTCATCATTAAATTGATTAAAATAATCTTCTGATAACTTTATAAAAGTGTTTTTATCCATTTTTAATACTTTAAAGAAATTTAAATTTGTTTGTTGTTTTTTTGTGTGTGTGTGTTTTTTCTTAATCATCTGTCATCTTAATCATCTCAAATGTAATGTGAACGGCTTTGATTAGCTAAATCAACATTTTGCTTAAACGCGTTTAAAAACCCAAATGTGAACATAGCATAACAGAGTTTTGATGTTCACTGGAAAATTTATCTTTGCAAGTTATTCGTTTTTTAAAGATTATTTAAAAATTAATAATTTAAACTGTTTTGATATTAATATTAAAACGGATTTAATAAAAATTTCAAACTCAAATATTTGTATATGGAAAATACTTAATTATAAGAAAGTTAATAAAAACTTTATATTTAACTACAATTTCTTTGTAAAACGTTTATTTTGATTGACTATTTTGAAATTTCATAAGTTATAAACATTAGATAATTCTGAATTGTTCTTATTTGTAAGTAAGAATAGGTTTTATTGTATTTAAAATAGGTATTTTTAATTTGCCGTTTTTGCCGATTTTTTTAAATTAAAGTGCCGATAATGCCGATTTTTTTTTTTAAATATGCCGACTTTCTATCAAAATTATCTGGCACCCCTGATCAGGGATGTCAGATGTGACGATTTTACGTCATTTTGACGATTTTTTTCGCTGAATTTACCAAAATGACGATTGACGATTTTGAATGTAGAGTCACTTAGGTGTTGACGATTTAATCCCGTCAATAAATTTAGTTTAAACTTTAATCTTTAATCAAATTTTTAACACTTTAATCTGTCAAGTAAAGTTTTTTTCTTACCGAACGTTTCCACATGCAAGTAATTACTTGCAAGTAGTGTATACGTATTATCAACAAAAAATCGAGGAAACAGCCGATTGGCTGAATGAACAAAATTTTGTGAATGTTAGTGAAAAAGTGTCAGTGTATTGAGTTTTTCGAACTTGCACTTGCATGTGGAAACTGGGGGTTAGTTAATATATGTATATAGAGGCGAATATATATTTATATCTACTAGCGGACTCGACGAACTTCGCCTCGTCCCAATTTTAAGCCTTCAGACAAACTTTAGAGTAATAATACAACACAAATATTAAAATTTTTAATATGATTTATTTGAATGGAATCAGTAGAGAGCGATTTGATGTACAAAAATCTATAAATCACTAAATATATAAACCATCTTTAAACGCATAAAATTCGGCGTTTAAACTACCAACACAGACCATATGAATTTGATAAGATTTATCGTAGTGCTGTCACATGTTATTTTTTTTACCACATATAACACATGGGAGAATGATTTATAGTTGCTGAGTTTAAACTACATATAAATTCAAGTTTAGTTCAACTAAACCAGCGTTTAAACCATCAGTGGTTTATTAGCCATTATTGTACAAGTTTTTTTTTTAGAAAAACTAAAAAACAACTAGTTAATATTAGTCAGGGCCATTTTTTGATGTTTTTTTTATATTGGCAGGCCGATTTTTCGAAAAAAAAAAAAAAATAATCTGACAGCACTATTTCACTTGTTTGTTTTATTTGAGTACAATAACTGCCTGCTTTTAAAACACGAGTGCAAAACTCCTTCAAATTACTGCCTGCTTTTAGATCGCGAGCACAAAAGTGACTCGTTTAACTAATATTTATAACAAAATTTAAAAATGTCCATTCCTTAAGGGGTTCCCATACAAAAAGTTTAATACAGACTAGAAATATATTGAAGAAAACGTACCATAACAGCCAAGGAGTCTCCTTAACAATTTTTCGAGACATACTTGCCCCTTATCACCACTTCTTAAGGGGGCTCCCATACAAATATTGCGATTTATGAAATTTTTAAATTAATTAAGATTTTTAACAAACAAAAATTTCGAAATGTTGATTAAAAATTATTTTTGTTGCCAAAAAAAAAAAAAAAAAAAGATGTTTCTAAAACGCCAGCGCATGTTAGAAAAAAATTTAACGTTTAAAGGAAATTTTATTGCGGATTTTCGTTTTTTTTTAGTATGTAATTTCAATAAACTGAACCGTTTTTGAACCGGTATTGGATTCAGCGTACCCGAAAAAGTTTTAAGCGCCAGTTGCCAAATTCTAGCACAGTGTAATTGTTTGATAAAACTTGCGAAAAGCAATAAAAAACATTTTTAAATATAACAATAAAAAGAAATTAATTGGACTTTATATTTATACTGTGTACTTTTTTTCTTAACCTTTAATAATTAATGTACTTTAATTGCAACAAAAAAAGTTGGGAACCCTATATGTAGTTGTCCTGCGATTTAACTTTGAATAATTAAGTTTAAGTTATCGACGTCCTTATTCTTCGCTGCTATTTTTGCCCGTTCACAAATCCAATCGAGATTTTTGTAGTTTTGTGCAATGTCGGGAAACACTTTGCTGATGAGCTCCTCCTTGGACGATGTGAATTCACAAAAATTTTCAGGGAACGATATCAATCCATTCGAAACATCAATAGGAATTTGGCCGTTGCCAAGCTCCAGCAGTTGTCTCGAGAATTCAGCAGCCGATGGGTCGTTCTGCAACACGACTCTAATGTTTGCGGTCAATTGCAACTTCTGGACATGTCTCCACAAAGACGACGATTTCAGGCAGGCATTAAGTTCATCTGCAGCAGAAGATTTGGGGATGACGGGAATTGTTTGACGAAAATCTCCGGAGAGCAATATCAAAGCCGCACCAAATCGTCTTAAGTATTAAAAATTCTATATGTTTTGGTTTTGTATGATTTTATACTTAATATTTTTTTATGTTTTAATAGAGTGATATATCCGTGTTTATAAAAAAAACGATTTTTTTATATGACGATTTTTTGACGGTTTTTTTCAAAACTACTGACGATTTTGACGATTTTTTTTTTAAATTTTGACGATATTTCGAAAAAAACATCTAACATCACTGCCCCTGATCACAACATGAACTTCGACAATATAAAAATATTAGACAGAGAGCGGAGAGAGAACAAACGTTACACTCTTGAAAGCTTACGAATCCAAGAGAAAATCAAAAATACAATGAATACGAAAGAAGACAAGGACAATACAAAACTGCAATACTCCGCTGCAATAGTTAATGATTATAATTAGTTATAGTTCTGTGATATTTACATTAAGTTTGACTTTTATTCGGTGTTTTGTGTTGTATTTTACTTATTAATTATTTATTTATATCTGTGTCGTGTAGTCCAGTTTTTAATATAAAATAGTTAAAAAGTGCAATACAAATGTAAACCCTAATTTGTAAGTTAAGCTGTGATATTATTAAAGTTCAAAAATTCAAAAATTTATTATAATTATTATCTAATTGTCTAGATTTTTATGGAATAAAAATAACCCCTGATGAAGTTCGAAAAAAGCGAACGAAACGTTGGGAAAAGAAAATAAATTAACCATAAATGTTTTTTAATTACATTTGGTAAAAAAAAAACGATTGATCATATTAGCCCGTGAGGAAAACAAAAACCTCAATAATAATATAAAATTCGTATGACTAACAACATTTTTTAAACTTTTTAATTACGATGTATGTTTACCAAACAATTAATAAAACAAAAATTCTTTTTTACTCAGTTAGATCGTATTAGCAACAGTAGTGCTTCACAATTTCCTACGATTTGGAATAATAAATTCAAATCTTACAGAAGAAAGCGATAGCCCAAATTTAAATAGTGTGAATAGCAGAGTTCAGAGAAATTCAAATGTGATCGCTCATATTCAACCATTCTTGAATTTTTTTCATAAATGAAAAATGTAAAATATGTAACTTTTTTTCACAGTCATGAATGAATTGTTAATATTTCGGCAAATTCATTCATGTTTTTGAGGAAAAATCCATTTTTGCCTTTCTTCAGTCATGAAAAATGAGGAAAAAAAAAGTTTTAGAAACGATCCTCACTAGTAATGTTGTTGTTGCTTGACAGTTTGCATGACCACAGCTCGAAATGACTTTATGTATTTGTTTGTGTAAAATTTTTTTGGTATAGGCAACCAGCCAAAGTGTCTGTTGGATTTTTTGTAAGAAAACATTATTGAAAAAAAATTAAAAGAACTGCACATATCGTCCGTCATCTTAAATGCAGAATATTGTAACATCACATTTCATAATTTTAAATGCAAAGCAGAAAACTTTGTAAAATGTTTATGGGATTTATAAGCAATTTTAAATAAAATATTGAATTTATTATTATTTTTCAAGTTGTGCATGTTGCGTTATATAAATTTGTAATTTTCAGAAACAAAAAGACGTATCATCAACGAAAGTATATAAGTATTAAGTGAAACAAACATTTAAAATATTAAATAATTAAATATTTGTGTTAAATTACCGGTAAAATTGGATATATTTACGATAATTTTTTATTGGTTTTTTTACTAATAAGTAGTGGTTTAAACTAGAAAACTTAACTTCATAGCACAACACATCCTACATACTGGTCACACAATTAGGTTCGATGATGTAAAAATTCTAGATAAAGAAAATAAAGAAAGAAAGAGGTACACAATTGAAAGCCTAAGAATCCAACAACAAATTAATAGAACAATGAATTTGAAGGAAGACACGAACAAAATAAATGCGAGCTATATTGTTGCCATTACTTAAGCTGTGATATATTAAAAGTTTAAAGTAATATGTATTTTTTAAATATTAAAATTAATTTTTATATTTGTATGATCCTGAGTACATCTAAAACTTTTTAATGTGATTTAATTTTCATATTGTAAGTCTTTAATGTTTATGTGGTACATTATTGTATTTATTTTATTGTTTTTATAATTTTTAAATAGACAATCCCTTGAAAAGTCGACAAACAATCGACGAAACGTCGGGAACAAGATATTGTAATTAAAAATTGAATTTTATTTACATTGAAGAAATTTAGGCCCTATTAGCTTGACAAAAATAATATTCTTAACTTCATTTAATTTAGCTACGAATTGATTTTAAAAAGCCATATTTTTCATTCTAATTAAAAAGTATTTTGATCTCCTTAAAACGATTTTTCTTTACAGTGAACAAATTTAGCAAATACAAATTTGACTCATATAACATAACATGTATATATTTAATTATGTAATTTCTGAAAAATAATAAAAAGAAGGAAAGCGTAGTGTTGATAGCAGCTCCCATATTAAGTTAACATAAATGTTGGACAAAGTAGTACTTCTCCAAAGAAAGATATTATTACAATTTAATAATTCTAAAGGATTAACACAAAATAAAGCTAAACAGTCTATATTCCACTACTTTATAAAAAAAATATAAAAGGCAATTATTCCAAAAATTAAGAATAACTGTCTTTTTCAGGATATTGATGAAGGGCCACTTGGAAGAATGCAATCCAAATAAAAAACAGATTATTTTAAATAAACTAATGAAAATATTTTTTTTGAATAATTAGTATTGTGGTTATTTTTGTCGAACTATTTATGGCTTTTTAATCCAAATTTTAATATTTTTAATCAGTCTTAAGTTCATCAAATTTAATTTTTTATTAAATTATTTTTATGAAGAAAGGAATTTTACAACATGAAAATTAATTAAAATTATTAATAACAATTTCAAAAGATTTTGTTATTCGTGCACAATTCCCAGTTTTTATTCTTGACAAAAACACTTGAAATTTATTGTTGATGGGATAAGCTATTCCTATGCGCATTTCACTGGTTGCTTAGGCCAGATCATCAGGAAACTTCATCCATAAAGATTTTAGAAAAACTAAAGATATTAAACCAAATAAAACTGTTAAACGTATAAGAATTATAGCAACAGTTCTACTTGTAATAATATCAAAGTTTAAACAAAACACATCAGCAATAAACAACAGTGGGTTTATCTCATCTTACATTCCCCACTACAATTAGTTGATAAAACAGGCAAGTGCACAGCACACTTAATTTACAACATCTTTTGTAAGTTGTTGTTGTTTTTCTTAACCTACTTACAACTAAAATTAATGTTGAGAGAATTTCAACTAATTGTAGTGGGGAATGTAAGATGAGATAAACCCACTGTTGTTTATTGTTGATGTGTTTTGTTTAAACTTTGATATTATTACAAGTAGAACCAGGGCTGCCAGCTTTGGGGTTTTGACCCCAAATTAGGGGTTTTCTTGTTGCTAAAAGGAACAAAAAATTTGATTTGGGGTTTGGGGTTTTCATTGGGGATTAAAAAAAAATTAGGATTTTTTGGGGAAATACACGGTAAGAATTATTAACTAAAGCACCACAAAATATGGCTTGAACTAAAAATATTTTGCACCATTATCGTCCAAGCCAAAATTTTCTTATTTTAAATTTATGTGTGGCTTGGTTTAAGCAAAAAGTTATGACTCAAAGCGAACTTTATTTAAATACATCTAAAAAAAAATTAAGTATTCGTTGCTTATGGCTAATTTCAACAATTCAATTTAAATATCAATTCCTATAATTTTATTTGAAATGTAAAACCAATAAACAAAATACGAAGAAAAGCCTGCACTTTTAAACACGTATGTATAGCATTAGTTAGTTTAAGGAAAACTTAATATAAAAAAAGAAACTTTTTATTGATTTGCTTAACATGTCGATTCAAATAAAAATTAATTGAATTAAACCAAGTTTTCTTGAACATTTTTAGAAAAATTAAAAAATCCCTAGTATTTGTTTCTTGATGCAACAAATTCGATTCTTTTAATTAATCAAGATAGCCGGATTAATATTAAATTAATGCAGCTTGATTTAAGCAAAATCTTTCTTATTTTCAATAAAAACAAGCTTCTTTTGTATTTCTTGTCCTAAGAAATTTTTGATCATATACCAAAAACATAGATTTTTTGATTATGAGAAAATTTTTGTTTGTTCAAGAAAATATTACTTAATACGAACAAAATATGTTAAAATCATAAAACTATTATTGCATTTTCTGTGTTAAGAATGTAAATTGGTTACTTTAGAAAATAAACTTATTTGTCAATAATATGATTATGTATAATAAGTACAAAATTTTTATTTTCCTAGTGAAGTTCATGTATGTAGATATACTTATTATTAGAAAATTAAAATGAACTCTTAAGTCAATGAATGGGCTAATTTTTTTTCCTTGTATATAAAAACAAAAATTATGAAGTTTGGTGACGATTGGGTAAAGAATACTCGATTGATAAGTTGAATAGTGCATACAAGGTATCTTCTAGATGATAAAGTAATCAAAGTGTAGATACAATTATGTTTTCAAAGCAGATTCATTATAGGGAAGTTCGACTGTATATACATATAAATAAACTATATATGTTTTTAATACAACTACATATTTCCCTACAATAAAAATGATCTCTAGTAGAACATAGTACAAGTAAAACTCAAATATATATTTAAATTATCCGATAAAAACTGTGTATTTTTTACAGGGGTTTATTTTTGGGGATTTTCTCTTTTATTGGGGGATATTTGGGGAAATTTTTTTTTAAGTTTGGGGAGGACGAAAAAAAGTACCTGGCAGCCCTGAGTAGAACTGTTGCTATAATTCTTATACGTTTAACAGTTTTATTTGGTTTAATATCTTTAGTTTTTCTAAAATCTTTATGGATGAAGTTTCCTGATGATCTGGCCTAAGCAACCAGTGAAATGCGCATAGGAATAGCTTATCCCATCAACAATAAATTTCAAGTGTTTTTGTCAAGAATAAAAACTGGGAATTGGGCACGAATAACAAAATCTTTTGAAATTAAAATTTTGTATTCCTAAAAATTGTAAGCCTGATTAAAAATATTAAAATTTGGATTAAAAATATTTCTTTTGTATTATAAACTTTTTACATTATAATTAAGAAATTTTATGGTCCCATACAAATTCATTATAGGGAAGTTCGACTTTATTTAAATTTATTAAAATGGAAATACATACCTAGATATTATAACTCATAAGGATACTATCATAATAATTATGACAGTCTGATGGAAACAAAAATCTGAGGACCTGCAGATGTTGCCATCTATTCTTAGAAATTTTTAGCGTTTGGAAGTGCAATGAGGTAGGCTGCAAAATTTCCAAATTTCTGACAGTCCTATATGGAGTCGGCTTTTATCATTTTACAGCACTTTTATTACTTTTTCTTCTGCAATAATTTTTAGTCTGATCACTAATTCCACTAACACCCTGGTAACAGTTATAAAACAAATTACCCAGTTTTGACGTTTAAAAATATTAATGTGTTCTTATAAAAAGAATTAAAACTCTGCTAATTTTTTTCTTGAGTGTGATTATACATTATAGCCTGGTACTCTGTTCAACATTTCACGTGAAATGCTGTCAAAATGCATATGAAAAAAACTTGTGCGGAATATCCATGAAATAGTGTTGATGGAGTTGTACTCTGTTTATTTTGTGAAAAAGTACCGAAATGTTTCTGGCAACATTTTTTTTACAACTGCGAAATAATGTAAGCTGCCTTTATTTCACGTGGAGTTTTAAGCAAAAGCAAAAAAGTATGAACTTAATATTTAAAAAAGAAATAAAAAATTAAAATAACACAATCGGTAACAGTTTTTTATCCGTATTTACTTTTTTTTTATTAAAAAAAAATAATTTTAGTAAAATACATGTGGCGTTTGTTTACATACACGAAACAATGTAGCATACTTTGAAGGAATAAAAACGTCAAATTGTACAAGCTCGCAAGATTGGTAACATTGATAAATGCCAAAATTTTCGTGTGGAATAATCAATGTTGCTCAACATTTTTCACAAATTTGGACAGAGTACTAGGCTTAAGTTGTTAAAAAAAAATTATATTTTTAATGAAACGTAATTTTTAATTTTGTAAATAACTTGGATATTTTTTTAGGTAGCAGTTTAAAATTTTATAAAAATATGTAATGTGAATCGTAACCAATAAAACAAATCAATTTAAAATTTTCTAATAATAGTTGCGTTTGAGTACTTTTACAGTAAAACAGTGTTGCCACTTTGTGGGTAATTACCCGAATTTGGTATAATTTTTACTGTCGTGGGTAGAGCGTGGGTAATTTCTCTTAGGTGTAGTTCAGGTGCTATTTGAAATTCTTACTTCAGATACCCAAATAAATCACGATTCGATTTCAGTGATGACATTTATTTCTTTTTAAATATTGTTGACACTCGTAAAACTGCTCTGAGTGGAGAAGCAGCTCGCGCTTTTTGTCATTATTTCTTAAGGGCAAACAGGTCGTTTTTGTTTGTCTGCTTTTGTTGCGTTTTGCGTTGTCACCCCGCATTGGTTAGTGTTTCGGCGTCGTATAACTGTACCGAGTTACAGTTTTTGCGGTATCTGCATTAACTATATGCAATCGTTTTTAACCTCAATTTGAGGTTTTGTCTGGTGGAGAACCATTAATAACTCATGTGACTGGTGGAGAACCAATATAACTCAGACGTTTTACTGGTGGAGTACCAAGGAAATAACTCAGACGTTTTACTGTGGAGACAAGATATACTCTGGAGCTTATTCTGGAAGCTCTTCGCCTTCCTATACGAAGGTCTAGGTCGATCGAGGACTTGTGGATGAGGCTCCAACAAACCGTGTGATACCCTGGCAATATAACTCTAGATAGTTAGCCAAAAACTTTTAGTTTTTAAGCCAAGTCAAAAAAAAAAAATATTGTTGATAAAAAATGCACAGTTTTCTGAACTAAAGTCTAGGGTTCTTTTAAGGAAAAGACTTCAATCATTAAATATATATTTTCAAAACATTGGTAATAAATCTCTATCATAGTGATTTAGAACCTGGAGTTTATTCAAAAAAGTTATTCAATTAAAAACTAGCCTGGGGGTAGAAATGTTTCTAATATTCCAACATTTTATTAATTTTATTTGTGTCTGGAAACTTTCAAATGCTTTAGTTTGAAGAATATTTATCGCCCTAAACAGCTGTAAAACTGAATTACGAAAGGGACAGTTGAACAAAACCATGCAGGCATTTAGTTTACTAAATATGGTATAAAGGGTATTTTTTAAGACCATGCAACTTAAAATTATAGAAAACACAAAACAAATGAATTTTAATTGCAAATTTATACACGGCGCTACCATTTGAAACTGATTTAAACAAATATGCATCACCGCGCCTGTCCTTGACGAAACGCATTACAGACGTTCAATTTTGTTCCTCTTTTTCGAGCATTGCTGGCTGCATGTCACGAATAAATAAACAATGTTGACTTCCAATATGTCAATTGTTGCTAGTTTATCAGCATAAGCCAGTGACTTCACAGGCCTACGGAAAACAATCAAGGGGTGTCAAATCGTACGGCCTTGAAGTCCAATTGACAGATTATTTTCTCTAATTCAACACATCGCCTTTATTTGTGAAACAAATTGCGTCTTTTAAATCATTAAGTCGCCTGTTGCGAAAATCGATATGGCTGATTTTTAAAGTAAATTTGGATAATTTGGTGGCGTTGTTCAAGCATAAATTTATCTATCCATGATGATGTGCCTGATCAAAGAGTGAGAGCAGTATGACAGTTTGTTTGACAGCTAACCTTTCGTAAGCTCAATCGGGCTTAAAAAACATCCTTTATAAAGGAATGGCAATGAGCATTTTGAACCTACCTAGAATTTTTGCAACCAAATGTGGAAGTTAAACTCATTATTTTAGGAGTTTTATTAATTGTTCTTAAGTCTTTAATATTATTTATTTTAATGTTAATTTATTATAAATTACAATAAGAATGTTAACAGTTTGACTAATATTGATATTCTTTCAATGAGTTTGTTGTGTTTTTCTTCTTTGTAAATGTCTTTTATTAAATAAAATATCAATTTTATATCAGGTGTAATTTTATTTAAATCGGGTAATTTTGCTTCATCTCAAGTGTAATTTTGAATTTTGCTGGTGGTAACACTGCAGTAAAATGCAGTAAATGAGTAAACTAAAAACTTTTCTCTCACAAAAAGCTGTTGTCTAAAAAAGTACGCGAACGCAAAATTTGTAAAAATTCGTAAAATAAAGGCAACAGCTGATGGCAAATAATTGATGTGTTGAAAAATATTGACACTTTTGACTACTTAACTCATTTTCTTATCGGTACTCGATTAAATACTTTTTATAACACGAACATTTTTGGAAAATACAAATAAACTATTTATGTAATCTTTCATATTTGTTTGTTTTTCATTTTGATTTTACTAGATTGTAGCGGGTTAAATTATTTAAAAGAACATGAAATTTTTTTTTGCTATTGATTACTTAAGTACCCAAATACTTCACATTTTTACAACTCTAAAAAATTTACATAACAAAAAAAATTTCAAAAGTTTGTATTTAGCCAAATAAATGCTTCACAAACAAGTTTAATTAATTAGTATTTATTCACTTTTTGTTTTGGTTTAATCTTTATTTCAACTTTTCTCTTATTTAACAATTTTTTCACAATTTGTATGCTTTTTATTTGTTACTTTTGTTTGTTTACCTTTTGAAGCATATGTTTTTTTGATTTACTGCAAAAATTTTTCAGTAAAAATTTGTAAATACTCAGACAAGAACTGTCACATTTCGCTCTCAATTTATGTTTTCATTTACTGCACTTTGTGTACTCGAACGCAATTTCGTAAAATGCAGTAAAGTTTTGTAAAAAATAGTAAAAACTTTTGTGTTCTCGAACGCAACTCATGTTTGGACATAAGCTGATGATATGTTTCTTTTTTTTTTAAAAAAGGTCACTTTTTCTTTCGTTAAAAAGACGTACCTTTATGCATAAGTTATTGAGAAAAAAAAAATAGACACAAGAAGTTGTTGGTATTTTGTGGTTGTAAAAATATTTTGGTTTCTGTTCCAATCGCGACGATGGGATTTTATTGCTGAAAACATTTTTCTTACGTAGGTAATGTTATTTGGAAAACACTAACAAAGTCTTGTTTCGCCACAAGCAAAGCGACAGTAAGTGCTGGTTCACACAGGTCAAGTTTGAATCTTCAAGTCTCGAGCTTTTAGGAGAGAGGGGTAAAGAGAATGGAAAGGGGTACATACTTGACCGTACCAGTCAGTTTTGTATTTTGCTTTTCTTTTTTCATCCGTAATATAATAAAAAGCTACAAAGTTGAAGGAAAAGAAAACAAAAATTAATTTTGTGCATGAACGTGAACGCAAGTTCAAAAGAAAATTTAAATAAAACTGTTCAAGTAAACTTGACCTGTGTGAACCAGCACTAAGTATGGTTTGTGCCGTGTTGACCACACTGGCTAGTTAAATACAACCTTGGCTGGGAAAAATCGCAAAAATTTACCAGACAGGCAAACTCAAATAAACTTACAAGTAGTACCATAGGTTGCCACCTGTTTGTTAAGTATGAAGTAGGTTGCAGTTGTGTACAGATTGCAATGGCCACCAACATGAAGATGGAGAAAAAAACGTCGACTTCCGTCCTTTTGGAAGAAGACGTGTTGGTAAGCGGTCCTAAAAATCTCAAAAGTGTGGTTTTAAAATAAGAAGCAGCAAGGAGGTCAATATAGTGGTAGCCGTGTAGGATAACAGCATCCCAAGGAGGATTGAGGCGAAAAACAGGAAAAAAAAGAAGGTAAGATAAGGATTTTACTGGATTAAGGGAAATTTTTATCCATAGTTTTATCCACCGTTTAGCAGGTTACCGAGGAAATTGTCAACAGCAGCCATCAAGCTGACTCGTGGGTTTATGGGCAGATACTTATACTACCGCCTTTTAACCTGCCTCAACGAGCCACAGTTTTACCAAGGGTTGTTTTCGTTGTGCTTCACTGCCGCCAGTGAGTCGGATTTGTATGTGTTAATTTTTCTACAATATTTTTGGTAATGAAATTGCAATGTGTCACTAAATATAATAAAATGCGTAAGGAAAGTGACGTCAAACAATACTGGACGAATATATTATTGAAAGATCCATGTTATAGTAAATTAAACGAAGGTGCCTTTTCCCGGGTGACGACATCGACATATTAATCCTCGGACGAAATTAGTGTTGGTGTTCCTAATCCAATTTCATAGTAAGAAAATACATTTTTGGGGAGCAACGTAAATAAGATAAAACCACAAGAAGAAAAAGTAGGAAATTCATATAAAAATTGACCGTACATCCACAACACAGCAAAAAGTATAATTAATTCGTCATTGCTACTTTCGTATATTAAATTAAGGGAATAATTAATACCAAAGAGCTGCTAGAGAATAAAGAGTAACACCAGGCATAAATACATTGTACCACCATTAAATATACAACCAAATATTATTCGACAAACCTGTAAGAAAAGAATTTGTTTGCACTAGTCCATCAAAACTTCAACGATATTGCAAGAAAAATTACAAACTATATAACCATCGAAGTAAGTCCACCTTCAATATTTGCAACCAACAGAACGATCCCCATCGTAAGACATATAACAAATTAAACATAAAGTAAATTTTAAACGACAACATCTATAATACTTACCTGTGTAATTGGTGATCAACAAAAACAAAACTGTGGTGAATCTTACAAAAAGACAAACATAGCTACTAAAACCACATATATGTATACTTAAATAATAAACTGATTTTAACCCTGACTCATCAGCATTCATAGCAATAGCCAAGTATTACCAACACGTCATCAACACATTCCTAGCAATAGCCAAGTGCTACCACGACCACGTTTAAGCAACAAACAGGCTTTAATTTGGGGAAGAAACCACCACAAAAACCGATCGACAACCATAACACACAAACAACTAAGGCATCGGCAATAATAGAAGGCATTTCTACCAAAACTTCACCACCTTACATAGTCAACAACGTTATTTTGGTTCCAGCCGTAAGTGAAAGTCATCAGGTTGACTTGAACAGCAAAACTGGAGGCGAGCAACAACAAACCATATTCTCACCGGGAACCAGGGAACAGTAACCACGCAACCGAAGACCACCGTTTAACATCCAGTCCTACATTTTCAAACAGATAAGTACCGGTATTTAGTTAGTAATTGTTAGTTATTATCAAGTTTCATCAAATAATTAATTGTGCTTAGAATTTTGTTTGCTTTGTTCGACGGAAAAACAAAAATAAATAACAAAAAGAAAAGTAAACAAAAGCTACGTTCACACCTAGCAATAGTTTGACGTCGCCACGTTACCACGGGATATTAATAAAACAAAAGTGGCAAGCAGATTTATTGTGTTACAAAACGGTTGCGGTATGCAATTGCTTTTGATTGTAGATCGTTTAGGACGTTATGGCTTTGTAGCGTAAAACCATAGGGTCTATTCGTTTGGGTTTTAGTCTATTGTCGGTTGCGAATATCAACTAAGCCAAGTTTGACTTTCAATGTTTTTCTAATTTTTTTAGTTTTCTTTTGACCATTGCTTTTGCCTAATTAAAACAAGAAATGGCCAACTTTATTTGACCACGCATGTTTTGGGAATGCTAAATAAAATTTTTCGGCAGTAAATCCTCAGCTCAATTTGGAGCATAAATTTAGTTTCAAACACGTTTGCAATTAATTCCTTTAGTTTTCTTTTGACCATTTCTTTTGCCTAATTAAAACAAGAAATGGCCAACTTTATTTGACCACGTATGTTTTGGGCATACAAATATTAAATTTCGGCAGTTAATCCTCCGCTCGATTTGGAGCTTTAATTCATTACGTTTTTAAGAGAAAAACAAAAAAACGATAATACCTTTTTTTTAAGTTATTTTATTGAAAATGAAAATACAAAACCTAAAACATTTCAGTTTGAGTTTGAAATCTTGTTAACAATAAACACCTAAGAAACAAGATAAATTTGAATTTAAACTGGTTTGTTAGTAATCATATCCAAACATTAATTGACTTCAAAATTTATAACAGTTTGATAATAAAAACAACAAAATAAATTTGAATTTAGAACAGTGGGCCAACTAAGGAAAAAATAAAAGCAAAGTCCAAATGTAAATTGAGAGCTGTGTTATAACAAACGGAAAATAAGAATAAAATTGTTTCGGATATAAATTTGAACCATTTAGAAACTATTGGCGGAAATTAAATTGATTTGGGTTGGAATTGAATTTGAAATTAAATTAATTTAAATTTGAAGTGGATTTGAAACTAAATTAAGTTAAATTTGAAAAGAAAAAATATAAGTGATTGTAATTTAAGTCTAAGACAATTGGTTAACAATAGGAGAAAATAAAAACAATTTTCAATTTGAATTTGAAGTATTCTAGTAGTTAAGCAAAAACATAGAAAGAATTACAAGTGCGATTTAAAACAATTTGTCAACCGGTGGATGAAACCAAAATCAATTTAAATGTAGATTTATGATAGTTTGGTGATAAACGTGGAGAACAACAAAGTAAAGTTTAATTTGAATTTAAAATTGTGCGATAACGAAGAAAAATATCGTTTTATAATTCAAATTTAAAACAGCTTGTGAACCAATGAAAAATAGAACAACATGGATTTGGATTAAAATTTCAAATATTTTGCGAACAAATGAAAGTTCAAACAGAATTAACTCAAATTCAAATATAAAACCGTGTGTTTCCAAATGGTAATGACTTAGAAAAACAAAATTAATTACACTTAAGTTTATAACCGAATGTTAAAATTTGCAACGAACAGCAAAATAAGTTTTTAGTTCAAACTAACAACCGTTTGCTAAAGAAAAATAATAAATTTAAATTTGAATATATAACAGTTTTTCCTTGGTTAACTACTAAACTAAAGCCCAACAATAATCACATTGAATTTGTCTTCAAAACAGCTTGGTTTGATGGGATAGAAAAACAAAATTGATTTAAATTTGAAAACAAAGAAATTTTAAAATCGAATTTGGAATAGCAACCCTCATAGAAAAACCAATTATTGTCCATATAATATTAAAACTAATTCATAACCATTAATGAAAACCCATAGAACTAAGTTAAGCTTACACTCAGCATAAAAGATAAAACAAAATCTTCTTACATCTTAATACAACTATGTATATATTTGTTTACTATTAGTTAAGAACATTTTTTGATACCAACATATATATAAGTGAATCAGTATGGCAAGTCCAGTTTCTAATGTAATATAAAGTTCGAACTTAGGGAACAGTTTTATTAGCCTTCGGGCGTAAGATACTTGAATTGTATTAATATCTAAGAACAAAAGGAAAAAATAATAAGCTTGAATATATTTTGGAATTTTTTATGAACGAATTTGAAAATGTTTTGCTAATGATTTAAAGCGGCTATAAAGGTAGGTATCGAGTGGTGATGCATAAAAGCGGTAGCCTTTGGAATGTCAACGGTTACCATGGTTTAGGGGAGGGTATATTTAATCGTGGGCAATAACACCTTGTCCTACGAGGAAGAAACGGCAGATTATTTTTAGACACTGGCACAAAAGTTGTATTGTGTTGTTGTCACTATTACTCCAACGTACCACCGCCCAAGCCCGACGAGCCATAGCCGTGCACATTTGCTGAAGTTGTCAGTGTGGTAGTAATAGTGAAGCTAACACGTCCATCGTTTAATCAGTCTGGCCATCTGCCAGCTGAGCAACACAGGGTACGGGTAGGAATAATTTTAACCTTGGTGTGAAACAGGACCGCGATGAATTTGTTAAACAGTACAGGTTGATGGGTAAGAAAATTTGTTTTATTGTTGCATTAATAGGTGCGTTTGAGTACTTTTACAGTAAAATGCAGTAAATGAGTAAACTGAAAAATTTGCTCTCACAAAAAGCTGTTGTCCAAAAAAGTACGCGAACGCAAAATTTGTAAAAATTCGTAAAATAAAGGCAACAGCTGACGGCAGATAATTGAAGTGTTGAAAAATATTGACACTTTTGACTACTTAACTCGTTTTCTTATCGGTACTCGATTAAATACTTTTTATAACACGAACATTTTTGGAAAATACAAACAAACTATTTTATGTCATCTTTCATATTTGTTTGTTTTTTATTTTATTTGATTTTACTAATTTGTAGCGGGTTAAATTATTTAAAAGAACATGAATAATTTTTTGCTATGGATTACTTAAGTATCCAAATACTTCACACTTTTACAACTCTAAAAAATTAACATAACAAAAAAAATTTCAAAAGTTTGTATTTAGCCAAATAAATGCTTCACAAACAAGTTTAATTAATTAATATTTATTCACTTTATGTTTTGGTTTAATTTTTATTTCAACTTTTCTCGTATTTAACAATTTTTTCACAATTTGTATGCTTTTTATTTGTTACTTTTGTTTGTTTACTTTTTGAAACATGTTTTTTTTATTTACTAAATTTTACTGCAAAAATTTCTGTAGTAAAAATTTGTAAATACTCAGACAAGAACTGTCACTTTTCGCTCTCAATTTATGTTCTCATTTACTGCACTTTGTGTACTCGAACGCAATTTCGTAAAATGCAGTAAAGTTTAGTAAAAAATAGTAAAAACTTTTGTGTTCTCGAACGCAACTAATGTAATTTTATTGTTTCGCGCCAAATTATGCCAGTTATTGTAAATTCAATGTAGTGTTTTCAACACCGTTGCGCTTGGTCCACAAACAAATTTTTTTTCACGAGACCAAATACATGTTTTAAATTCTTGCAGGTAGTAATTTTTTTTCAATATTTTTTTGCCTTTATGTCTTTTAAAGGAAAAAAACAAACCCTTTTAGAGGCATCAACAAATTTTTTACAAAATCAAAACCCATTTTAGTTTACCAGCCAACAAATAATTTTACAAAGCACAGACAGGCTATCGTGCCGCATTGCAGGAAAAATTGCAAACGCTTTGACTTTTCAGGCCTTAAAAAAGTTTTACAACTATATTTTCAATAAACTTTTACTTATTCCGCTCTGCCTTCTTCGAAAAGGTCTTTTAGAACGGGTTTTAAGAAATATTTTACAAATTCAAATTAACTTTTCTGAGATAAGGCCTGTCGAAATAGTTTTATTAGCAGTAATGTTGGAATGTGTAGCAAGTTTAGTTATTAATTTACTCACTTTGCGTTATTAGCAACAACAATTACACTGGAATAAAGCTTTATTATTAATTATTTTTAGAAGGCCTTTAAAGTAGATGCAAGAAGCCCAGGCTTTGGTATCCAATGATATATTGTGTAAATTAGAAATACAGTTGGAATGCGACTGGAAACTTAATATCAGTAAAAAGGGCTTCTATAAGGCCTCTTTGCTTCTTCATTTTCCCTCTGTTAATGGTCGGGCAAATCGCTTTTTTTTTTCATTATGAGGAATTTGAATGTGAATTTTTTTAAATTTTTCATATCTGACAAATTCATATATGAATTTTTTTGTTTGCTCATTTTTCATGAATGAGGAAATTAAAAATATTTTTTTTCCTCACCCTCATGAATGAGAAGAAGCAGTACAATTTAAAATTTTTCACGCTCGCTCATTTTTCAGTCGGTACTCTGGTGAATAGGAATGATTTGCATACTGCAAACAGCCCTTAATTTAAGAAATGTACTTAGCCAATATATAAATTCTTTGTAAAAAAATCAAATTAATAACCCCTGTTTTTAAAAACGACTTTAATTTAGCAAACATTTGTTAAGAAAAAATTTCTGTACATATTGTTACTAAAGTTAAATTATCTAAGAATTATTTATAGTTATAGTTATCTTGTAAGTTATAGTTTAATGTTACTTAAAATTGTCATGTATAATTTTCAACACAACTGTTATTTTAAAATAATTCCTATATAAATTTCCCAGTCATTTCTAGAAATGGTTATAGAACATAATAAATAGTTTTTACGGGAAGGTTCAGGAAAAATCTAGAAATAATTATGAAATATAAAAAGGGGTGACTCATGTATAATTAGTTTTAGTTTGTTTTGTGAAACGGTTCTGTTCGTAACTAGCAATTGTGAACAAAATAATAAAGTTTGTTAAGTTGAATAAGTGTGTATTTAATTTTATTTGCAATTAAAAGAACTCAACGGTTTATTATAAAGGGAGTAAACCGAACGCGTTTATTAAAGCAAAAACGTAACAATTGGTGTCAGAAGTGAAATTGCAATAAAAAAAATAAAAATAAAATAAAAAAACAAATAAAAAGAAGGATAAAAAAAAATATACAAACAACAATGAAATTCGAGGAGCTAAAAGTTGAACAGCTCAAGAAAGAGTTGGGCAAGTTGGATTTGCCTACTGTAGGAAATAAAGGTGAGCTGCAGAAAAGATTAATCGATGAATTTAAGCGAAGCAATATTGACATCGCAACTTATGAATTTGAAGAAAAAGAAGAAATAGAAGTTGCTACCCGTGCAGTAACAAGCAACATGGATCTTGGTACAATGTTTGCTGCTATGATGGAGAAAATGGAAAAAATGTCGGCAGACACTTCTAGAAAAATGGAGGAAATGGTAAAAGAAAATTCGGCTGAAACTTCTAGAAAAATGGAAGAAAATTCTAAAAACATGGGGAAGATGGTAAAAGAAAATTCAAACGCTATCCTAGCAGAAAATTCTAGAAAGATGGAAGAAAATTCTAAATACATTGAGAGGATGGTAAAAGAAAATTCAAACGCTATCCTAGCAGAAAATTCTAGAAAGATGGAAGAAAATTCTAAAAACATTGAGAAGATGGTAAAAGAAAGTTCAAGCACCATCTTAGCCGAAATTCAAGAAAATTCTAAAGTGACAAACGAGAAACTTCAGGCTACTAATGACAAACTTGAGAAGCTTCAAGAGATTTTTACTGTTATAAACGAAAGAGTAGACGATTTGGAATTCACTGATGTAAAAACACAAGTCACGGTGTTTGATGGAAAACTTCATCATCTGGAAGAAAGAGTAAATAGTCTTCAGTGCCAAGAGGGAGTGGTGCGAGTTTTTCCAGAAGTCTCGAATAGAATAAGAGCTCCAAGTTTTGACGGCAGCTCACCATTGAATGTGTTTAAGTTCCAGTTTGACACAGTTGCCAATAAAAATGCTTGGAACAATGAAGAAAAAGCCATAGAGCTGATTCTGGCTTTAAAAGGAACTGCGGCTGAAATTCTAGAAAGTGTACCAGTAAGTTGCAGAAATAATTATGAAGACATTATGGTAGCACTGCAACGCAAGTATGGTGGTGAACATAGAAAAGAAATATTCAGAATGGAATTACGGGCTGGAGTACAAAAGGCAAACGAAACACTACAGGATTTTGCACTAGAGATTGAGCGCTTGGTGCAGCTTACTTATCCAGGTGAAAGTCATCCATTGCTAGATCATTTTAAGACCGAGGCGTTTGTAAACGGCATACGGGATGCTGATGTGAAACTAGCGGTATGTGCATCACAGAAGCCATCATTTGCAGAAACGGTATCGTTTGCCCTAGCACAGGAAACCGCTAGAATAATTTCAAAACCGCATATATGCAAGGTGCGCAAGCTCGATATAACAGCAGAAGACGAATGAGATATTTTAAAGGAAATGAGAAGCATGAAGGAGGCAGTTTTGCAAGCTTTTAGCGAGTAACAAGGTAAAAACAAAGCAAAATGCTATAATTGTGGTAAGATTGGCCATATTCAGCGAAACTGCAAAGCACCCAAACAACGATCAAGATCTGCTTCGCCGCAAAGGGACAAACGAAGAGCTAGTCAACAATCATCGCAGGAGCCACCGCTAAAGCTGAGAAAAGCAAGCAGTGCGGACGAAGCTGAAGGTCTCACGATCAATTTAGTAGTGAAAACGAGTAACAGTCTAGATATGGGACGACAAATTATGAATTGGTATGGTCTAGAAATACCCCTTAACGTTGGGAACGGAAGTGAAACCCTTGTAAGACAGCTAGTCACTAGTGATCATAAGAAATTGTCCTCCCAAAGGAACGATGAAAAATGTGGGAAAGCGAGCACATATTCAAGACGGCCCAGTAAACATAAAAACAAGCACGGTATAGAGTCTAAAAACAAGAAACGCATAAATGAGATTCGCTTATTAGATGTGGAACCCAGCGAAGACTGGTCAACGGCGCAGAAAAGTGACCCCTTATTAGCGCAAATTATGGTGGCTAATAAAGAAGGTTAAAGGCCGACTCGTGAAGAAATTAGATGGAACGGTCCACTAATGAAAGCGTATTGGGCGCAGTGGAGTAGTCTGCGGATGGTAAATGGTTGCCTATACCGTACATGGGAAAGTACTGATGGTAAAACGGTTAAAAACCTTATTGTAGTACCGACTTCTAAAGTATGTGAAGTTGTGAAGAAATTCCACGAAGGTACTGGTGGTGGGCATCTTAGCGTTACTAATACCATAAAGAAGTTAAAAGCAAGCTACTATTGGGTCGGTTGCAAGCAAGCCGTGATTGATTGCATAATAAAATGCCCACAGTGCGTTGCAGACGGTGGTCTAATTGGAGAAAGTAGAAATCCGGTCCAGCAGTACAACTTTGGTGAACTATCTGTACCAGCGAATAATAATGACTCTATCCAAGAGCAGAAAAACGAGTTTAGACGAAGGCGTGTTAAGTCATCAAATGACCAGATGAAAGCCAGAAACAATGGAGTGGCAAATTCGGAAGGCTTCACAGAAGGCCAGTTGGTTTTATTTTTTAATCCACAACGGAAGAAAGGACTATCTCCAAAGCTGCAGACTCATTGGGATGGCCCATATAATGTAGTAAAGAAATTTAATGACGTGGTGTATCGGATCCAGAAATATAAGAGCCCAAGATCAAAAATGAAAGTGGTGCATCTAGAACGACTAGCCAATTATAGAAAATGAGAATCTGAGCCTATTCGACGAACAGGCTTAAGTGGAGGGCAGTGTTACGAAAGTTAAATTATCTAAGAATTATTTACAGTTATAAGTTATCTTGTAAGTTATAATTTAATGATACTTAAAATTGTCATGTATAATTTTCAACACAACTGTTATTTTAAAATAATTCCTATATAAATTACCCAGTCATTTCTAGAAATGCTTATAGAACATAATAAATAGTTTTTACGGGAAGGTTCAGGAAAAATCTAGAAATAATTATGAAATATAAAAAGGGGTGACTCATGTATAATTAGTTTTAGTTTGTTTTGTGAAACGGTTCTGTTCGTAACTAGCAATTGTGAACAAAATAATAAAGTTTGTTAAGTTGAATAAGTGTGTATTTAATTTTATTTGCAATTAAAAGAACTCAACGGTTTATTATAAAGGGAGTAAACCGAACGCGTTTATTAAAGCAAAAACGTAACAATATATTTTAAAATAGAATTTAACTTTTTGGAACTTATCTATTTTTCTTCAAAAGTTTAAAATGAAACTATTCAATTAAACTTTATTTGAATATTTTAAAATCATTCTTTTTTTAAAAATGGTATAACTGCCTGTTTTTTATTGACGAGCGCAAAACTCCCTCGTTTAACTTACATTTACAACAAAATTTCAAAATTTTTGTATAAATCAATAAAAGTAAAATTGTACAATTTTTTATTGAAAACAAACAATATATTGAAAATTTTATTTGTTTTAAAATAAATTAATTATACAGCCATGTCACAGAGTACAATTCCGTTCGGAAACGGAATTCATTCCGTATTTTGGTGCTTCAGAAAATGACGAAAAAATGTTTTGGAATGAAACCATTTTTGTTTTCATGAACGGTATGGGAGTTGTCTATATCTGAAAGGCCATAAAACTATCAAAATACACTTTCTATCAACAAACAAATATGTTTTCTTCAATTACGAACGAATTGTACTCTGTGACATGGCCCATAGTTTCATTTTAATGGAAAAATAATAATAAGATATATTTAAATTTTTTTTATAATAAAACAATTTGAAATAAAAACAAAATATTTTTCATTTTTTATTCTATTTATGTTGATTAGTGTTCGCCTAATGGTCAAAATTCGACCATAAATTTGTATGTAAATATGAAGAAAACATAATTCATCTAAGTATATATGAGTTTCGAGCATTTATTTTTTCCTTCGAAGTGGATCGATTTGGCGAGGGACCAACCTCCGGTTCATATTTTATATTCTACGTGAGTTAATTTAATTTTGAAAGTTCAATATAAAAATACTATTGAAAAAAAAAAAAGTATCAAAAAGTCTCCTTTATATATTGTCATCGACTCAGGACGTTGCACGTTTAATTTTATGTTTCTATGTCTAATATTAACGAAAATCAATCAAAGTACCAGCTGTTGAACGAAAAATTACCAAAAAGCTCCCCTTACATGTTCTTGTTCACCCAGTTTAATGTATAATTTTATCTTTATAGTTCGAATATTAACGAAAATTCAAAAAGTTCCAGATGAAAAACAAAAAATACCAGCATTTTTTATCTTATAGGTTATCACTCACTCAGGACCCTACACCTATAATATTATGTTTCTGAGTTCAATATTATAAAAAAATTTAAAAATTATCACATGAAGCAGATTTTAATAAAATATATATTGTGCACTTCTGTGAGTAAATTTCTTTCAAATGGTGTTTATTTTGTTCAAAGCGGTTGGCATACAGAGGAGGAAAGTGTTCTTAACTGTTTTGCCTTAGCCGATTTATATACAGATAATGAATACGTATAACAACAAACTTATACATATTTATTTTAAAAACGATAAACAAGGAATTCAGGTAAATTTTTTATTTATAACAGGAACAGATAAGTAAATATTTAAAAACTATAACTTGCAAATCTACAAATTGATTGATCTTGATTTAAATTATATATTTGTCTTTTGTAGGTAACAAACCCAATTTTACAAATTTGTAATTTTAAATCAAGGTCAATCAGATTGTAGATTTGTAAGTTATAGTGTCTACTTTTTATAAACAATTTTTTGATTTACTAATTTTAAAATATCAAGTTGAACTCTATCAACTTCACTTTCTTCTAGTTTATCCAGTTTTTCCTTCAACAGTTCAAAAAAGCTGCTGTTCTTATCTTTATTTGATGATTATGGTGATTCCTCGTATTTCTTTTTCATGGCCATTAGCACCTCCGTAAAAAGATCATCATTTTTTCTTTTTCTAAGTGGTTGGTTGTTTGAAATCGTAGTTTGGTTGCTGCTATCATCAAGCAACCACTCTACACTTGAATCTTATTCCTCGGAAATATTACAGATTCTACTAAAATTAATAGAACGACATTTTAGTACTATTTTCGCTATTAAAATTTTTATATAAATGTTATTACCTTGCAGGCTCTATAGATTCTGCCAAGAAACTTAAATTCTGCATATGCTTCCACGGAGTTCCAAGTTTTTGTGAAGAGCCAGAAGGAAGGTCTTCAGTAATTTTTGCTTCCTATATCTATCTCGTATGCTTTTCTACTTCACTTTGCAATCTTTCTCTAAAAAAAATTTGATAAAGAACATATAAATAATATTTTCATGACAACAAATGTTAATTTTTACTACCTGTCAAATTTGTCTGCTTTCCAATATCTTCCCAAATCTTTTCTTTATGTTTAACGTCTTTGTATTTTCCATCCCTTCTATCGTACAGACATGGATTCTGATGAACTACCCAGCAAAAACTTTACTTACAATCCTACTTTTAATGACTTCAAGAATTCATTACTTTGTAGCTTTATTCGCCACTTTTTGGATTATTAGTTATATATTAAATAATAACTTTATTATTATATCTTAAATATACAAAAAAATTTATATTTTCATTATGACAATAAAAATGTCATTATAGTCAAAAAACATAGTTTTTTAATACAAAAACTACGCTGCCCCGGTAGACTAGCTGGTAGAGAGCTAGTCTATCAGCACCGAGGTTGCGGGATCAAATCCCGCCAGAGACAGAAAAAAAAAATAAAAAATAAAATAAAGTAAAATAGAATCAGAAAAAATAAAATAATTAAAAAAAAAAATAACAAAAAAATTAAAAAAAAATAAAAAAAATTTTACTTTATTGACTTTGTGTAACTATATATTTTTATAAAAATTTTAAGTATAAAAAAACATATTATTTTTTAGATTATAATAGGCTAAATTATAAAGGATTACTTTTGGGACATCTCGAACAAAAATAAGTACTTTTTCTAGTAGAAAAGTAAGTAGATGGCTCGTCCAATTCTCATTATTTTTCTGCTTATTTTGTAAGCAAAGTTTTTGCTGGGTAGCTCGATGATTTGTTCGCTTAAATTCTTATATTAAAAAGAAATATACATAAAACAAAAAGACATATACTGTATTTAAAATAGAGCACAATATTTATCGGAAAAAATTGAGTGTACCAACGTCTCGGAAACGAATATTTTTCGAGTTATGGAACTCTCAATTTATATGCGATTTTCCACTACACTTCTAAACGTTTATGGCTAATATTGGTATCATTTAAAAAGTAGGTTTTTTTCTAGATATACAGAACTAACATTTTTGGGAGAATGTTTCCTGATGATCTGTCCTAAGCAACCAGTGAAATGCTCATAGAAACTGGCTTATCCCCCAACAATAATTTTCAGTGTTTTTATCAAGAATAATAATCGGAAATTAGGCACGACAAACAAAATCTTATTAATTAATAATGTTGTATTCTCAAAAATTATTTTGACAATATAAAAAATAATTTCGTAACACAGTCAAAAATGTTCCTATGCACATATGTATGTATGTAGTTTATTTAAAAAAAAAAAATGGAAAAGAAAATCGACTTAAACAAACACCCACTTCGCTATCTAAATCTTCGCTGGATAGCCGGGCACTGGCCGGGCGCAAGGATTTTCTTCTCTATGGTATAACAAACCCCCACTTCGCTAACTAAATCTTCCCTGGGTAGCCGGCTACTGGCCGGACGCAAGGATTTTCTACTCTTTGGTATTACAAACACTGGATCTGCTAACTCAAGATTATCTGCATAGCAGGCATTCGGCCGGGATCAAAGATTTCCTTCGCTATAATATAACACAAACTTCTCTTAATATGCTAACTAAAAATACATAAGTGAAGTTTGAAACTCACTCCCGCTTCCTAATTGGTTTTAATTTTTAAACAAATTTCAAAAGATTTTGTTATTCGTGCTTAATTCCCAGTTTTTATTATTGATAAAAACACTTGAAATTTATCGTTGATGAGATAAGCTATTCCCATGCGCATTTCACTGGTTGCTTAGGCCAGATCATCAGGAAACTTCATCCATAAAGATTTTAGAAAAACTAAAACTAAAACTAAACTAAACTAAACATCTTACATTCCCCACTACAATTAGTTGAAATTCTCTCAACATTAATTGTAGTTGTAAGTAGGTTAAGAAAAACAAAATAAAAACAACAACAGCTTACAAAAGATGTTGTCAATTAAGTGTTTTTTTAGGCCGTGCACTTGCCTGTTTATTATGAGATAAACCCACTGTTTATTGTTGATGTGTTTTGTTTAAACTTTGATATTATTACAAGTAGAACTGTTGCTATAAGTCTTATACGTTTAACAGTTTTATTTGGTTTAATATCTTTAGTTTTTCTAAAATCTTTATGGATGAAGTTTCCTGATGATCTGGCCTAAGCAACCAGTGAAATGCGCATAAGAATAGCTTATCCGATCAACAATAAATTTCAAGTGTTTTTATCAATAATAAAAACTGGGAATTAAGCACGAATAACAAAATCTTTGAAATTGAAATTTTGTATTCACAAAAATTGAAATTACTTTTTGATTTTTAAACAAATTTTGTATAGTCAGAAATATCCATCAAAAAGCTTTAAAATTATACTAATATAAGTCACAAACGTTTAGAAATGTTGTGAAAAATTGCTTATATAGATAAAAACTTCAGTGGTCCATAATTCGATAAATATTCGTTACAGACACTTTTCCTTATTATATTTTCTTCTTATTTTCCATTTTCTATTATCTGTACATTTTTATTGGAGCTGCGTTGGTAAAATAGATTTAAGCCTTTAATAATTTAAAAAATTTATTTACCTCTATTTTCCAATAACAAAATTATTTTATTTATTTATTTATTCTTTTTTGAATTTTTTTTTTACATTTGTTGTCTTTTGCAACTAACTTCACTATTAAACGCGTTGTCAAAATCGGATTTTCCAATTGTAAAGCGCTACCGTTGCGTTGCCGCCGCGTTGTTTCGGTATGCTACATACAAATTGTATGGGCATGAGGATTTTTGACAGCTAGAAAACGCTTTCCGCTCTTGTTAAGGTATGGCTGTATGCGTAAATTGTCGACGTCGCACTCATAAATATTTCTCTTGTGAGTATGAGTGAATCAGAGTACTTTAGTTTAAATGATTTCTACGCAATTATACTCACAATAGCATGAGTCAGTATAAGTAGCGAAAAAACGATTCATTGCTGATCTCTGGTATGCATCGTAGATTTATGCTGCTCGAAAACAAAAAAATATTTCAAGAGTTTTCACTCGTCTTATCTGATCTAATTAACATAAATATGAAACTCTTTAAACTTTTACGTTAAGCTCTTTAATAACTTTTTTAATTTTGCTTTCCCTTGTTGCTCGTTGTTGCCTGTAGGACACACTCCGTTTTTAGGAAATTACTCCTTAAAAAAATATTTTAAATATTAAAAAATACGTTTTTTTTTTGATGGTAACCTCTATGTGAATTAATTGAAAATTTTTAATTTTAAGATGTTGAGTTATAGAGGGATAATATTATAATAAAGATTTAATAATAAGTATACATATCTTCCTTTATTAGATATTACTTCAAAAATACTATTTGGAAAGGAGTTGTAAAGATTCTCAATTAATATCAAGGCCCAATCTTTTTAATTCCTTCAATTAAAACTTCTTTAGTTAAATATTGTCTGCTCGACTCATACACTTTTAAAGAAAGGAGTCCACTTACATTTTTATAATATTCAAATTTATTCTTTTACAACTCTTGCTGTATGGATCGGGGCATTATCTTGTTGAAATATCCACGGAAAAGGTCCAAAAACATTAGAAAAATGTGGAAAAGCCTTCTCAACTACATTTTTGTAGCTATTCGCGTTCGTTCTAGATGAAAGAAATTGAAGCTCACATGTTTCATAGTATGAAATGGCTCCCCCACACCATCACACTACCCTCACAGATATGCAGACGACTCAAGTAAAGTTATTCTATTCATAAATCATGGAAATAATAATTATAACCATCTGGACCTTCCAAATTATTTTTTTTTCATCAGAGAAAACAATATACCGCCATTCCTTTTTATAACACTCTAGCTGGACCCGGTCCGCTTTGCTGGCCCTTCGTAAAGATTTAAAATTTAATAAAAGCTTATTGAACAATGTTTTTTATTATTGAATAAAAAGTATGTATTGACATTTTATATTTTTTAAGATTAATAATATTTGTTTGGAAGTATTTAATTGCTTTTCAAAACAAATATATGCAAAAACGGTGGCATGTCATAACGTCCAGTGTCATAGTGTCCATGGACAATATGACACTTTTGAAAGTGTCATAATATCCATGGACACTATGACACTTTGTAAATGGACATTATGACACTTTCAAAAGTGTCATTAGGTCCATAATTACTAAAGAAGTTAAATACAAAAAAATTATCTGCATACACGCAGAGAAAAACATGTTTCATTATGGTCCCAACCAACAAAACTATTTTTAAAGAAACTAATTTAACCATTATATGGTTGTCGGTGACAATGATTTGGTTAAATAAAACATAATATGGTAAACATATTTTTAAAAATGGTTTTGCTGCTTTTTCTCTGGCTGTATATATTAAATATATAACGAAAACATTTTTGGGCGTAAAGATTTTCTCCTCTATGGTATAACAAATACCGGCTTCGCTAACTAAAGCTTCTCTGCACAGCCGGCCCACAGTGGGGCCTTTTGACTTTTTTCGTTGCAAAAATCATAACTTTTAAACTGATAAAGATATTTAAAAATTTTAAAAAGCATTTGAAAGAAAACTTCTTTATCTTTAATATACATTATTTGCAAGGGCATATGCTAGGCGCGACACTGTGCACAGTGTCTGCTTTCGACTGTTTTTTTACAAACATCATAACTTAAAAATGAGTATCATTATTGGCCATAGCTTTGTGGAGGCACTGTGCACAGTGGTTTTTTTGTTGAAAACATCATAATTTTTGAAGTTACCAAGAAATTTGTAATGGGGGAAAAAACTTGATTTTTAAATCTCTTAAGATCAAAATAAGTGCTCCCTTATTGTAAAAGGCACTGGACACGATGACACCTTTGACCTTTCTTGTCGCAAAAATCATATATTTTGAAGTAATGACATTTTTAAAATTTCTCAAACATTTAAAACACAACTTTTTGTGCTTTAAATGACATTCTCATAGGGAAGTCTAGAAAAAATGCTACTCTTATGTAACATGTTATATTAATATAACTCTTTTTATTTATATTACAGATAAAAATTATTGAAATATTTTTAATACTTATTTTAATTTATAATATTATTTTATAGTATGATATATTATAATATGATATTGAGTTATTTTTATTAATTTTTTTAATAGTTAGTTTTCTTCAAAATAGTCATTAACATTTTGAGCGATTTGTAATAGATTTAACATATCGGAGCTATAATTATATTCTTCCAAATCCTTTCGAGATCTAACATGTCTCCGCGATGAAATCAGTGGGTCTGAAGAGGCCGCCAACATATTAAAAAGATCCTCATTCTGTCTAATCCGTGAAATTTTGCAAGTATTCGCATATCTAAAGTGCTTGTAATCTTTGTTTTTGCATTCCTGGGCTTCTTCTGATAACTCTTCAATTGGTAAGCATTGATATTCAATTAAATTTTGGCCATGAGCCAAATCTTATGGACCGTAGGAGTAAGTTTCTTCTCAGGGTATTTTTGAGCCAAAAGCTGGGCAGTTTTTGATGCATAATCCTGAAACTTTGGGCTATTTACCATTTCTCTAGAGTTTATTACATTTAGAATAACTGCCAACCTTTTTATAATATGGTTGTCGACATCAGTAATTTGGGCTGTTACCTCATCATTTTCAAAAAACGATCTGGACATGTTACCATCGTTAGTATTTCCATATCCCTGCTTTGGGCAGTCTATTTTTAGTCCAAGGTTCTTAAGAAATTCATTTTGTATAATATTTTTTCGAGCAGTTAGTTTTTCTTTTGGTGTTGCATTCTCATGAAAACTTTTTCCTTCTCTCGGAATTGTATACGCTAATTTTAAAATAAACTCCATGCACCTAATTCTGGCATGTAACGGACAAATTCCATATTCATAGTTTTGCTCATCACTTGAATCATTAAAATTTTGAAAGTCCTTCTGTGACTTTTTGCAAATTGCATACTTCAAAGTTGAAGAAGTATCTGTTATTACATTTAAGACTTTGCCATCAATCATTGTAAGACAAAATTCATAATAAATGAAAACCTTTTTTCCATTCTTCATTTCAATAACAGAAGGCTTTAGTTCGGAAATTTGCTTTTTTTTTGTCATTTACTGTAGACTTGATTATTTCTGAAGACTCCTTTGCATATTTAAAAAATATCGGACGGCAAAAATGGACTGACGATGGGCGAGGATTTTTCCAATGCTCAGAGATTTCACTTCTAAGTCTTAAGGAACTATATAAGCCATAAACATATTTGCATCTGTAAAAGTTATGTCAGTTGTCGATATTGTTTGTTTGTAAGCACTTTGACCAGATGATCCATCACATCCCCACTTGCTTATCAATGAAAGCCTATCTGAAAGTAATGCTCTTTCTTTTTCAGGAAAATTTTGAACTAAGCTTTTAGGTGCATGATCCATTAAGCCTTGCAGTTCAACTTCTGCTGATACTTCAGTAACTTTTACATTAGATGGTACTGCTTCTTTTTTGGCAGAGGTAACCTTTTTATATCCAGGAATAACATTCACATTATGATTCTTTAAAGAGCTTCGTAAAATATTATATTTCTCCTTTGACAATCCCAAGTCCATAAATAACGCTAAGGCTTCTTCTATGCTATACTTTGTGGGTAATGCATTCGGAGGAGTTGGAATACTTTCTTTAATCCTTCGCAGGCGACCTGGGCTAGCAAGCTCCACAGCTTTTGTTATATCAGACTTTGATTTATTTTTTACGTACTTAAGACATAATGCTTCTGACAGATTCGATGAAGATATATCTTTTGTAGCATTTTGAAGTTTACGTTTTTTTGTGTACTCCGAACACTCGTTTATAGTTTTAGCAGGTCTTCCTTTTCTTCTGTCCAAAGATGTATGCGGTTCTTCGATGTTTTCAAAAGTTGTTACTCCATTTAGCCAGTCTGAGTACTTTTCCATAAACGTTTTTGTCGTACGGTTTGAGGCAAGCCATTTTCTACGAATATCCAAGAAAACGAAGTGAATTTTGTTTTTAACATCCTTTCCCCGGTATCCTGGTAAGCCGTGCAATTTTTCCACAATAGCCAAATTAAATACATTTTCATTTTCTGAATTTCTTAATAACATTATGAGTTCTGGTACTGATCATCACTTTTGCAAAGTAAAACTTTAACTGATTGCATTACACAATTGCAGATTAATTTATACCCAAAAATAATCTAGGACATAAATCTAGGCCACAATTAACTGGATTATATACAACTGCAGTTTTTATTTTACTTAGTATAAAAACCAAGTTTTAAAACTACCTGCCTATTTTCATAATGTGTTATTAAATTTAAATAAATAAACAAATTCTAATAATTATGCCTACCTAATTGGCACAGCAAAATATTGTTTATAAATAAGGCTACATACATATTTATAAGTAGGCACATGTGCATACGTTAACAGAAATATGTCAGTCAGTTTCTTTTTTTTCTTATTTGGCGTTTTTTTTTAATTTTGGTTGCAAAAATATCTTGGCTGTGGCAACGCTGTTTATAAGATTGTAACATCTTTCTTCAAATTTCAAGAAAACCTGTCATTTTTTGTGGCCCAATTTAGCTAAATTATTTAAAGTACTGTGTAGTAAATATGCTAACAAAATATGGGCGTGACCATTTTTGCCCATTTTTAGATATTCTCTATTTTATTTGTAAAAAGTACCTAAATATAGGGTGTCTGAAAAACGGCAACTGTCAAAAAAGTAGGGTATATGGTGGACATTTTCTTACTTTTTTTAATAAACAATAAATATACCAAAAAGTAATTTACATTTTTGGGAATAAATATACCTTTAAAACAATACCAAAAAAAGTGGTGATCACATGGCAATATTTCTGACACTTCAATTCTAAAATGTTTTTTTTTTTTCTCAAAATCACCTTTTTTGGAATTTCTAAAAAACTGTCGACTTTAAGCAGCTCCACCAGCTATAATTCTTATCCAATTAAGAAAAACGTTTTTGACTTCTGATCAGTAAAATGTTCTTTATACGATGTGTTCATTCATTTTATTTTAGCCACGGTTTTTGGGAAAAGGCGCCACAGTGCGGCCTTCGGCCGGGCGCAAGAATTTTCTCCTCTATGGTATAACAAACACCGGCTTCGCTAATTAAAGCTGCTCTGCATAGTTGGCTTTCGTTCGTAAACAAGGCAGATTTTAGAAGCTTTACTTAGCGAAGCCGGTGTTTGTTATACCATAGAGGAGAAAATCCTTGCGCCCGGCCAAAGGCCGGCTGTGCAGAGAAGCTTAAGTTAGCGAAGCCGGTATTTGTTATACCATAGAGAAGAAAATCCTTGCGCCCGGTCAAAGGCCGGCTATGATTCGAAATTTGTTAACATTTTAATATTTTTCATTATAAGTTAAGTTGTGGACATTATGACACTTTGCAAAGTGTCATAACGTCCGCGGACGCTATGACATTTCTTTGATGGACGTTATGACACTATGACACTGGACGTTATGACATGCCACCTGCAAAAACAGCTAATAAGACCAACAAAAAAATTAAAAATTAAACAAACCTCTCAACTTTAGTTAAAATAAATTGTTCTCTTAAAGTAAGTTAGAGTGGACCTTCATTAAGGGAGAATTTAAAAAAATATCTGTCTCAAAATCGTAGCCCGGTTTTGTGTTAGGTAAGGGTAAAAAAAATTTGGTAAAAATATGAGCTCGATCGGTTAAACATAGCCGTGCCGCACGCACATTGAAATCTGTGAGAATGAAATTCGGGCTAAATGTAGAGAAAAACGCCTGTAACTACTGAGGAGTCAACCCTAGAGATGTAAAATTTATGAGCAACCCCTATTATTTTTACATTTCCAATATTTTTCTACAGCAAACTTATCCTCTATCTCCAACCCTCCATATGGTCCCGATACGAAAAACTTAATTTTCTCGAAAACCGACGGACAGACAGCCAGACGGACATGAAGTCCAAGATTAAAAAAACGGAACCAATTAGGATGTAATCCAATCCACTGCAAGCAAACAATTTTCAAAATGGTTCACAAATGGCGGACTTTGTGAGAACCACCTTAAAAAAAAAGTATTTCTAAAACTTTAAAAATAAAACTTTTGCAGAGAGACTAGACAAATTAACCTTTCCGATGGTATGTAACATACCCACCTATCATTTTATACTTTGCGATACTGTAATGCGCACGTAATACTTAATGTGATTTTGGTTGTCAAAATATCAGGTGCCCCAGAGACAAGTTTTTAAATCAAGTGGAAATATTTAATAGCAATTCTCCGAAATACAAGTTTATTTATTATTTTATGACACTTGACTTTAAAAAGTGTGTGGAAAGGTAGAAGTTTACAGGGAGTTTATTTTAACATTATGTTTGAAAGGCAAAATTAACAGGTAGTTTATTTATATTATTATAAGTAAAACGTACTAACTAAATGATCTTAAAATATTATTTATTGTCATTCTAAAGACATTCGGAAATAAGTTTTTTAGAAACAGCGTTAGAGCTTAGAATTTCATTCAAATCGGAAGAAATCGATTTAAAAATTGGTTCACTTGATATGAAATCCCTTATATGTATTTATGCACACATGTAGACAACGTCCCATCTTCGTTAACTGCCGGATTTTTGAAAAGTTTTAGTCTGAGAAAAATAAGTCAAGATGCATTCGAAACTGGAGTACGCGATGAGATCGTTGCTTCGAAATTAATAACTGCATCACACCATTGGGTGAATATAAGTTCAAAGAACTCATACCCATTCACCAGGCTCGATGGATGTCCAAGCAATTAATTCTTTAAAAATATTTATGTTCACAGGTCAATTTAAACTGGAAAAATCACAGTTGGGTGGAATTCGAGATGTCTGCTTGTTTATTGTTTGTCTCTACGTAAAAGCCTGTTATGGCTGTACTAAAGCTGTCAAAGCTCCGAATCAGGACTTTAACTTTTTGAAAGAACTTCACTCATACGCAGACTTGGATAATAATTTGTCGCAAACATTGGTAAAAAGTTTATTGTATCTGGCGGATGAGGCTATAGCCCTCGCCTTTTTTGACTCAAATGTTTCGTGTGACATAAAACTAAAAATGTTGGCTATTATTTGCGGAGTTTCTAACTCAGAAACTTTTTGACCGATCTTGTTGAAAATTTGTGCCAAAGCTACTATCCAATAGGACTAACATTTGAGCAAATTTCATCCAAATCGGAAGACATCGATTTTAATATTGGGTCACTTGACATGAAATCCCCCATATATCAAAATTTTGGTAATTTGTTATTATTTTCTAAAATATTAATTTTAGCAAAAAACTATCTTCGGGGCTAATGTTGTTGACTAGAAGAGCTAAAATATTGCCATATATCATATTCTTGTATAATGTTGTTTTTAAGAGATAGTTATATGCAAACAAATTACATTTGAATAAATGGTTGGAAGGCAAACTTAGAGGGGCGGACGCCCCCCCTAAAACACAACTTATTGCTACGAAACTTTTTTGTATTTTTTTACATAAAACTGATCCGATTTGGGGTGGGAGAATATAAGAAATCAAAAAAAAAAGTTATCCATACAACTAACGGCCACGCTATTGTACATATCGCACTTGTTCAACAATACTGTATTAACTCAAAATTTTAAAATTTTCAGTAGAAGCAAAACAATTTTTAATATGAAAGGCATAGGAAAAAATATTTTTAAACCAACCATTTCTTTATAAAAAAGTGGACAAAATAGCTCGATATGTTTACAGTGGGTAGATATGAATAATAAAAATAATGAATAATATTTCCAAAAAGTGAAAAACTAAAAATTTTGAGTTAATACAGTATTGTTGAATAGGTGCGATATAACTTTTAGATCTTATCGAAAGACGGTGAAAGACACCTAAGATTCGGCATAGCCGAATAAAGATAGCTCTTTGACTTTATATACATATATAGAAGATATCGTTTCTTTATTGCAACAAAGTCAAATCTCAAAAAAATCAAATTTGGTAAAATGCGATTAAAGTTTTCAAATGGCCCTAATACACAGATTTAACAAAAAATATTTTGCTATAAATTCGGTTAAGTTTGAGATATTATAATGATTTTTTTTACATATAAACTTTTGCCTAACTAACTTAAAATTTTTGATGTTTTGAGATATGACTCTGTTGCAATGAAGAAGCGATATGTATGTTTGTTTTAGATACGCTAGGATACTTGATTTATTTAAATTATTTTTTTTTGGCATTTTTATTTGCTTTTAAAAATTTTAATTTGCAATATTTATTTGTGGATTCGTACCAGTCCTTGTATTTTGTTAAAACCTGAAAGAAATTAAAATAAAATAGCAAAATTATATTATTATTGGGATTAAGTTTACCTTATCCTCCAGAGGAAACGTTTGAATTGATTGTGAAACAAAATAATCCAAAAATTCGTTTGGATTCACAGGTTTGTGATGTAATCGCATACGTCTTTCAATATTGAGACTGTTTTTAACATTATTAATGATATCTCCTGTATTGTATTTGTGAAACACTTTAGCCAAGGCCGATAAAATAAAGTCTTCGTAGTAATTACTGTTAATATTTTGAGTTAAAAGTTCAAGCCACATCAAAAATATTGAGCCATAATTTGATTCAGGAATCAACAACATATTTTGAAAAACCTTTTTAAATTTTTTATCAGCACTCCATGGCAAAAGGCTTGTGCCCACCACCATTATTTTGTCGTCCTTTCCAATTGATTTTATTATATCTTTTACTAAAGTTTCTCGAAGAAGTGTTGGTTTTATATCCACTTGATCTTTCGGAATTTTATTCCAAAATATTCTGTGAACATCTTGTATGTAAATAATTGTTGGCTGAAAAGCTTTAGCCACTTTCATTACAATATGTGTGAAGTATTCAAGGTTTTCGCTAAAGCTGAATGTTTTTTCTGGGCTTAAATTGATTAAAAGGGCACCTAGAAAAGTAAAAAGTATATTTTAAACATTTTGTTACTTTATTTGTTAAAGATGTTACACTACATGTATAAAACGTTAAACATATGTACGACAGCAGGCAAAAAAAACTACATGACTGCTGTTTCATAATATGCAACGATATTAATGTTCCAGAATTAAGCAGCCCATACACTTGCCATTTAATTGTTCCATTTACCGTACTGTACATTTATATCGCCATGTGTACGTGATATTCGAAGATGGCACAATATATTGGCAACAATCAAGAGCCTTTTGATTTTAATTGCACAATGATAGTGAAATTATGTAGAAAGCAACAACAAAATATTTTTGACTTTGTTTTTGCTTGCATTATAATTTTTGGCATTGCGTTTTACACAATTAGGGCATATATTTATGAGCAATTCTGATTGATTTCGGAGCTTGTACTCCGAAAAGACTAATTTTTATGAGCAATTTAGGAGCACACTCTTAGAAAACTCTTATTTATGAGGGTTTTCTGAGTGGCAACGGTAGCTTGTTTTCTTTTTTATGATTATTTCAATATTTTGATTATAATTATAATTTCCATGCACAAAACATATATTAACAAAACTTTTCCATTAAAATCTAAAAAGCCCAAATTTACATATAAAATGAATACCCTAATTTCAAGAAAAAAAAAAACACTCTTATAACACGTTTTTTTGGCCCCGAAATCCCTCCTTTATGACTCTTTTAAGAGGTTGTTATGATTGATTTGTGAGCAAAAATGCTCACAATTTTCCATACAAATCGTTAAATGTAGGAGTCCTAAAACGCTCATATTCAGTACATAATTTTTTGACGGTTTCATAGGAAATCACGCTCATATCTGAGGGTTTTAGGAGCTTTTTTATTAGCGTTTTGCTCATAAAAAGGAGTCCTAAAAGACTCTTTTAGGACTCATATTGTTTGCTGGGATGTATCAGCGGTCAAATGTGTATTGGTTCATGAGTTATATCCATTTAAGTGAACACTGAATTCATTCCAAAACATGTATTTTTTTTTTGCATGGACATTTTTCGAATTTGACTTACTACTTTGAAGACCTGAAATTCAATTAGTTTTTAAATTCATTACAATTCGTTAGTAGTATGTTTAAGATGGTTTTACGGCACTTTTTCCATACAAATTTGGGATCATCCCTAGATGGGAGTATGTATACATTTCTAATAACAATTGGTATAAATATGTTGTAATTGGATCCCTACAAAATGTGATTCATGCCTGGATTTGAGTAAGATATTATAATAGTATAAGCAAAATAGTTTTTATCCGTCCGTCTGAATGACTGGTTTTGAAAATAAAATAATTTAAGATTTTTGTATGACGTGCTTAATTCCCAATTTCTCATATTTGATAAATACACTGAAATTTATTGTTGAGGGAAAGCTAGCCTCTATGCGCATTTCACTGGTTGCTTAGGCCAGATCATCAGGAAACCTTTTCCAAAGATTTTAGAAAAGCTAAAAATATTATACAAATAAAACCCAACAGCGAATTAGAATTTTAAACACTCAAAGTCTTATGTTTACGCGCAGATTGTAAACGGTCCCTGATTATTGTTCAGTGGACTAATTACTGTTTCGTTAAGTTGAAGTTGTTGTTATTTTGTGTCAATGTTATTATTATTATTTATGTATGTTACTTACTTCTGTAAACCCCGAGTGTACGGTACGTACTTAGAAAGAAAAAACCCCAAACAAATATAATAAATAAAACCCAATTAATTTATAAACCCAAAAATTAACCCCGTATTTTTTCTCATTTTTATTATTTTCGAGCAAAATATTTCAAGGAAAACATTTTGGTCCTTCAACCCGGATTTAAACCCCCCGAGTCCTTGAAATATTTTCAAGAAAATATTTTATTTTCAGAATCCCCAGTGCTTATTTTTGGTAATCATTTGCGATCATCATCAAAATCATTTTTAATTTTTCAACCCCCATTTTATAAACAAACAAAAAGGTAAGCTGTGTGATTTTTATTGTGTTACAAGTGCAAAATAAAAAGTGACAATATAAAAACAACAAAACCAACATTTGCTTAAATCGATTTGCCGTCGGCAAAACACCACAGTGAAATTTTGTGTTTGTGCTTATTTTACTCCCCGTTTTATCCCTAAATTCGCGTGTGTTTTTGAGTCCAAATCAATATAATTTTCTTAAATAAGTGAAATAATTTTTTACTTGGTTTTTTTAAATAATTTCTAAATTCATTTTATTTCATTTATTTTGCAAGTAAAATTATATTCAATTGAAAATTGTTTTTGTTATTTTAACCCGCGGTTTTATTCTCTGTTAACTACTCTGTTAACAAAAGCTTTTTATTTTTTTCCCCCCGATCGTGCTCTAGAGAGAATAATACTCGCTACTTTTTACTCGGTAATTTTGCCAACGAGAAAGGACGGACATACGTGAATTTTGTAAAATAATTAATTTTAAATAATTGAGTTATTATTTTAAATTTACCCCTTTAATTATTAAAAAATTAATTAAAAAATCAAAAATAAAATTAATCCTGTATTAACAATCGAGTGCAATATTTTTATTTTTTTATTTTTATTAAAAGCACAACATTACATCTTTATTGAGTGTTTGTGTGTTTGTTGGTTTGTTTTGTTTTCTCTTTTTTATATTGTCACACACACAACATACACAAGTGCTGCAACGTTTTATTCGTGCGAAAACCCGGTTACTAATAAATTAATTGTGAAAAGTGATTATTTTTTACTCTTTTCATTGATTTTTACCCTCTAAAATTAATTTAATAATTAAATTAATTAATAATCGCAATAAACAGCTAATTTTTTAGTATTTTAAAAATATTCGATTAACCCATAGTGGGTACCCGTTCACATTTCGCAGCGGCACAAGTGTTTTTAACGAATTTTTTACCTTTTTTGATTGAACAGAGAGTTTTTACACTTGTTGACTTCCTTACACAGTAAAGTTTAACCCGATTTGTTCCTTATATCGCAAGATTTAACCCGGTTTTTTATTTTTTATTCGCGATATTTACTTTTTTTATTAAACAAGGAATCCTAGTGTAAAAATTAGCTTTGATATATAAATTTATATTTATTTTTACCCATTATTTTATATTTTTTATTCAATAAATTTATTTTATAAATATTTTTTACCAAGGATACCTATTTTTTTGTAAGACTGTGTTATTTCTTTTTTGAGAATCGTTATTTGCATATTTTTTACCCTGTTCGTTCTTTTTCCCATTTTTTAAGCAAGTTTTTATCGGTTTTAATATATTTCTTTTAAAATTTTTCGATATACATTGAGATCAAAGATGGATATGACTACATTTATCCGCAATGCCGACCGTATGGCAGATTTCGAGGCATATATTGCCACTATACCCGTAGCGGAACACCAACTCGGTTCTTTAAGTAGTCATGAGAAAGAGCTCAATAGATTATGGGAAGCTGTTCGGTTAACATATGACTCCTTGTTAATTGAGGCCGAAAAATTAAAAGATCCCCAGATTAGAGAACTGAAAGCAAAATACTTTCAATCTTATGGCACCTATACCCGGGGGATATCTCTTATTACAGGTCACCTAGAACGACTTAAATTAGCGACGCAGGTCGAAAGGTCAATTGCGCAAGCCGCACCCATGATTAATTTACCCCCTTGTGACACCCCAATATTCTATGGTGACTATAAGAGTTGGCCCTCATTTCGAGATATGTTCTCAGCTTTGTATGGTAATAACCCCCGTTTAACCCCAGTACAAAAATTGTACTACCTGTTTCAGAAAACTGCAAAAGATGCACATGATACCATACAGACTGTGCCCCTTACCAACGATGGTTATGAGGTCGCACGGAAAAAGTTGGTTGACACCTATGAAAATAAAGATGCCCTCACAAACGAACAGCTTCGAGCCCTTTTAAATATTAAACCGCTTTCACAAGAGTCAGGAGCGACTATTAAACATTTGCAAAGAACGATAAATGATTGCATTACGAATTTGTCGTTACTTGAAGTAACCCCCGAAATATTTTACCACGTAATGCTTGTGTACATTTGTGCTACAAAGCTACCCGAGAACACTTTAAGTCTCTGGGAACAATCCAAAAAACATTCTAAAGAATCCCCTAAATGGGATGATATGGATGCCTTTTTGACAGCGCATTTTAAGACTCTCGAGTCAATTTCTGACATAACGCAGTCTCATTTAAACCCCGTTCAAAACCCGAGCAAACACCCCACAACTGCAAATACCCGAAATACCCCTAATTTTAACGCTGCCAAAAAGTCATCAAATGAAAATAAGAGAATACAAAGTTTTGCGACCAAAACTGCTCCCACCCCAACGGTTTGTCGCTGTTTCCTTTGTCAAGGCTCTCACCCCATTAGACTTTGTCCTAGTTTTTTGAGTCAGAATGTTGATGAGGAATGTCAACAGTGAAACGACTGAAGTGTTGTTCGACCTGTTTGGCAACTTCCCACGAGTACAGGAATTGTAAAAGTATTCATGTGTGTTCGCTTTGTAAACAGAAGCACCACTCCCTGCTTCATCGAGATGTAAAGTCACATATGTCTGCCGGTAATTTACCCCAGCTCCCTATAGCACCCGGCGTGACTGTGTCTTCATCTCAACCCCCCGTTAATTCAAACCCTAATCCAGCTAGCAGTCACTCTCAACCCCCGCTTAATTTTGCCCCTTCAACTTCTACAGCGGCTCAGAATTTACATACTTATTCCGCACATCTCAAGTCGAACCCTTATTCAGCAGTCCTTTTAGGCTCTGCAGTTTGCATAGTGCATTTAAACGACATTAGGTGTGCGGCCCGAGCCTTAGTTGACCCCGGTTCGCAAGGTACCTTTATTTCAAGGAGGTTACAAAGGAAGCTTGCTATTCCCACATTTTCCGTGCATTCGACAAATGTCACGGGAATGATGGACTGCTTGGCTGGAAAATCTTCTACAATGTGCGCTCTAACGGTCGGTTCGCCGATCGACCCCGGTTTTAAACTTGAAATTAATGCGTACGTTGTTGAGAAAATCACCGGTCGGTTGCCCTCGTATAATATCTCTGATATTGTAACCTCAACTTTCCCCGATATTACACTGACCGACGTCATGTGTACCCGAATGGATATACTTTTTGGAGGAAATGTGTATCCTAAAATTTTAACCACGGATGTCAGAATACATCCAAAAGGCAACCTGGTCGCCCAGAGAACCGTGTTCGGGTGGATAGTCACAGGTGAAGTTTTTCAGCCCCAACCCTTGCACTCTATAGCATCGTTTTGCACTCATCTCGAGTTAAACACCCAACTATCGCGTTTTTGGGAACTTGAAGAAGTTCCGCAGGCGACACAGTTGTCTGAAGACGATGAATATTGTGAAGAACTTTACCGGACCACCACTTATAGAAACCCTGATGGCCGTTACGTGGTCTCTCTCCCATTTCGCCGTGAATTTTCTAATGAATTGGTATTAGGAGATTCTCGTAAAAGCGCTTTTTCCCAATTTGTGCGAAATGAGACTCGCTTGTTAAAAAACCCCGAATTGAAATTACAATACGACAATGTACTTCGTGAATATTTCGAAATGGGACATGTAAAGGCTGTTAAAACCCCAGTTTCCACTGCACATAATTACTATTTACCCCATCATGCAGTGTTTAAATCTGAAAGCGTTACCACAAAATTGAGAGTGGTATTTAATGCTTCAAACCCCTCCTCCAATGGCGTGAGCCTTAATAATGCCCTATACCCCGGTCCTGTCTTACAGACAGATCTTACCATTTTATTGCTGCGTTGGCGGTTCTTCCGTTACGTTTTTAATGCTGACATTGAGAAAATGTATCGACAGATACTTGTTCATCCCAACCAAACCCAATATCAGCGGATATTGTTTCGTGATGATCCTGTAGCTGAAGTAAAGGACTATGAGCTTAGTACGGTCACGTTTGGAGTAAACTGTGCGCCGTACTTAGCGTTACGTACTCTATTGCAATTGGCTGACGATTGTAAACCCCTGAGTCCTGCGGCATCTGAAATTTTGAAAACCCCAATGTACGTCGACGACGTACTGGCTGGCTCACAAGAGCTAGAAGACGCTTTCAAGAGACGTAATGAACTAACCCATGTTCTTGGCTCTGCAGGTTTCGTTTTGCGAAAATGGACAGCCAATCATTTACGACTTTTGGAAGATTTACCCCGTGAGAATCTGCTTAATGCAGACTTCTTAAAATTTTCGGATGCTAGTACTACCAAAACCCTAGGCTTGCGATGGGATGCGACTAAGGATAGCTTCTTTTTCAAAATTTCATCGCAGCCACGCCAGGATATTGTCACGAAGCGAGCTGTCTTGTCCGAAATAGCGAAGTTGTTTGACCCAGCCGGATGGTTTTCGCCGAAAATCATTGTGGCTAAGATTATTATGCAACAAATTTGAAAGGACAAGACAGACTGGGATGAAGTTTTGCACCCCTAACCCTAATGGCGCGCATTTTTAAACGACTACCCTGATGTAGAGAAAATCAATATTCCAAGATGGGTTGATTTTCTCCCCGAGAATGAAAGTGAACTTCATGCGTTTTGCGACGCCTCTGAAAAGGCGTACGGCGCTGCCCTGTACATTCGAAATGAGTCATCGATAGCGATTACGAAGCACTTACTCGCGTCAAAAACAAAGGTAGCTCCCGTGAAAGCAGAAACATTACCCCGTTTAGAGCTTTGCGGAGCGGCTTTGATGGCAAAAATGGTAGAATCATTGTGCTCCCAACTAAATCTAGACAGGAGGAAGGTTTACCTGTGGACTGATTCTACTATTGTTTTATCCTGGCTTAAAAAACCCCTGTGCCATTGGCCGACCTTTGTTAAAAACAGAGTAGCGTTCATAGTGAATAAAGTTGGTAATGAAAATTGGTCACATGTAGATTCCAAGGACAACCCCGCCGATTTGGCAAGTCGTTTAATGCTTGCAAGAGATTTAATTGATAATTCTCTTTGGTGGCATGGCCCTGCGTGGTTGAGGCAACCTCGTGAATGCTGGCCGCGTCACCCCCCTATCGACCACCATCACCTTGAAGTTCAATAATTTTCTGTTCAGCTCGAACGCCCGTATGACATATTAGAACGGTTTTCCGATTTACCCCGTGCAATGCGAATTATTTCGTATTGGTTCAGGTGTTTACAGTATTTAAGAACCCGTAAATGCTCGTACGATACCTTGATTCTAACCCAGTCAGAAGTGAATTTCACTCGAAATCGCTTGATTCTTATATGTCAGCGGAATTTTATACCGAAGTATAGCCAGCTTTCAAAAGGTATACCCTTATCTTCAAAGAGCAGCCTACTCACTTTGACCCCGTTTACTGATGTTAATGGTCTGCACAGCAGACGTGAGAACAGCTTCAGGCGTTTTCACCCGGCCTTTCGAGAAGCTTGTTCTCTTACTCAGTTCAGATACCCACTAATTCTTGTTTTTTCTCTCTTTTTATTCTGTTTTATCCCGTCGAGTACATGACGTCGTCCATTGAAGTTTCCTCCATCACTAAGGCTACTCCCGAACCCGAGAAGAAGATTAAAGGAAGAGGTTATTCGCAGCCAAACCCAGCCTGCAAACATATGCCAACATTGCTGCCAGCTCACAATGACTGCAACCCACACGACAACAACAACCCATATACAACCCAAGCATGCAATCCAACCCCGGCCTTCAACGTTTCTGGATAAAACCCAGACTCCGGATAAATGCTCTACAAAAAAAAAAAAATAATTTTTTTTTGTGAATTGTTGACCCGCGTGATTCTTAGCCCTCGTTGTTGCAGTATAGCAAGGGGGGCGGGATGTTTACGCGCAGATTGTAAACGGTCCCTGATTATTGTTCAGTGGACTAATTACTGTTTCGTTAAGTTGAAGTTGTTGTTATTTTGTGTCAATGTTATTATTATTATTTATGTATGTTACTTACTTCTGTAAACCCCGAGTGTACGGTACGTACTTAGAAAGAAAAAACCCCAAACAAATATAATAAATAAAACCCAATTAATTTATAAACCCAAAAATTAACCCCGTATTCTTTCTCATTTTTATTATTTTCGAGCAAAATATTTCAAGGAAAACATCTTACTTGTAACAATATCAAAGCTTAAACAAAACATCAACAATAAACAGTAAATTTATCTTTTCTTACATCCCCCTACAATTGGTTGGGTTCTTTCCGACTCGAATTGTAGTTGTAAGTGGGTAAAAAGAAAAAACAAAATTAAAAAACAAATTGTTTCATTCTATTGTCTTCGCAAGAAAACAACAAAAAAAAACAATTTGACAATTCAGTTTTCTGCACAGGCACATGCAAGTATATTATCAAAGTTATTTACGGGAATACAAAATTTACTATTAAGATTTTTGTTTGACGTGCTAAATTCCCAATTTTTCATATTTGATAAATACACTGAAATTTATTGTTGAGGGAAAGCTAGCCTCTATGCGCATTTCACTGGTTGCTTAGGCCAGATCATCAGGAAACCTTTTCCAAAGATTTTAGAAAAGCTAAAAATATTATACAAATAAAACCCTAAAGCGAATAAGAATTTTAAACACTCAAAGTCTTACTTGTAACAATATCAAAGCTTAAACAAAACACCAAGAATAAACAGTGAATTTATCTTTTCTTACATCCCTCTACAATTGGTTGGGTTCTTTCCGACTCGAATTGTAGTTGTAAGTGGGTAAAAAGATAAAACAAAATTAAAAAAACAAATTGTTTCATTCTATTGTCTTTGCAAGAAAACAACAAAAAAACCAATTTGACAATTCAGTTTTCTGCACGGGCACATGCAAGTATATTATCAAAGTTTTTAACGGGAATACAAAATTTACTATTAAGATTTTTTTATGACGTGCTAAATTCCCAATTTTTCATATTTGATAAATACACTGAAATTTATTGTTGAGGGAAAGCTAGCCTCTATGCGCATTTCACCGGTTGCTTAGGTCAGATCCTCAGGAAACCTTTTCTAAAGATTTTAGAAAAGCTAAAAATATTATACAAATAAAACCCTAAAGCGAATAAGAATTTTAAACACTCAAAGTCTTACTTGTAACAATATCAAAGCTTAAACAAAACACCAAGAATAAACAGTAAATTTATCTTTTCTTACATCCCCCTACAATTGGTTGGGTTCTTTCCGACTCGAATTGTAGTTGTAAGTGGGTAAAAAGAAAAAACAAAATTAAAAAACAAATTGTTTCATTCTATTGTCTTCGCAAGAAAACAACAAAAAAAAACAATTTGACAATTTAGTTTTCTGCACAGGCACATGCAAGTATATTATCAAAGTTATTTACGGGAATACAAAATTTACTATTAAGATTTTTGTTTGACGTGCTAAATTCCCAATTTTTCATATTTGATAAATACACTGAAATTTATTGTTGAGGGAAAGCTAGCCTCTATGCGCATTTCACTGGTTGCTTAGGCCAGATCATCAGGAAACCTTTTCCAAAGATTTTAGAAAAGCTAAAAATATTATACAAATAAAACCCTAAAGCGAATAAGAATTTTAAACACTCAAAGTCTTACTTGTAACAATATCAAAGCTTAAACAAAACACCAAGAATAAACAGTGAATTTATCTTTTCTTACATCCCTCTACAATTGGTTGGGTTCTTTCCGACTCGAATTGTAGTTGTAAGTGGGTAAAAAGATAAAACAAAATTAAAAAATAAATTGTTTCATTCTATTGTCTTTGCAAGAAAACAACAAAAAAACCAATTTGACAATTCAGTTTTCTGCACGGGCACTTGCAAGTATATTATCAAAGTTTTTAACGGGAATACAAAATTTACTATTAAGATTTTTTTATGACGTGCTAAATTCCCAATTTTTCATATTTGATAAATACACTGAAATTTATTGTTGAGGGAAAGCTAGCCTCTATGCGCATTTCACCGGTTGCTTAGGTCAGATCCTCAGGAAACCTTTTCTAAAGATTTTAGAAAAGCTAAAAATATTATACAAATAAAACCCTAAAGCGAATAAGAATTTTAAACACTCAAAGTCTTACTTGTAACAATATCAAAGCTTAAACAAAACACCAACAATAAACAGTGAATTTATCTTTTCTTACATCCCCCTACAATTGGTTGGGTTCTTTCCGACTCGAATTGTAGTTGTAAGTATGCGCATAGAGGCTAGCTTTTCCTCAACAATAAATTTCAGTGGATTTATCAAATATGAAAAATTGGGAATTTAGCACGTCATTAGGGTTTTTTCCCGGGATTTCCCGGGAATTTCAATAATTATATTTCCCGCTTTCCCGGGATTTTTCATGCGGGATCCCGGGAAATAAAAAATTCCTCATAGTTTAAGAAAACAGCTATTTATACTTTGAAATTTAGTTTTCTATTCTCTAAAAATAAGCATCTGTGGATGGGTTGTCGATTAGATCAATTAGAAGAAGTGAGTACATACGTAAATCAATGTCTCCTGATGCAATAAATCTACTTAAAGCAGAATATGCAGCGCAACAGTTGATAATTAATAAATTTAGTGAAGTGAAAAGTTAATAAAGAATATTTATTCAAAATAAGATGCAGGTAGTTAAGTTTAATTGTCCATGGACAAGTCTTAAACATAGCAGATACCTTGACATATAGCTCCTTTATTGCAACATAGTCATATCTACAAAAACAAATGAACTTGGCAAAATGCGATTAAAGTTTTTAAAATGTACCGATTTAAAGATATATTTTGCTATAACTTCGGTTCAGTTTGAGATAAAATACGAGAAGGCATGAAGGAACACTTTGCTTAAATAACTTACAATTTTTGATTTTTTGAGATATGACTATGTTGCAATGAAGGAGCGATATGTTTATTAGGTGATAAACACAATTTGTGTTGGTTTATATACCCTAGAAGTGCGGGGAAACCGAAATAAAAAAAATTTGGAAACTCGTGTAAGATACTACAACATACAATTTGAAAAACACATTGTCCTAAAGATTACAGATAGACCTAATGAAATGAAAAGGTTTGTAAGAGGTTGATGCTATTTTTTGCATGAACCTTGACATACATTTGACTGATATAGACGTTGTTTATAAAAAAAATGCTTCATATTGTGAATCAAAAGCCTTCTACAACGGTGCACTTTTAACTATTTATCCAACCTCGGTAAAAAAAATTAACGAAATTTTTGGGAAACATGGTAATTAGTAAATAAAATAATCAATATACTTTTTGACGACTAACTAAGCGCTTTGAATGTGTCAGAAAGTAATTTCCTAAGCCGTTAAAAAATTTTAATATATTTATTTAAAATATTTTAACTATTTTATGAATTAACTTTTTGATCTCATATCTTGAGTACCACAATTTGTGTTTGTTTTTATTATTGTTTTATGAATTAAATTGTTATGTTTATCTTAATTTTGTATCTTGTATCTAGAGCATAATATTAATACGGAATTTACATATAAAACCGTAAGGTAATAATAATTCAAGTTCCTCTTTTAATCTTCATTTAATTTTGTAGTATTTAAGGATTTCTTTTACTTACTTTGTAAACAAGTTACCTTACGTTTTTTTATAAAAGTTTTTTTTCATTATTTAAAAACAAATTTACTGTGTATTATTTATATGGAGCGGGATCCCGGGAAATTCAAAAAAATTTCCCGCTTTCCCGGTAATCGAAAAACTCCGGGAAAAAAAAAACTCAACACGTCATACAAAAATCTTAATAGTAAATTTTGTATTCCCGTAAATAACTTTGATAAAATAATTTGTGTTTGCATCGTTAAAATTTTTTTTTGTATGTAACAAATGAGAATAAGTTAAACACGTGTTTCCATCCCTGGGATGAATCTTTTTTGTAATATTAAACCTTTTTAATTTTCGAATGTGGGATGATGCCTACGCTACAGTCGGATGGTCTACTTAATAAGATATTCGTAAGGTTCGCTACACTGAGCCGTGTATGTGTGTTTATTGTTATGACTTTATCGTGTTGTGGTTTGCGGTTTCCTTGCAAATAATATTAGACTAACTGATCCATTTCGATTAATTGGACTTCTCCCTGAACTGGTTCCAATGTAGCGCAAGCATGAACCATGTCATTTTTCAAATGTGTTTGTAGTGAGACGAAATGTCTTCGTTTTTTAGCGACATGTTTTCGTTTTTAAACGACTTCAAAACTAATCCTCTTGAGTATTCCATGGAGTAGTTTTAAGACTTCTCCTTTGCATTCCAAAGCTGGGTTATATGGTCCTGCCATAGCACATCGTAATGTTAAATAGACCATGTTTTTACATACGTTTGGGTTACATTTAGACTAGTCCTAGTCCCTTGTGGGGGCTACATTTTACACGCGTGTTGCAATTCTTTACCAACGCACTTCACAAGAACTAGCAACACACTTCTGGACCTTTGTTTTGTGAATAATATGTCACGGTTACTGTTGTATGATCAACTCTCGGCTTCGCTATTTTCCAAGCACGACCTTATTTTTCTTGCTTATGATTTTCACACTGAAATTCAAAACCAAACGATTTATTATAGAGACTTTAAGAATTTGGACTATCAGTCACTGACCAACGAGTTGTCCACAATCCAATGGAATCGAATGTTTTATATGACAAATGTAGATGATCAAGTCAACTTTCTTCACAACAACATGGACCTTTTATATAACAAATACATAATTATCAAAACCAAACGTATCCGAAATGAGCACCCTTGGTTTTCAAATGAAATAAAACTGCTAATCGCTAAAAGAAATCATTCTTATGCAAGATGGAAAAGGTTTAAAACTACAGCGCTGCATGAAACGTTCAAGTCCTTGAGAAACAGAGTAAACACGCTAGTAAAGATTTCGAAGTCAAAATTTTATGAAGAACATTTTAAATCCGCACTTTGTTCAAAAATGAAGTGGAAATCAATTCGCAACATGGGAATTATAAACCAAGAAAATAATGATGCCAAAGAATGTATAGATGTCAATCAACTTAATCAATTATTTTTAAATATACCAATGCCAACTCCTGATACAAATTTTTACACGAACACTTACGCCCACAATAGCGCACATAATGATTATACTCCCATCCCAAACCGCATTAATAACAGTGACAGGAACAATTCTGAAAATCAAATGTTAAACGGCTTTGAATTCAAAAATACTACACAAGAAGATGTTCTTGAATCTATTTTGAGTATTAAATCCGAATCTGCTGGTCATGATGGAGTTCACCCAAAATTCGTAAAACTAATTTTACCGTACATTCTGCCTCATATTACTCATTTGTTTAACTCAATTTTAACAACATCCACATTCCCTTATATGTGGAAACATGCTAAAATTATTCCTATACCAAAACCTAATCATGAATTTCGGCCAATTGCAATCTTACCATACTTGTCAAAAGTCTTTGAATGTTTAATTCATTCACAGATTAGTAAATACCTTCAAGATAACTCCTTGCTTACTTTTTTTTTTTTTTTTTTTTTTTTAATAATTTATTTTTATTATTGAATCTTTCTTATCGAAATTTACAATATGTATTCAAATCTTATAGTGTTTTCACACTGAAGGTTTTAATACAAATTTTGGTTTTAACGATAAAACCAATCATTAAAACCTGGTTTTACCATACAAAATAAATTTTTTAAAACCATTTTAAAACCTCTTTTGATTTGGTTTTAAGTAGATTTTATGAAATACAACCATGTTTTCGTTGTACTAAATTCAGTACTACCAAGTTATGAAGATTGAAAACAGCTGATAATGTATAATCCCAGCTTGCATTTTATATCACAATCCAATACTTTAGGAATCAGCTTCACATAACCGCATATGAGCTAATTTTTCGATCATAAACTATACTCTTGTTGTGAGAAAATGCTACACTACCGATGAATCACCTCAAAGAATAATTTTTGATGCAATTTTCTGATTTTTTTTTGAGCAAGTTAATGGTAGTTTTTCTAATCATTAGTTAGTATTTATCGTCTCGTTTTTTAATCGTAAATTATATAGTTTTTTTACATTTCAAATAATTTTTTAATTGTCATGTTTTGACTTTTTTCCCCCGATAAAAGCAGCAAGATTATGGCTTTTGATTATTTGAACCAACTTTATTTTGAACAAAACAAAAGATATTGGGTTCTCGTAAAGGAAATAAAAAAACCATTCGAACTGACACTTATTTTCATTGATTGACAGTAATTTTTGGGCTTCTTTTTTAGCCAATTTTTTTATTTGTTTGGCAGACAAGAAAATAACTTTTTTTCTCTTTTAATTTGACGAGACGAATGGGCAAAAATACATAATATTAGAAAATGTTTAGAAATCATTACGAATCGACGGATCTAATCGTTACCTTAAACGTAAAAGGCTCTACCTAACATTTTGAAAAGAAGACAGGGAAGGCAAAAACCCTTTTTAAATGATAAATTGCCTTTAACTGTTAATAATTAGTTTACTTATAAAAAACGTACAAGTTTTATTTTGACAATTGAAAATGTTGCATATTATGCACACGATTAGTTTGGCTTTAAGCGTTTACAATTTAATGTTTTGTAGATTTTTTTGTTTCTCAAAATATTGCTGATATTTCTGTTGATGCAATACATCAGAACCAACGAAAAACACGATTTTTGGTTAGTAAGGGCCTTTGCGTTTTAGGTCACGATATATAATTTCTTTTTTCAATCGCTTAATTGAAAATTCATCAAATGGGATCTTAGAAGACCCATTTAGATAATAATAACAAAAAATTATCAGACAAATGCTAGCTGGGATGGCACTCAATAAAAATAAATTAATTTAAAAAAATAAAAAAACGTCAAACCGATGAAATATTCTAAGATACACTTTTAATATAAAATTGTTTGATTTCCAAGCATTTTCCTGCATTCATTTCTTATACAAATTTAATTATTTCTACGAGAAATTAATTTTATTTTGCAGAAAACTATTAGGCAAATTATGAGTTAAAACCGGATTTAAAAAACTTGTAATGTGAACGCAAAATCAGCTGTTAATAGTTTTAATGTTAAAACCAGGTTTTAACTTTAGATGTGAAAACACTATTAATTCTACTTGTTGTTTATTAGTTGTTACCTGTGTAACCACTAACTGCTGTATTCAAATTTTAAAAATGTCTTCTAGTTAGGCTCAAAGTATCGGTTCTTTTTAGCCTCTGGTGACCTTCGAACTGAAGCAAACCCCGAGCGAGGTAGTTAGGGTGAACCATTAGTTTATCGATGTAGCTTATTGAATATTTTGTAATTTCCTCCTGGATAGTGGGGACGTTGAGATCTCTGTGGATAATATCATTACGTATATACCATGGGGCGCAGACAATTTGTCGTAATATTCTAGACTGTCTTCTTTGAAGCTTTTGGATGTTAGATGCGCATGCAGTACCCCATAATTGGATGCCATATGTCCATATTGGTTTTATGATGGACTTGTATAGAAGAACTTTGTTGTCTAAAGACAAGTTTGAGTTTCTACCGAGAAGCCAATGTAGTTGAGCTGCTTTAAGTTTCATAGCCGTTATTTTCGCTTCGATATGACGAGACCAGGTCAAACGTCTATCTATATGAACTCCCAAGTACTTTACATGGTTTTCTACCGGAACAGTGATGTTATTTATTTTTACTGCTGGGCACGTTTGTCTTCTGAGCGTGAAAGTTAAGTGAGCACATTTAGCCGGGTTAACCTTTATTCTCCATTTTTCTAGCCATGCCTCTAGTTCATTGATGTGGGACTGCAGATTTTGCGATGCGACTTTTGGGTCATGGTTAACGCTAATAAATGCTGTGTCGTCTGCAAATGTAGAGGTATGCGTGCTCAGGTTTGTTGGCATATCCGCTGTGTATATTATATATAGAAGCGGTCCTAATATGCTGCCTTGGGGAACACCAGCAGTAATTTTCTTGAGGGGGGAGTATTTATCTTGCGACCTTACTATGAATGTTCTGCCTGTTAGATAGCTCTCCAGAAGCTTGTGAGTGTTTTGAGGAAGCATTCGTGTTATTTTGATGAGTAGCCCATCATGCCAAACTTTGTCAAATGCTTGGGAAATGTCTATAAACAGGGCTGAGCAGTATTGCTTTTTCTCAAACGCCGATCTAATAAGGTTGACAATTCTATGCACTTGCTCTATTGTACCATGTTTCGCTCTGAATCCGAACTGGTGATCCGGGATGATGTCGTGTTCATTTAGATGAGGAGTTATACTTAAAATGAATATTTTTTCGAAAAGCTTTGATAGGATTGATAATAAGCTTATCGGTCTGTACGACGCAACCTGGCTAGCATCTTTTCCTGGCTTGGGAATCATAACAATTATAGACTTCTTCCATGAGGATGGGAAGTATCCGACTCTTAATATAGCGTTAAAAATGAACAGCAAGATTCTGGAAGCAGACGAAGGTAAGTTTCTTATCATTGACCCTGTGATACGGTCAAGTCCGGGAGATTTTCTAATATTCACTTTTTCTATTGCAGATTTTACTTGAGTAATGTTAAATTTTAATGGATGGTTTACCTTATCAGGAATGGTTGGACGACAGGAACAAGTATGTGTATCATGTGGCGTGAAAACTTTCTCAAGATGGCCCGCGAAAGCGTTTAATTTTTCATCTGTGTTTTTCGCCCAAGTGCGGTTTTCCAGTCTTAATGGAGATTCTTGGGTTATAGGGCATTTCATATGCCGTACAGCCTTCCATAAGCTATAATTGGAGTTTTTTGTGGCATCTAGGCATCTGTTTAGATAGCCTTCTATTGCAGACTCGTGGTTCTGTCTCAATTTGTTGCGAAGAGTTGTCAGGCATAATTGTAGTTGGGCCTTAGTGGTTGGGGAACGACTGTTTTGCCATTGTCTTCTTAACTTCCTTTTTTCTCTGCTAAGGGTCTCTATATCCGTCGATGTATTGTAAGGAGCACGTTTAATTGTCCGCTTGATTGGGGTTGCATTTCTTGCTGCAGCATCCAAGACTTCTGTAAATCGGTCGACAGCTATTTGGATGTCAGATGAATTTTTTAGGGGAATGCACTGTGAAAGGTGAGAGCTCACATACATTTTATACTTTAACCAATTTGTGTTTCTGTTTGGATAGGAAAACCAGTTTGCAGCTGCGGCGTCAGAGTTACATTTTAAAATGAGGATTGAAGGTGAATGATCAGACGAAAGATCATAGGAGGAACTAACTAGTACCTGATCGCGCTTGATGTTTTTGATTACAGCAAAGTCAATAAGGTCTGGTAGCTTGTTGAAGTCGGTTGGCCAATAGGTAGGCTCACCACTCGATACCACATCAAAGTTATTTGCAGTTACGGTATTATATAGCTGATTACCTCTAGGACTAATAAGTCTGGAGCCCCAATATGTATGTTTAGCGTTGTAGTCGCCAGCAGCAATGAATTTCTGGCCCAATGTGGAGAAGAAGTTGAGAAATTTATCGTGTAGAATTTTGTGCCTCGGGGGACAATAAACGGATGTTAACGTTAGTTTGAAATCAGTCAGATTTATAGATGTGGCCTGGATAGAATCTTCTTCGAACTCTGGCAATGGTAAGTGTCTGATGTGTTTGTGCACAATTATGGCTGTGCCACCACAAGCTCGTCCGCTGGGATGTTTTGTGTCATACGTAAGGTAACCATTTACCCTAAAGCAGTTTTTATGAGTAAAGTGTGTTTCAGAGACAAGAAATACGTCGATTTCATGCCTATGAAGAAAGTTTGCAACTTCGTGTTTATGTTGGGATAACCCGTTTGCATTCCAGAAACATATTTTTAACTGGTTCATTTTTTGTTGAGTAGAACTTGCAGGAGCATGTTCTGGTTTCGCATCATTTCCTGAAACATGCTCTGCATAGTGGCCATGAAGTTATTCATAGTTTGAATTAAATTTTCAATTGAGGTAGGCATTTGTAGACCTTCCCTAGGAACATTAGCGTATGGAGGTTGCTTTGCGTTGGAAGTACTCGGGGGATTTTTCGCATTAGGGTTTCCTTTTAGGACTTGGGCATATGATTGGTTTTGTTTGTTTGTTTGTGTAGTACTAGCAATAGAGCCAGCGGCTTGGCTGGGCGCATGTGATGGACCATATTGGGAGTGAGTATATTTTTGAACTAAAGCTGGTTTTTTTAAATGCAAGAAGACTTTACAACCCCTATAGTTTGCCGTGTGATTTTCGCCACAGTTGCTGCATTTCTTGACATTTGGGTCAACTTTAGAACGATTACATTCGGCGGTTTTATGAGCGTCGCCACAAACCACACATACGTGAGGCAATTTACAATATGATTTTGTATGCCCATATTCCTGACAGTTTGTGCATTGGGAGGGACCCTTTCGTTTTATTGGCTCCTCAACAGTTATTCTTCTGTTGAGTAGGTAGCGCAAGTTGTATATGGGATGAACTGAATTCTTGGTTTTGAGAACCGATGAATCAAACGATATCTCAATGCGGTGCAGTGGTTGGGGAACTTTGTTCCTGTTCAAAATGTTATGAACCGATTTTACCTCGTACCCCTCTTGCTCTACGGCAGATTTTATTTCATCTGTAGGAACGGAACTATCTATGCCTTTTATGACAATAATCAATCCCTTAGCACTTTTTAATTGGTATGTATAGTAGCTTTTATTTTCTGCGTCCAGGTGTCTTGATATAATACGAAAGTTCGTTTCTGTACTGGCTTGAATTTTGGTCTCTTGAATTTGTCCGCGTCGTATAGAAACGACGTAGAAATTGTTCTTACCTACAAGTTGAGTCAACATGTTGACTATGCTATTTGATGTTTGCTCCCGCAGATAGATAGGTGGCGGTTTAACTTCTTTAGTGGCTGTCCCATTAGCTAATTCTGCTTCTTCATCGTCAGGTATGGATAGTACAGAGAATCTGTTACCATTTGTTGGCAAAGAGACTACGTTAGAGCCTTTGTATTGTTTGGCCACGCGTTCCTGTTGGGTGGACCTAGGGCTAGCCTTTCTCTTAGTTATTGTTATATATCTGTCCATGCCTGTTTGCACTTTAGTACTTTTTGGTACAGCTCCTGTATTTGTTAATGCAAATCGTGATGTTCCAGGTTTTTCGTTATTATTCCTCTGGTCAGACGGCTTCACACTTTGAACCACATTTACGGTCGGATCAACACACTTGCTCAGGTTGGGCACACTTGAACTTAGATTTCTGTATGGAAAACCAGTTGCGCTGGCAATTTTTGCACTTAAAAGATGTTTGTTTAATTCAGGGTATCGAATGTTTTCATTGCTCACGCTCGGGGAGCCTTGCTTACTGATAAGCAATCTGGTTTTAGACCAAAGCATAGTTGTGTTTATACTTTATTAGAGGTTTCTGAGGAATTAAGAATTAATGTTGATGATAATAGAATATCTTTTCTAGTTTTACTGGATCACTCAAAGGCGTTTGACACAGTGGAACACTCCATTCTTTGCCTTAAACTTAAACATATGTGCAAATTTTCGCCAACTGCGGTCAAATTAATATCCTCATACTTACATGATAGATACCAGGCAGTATACTATGGTAATAACAAATCAAACAGTTGCTCAGTGTCGAGAGGTGTACCACAGGGTTCTATACTTGGTCCACTTTTATATTCCGTATACTCTAATGATTTACCGTCTCAACTTAAACACTGTGGAATACAAATGTATGCGGATGATGTACAACTGTATATCAGTTGTCATCCATCCGAAACCACAGAATGCATCAGTAAGCTTAACCAAGATCTAGACACGATTAACACATGGGCTTCCAGGAATGGTCTTTGCCTAAACGCTAAAAAAACTAAGGCTATGGTTATTGGTAAGAGCAAACTAATCCCCACATCCTTGCCACCAATTCAGATTAACAACTCAAGTATGGAAATAGTGGAGACAGCTAAAAATCTTGGTGTTATATTTAATTCTAAACTTGACTGGTCTAATCACATAAATGTAATTTGCGGTAGAACGTTTTCTATGTTGCGCAATCTGTGGATGACTCAATATTACACTCCCTTCGAAATCCGTAAGTTATTGGCAAATACATACTTAATACCAACACTAATGTATGGGTGTGAACTATTCGCAAGCTGTGATTCGGCAAGTAAGAAAAAACTCAATGTAACTTTCAATAATATCGCCAGATACGTTTTTGGTCTAACACGATTCTCAAGAATTTCCCGTTTTGCAAAGCAGTTATATAACATATCTTTTGATAACCTGTTGAAATGCCGCTGCCTAATATTTTTACATAAAACTACTTACACAAAACAACCAGGCTATTTATATTATCGAATTATCTTCTCCAGATCAAATAGAGGAAAAAAGATTAACAGTAATCGATATCATAGTCAGATATCGGAAAGGCATTTTTTTATAAACTCCATCCAGCTTTGGAACCAATTACCCAACAATATTCAAACAACCAGCAATGCTCAGTTAACTTCGTTAAATGGAAAAATTACTACTTTTTTTTAATATGTATTAAGTATTTTCATTAAATCACTGAGAATTGTAAAATAAAATTATTTTTTAATATTTTTAATTAGGCTTAAGTTCATGAAATTTAATTTTTATTCAATTATTTTTATGAAGAAAGGAATTTTACAACATGAAAATTAATTAAAATTGTTATTGATAATCTTTCATTCTTGACGTGGCTCGGGCTCGAACCCTGGCCGGCAGGTTACCATGACATGTTTCGATCGCAACCACTCGATCTCCTCAGATGGATTTGCCGTCTTACACTCGCAGCCATCGACGACTGCTGACGTCACTAGTCAAACATCAATCCTTAAACCAAATTGTATTTTAACATTTGGTAGATCGAAATTTGCTTTTCCTGAATGATTATCCATTTTAATTGATTTCACATGTTTTTTCCCTTACTTCTGTTTTTTCGTACTTTCGTCAAGAATTTTTCTTGAAGTCCAAGTACATTTTTTTTTTTTGTTTTTTCACTTTGTCTTTCCCTTTTCCGTTGACCTTTTTCAGCACAACTTGAAGGACAAATGTACACATAGAGCTCGTGCCTTAGCTTTAACAATAATTAGTATTGTGGTTATTTTGTTGAACTATTTATGGTTTTTAATCCAAATTTTTAATATTTTTAATTAGGCTTAAGTTCATTAAATTTAATTTTTATTAAATTATTTTTGTGAAGAAAGGAATTTTACAACATGAAAATTAATTAAAATTGTTATTGATAATCTTTCATTCTTGACGTGGCTCGGGCTCGAACCCTGGCCGGCAGGTTACCATGACATGTTTCGATCGCAACCACTCGATCTCCTCAGATGGATTTGCCGTCTTACACTCGCAGCCATCGACGACTGCTGACGTCACTAGTCAAAATTCTTGACGAAAGTACGAAAAAACAGAAGTAAGGGAAAAAACATGTAAAATCAATTAAAATGGATAATCATTCAGGAAAAGCAAATTTCGATCTACCAAATGTTAAAATACAATTTGGTTTAAGGATTGATGTTTGACTAGTGACGTCAGCAGTCGTCGATGGCTGCGAGTGTAAGACGGCAAATCCATCTGAGGAGATCGAGTGGTTGCGATCGAAACATGTCATGGTAACCTGCCGGCCAGGGTTCGAGCCCGAGCCACGTCAAGAATGAAAGATTATCAATAACAATTTTAATTAATTTTCATGTTGTAAAATTCCTTTCTTCACAAAAATAATTTAATAAAAATTAAATTTAATGATCTTAAGCCTAATTAAAAATATTAAAAATTTGGATTAAAAACCATAAATAGTTCAACAAAATAACCACAATACTAATTATTGTTAAAGCTAAGGCACGAGCTCTATGTGTACATTTGTCCTTCAAGTTGTGCTGAAAAAGGTCAACGGAAAAGGGAAAGACAAAGTGAAAAAACAAAAAAAAAAAAAAAAAAAAAAAATGTACTTGGACTTCAAGAAAAATTCTTGACGAAAGTACGAAAAAACAGTAGTAAGGGAAAATACATGTAAAATCAATTAAAATGGATAATCATTCAGGAAAAGCAAATTTCGATCTACCAAATGTTAAAATACAATTTGGTTTAAGGATTGATGTTTGACTAGTGACGTCAGCAGTCGTCGATGGCTGCGAGTGTAAGACGGCAAATCCATCTGAGGAGATCGAGTGGTTGCGATCGAAACATGTCATGGTAACCTGCCGGCCAGGGTTCGAGCCCGAGCCACGTCAAGAATGAAAGATTATCAATAACAATTTTAATTAATTTTCATGTTGTAAAATTCCTTTCTTCACAAAAATAATTTAATAAAAATTAAATTTAATGAACTTAAGCCTAATTAAAAATATTAAAAATTTGGATTAAAAACCATAAATAGTTCAACAAAATAACCACAATACTAATTATAAAATTATTTATTTATTTGCTGCCTACTGTTTTTTGCCTTATTGTATTGTAATCTATTGTATTAATCAAACTTTTTTATATATGTTACATTTGTGAATAACGTTATATGTACAGTGCTTTAAAAAGACTCGTTCTTGTTGCACTGTGTACCAAATAAATAAATAAAATAAAATAAATAAATAAATAAAATTTGCTAGCACCTCCACTTTTATTGTCTGTGTATGTGTGTGCGTGAATGTGGTTATCGTGGATGTGTATGACTGTGTGTGTAAATGCGACTGTCGTGGTTGAGGTGCAGGGTGTTTGTAAGATGTTCGTAAAGAGTAGGGTGTGTGTAGATACAACCATGTCGGATGGTATATTTTTTGTAATATGAAACCCTTTTATTTTTCGAATAAATTGTACATACGTGACAAATTTAAATTTCATAAAGATTTTTTTTGTAAAGTCCTTATTTAAAAATTCTTCGAAAAACAAAGAAATTTGAGTATTAGTTGAGCAGTTGTGTAGGTGTTGTAATTTTTGATTGTATGAAATAAAATAATGCAAGAATTAAAACTAAGAAAAAAAAAAAAATAAATAAATATTTTTTAAAATCTGCTAATTGTTCCTTTTTATAATTGTCTTTTTTTGTAATATGAAACCTTTTTATTTTTCGAACGTGATAAATTTAAATTTCATAAAGCTTTTTTGTAACTGTCCTAATTAGGGTTTCTAATTTCCAGGGCTTTTTCTATTCCCGGGAAACGAAACAAAAAAATCTTATTCCCGGGATTCTTAGAATAACACAATAGTTTTATTAAATGAGTTCAAGGCAATTCCACATTCTATCGTCGGAAGATCTTTGAGTTCTACCCACTGCACCACTGCGGTGCCCGTTAGCTAACAGTCAAACATCAATCTTTGACCAGTAGTACTGGTGGTTCGAAATTTGCTGTAATCATCACTTAAATTTCAAATTACATGTTGCCTCCTTTCCTCTGTTTTTTCGTATTCTTTGTCTTGAAAACCTGAATACATTTCTTTATTATGTTTTTTGTCCACTTTCGTCGACATTTTATTTGTACAAATTAAAGTACAAATGTAAACATTAGAGCTTGTGCCATAGCTATTTTTAAGAACAATTTTGATTTTTAGTTGAACTCTTAATTTTTAATTTTTGATATTCTTTAATTAGGCTTGAATTCATCAAATTTAATTTTCATTAAATTATTTTCACTGAGGGATGGAATTTTACAACTTGGAATTTTTATTAAAATTTATTGATAATTTTTCTTTCGAACCACCAGTACTACTGGTTAAAGATTGATGTTTGACTGTTGGCTAACGGGCACCGCAGTGGTGCAGTGGGTAGAACTCAAAGATCTTCCGACGATAGAATGTGGTTATTCTTGAAACATGTAAAGATCAACCCGGTTTCAAATCCCAGCTCAGCCAAGAAAAATTATCAATAAATTTTAATAAAAATTCCAAGTTGTAAAATTCCTTCCCTCAGTGAAAATAATTTAATGAAAATTAAATTTGATGAACTCAAGCCTAATTAAAGAATATCAAAAATTAAAAATTAACAGTTCAACTAAAAATCAAAATTGTTCTTATAAATAAATTTTTTAACAAATCTGCTAATTTTTTTTGTAATATGAAACCTTTTTATTTTTCGAATGAATTCTACATATGTATGTACGTGCCAAATTTAAATTTCATAAAGCTTTTTTTTTTTGAATGAGTCCTCATCTCAAAATTCTTGGAAAAAAGCAATGAAATAGGAGTCATGCATGTGCAGATGTTTAGAATTCTTGGAAAAACCAAGAAACTGCTGATGTTGCGGTTTTTAATTATATGAACTTATGTGAAACTTACCCCTAACTTATTACTCCCCTCATCAAAAATTTTTGATATAAATACGACTACTTCTGAGGAGACAGAATCATTCTTGTTCTAATAGTTAAATCAGTGTGTTCTATACTAAAAATGTGAAATGGCTGTCGGTTTTATTTGTGAATTTTGCGGTAAAGTATTCACTTTGAATACAAATTTAAGAAGACATGTTCGATTGCATCATGATGGACCATCATCATCGTTTAAATACCAAACATGTAATTTACATTTTTCGGATCATAAGGAATGGCACCGACACTCACATTCTGAAACAAAAGGTGACGACAATGATGAAGAAACTAATATTTACTGTGAAGATTGTGAAAAATAGATAAAAAAAATAAATTGGCATTACCATATAAGGTCAAATGCACATAAACTTAACTATGCTGAGAAACCAGATAATGATAGTGATGTTAAATGTATAAGAACATCGATTAATAATAGAATTGTCACATATTTAATTGAAAACAACAATAAAAATAATTTAATACCTGAAAAATTGTTAACGCAAATCAGAGAGAAATTAATAAAGTTATTAACAAACACCATACAAAAACATGGAAACATCAAATTTAACATGGAACTGTATGGTGAATATGTGCTGATAAAGGAAGATGAAGATTCTTGTACGGTGGATATAAAATCCCATCAGACTAAAATGAACATTCTTACTATGCTTTCAACAAGAGATGATATCCTTAATATTTACAACAAACAATGTTATAATTAAAAAGATGAGCGAATTTCAGGAGCGTGATAGTGGTTGGGCATTAATTGAAATAACACGTTTGGAGATGAACATAAATCAATATAAGTGTATCAAAGGATCACAATACCTTCCTTTACCAGCAAAAATAATGCAGAAAAAGGCATGTGTCAACGTACAAAATCGAGACGAGTACTGCTTCAAGTGGGCTATAATATCAGCACTTTACCCAGTCGCTCCTGATTATACAAAGAGATGTTCATCGTATAAAATTAAAAATATTGAAGATGACATCATTTTGCTGGATAATGGAATCAAATTGAATTTTATCAATTAAAATTTCCCTCTTCCGATTAATCAAATGAGAGATTTCGAGCTTATGAACCCTGAAATTAGTGTGAATGTGTATGGACTAGAAGATGATGTTATAGTGGGACGATACTACTTCACCAAAGAAGAAAAGTCCAAACACATCAACTTATTACTGCAAGAGGATGGTGAAAGATTCCATTATGTATGGATCAAAAATATTTCCAGGTATGTTAATAATATTTATATTTGTTAAAAATTATATTTATCAAAACATTTCTGCTTTTTTTATACATATATTTAATTATAGATTGATACGTAGTCAACTGACGGAACGTCAAAATCAAACATATGTTTGCAATACATGTTTCATTAATTTCAACGCTAAGACGTCGTTAATTAAACATAAAGAGGAATGTAATAAAATGGTTACAAGGATGCCTAGTATAGATAAAAGTAAGCTTAGTTTTAAAAATTTTAAAAAGCAAATGGATGTGCCTTTTGTTGTATACGCTGATTTTGAATGTATTCTGGAAACAGTAAACATTCAAAATTCTACGAAAGTAAAATCAACACAAAAGCATATTCCGTTTGCTTATAGTTATTATATTAAATGTTCGTATAACTCAGACTTAGATATTTTTAAAATTTACACTGGAACTGATGCGCCACAACATTTTTTTTAAACTTTAGTTGACGACATTTTAGCTATTTACACTAGTCATCTAAGTGTTATTAAACCAATGAATTCCTTAACACCCCTTCAAAAGATACAACATTATGAAAGCAAGACTTGTTATATTTGTACCAAATCTTTATCAAATGAAGATAAAGTAGCTGACCATTGTCATCTAACTGGTCAATATAGGGGTGCTGCTCATAATCAATGTAATTTAGAATATCAAATTGCAAATTTCATCCCTATATTCTTTCATAATCTTTCGGCATATGATTGCCATCTGTTTGTAAGAGAGCTTTCAACAATTGAAGGCGATATAAATATTATACCTTTAAATAAGGAGCGTTATGTGTCCATATCAAAAAGAATTTCTGTAAATGAAAAAGATACAATTGAGTTACGTTTTCTCGATTCGTTTAGGTTTATGCCATCGAGTATAGCAAAATTAGCAAGTTATTTGTCCGACAGTGATTTAACGGTACTAAAATCAAGCTATCCAAATGATGAAGAATTTAATTTAATGAAACGTAAGGGTGTCTTTCCGCATGATTATTAAGATTCAATAAATCGTCTTGAAGAAATTCAATTACCACCTCGTTCAATATTTTTCAATAAATTAAATAATGAGTCGTGTAGTGTAGAGGATTATGAACATGCACAAAAAGTATGGAAAACATATTAATGTAGAACATTAAAAGATTATCTACTTTTATATTTAAAAGTAGATATTCTTTTACCTTGCGATATATTTGAAAATTTCCGTAAAGTTTGTGCAAAGATTTATAATTTAGATCCATGTCAATATTATACTACCCCAGGTTTTTCCTGGGATGCAATGTTGAAAACAACTCAAATAGAATTGGAGTTGTTGACTGATATTAATGTATATACAGTATTTTTCGTTTAGCTGCACATTCAAGTTTGCACGAAAATTCGTGCAGGTACGCAAAATATTCTCTTACGCAGTATTCACTTAAATTTAATATTAATATATGTATATTAAACAGTTCATTTAAAAACAATTTAGAGTGCTATATTCAGCTGTGCCGAATCATTGACACCCTTCACCGACAATTTGAATATAGCTGAAAGATCAACTGTATTTTCAAATTAAATTTTTTGCCTTTCTTTTTCATAAAATAGCGATATGATTCATTATTTTTTTTATGAGGCACTTAAAAATAATATTTTGTATTAAAAATAAACTTTGTTGACGAAAAATCGAATGCTGTTATCCAAAATATGCTCTTAAGCAAAATGAACGTACAGGATTTTTTTCTAACAAAATTTAGCCATCATACAGAATGCTTTGTATTTTGTGCAGATATGCAAAAAATGCAGTTAAGTGAAATGCAGCTAAACGAAAAATACTGTATATAATTTTGTCCTTCGGGGCATTAGGGGAGGTACTGTTCAATGTTCCAATTGACATTCAATTGCTAATAATAAATAAATTAGTGATTATGATTCTAACAAAGAATCAAACTTCTTAATATATTTAGATGTTAATAACTTGTATGGCTATGCAATGTCGCAATACCTCCTCTATAAAAATTTTAAATGGGTTGAAAATTATGAACATTTCAACGTTAATAATATAGCAGATGATTCTCCATTAGGATATATATTAGAGGTAGATCTAGAATATCCATCACACGACTATCATAATGATTTACCATTTTGTGCTGAGAATAAAAAAATTGAAACCATGAAACAAAAGAAACTAATAACTGGGGTCTAATCACCTCATACGATATCGAGCAAAATTTATCGAAATTATTTATTTTGGTATCATGAACTCGATATCGAATGAAATGTATTGAATTTGAAATAATAGCATTCGATATCAAGTAACTCGACATTACATTTATCGAGTTTTCATTCGATACGTCAGTGTCTATCGTATGCAAAAAAGTTCGATAGCTTATTGGATACGATAGTATCGAATGCGGTGATTAGACCCCTGATTTAAATAGTAAAACTAATTACATAAAACATTATGGAAATCTTCAGCAATGTAGTCAGCATGGTTTAGTTTTGAAGAAAATACATAGAATTCTTCAATTTAATCAATCAAATTGGTTACAAAAATATATTTATATAAATAACCATCACAGAACGCTAGCTAAAAATTCATTTGAACAAAATTTTTTTAAATTGTTGAATAATGCAGTATACGGGAAAACTATGGAAAATGTTGATAAGAGGAAAGACATTAAAATAGTATGTCAATGGGAGAATAAAGGTAAGCGTATAGGAGCTCGAGCTCTATAGCTAAACCAAATTTCCATAGTACACTTCAAATTCATGAAAATATGCATGCTATCCAAATGAATAGAATTAAAACTGAATACAACAAACCTATTTATGTTGGATTTTCAGTCTTAGAAATATCCAAATTTAAAATGTATAGTTTTCATTATGATTACATAAAGCCTAAATATCGTGAAAACATTAAACTCAATTATATGGATACTGATTCCTATATTTACGACATTAAAACGGATGATCTTTACACAGATATTAAAAATTATATAAAAACTCATTTTGATACATCTGCATATCCGATAGATAATGTCTACAATATCCCACTTCTTAATAAAAAAGTTTTAGGGATGATGAAGGATGAATGTAATGGTAAAATTATTAAGGAATTCATTGGGTTAAGAGCTAAAATGTATTCAGTAAAAATTGATAGGGTAGAACAGGAAATTAAAAAAAATAAGGGGGTTAAGCAATGTGTAACTAGTAAATTAAGTATAAATGACTTTAGAAAATGTCTATTAGAAAAAAAATTATATTATGATTCAATGTATATATTTAGATCTAATAGTGCATTTACACTTGTAATTTTCAAACTAGTTTACGATCGTAAACTACTTTCATAAACTATACCGTTTACATCAGCATTTTTGACAGTTAAGTTGTTTATCTTTGACAAGTTCTTAGCCCCAATAATAAAAAAAAAAAACGTTGATGCACATTCATACGAACATATAAACAAACCTTTTATTTCCGTTGTCCATCTAAAAGAAAATATGTAAAAAAACTAACATTTCTTATAAATTTTGAATTTTTTTAAACATTTTCTTTGTTTATTTTATTTTTCTTACTATTTTTTTGGCTTTTTTTTTACAGATAAAGGTAAATTCTTTTTACTTTATTTTTTTTTATTTTTTAAGGAAATGTCAAATATCACTAGCATTGCCAGAACAAAATTTGAAAAACAGAGTTGCATTAACAAAAACTGGTTGTTTGTAACTAGTTTATCTCAAAAGCTAGTTACAAACGTGTTTATAATTTGTATGGATAAACAAGTTTCTCAAACTAGTTTATCATCATAAACAACTTATAACCTGTTTATGGCGTAGGTGTAAATGCACTATAAGATACATCAAATTTATACTCAAAATATAAGTAAACTAACATTAAGTTATTTAGATGATAAGATATTTATTAGATATAATGGCGTTGATACTTTTGCATGGGGTCATTATAGAATATAGATTTTTGATTAATTTTAAGTTTTTTAGATAATAAGAAAAATTGTAAATAAAAAAATTATTAAAAAAGAAAACGTTAAAATGTTGTTTTTATTTCAAACTACAGTTGTTTTCGGTTAATTGAGCCCCGCTTAATTGAGTTTCCCGTTTTATTGCAATAAAAATCATGGAACGAAATCATTCAGTATAACTGTCTATGTAGAAATACCCGCTTAGTTGAGTTCCGTTTAATTGCGTCACCCGCTTAATTATATATATATGCTATAGCGTTCTGTGATGGTTATTTATATAAATATATTTTTGTAACCAATTTGATTGATTAAATTGAAGAATTCTATGTATTTTCTTTACAACTAAACCATGCTGACTACATTGCTGAAGATTTCCATAATGTTTTATGTAATTAGTTTTACTATTTAAATCAGGGGTCTAATCACCGCATTCGATACTATCGTATCGAATAAGCTATCGAACTTTTTTGCATACGATAGACACTGACGTATCGAATGAAAACTCGATAAATGTAATGTCGAGTTACTTTATATCGAATGCTATTATTTCAAATTCAATACATTTCATTCGATATCGAGTTCATGATACCAAAATAAATAATTTCGATCAATTTTGGTCGATATTGTATGAGGTTATTAGACCCCAGTTATTAGTTTCTTTTGTTTCATGGTTTCAATTTTTTTATTCTCAGCACAAAATGGTAAATCATTATGATAGTCGTGTGATGGATATTCTAGATCTACCTCTAATATATATCCTAATGGAGAATCTTCTGCTATATTATTAACGTTGAAATGTTCATAATTTTCAACCCATTTAAAATTTTTATAGAGGAGGTATTGCGACATTGCATAGCCATACAAGTTATTAACATCTAAATATATTAAGAAGTTTGATTCTTTGTTAGAATCATAATCACTAATATATTTATTATTAGCAATTGAATGTCAATTGGAACATTGAACAATACCTCCCCTAATGCCCCGAAGGACAAAATTATATACAGTATTTTTCGTTTAGCTGCATTTCACTTAACTGCATTTTTTGCATATCTGCACAAAATACAAAGCATTCTGTATGATGGCTAAATTTTGTTAGAAAAAAATCCTGTACGTTCATTTTGCTTAAGAGCATATTTTGGATAACAGCATTCGATTTTTCGTCAACAAAGTTTATTTTTAATACAAAATATTATTTTTAAGTGCCTCATAAAAAAAATAATGAATCATATCGCTATTTTATGAAAAAGAAAGGCAAAAAATTTAAATTGAAAATACAGTTGATCTTTCAGCTATATTCAAATTGTCGGTGAAGGGTGTCAATGATTCGGCACAGCTGAATATAGCACTCTAAATTGTTTTTAAATGAACTGTTTAATATACATATATTAATATTAAATTTAAGTGAATTCCCTTAGCAGCATTATTTATGCTGCTAAGTGAATACTGCGTAAGAGAATATTTTGCGTACCTGCACGAATTTTCGTGCAAACTTGAATGTGCAGCTAAACGAAAAATACTGTATATACATTAATATCAGTCAACAACTCCAATTCTATTTGAGTTGTTTTCAACATTGCATCCCAGGAAAAACCTGGGGTAGTATAATATTGACATGGATCTAAATTATAAATCTTTGCACAAACTTTACGGAAATTTTCAAATATATCGCAAGGTAAAAGAATATCTACTTTTAAATATAAAAGTAGATAATCTTTTAATGTTCTACATTAATATGTTTTCCATACTTTTTGTGCATGTTCATAATCCTCTACACTACACGACTCATTATTTAATTTATTGAAAAATATTGAACGAGGTGGTAATTGAATTTCTTCAAGACGATTTATTGAATCTTAATAATCATGCGGAAAGACACCCTTACGTTTCATTAAATTAAATTCTTCATCATTTGGATAGCTTGATTTTAGTACCGTTAAATCACTGTCGGACAAATAACTTGCTAATTTTGCTATACTCGATGGCATAAACCTAAACGAATCGAGAAAACGTAACTCAATTGTATCTTTTTCATTTACAGAAATTCTTTTTGATATGGACACATAACGCTCCTTATTTAAAGGTATAATATTTATATCGCCTTCAATTGTTGAAAGCTCTCTTACAAACAGATGGCAATCATATGCCGAAAGATTATGAAAGAATATAGGGATGAAATTTGCAATTTGATATTCTAAATTACATTGATTATGAGCAGCACCCCTATATTGACCAGTTAGATGACAATGGTCAGCTACTTTATCTTCATTTGATAAAGATTTGGTACAAATATAACAAGTCTTGCTTTCATAATGTTGTATCTTTTGAAGGGGTGTTAAGGAATTCATTGGTTTAATAACACTTAGATGACTAGTGTAAATAGCTAAAATGTCGTCAACTAAAGTTTAAAAAAAATGTTGTGGCGCATCAGTTCCAGTGTAAATTTTAAAAATATCTAAGTCTGAGTTATACGAACATTTAATATAATAACTATAAGCAAACGGAATATGCTTTTGTGTTGATTTTACTTTCGTAGAATTTTGAATGTTTACTGTTTCCAGAATACATTCAAAATCAGCGTATACAACAAAAGGCACATCCATTTGCTTTTTAAAATTTTTAAAACTAAGCTTACTTTTATCTATACTAGGCATCCTTGTAACCATTTTATTACATTCCTCTTTATGTTTAATTAACGACGTCTTAGCGTTGAAATTAATTAAACATGTATTGCAAACATATGTTTGATTTTGACGTTCCGTCAGTTGACTACGTATCAATCTATAATTAAATATATGTATAAAAAAAGCAGAAATGTTTTGATAAATATAATTTTTAACAAATATAAATATTATTAACATACCTGGAAATATTTTTGATCCATACATAATGGAATCTTTCACCATCCTCTAGCAGTAATAAGTTGATGTGTTTGGACTTTTCTTCTTTGGTGAAGTAGTATCGTCCCACTATAACATCATCTTCTAGTCCAAACACATTCACACTAATTTCAGGGTTCATAAGCTCGAAATCTCTCATTTGATTAAACGGAAGAAGGAAATTTAAATTGGTAAAATTTAATTTGATTCGATTATCCAGCAAAATGATGTTACTTCAATATTTTTAATTTTATACGATGAACATCTCTTTGTATAATCAGGAGCGACTGGGTATAGTGCTGATATTATAGCCCACTTGAAGCAGTACTCGTCTCGATTTTGTACGTTGACACATGCCTTTTTCTGCATTATATTTGCTGGTAAAGGAAGGTATTGTGATCCTTTGATACACTTATATTGATTTATGTTCATCTCCAAACGTGTTATTTCAATTAATGCCCAACCACTATCACGCTCCTGAAATTCGCTCATCTTTTTAATTATAACATTGTTTGTTGTAAATATTAAGGATATCATCTCTTGTTGAAAGCATAGTAAGAATGTTCATTTTAGTCTGATGGGATTTTATATCCACCGTACAAGAATCTTCATCTTCCTTTATCAGCACATATTCACCTTACAGTTCCATGTTAAATTTGATGTTTCCATGTTTTTGCATGGTGTCTGTTAATAATTTTATTAATTTCTCTCTGATATCCGTTAAGAATTTTTCAGGTATTAAATTATTTTTATTGTTGTTTTCAATTAAATATGTGACAATTCTATTATTAATCGATGTTCTTATACATTTAACATCACTATCATTATCTGGTTTCTCAGCATAGTTAAGTTTATGTGCATTTGACCTTATATGGTAATGCCAATTTATTTTTTTTATCTATTTTTCACAATCTTCACAGTAAATATTAGTTTCTTCATCATTGTCGTCACCTTTTGTTTCAGAATGTGAGTGTCGGTGCCATTCCTTATGATCCGAAAAATGTAAATTACATGTTTGGTATTTAAACGATGATGATGGTCCATCATGATGCAATCGAACATGTCTTCTTAAATTTGTATTCAAAGTGAATACTTTACCGCAAAATTCACAAATAAAACCGACAGCCATTTCACATTTTTAGTATAGAACACACTGATTTAACTATTAGAACAAGAATGATTCTGTCTCCTCAGAAGTAGTCGTATTTATATCAAAAATTTTTGATGAGGGGAGTAATAAGTTAGGGGTAAGTTTCACATAAGTTCATATAATTAAAAACCGCAACATCAGCAGTTTCTTGGTTTTTCCAAGAATTCTAAACATCTGCACATGCATGACTCCTATTTCATTGCTTTTTTCCAAGAATTTTGAGATGAGGACTCATTCAAAAAAAAAAAGCTTTATGAAATTTAAATTTGGCACGTACATACATATGTAGAATTCATTCGAAAAATAAAAAGGTTTCATATTACAAAAAAAATTAGCAGATTTGTTAAAAAATTTATTTATAAGAACAATTTTGATTTTTAGTTGAACTGTTCATTTTTAATTTTTGATATTCTTTAATTAGGCTTGAGTTCATCAAATTTAATTTTCATTAAATTATTTTCAATGAGGGAAGGAATTTTACAACTTGGAATTTTTATTAAAATTTATTGATAATTTTTCTTGGCTGAGCTGGGATTTGAAACCGGGTTGATCTTTACATGTTTCAAGAATAACCACATTCTATCGTCGGCAGATCTTTGAGTTCTACCCACTGCACCACTGCGGTGCCCGTTAGCCAACAGTCAAACATCAATCTTTAACCAGTAGTACTGGTGGTTCGAAAGAAAAATTATCAATAAAGTTTAATAAAAATTCCAAGTTGTAAAATTCCATCCCTCAGTGAAAATAATTTAATGAAAATTAAATTTGATGAATTCAAGCCTAATTAAAGAATATCAAAAATTAAGAGTTCAACTAAAAATCAAAATTGTTCTTAAAAATAGCTATCGCACAAGTTCTAATGTTTACATTTGTACTTTAATTTGTACAAATAAAATGTCGACGAAAGTGGACAAAAAAACATAATAAAGAAATGTATTCAGGTTTTCAAGACAAAGAATACGAAAAAACAGAGGAAAGGAGGCAACATGTAATTTGAAATTTAAGTGATGATAACAGCAAATTTCGAACCACCAGTACTACTGGTCAAAGATTGATGTTTGACTGTTAGCTAACGGGCACCGCAGTGGTGCAGTGGGTAGAACTCAAAGATCTTCCGACGATAGAATGTGGAATTGCCTTGAACTCATTTAATAAAACTATTGTGTTATTCTAAGAATCCCGGGAATAAGATTTTTTTGTTTCGTTTCCCGGGAATAGAAAAAGCCCTGGAAATTAGAAACCCTAATTAGGACAGTTACAAAAAAGCTTTATGAAATTTAAATTTATCACGTTCATATGGAGAATTCATTCGAAAAATAAAAAGGTTTCATATTACAAAAAAAGACAATTATAAAAAGGAACAATTAGCAGATTTTAAAAAAATATTTATTTATTTTTCTTCTTAGTTTTAATTATTGCATTATTTTATTTCATACAGTCAAAAATTACAACACCTACACAACTGCTCAACTAATACTCAAATTTCTTTGTTTTTCGAAGAATTTTTAAATAAGGACTTTACAAAAAAAATCTTTATGAAATTTAAATTTGTCACGTATGTACAATTTATTCGAAAAATAAAAGGGTTTCATATTACAAAAAATATACCATCCGACATGGTTGTATCTACACACACCCTACTCTTTACGAACATCTTACAAACACCCTGCACCTCAACCACGACAGTCGCATTTACACACACAGACATACACATCCACGATAAAACATGGTCTATTTAACATTACGATGTGCTATGGCAGGACAATATAACCCAGCTTTGGATTGCAAAGGAGAAGTCTTAAAACTACTCCATGGTATATTCAAGAGGATTAGTTTTGAAGTCGTTTAGAAACGAAAACATGTCGCTAAAAAACGAAGACATTTCGTCTCACTAGAAACACATTTTAACAATGACATGGTCCATGCTTGCACTACATTGGAACCAGTTCAGGGAGAAGTTCAATTAATCGAAATGGATGAGGTAGTCTAATATTATTTACAAGGAAACCGCAAACCACAACACGATAAAGTCATAACAATATACACCTTTACACGGCTAAGTGTAGCGAACCTTACGAATACCTTATTAAGTAAACCATCCGACTGTAGCGTAGGCATCATCCCACATTTAACATTTAACTTATTCTCATTTGTTACATACAAAAAATTTTTAACGATGCAAACACAAATTATTTTATTTTCAAAACCAGTCATTCAGACGGACGGATAAAAACTATTTTGCTTATACAATTATAATATCTTACTCAAATCCAGGCATGAATCATATCTTGTAGGGATCCAATTACAACATATTTATACCAATGCTTATTAGAAATATATACATACTCCCATCTAGGGATGATCCCAAATTTGTATGGAAAAAGTGCCGTAGAACCATCTTAAACATACTGCTTTCGTTAGTCAAACCATTACTTTAATTAAGCTACTTAGGTATTGTAAATCACATCTTTATAAGTTATAGCCATGTAAGTGAACACTGCTTTCATTTCGAAACATGTATTTTTTCGTGCATGAAAATTTTGCAATTTTAAGTTAATATTTTGAGAAACTAAAAGGCTTCTTTTGCCAATGCAGCCACTTTGTTAGATGGTGGGGTCACAGCACATTCTGCTTTGAAATTGTTAATGAAACTCCCACATTTTACGTTTCAAAAACATCTGGAACGGCAAAATTATTTAACTTTTTTACCAAAAAAATTAAATTCCGAAAAAACCTCGAGGAAAAAGCATATAAAAGTATTGATAGCAGTATAGTTAATATCAGTTTTTTTTTTTTTTTTTTTAAACATAAAGCTATATTTATTAATCAATTCATCACTTAAAATCCAATCTTCGAAGTAATTTTTATACAAATTTAAAGCGGATAACAGGGACTGACAGGTATCTACTTTCAATTTATTCGACAATTTATTTTTTAATAATGCTAACTTAGAAAAAATCCACTCAGCGGATGCACTACTATGTGGTAAAGTAAAAACATACGAAGCAAATTTATACAAGTTTGGATATAAATTGTCACCCAGTTTTTTTAATTTATTTTAGGCACAGAATACTAACAGAACTGTAAAAAGTGACGCCTAAAAAAGGCCCAAATCAGTTGCGAGGGCAGCTTTCGAAGAAAGAGAAAGAAAGTTTTTTTGGTAGTAAAGTGGCAAGGTGTAAAAACAGGCCGCAACAATAAACACAAATGGCGTGATCAAAACAAAAATAACAAAACGCTAACCACGTTAAACAAATGCATTAGTTGAACAAACATTGTTTTTTGTGCAAACAAAAATTAGTAATATGGTTTTGTTTTATAATTTTTTTTTTCAGTTTTTTTATTTGTTGGAAAAATGGAAAAGTGGAAAAATTTAATTTTTGTTACAACAACCACAAGAAAAAAAAATTCCACCAAAAGTTACATTTTTATCAGACTATAACCAAGTGTAAAAAAGTCAGGATAAAAAGATGTAATTTTCCGCTTTAAACGTCAAACGAAATGATGTTGCCATTCATAAAAAATTTTTAATACAAAGTACGAAAAATTGCATCTCTTTTTATAAACTCTTGAATTGAACAACTCTGATTTTAAAAATTATTTTTTATAGTTACAACATTTCAAAGATAACTTATTTTTCATTTAATCTTTCAAAAAGAACAATTCATATTAAATATGTGTTCAATGAAAAAAGTTATTAAAAAAAAGAAATGGGGTCAAAAAAATTGACAGAAGCTGAAGTTAATAAAATACTCGACTTTTTGGCAGACAATCGCCATTTTGAGTAACTTTTTGTAGTCGAATATTATGATGAAAATAACAATAATACTTGGTTTTAAATTTAATAATCAATTAATTCACTTTTAACACTTTTGTTCGGCATATTAAAAAATATCAATTACTTCCACGAATTATTTGACAGATTTTTTTTTTGACAGTTTGTAAAAAAAAACCCCCCGTTCACGTCAATAAGAGTGTAATTTTTCTTTTTTCCATTTTTCCAAACAAAAAAAATTGAAATGAATACCCTTAATGTTATTTACTTACTTAAACATTATTTACTCGTGTTGTGGTGAACTTAAAAGGTAATTTTTACCACAGTTTTGCAAAAAAATCTTAACTAAATAAATTTATGTTCATTGTATTGCGGCATAGAAGATGATGAAAAGAGAAATGCAAAAGAGCAGCTTTCTTAGAAAGAGACAAAAAAACGCAAAATCTTCCGTCTCGTGATAGTTCTGTTAGTATTCTGTGATTTCAGGCTAAGATATTTTAAAAATTGCTTCATAGCTTTTATCGTTTGATCTGTTTTCTAAAAGTTTAAACTCTTTTACAAAATCTTCTGGGTTAGTAATTATATCAATAAAAACGGAAACAATTTCAATATAATTTGTGTCTTCAGCTGACTTAATAAATACTGGATCTAAAACCTTGAAATGAACACAGTCTCTTATCGCTAATAATTAAAGGGGCGAAAGGGGCACAAAAAAACTACAAAATGATACAAAAGGGGATTAAAACAAAGGGGCCAAAAAAGTGGCACGGCAGTCAAAAAGGGGCAAAAATTCGACTTTAGTCGCATAACGGTAACGCTGTTTGGCTTGCGTCCGTTTTCAATGCAGTGTTGCGCAAGTGCAGTTGATTGTTTTCCTCTTTTTATGTCAGCTTTATGTTTGTCTATTCTCACGCCTAAATTTCTCTTCGTTGTACCAATGAATTTTTTCCATATAACTACATTGGGTTTTCCAAATTCCTTTTTGCCTGAATGTGGGGGTCGGTCATATATACATTTAGACCCGATTGGGTCACTTTAAATGGGTAAAATTGGGATTTTTTTAAATTTCACCTTTGGATCGAAATAAGGAGCATCAAAAATCATTTTAGAGTTTACTTGGTTCCTTGAGTAAAGTTTCTTATTTTGATCCCTAGAATAGAATTTTTCTTGTCACTTGGGCGATTTTTAAATCGCCTCGCCCTAATACATATATGGTTTGTGATTACAGCAACATTACCACGATTATATGAAAGAAATTGCAAATCTAATTGTTACCATTTTGGGTATCTCTTTTTATATGAATATGCATAACAAATGATAAAAAGTTTAATAAAATATCAATGTGTTAATAATAGGACTTACTACGGTTCTTGATGTCGAAAACGACTTAGTAGTAGATTAAAGTAACACACAACCTGTGTTATATTTAACTTACGGTGTTCACACTCTTCAAGTTTTAGCCGTCAAGTCTTGAGTTTTAAGGATAGAGAGAAAAGAAAATACACTTTGTAAAACAATAATCTTTTTTCTCCTTTACGTATTTGAATATTGTGTTATTGATAGAAAAAAATAATTTTTCTAATTATTATAATTGTGTCTGAATTCTGTTATTAATAAACTTTTACAATTTATTTCGATCATTAATAAAATCACATCTGCTGTTATTGTAAATATGTAACCCGAAAGGATAAACAAGTAGTTTATCCAATAGGTTATGTGCCTGTAGTGCGTTAGTAATTATTTGATTTTATATATTGTAAAATTTTTAATTTGAGGAAATGGAAGACATCAACACGTGTGTAAAAAAGCAAAATGGAGAGAATTATCAAATTTGGAAAAACAAGTTGGAACTGTTATTGATAAAAGAGGACTTGTGGGAAATAGTTTCCAATGAAAAACCGACTACACCAAATGCATTTTGGACACAAAAATATGGTAAAGCTAGTAAAATAATTGGACTTTTTGTTGAAGACTCTCAATTGGTACATCTTCGTAATTTACATACTGCACAAGATTATTGGGAAGCTTTACGAAAAATACATGTAGAATCAACTTTATCAAATAAAGTGATGCTTTTAAAGAAGTTATGTCGTATGCAATTAAAAAGCAGTCAAGACATGGAAGCGCATTAAATGGCTAAGAAGGAAATTTAGCGAATAATCTCCAGGTGAAATTTTTATTAGGAAGTTTGCCAGATGAGTATAATAATACTATTACTGCTTTGGAAATAAGATCAGAGGAAGAATTAACATTAGATCTTGTAAAGGAGAAGTAATTCCAAGAATTTAGGCGGAAACAAAATGGTCCCACGAATCTAGCACCAAAAATGCAAAACTCAAAAGTAACAAAAAATTATTAATAAATTTTCGAGCCTTAGGACTTTTTTATAAAAAACTTTTAACTTTTATTTAAAACCAATATTTCGGCACTTCCTTGAGTGCCTTCTTCAGGGGTTTTTTCTTTCCTTATTTTATAAATTTTTAACAAATTATAACAAATTTAACAATAAGTGACAAATTGAAAAATTTTGATTCAAAACCACAATAAAGTATTTTTCAAATCAAACTTGATCTATTACAATTAAGGCGAATTTACTTCAGGTGGCGGCAAGGCGAATTTATAACAGGTAAGTGCAACTCTACAACTACAAAACAAGGCGAATTAACTCCATGTATTTTGTTTTTGCAATTTTCTGACTTGTTGTTAAATTTTAGTATAGAAACAAAACCATATTTTGACGTTTCACCATTTTTTTAATTCGCTGTGGATACAGCTGATGAACGGCTGACGAGTTGAGCTTACCTGGAGTAAATTCGCCTTGGGTGGCGGAAAGACTACAACAAGTCAACAACACAAAAAACAACATGTATTTTGTTTTTATTTTTCGGTCATGTAATGTCAAAACAAATGCTTACAAAAATTTTCGCCGCAGAAAGCAAAGGGAATAAATTGTTTGTACAATTGAGGAAAAAAATATTTTTTAACTTACATAATTTGTTTATAATCTTTGCAGTTTGTATAGTGCAAAAGTTAATTAGAAAACTGTTGTCAATAACAGTTAAAGTATTGTGGTACTATTGACTGAGGAAGACTCCAAGTGTGCTAAAAACAAGATCTGAAAAAGGTAGATGAATGTACATACATAATCACGAGTATTGCACAGAAAATTTATATTTTTCTTTAATAAATGCGTGGTTCTTTCCTTGGAATACATGTGTTTTGGTCATGGAAAATCTAAATGGTGACATTAAATACATGGCCTGGTTTAGTAAGTGCTTTTGGAGCTAAATGGACTTAAATGAAAAGGATGTTCTAAGTGATATTGCAATTCAAAATAAACAGCACAACACAGATTGTGGCTTAAATCTAGTTTAAATCAGCTCCTAAAAAAAATATAACTTAGGATGATTTATATGGCCAATAAAGGTGTTATTTTAAAGCTTTTGAAGAAATCTGTCTTTATATACAAAATTTAAGTACAAACTCTTAGCTCATTAGGAAGCGAGGATGAGTTTGCGAAAATACAAGTTTTAAATTACCATAATAATTACTATGAAGGAAAGTTTTACTTAGAGAAGCCGGTGTTTGTTATTTAATAATTTTAAATAACAATTACTTATGTATAAATAAAGATAATTTTAAGAAAAACATTTGTTTATTTATTTATTTATGTATAATAAATAACACATTGTAATGCCGTGTTTACAAAAATTTATCTTAAAAAAAAAATCGGTGGTCCTAAAGAGCAACTTTGAAAAAGAGTTCCTTTACCTGATTACAGCTTTATTTTGAGCATTTTTTTGTGGCTCATTATTTTTTGCTTGGCTTTTTGTATTTTTAAACGTTTGGTAAGGTATCGTACTCGAAAGTGGATCCGACATTTAAAAAAGAACGATTTAATTTTTAGGAAGTATTACCATATTACTTCTGTCAAGTAGCGTTTTATGTAAATTTAAACAGTGGGAAATTTCTTGACCATTTACTCTGTTAAAAACTGCCTAAAGGGTTTTTATGTTTTCCACAAAAGAAGAAGCTGGCTTCTTAAGAAAGCCTTTTGATACTTGGTCAACCCAAGTATATATACTTTCGTGACTTTCATATTCTTTAAGATTAAGTTTTCGAATAATATAACCACATATATATTCCAAAGCATCCTCTTGTAGTGTACCAATGTCTTGAAAATTCGATATATCTAGGTCTTCTAATATATTAGGATGGTTGTTTTCGTCTTCTGGCAGCAAATCTTCTACATTATTGAATTTTTTTTAATTTGTGAAAAAATATCATTGCATTTTGTTGTGTTAAGCCACTCGGTGTTGTCGGGGCTAACGTTGGCATTTCCATTGAGTTGTTCTGTGTTTCTAGCTGAAAAAAGAAATAACATACAAATATGTACATATAGAATAAATTTGAAACAAGAATACAAAAAGCAGTTATTTGATACTTACCCAATATATGGGGTGGTCATTTAGGCCACCTTTGCTTCGAATGGCACCGAAAAAGTTTTCCAACACATCTTGATTGAGTCGGCTAGTACATATGTATGTTATTTTTTAATTATCCGACACATATTTGTGGAGCATTACTACATTTTGGAAATGCTCAAGAAACTTTTTATTAGGGACTGTTGGCGAAGACATTACTAAATTCATTGCTTGTATAATCTTCATTTGAGCTTCAAGAGCAATGCCAAATGGTTCCTTAAACAGAGACTTTATTAACACTTTTACATTAATGAAAATTTTGTATTTACCTTTCCAGGGTAAGCGAATGTACTCAACGATGAATTGTGCACGTCGAACCAGTCGTTGACTAACTGGACAAAGTCTGCAGTACTGCAAGCGTTGTGCATTTCGTTACCAATGGAATACCATCGAGTAATTGCGTTAGCAGTTGTGTTGGAAAACAACTGTGCCGCCAGTGATTATATGCCCTTGGACCGGAAGCATGAAGGCATAATGCATTTGAAATCTCTGGCCATTTCCAGTTTACATTGCCTGGATGCATAATTTTACGTATTTGTCCTTCCGTAAAAATGGAACGCTTGCTTTGGATAGGTTGTACTCTAATTGCTTTATTTTTGTTTCCAAAATTTGGACTTTTTTCAAATAATGCTGTCGTTCTAACGTGTAATCTAGTATTACTGGACTGAAATCACAAAAATAACGAAAAGTCTTCATAAAGCATTTCATAAGACAGTACTTGAGTAAAATGCATATAAGATTCGCCACAGCCGAATAAGGCGCTTTATTTTGTTGTAATTATATAAAAATTTTAGAATTATATTTAGCCAAAAACTTTATCAGTTTGAGTTTGTTTTTCTAGAAAAAACTTTTCTACTGGAACAGAAGAGCACATCAATGGATGTATTTTTTGTGCTGGCATGTAAACTTCATAAGTTTCTATTGGCTTGAAAACGTCATTGCTTTGTGTTTGATGTTCTGTGTCAACAAATGCTGGGAGCAATACAGCTGGGCTGCATTCAGGCGTTCTAGATTTTTTAAGATATATAAATAACAACGGTTAAATGATGAAATACAATTGTAAAAATCTCTACACAGATTGGCGCAGCATTCAGCAATAACATAACTTTTTGTCCAGTTTTTACGATGTGTGATAAAGAAAAATGATCTCTGCATACAACGTCGTGCCTCCGAAAGTCCATACCACATATTTTGCTTCCAATGAGGACCGCAAGCTCAAAGGTCCTCATTGGAAATACGAAAGAAACTTCCATTTTCTGGGTTTTGGTTTTTTTACATTTTTTGCAATATTTCATTTTCTTTCTTTATGTTTTCACAGTTATTAAAAATTACACACAATTAATTATTTTTTCAAGACTATTTTTTTTACACAATAAAAAAAAGATTCTATATTTTTATAAATTTATTATTTTAGTTTATTTTCCAAATTTATTTTTCACACAATTATTTAAAAAGTAACAAAAAAATTTATAAAATTAAACGCCAACAACAACAATTTTGACAGTTCTGGCATGACTTAAAAAAAAACCGGCTGTCACTTCGCCGCCACCTGAAGTAAATTCGCCTTGATAACAATATAAATAAATTTTTAACTTCCGTTTCTATTTTTACAAATTAAATGTCTATAATTTTGTGCTACATTTTCAGTGTCTGACTTAAAATTAATTCTCGAAATTGACGGAACCTTTATAATTTGTAACATTTCTAACATAAATCTACGTTTATAATTTTTTTCTGTATTTAAAACAGTTGTATTTTCAAAATCTGGATAATGGTTTAGATTAGCACATGAAGTTGATAAAGCGGTTTTTTGTGATGAAATATTTCTATATTTTTGATCTGATTTATGTCCTGCTATCCTAGTTTTTAGTTTATTTTTTGTTGTACCTTCACTCACAATATTCTGTACGTAAAATCAACTGAAATTGTAATATAAAATAAATGAAAATTCAATTAAAACCCGGTCTACTTATTTTTCATTTATTTTTAACAAAAAGTTCATTTAATTTTTACTGTCAAAAATTCAACACCATATTCCGTAAAAACAATTAAATATTCAGTTATTTTTTAAAATTTTATTGTCAAAAATTCAACACCATATTCAGTAAAAACAATTAAATATTCAGTTATTTTTTAAAATTTTACTGTCAAAAAATTGACCCCATATTCATTAAAAACAAATAAATATTCAGTTACATATTTTATTAAATTCAGTAATTTTCGTTTACTCCACAAAAGAGCCGAATTTCTAAAAAATACCAGACAGACACCTGTCCGCTTGTTTTTCTTATAAGCGAGAGAGGGAGAAGAATATTATTATTTACTTACCCTGTTACACACGTTTGTTTTACTTTTGTTGTACTGATCACGTTGTTTACAGAAGAACTCTCAATTAAGGCTAGATTACACTATTATACTTTGTATTAATACATGTCAAAACTCAAGTAATATGACAAAGTGTGATAGTGTGAATGCAATGTGTCACGAAAATGTTAGTATTAAGAAAAAAGTTTGACATCCCATACGACTTCATCGTTTTTTGAAAAATTTCTAAACAATAATACTTTTCATTGGATCAGGGTTGCATTTTATTTCATGTTTGAGTGTTTATACTTTGTGTGATGGTGTGAACACAAACTGTCATGTTACATTAGATTTTTTGACAGTCGCAACAAAACTCATTAGATTTCTATATCACAAAGTATTATGGAATACGTAAGACTTGTGAGATAGTGTTATCTAGGCTTTATAAGACACCAGCAGCATGACCGATATGGCTTCGTAATTACTTTACTTTTAAAATTTGATGTATTTAACTAAATTATATTAACAAATAGAAAATGGGAATTGCTTACACAAAACAAGCAATTCATTTTTTATAGATAAGTAAAAATTAATTTTTTGTAGTTAAATTATATAAAATAGCTGAATATTTAATTGTTTTTACTGAATATGGTGTTGAATTTTTGACAGTAAAATTTTAAAAAATAACTGCAGATTTATTTGTTTTTACGGAATATGTAGTTAATTTTTTGACAATTAGTTTATATAAGATAACTGAATATTTATTTGTTTTTACGGAATTCGCGGTTGAATTTTTGACACTAAAAAATAAATGAACTTTTCGTTGCTTTAAATTACATTTTTATTTAATTTAACATAAAGAAGAATTTAACTCAATCAACGGACAATATTAAGTGCAACTGAAAATCCGTATTAATATGCACTTAGTTTTTTGAATAACTGTTATAATCAGTTTAAAATAAATTTGCTTGGAATTTTAACCCCGGTATTCATAAAAAATAAAAATGGATTTGAAATGCATTTTAAGAAAAATTTGTATGAAAATTTTGGCTTAAAACACATTTCAAACTTATTTTATTTTTTATGAATACGGCAGTAAATGTTTATTTATTTATAAATGACTGAACGGAATATTTCGTAAATAAACTACAGTCCGTTACTGTAATAATACTGTGAGTGTAAATTATAACTTTGGAAGTTATTTTTGTAAAAAAAAAACAATTTTTTAATTCACTTTTTAAAAGAAACCACTTTATTGATTCATTATTAAATTTGAACTAAACTTAAGAATTTTATTTTTAATCATACAATAACTTAAAACTAAATATTATTTGCATGGTAATCAAAATGACACGCTGTTGTTATTTTGCAATATTGATTATTCGGAATTCTATTGACACGCGCTGTTGTTGTTTGGGCAATACTGCTTACTTGAGAGTTTATTTACCTGTCTGCGTTTATGTCAGCAATCTAATTATTCTGAAACATTTTTGTAATAGGGGCGTTTCTTGCGTTAACACCTCCCCTTTTAATTTCGAACGTCCCGGTCGATCAAAAATATGGAATATTGGAGATTCTTGTTATGCTGGGTTTTTCAGGTTTCCTAGTATCCGATAATTCTGGCATGGATGTATGTATCGATGGGATTGCCTCCAGTGTTGTTGGAATGATTACTGTTTTACCGCTTTTTTTAAATATCTTTGTCTTGGCTAGCAAAATGACCATGAATATTATCGATATTAGAGAGAGACTTGGGTTGACTGTAAATCCCTTTTTGTTTCTGTCATCCAGCAGATCTATTATTTCAGTGTTATTTGCTCGTAATTCTTTCACCATTTCTAATGATAGAGTTTCTTCTATATTCTGGTGCAGATACTTAGTTTGTAAGATAGCTGGTAATGGTTGCAATCTTGTTGTTTCAAAAAAATCATAAGTTCTATTGGCTATTGTCACAGATGTATTGAAGAACTGTACCACATAGGTTCCGGTAAGATTTTGCGGTTCAGTATCAATAAAAATTGTTCCATTGAATTGGTTCAGAAGAATTGTTCCTGGCGCAATTTCTTCTAGGGTGGGGATGCCTCGATTGTCTATTAAGCTGCATTTTGCCACTTTACTTTTAATCAAGTTCGCTAGACACATATCGCTTTCAATATCATCCAAATTATTTCTATTGCATATTGTAATATTATTATAACCTTTGCATTCATTTTTCATACCATACATTACATTATCGCATATTAGGATGTTTTGATATTTTATTTTGTTCACATATTTTCCTAACTTAATGGGTCTTATTAGCATTTTGTTACATGAATTTAAATGTGTGGTAGGTATACTTAATATATAGATAATAGAATCGTGATTAGATGCTATTTTTATTTCAGAAAACTCAAATGCTTGTTCCAAGTTTATAAAAGGTATGGAATCTTTATTTATTATTTGTTTTACGATATCAATTTCTTTAGCTGTTAATAAGAAGGAATTAACTACACCCACTTTTGCCCAATGCATGGCGTGTTGAATGTTAATTAATTCTTCCTTAACACTGTCTAATTTATACTTAAGTATTGTTATTAATTGTTCTTTTACATTTTCACTTTTATTATAATTATTCTTATGATTAAATGTTTCAATTATACTGTTTGTTATATGAGTTAATTCATTAATTTTTTCTACTGTTACTTTATTAATAATAGCTTGTTTGTTGTTATTTCTTAATACCTTGTTTGTTTTTTTTGTTAATATTTCGAAATCTTCATGATCGGGGCTTCCTGCAATCCACTTCCATGCGGAGCCTATAAAATCTAGGGATCTTTTTGACCTTGGTTTTAATCTGTCCAGATATGATTGAAGTTCTGTAGCTTCATGATTTAAAAAGGGTTGCAAAAAGTGAGAAGAACTAATATCATGGTTTAGTGTTTCTTGCAGTTTATTTATTAAGTCTTGATATATATTTGTGTCAATGACGTGTATTAATTTAAATGTACCAGTTTGCAATTTTGCTAGTCCGGAGTTCCATGTTACTATTTGTGAATTAGAATAGTCCAAAATTTTCACGTCGGCCGAAACCAGTGTTAGAAATGTCCTGAAAATTAAAGTTTTTTTTCTTTAGCTTTTGATATTATTTTTGTGTATTATTTTTCCTGATTTAGTTAAGATTGTAGTGTTCCTATTCTCTTCGACTATTTCTTTTCTATACGTTTTACTAAGTTTCGTTCCTAACCTTTTATTTTCTTTTACATAAATGGTTTCTCCAGATTCGTAAGTTTTGGGTATTGTTTTTTTCTTGTTATGGTAATTCATGTCTTCTACCTGCTTCTGTTGAAGTCTCTTAATAGTATCTAATTTAACCCTCTCTATTTCTTGCGGATTGGTACTTACTCTACCTAAAAAAAATGTTTCTATTGGTTTTTTCTTTATTGTTGAATGTATGGAATTATTATATTCATAGACAGCTCTCTGCAGTAATTCTGTAAATGTTCTGTGTGAGTTTGCTGCTTTTAGACAACGCATTAACTCCGCGATCGTAGAATGAAACCTTTCTATCTGTCCATTCACACTACTGCTATATGGTGGGATCTTAAATACCTTTATTTTATATTCATTTTCTAACATAAAAACGATAGCTGTAGAATTGAAGGATTTTTCATTATCCATAACTATTGTTTCTGGTATACCAAAGGAAAGTATAAGTTGTCGTAGTGGTTCTTTAACATCTTCGATGGCTCGGGATCTTAGCATTCTTGTTTGCGCAAATTTGGAAAATTTATCTATAGCAGTTAATATTATTTTTTTCTCTGTGATGAAAATGTCTATGTGTATGATCTGACCAGGATATGATGGTATTGGTGTCTCTTGTAGCGTGATTTTATTAGGGTGCCTATCGTATTTATTCTCCCTACACACTTTACATAATTTAGTGATCTTTTTTTATCTTAGAATGCATTTGGGGAAAATAGAATTTTGTTATAAGTTGTGTTTTATTTTCTATACTATTTCTATGTGCCCTATTATGTTCTTTTATTATCTCACTTTCCTGTTCTTCTTCGTTTTTTAGATCTGTTACAATGGTTCGAGTATATTTTGCTCTATATTGTGTAAAATTATCTCTATATATCTCCTGCAATTTTCCCAAGATGTCGTCAGAAGTTTTTATGCAATTTGTCACGGAGGGATTCAAGTATTTTTTTAGGAGTTGAATGAGAGAATCTCCTGTAATGCTGGGTTCATTTATGGTATGCCTATGGTAAGTGGGGAATACAATCTCAAAACTGTAGGTTGATTGTGTTTCTTCGTTATAAATTATTATTTGATTTTTAAAAGCATTGAGTGGTGCGTCTGTAAATTGTATAAGATGATGAGATGAGCTTTCGTCGCTATGCTGAGTGGCAGTTAATGCATTTATTTGAGAGCCCTCCTGCGGAGGTCTTGATAAAGCATCAGCGACAACATTTGTACTACCTGGTTTATACTGTAACTCATAATTGTAATCTTCAAGAAATGCTTTCCATCTTTTCAGTTTGAAATTTGAATTTTTACAACTTAAGGCATATGTTAGTGGAAGGTGATCGGTGTAAATTTTTAATTTTGGAGACCCATATAAATAGTTTCGAAGCGACTTTAATGACCATACGATGGCGAGCATTTCTTTTTCATTGGTAGCATAATGCTCCTCTGCTCTGTTAAGAGTTCTAGACAGAAATACAATTGGCCTATTGTCCTGAGATAGGACGGCTCCGAGAGCGTAATTTGAGGCATCTGTCGTTAGACAAAATTCTTTATTGAAGTTTGGGTACGCCAGCATCACGTCCTCGGAAGCTAATGCCGTTCTCAGTTTATTAAAGGCATCTATAGCGTCCTGACCCATATCTATTGGTATTTTTTTGGAGGTGTGCTTAGACGAACGTCCTGCCTCCCCTCTCAAGAGCATTGTCAGGGGCTTAGCAATTTTGGCGTAGTCCCTGATAAAGCGCCTATAGTAATTTGAAATTCCCAGAAATGATCTTAACTCTTTGAGTGTTTTGGGTCTTGGGAAGTTTAAAATTGCTTCCACTTTCTTTGGGTTAGTTTTTATTCCTTTGTTTGAGATTATAAAACCTAAAAATTCTACTTCTTCCCTTAAAAATTCGCATTTGTCCAATTGGACTTTCATGTTTGCACGTTCTAAGGTTTTAAATATAGTATCTAAATTTTCATAGTGTTTCTTTTCGTTTTCTGCGAAGATAATTATGTCATCCATATAAACGAAGCATATTTTTCCGATATACTCCCTCAAAATGTCATCTAATGTACGTTGGAATATGGATGGTGCGTTTTTCAGTCCGAACGGGAGTCGCGTAAACTCGTACTTGCCGTTGTTTACCGAAAACGCTGTTTTTTGCCTGTCTGTTTCTTTGAGTGGTATTTGGTGGAAACCACTTTTAAGGTCTAATACCGAAAAGAACTTATTCTGACCAAGTTGCGGGAGTACGTCATTTATTTCTGGAATTGGGTATCGATCCGGTGTTGTTTGTTCATTTAGTTTTCTGTAGTCAATTACTATCCTAAATTTCTTTTGTCCCGATGCGTCGGCTTTCTTTGGAACTATCCAAATAGGGGAATTGTAGGGCGATTTAGAAGGCCGAATAATCCCTTGTTGCAAGAGCTCCTGTATTTGTTTTTCTACCTCTTCTTTTAAATGCATAGGGTATGGGTAATAACGAGAATATATTGGTTCATCTGTCTTTGTATGAATTTCAGCCACCACAGCCGAAGTATATGTTAAGCTTTCATCTGGTTCACTAAAAAGTGATCTGTTTCCTAAAATGATTCCCTGTAAGTTGTCTTTCTGTTCTTTAGTCAAGTGTTCCGTTCTAATGTCTATATTGTTCACTGAATGAGATGTTTTTTGTTTTATTCTTATTTTTAATTTGCCGTTAATTACCATATAATTTCCTGCTGAATAAATTACTGCCGACAGTTCTTTAAGGCTGTCGTTTCCTAAAATACCATGAAAAGACTTAAGTGTTGGTAGTAAGAAAAACTTTAATTTTTTTGTATGGTCGTCGAATAGAGTTATAAAAGTGTGTTCAGTAATTTTAGTATGTCCGCCTACTGAGTTGGCGAAGAATGGTTCTTGATTTAGTACAGGATTCTGTACTAGACCTGGCTGAATATAGTTCTTGTTTGATCCAGTGTCAATTAAAAAATTTAAAATCTGTCCGGTTTTCGTCCTGCATTCAATATAAGGCAAGGACGAGTTCGTTAGTCTAAAAAATGGATGTCAACGAAATCGTTAACTTCTACTTGATTTGAAGGTTCTGGTTCGTTTTGTAAATATTCATCTAGTGTTGGTAGTCCTTCCTGATCTTCATAATTTAGTAATTGCTGTTCGTAATATTGTCCGTCTAAGTCCTCATTTTGCTGAGTTTCTATATGGAAGTTTCTCTGGACTTTTGGGGGAAGTCTTCTTTGTTCAGATTGTTGTACATTTGGTCTTTTCCCAAAAAATCTATCATTTTGGGCAGGCCTATTCATATAATTAATGGCCCTGGTTCTAACTGACTGGTCTATGTCCATTGGTTCGGGTCTTGGCTGAGGTTTAGGTTCGGTTGGTCTTGGTGGAGGAACATTTGGATTTATGTAGCCTTGAGGGCGCATTTGATTGGAATTGTTCTTATGGTAAATCGGAGTGGATACATAAAAGGGTCTTTGGTGAGAGTAAGGTTGTGGCATGTGCGCCAACTGTGGAATAAATTCTTGTTGGTAATTACTGTAATTACTACGGTTATTCTGCCTATTATTGGAAGGTTTGGGATGGTTATGTGAGTTTGCGAATTGTGTTCTCACAAACTGATTTTCCATCTTTAAGCACAGATGAAGTGCCTGTGGCAGGTCTTTTGGTTCTTTCATACCTAGATGTAAGGACATATTTCCTCTAAGGCCTCTAATAAAGGTGTCTAAGGCTTTATCTCGATATGTTTGTGTCAGTAAATCGAGTGCCTCTCTTCCTATATCCATGCAGGATAATTTGTTCATGATCAAGGAAAGGTGAGAATATACCTGTTGGTAAAATTCCTGAATCTTATTGTTGCCTTGCACTAGAGTACTCATTTGGTACTCCAATGTTGTAAGGTCTCTTTTGTCTGCGTAATGTAACGCAAGACATTTTGTAATGCTTTCCCAGTTTAGGGGTGTATTATAAGATTCTAGCGCAGCGTCTGCGCTACCCACAATCTTGTTTCTGATAGTGGTTAAAATGGCGTAATATTTGGGCGTTCCTTTCATGTTTTCATAAATTGTAAGTATCCTGTCCACGCTCATTTTCCAAGAACTAAACTCGGAAGGGTTTCCGGAGAACTCCCTTAAGCTCCGGACAACGTCGGGGACTTTGTCCAAGTCTGTCAAATTGTTCCTGAATCTTTCTTCTATCACTTGGTCTTCACCACCTATATTCATATTTGGATCTAAAAATCGCCTGAATGCCAATTCGCACTGATGTGCGCAGATTCTAGCTATTCTATCGTCCTCATTTTCCCTATTTCCCTCAACTATGGGTACCGCGTTTGGAAGGTTTGCGTTGTTAAGGACTACAGGCCTGATCAAATTGCTTGGATTTGACATGATTCCTTAAAAGTAAATCTTTGTTTCTATTGAAAAAATGTCTATTTTCACACCAGTTTTATTTATTATAGTTATGTATTTCTTTTTCTTTTCACTATCGTTCTCTATGGATCACAATAATAATTCTCATCAATAACGTTCACTTTCTAATTAGGTAAAATAATTTTTGTAGGATTTTCTGATTAATTTATCTATAGTTTTCGAACAATTAAATTTTTGTTAAAGGTGTTTAATTAACTTGTTTAGAATTTCCCGAAATAAATATTTATTGCTTTAAGAGCCTCAAATAATTCACTGCTTTTTTTTTTTTTTTTTAAATTTTTAAATATTTTGATTAATAAATTTTTATTGCATTTAAAGCTTTAAGTAATTCACTTTTAAATTTTTCAATTCTATTTTCTAAGTTTTTCACTTCTTATAAAAATAAAAATATCTTACATGACTAATCTTACAATCATCCTTGTGAAGTTGGTATAAGGTAGTTTGTCCTTTTCTTGAATATACTGGGGTTACCGTACTACACTGAGTTCCTCACTCCAAACGTCCTTATTTGGCAGATGGTTATATTTATTACAGCCTGTGGGGTGTTGATTTTTAAAACTTCTTCTGCAGCCTATAGGGTGTCTTTGAGATGAAGCTTTTTTGTTTTACAGCCTGTGGGGTGTTTTTGTTGTTGGAGTCTCCTTCTGTTACAGCCTATGGGGTGTTTACTTAGATGGAGATCCTTTAACGTTGGGCGCCAATTATAACTTTGGAAGTTATTTTTGTAAAAAAAAACAATTTTTTAATTCACTTTTTAAAAGAAACCACTTTATTGATTCATTATTAAATTTGAACTAAACTTAAGAATTTTATTTTTAATCATACAATAACTTAAAACTAAATATTATTTGCATGGTAATCAAAATGACACGCTGTTGTTATTTTGCAATATTGATTATTCGGAATTCTATTGACACGCGCTGTTGTTGTTTGGGCAATACTGCTTACTTGAGAGTTTATTTACCTGTCTGCGTTTATGTCAGCAATCTAATTATTGTGAAACATTTTTGTAATAGGGGCATTCAACGTTTCTTGCGTTAACATGTATATGCACTTTATTACACTGTCCACTATCATTACCCTTACATGGTATTTTATAAACAATATTTGACATATTCATCTTCTTTATTTTGCCTTTCCTTTTAGTAAATAGTTTACCTATTGTGTTAAAAGATTTATGAGCTATTTTGTTTAATGTTACGGCTGTGGTAAAGCTGGGCATTTTAAACGTGATTGTCGTGTCAAGAAACCTGAAAATAAAACTTTGTAGCCGCTACTACCTTACCTTAAAAATACTTGTTTCAAAATAAAATGTTGTAAAAATGTAGCATTGATTTTAATAATAAGTTTTTTATTCTTGAGTAATCTTTAAAACTGAATAACATAGTTTTTATAATTGGTGACCCCCGACTTCCTCATGCATTTTTTTTAATTAATATTTAGGATAAATTTGAAAAATGCCAAGAAATCCAGTTCAAGAATCCGCAGCAGAACCAGTTGCTACCACATTAACAGTAACTTTACGTATTCCACGATTCTGGAAGGAAAATCCTGCAATTTGGTTCGCTCAATTGGAAGCACAATTTGAAAATCATAGCATAGTCAACGAAAACTCTAAATATTTTGCAGTTTTACCGGAATTAGATCCAGAAGTGCTTTCTCAAGTAAGTATTATATATAATATTATATAAGATATTATATTGGAACGTCCAAACAATGCTTATACAAGGATAAAGCAACGGCTTATTGAACACTTTTCCATTTCTGAAGAGACGCGAATTAAAACATTGCTCAATGAAATGCCAATCGGTGCTGCACTCCTTGCCCATCCAAAGGATAACGAACCAATTTGCGTAATGGTTGATGCATCCGATCGTTCTATAGGTGGAGTTTTACAACAAAAATCTGCAGATGGCTGGCTTCCTCTAAGCATCTTTTCAAGAAAGCTTACAGAAACGCAAAAGAAATACAGCACATATGACAGAGAGCTTTTAGCTATTAACGTTGTCAAACACTTTAGGAATATGTTAGAAGGCCGTCATTTAATTATTTTTACGGATCATAAGCCTTTAACGTTTGCATTTAAGCAAAATCCTGAAAAAGCTTCTCCTCATCAAATTCGTCAACTCGATTTTATTTCACAGTTTTCAACTGACGTTCGTCATAACAGAGTTTAGCAAATCCCAAGAAGATGATGCAGAACTTCAATCAATTTTAAAAGAAAACTCAACGTCACTTGTGTTAAAGTCAATAGCGTTTTTTGACAATAAACCGCCAGTTGTTTGTGACATTTCTACGAATAAAGCAAGACCCTTCCTGCCGTTGGATTTTCGCAAAATAGTTTTTAATTTAGTTCATGGATTGTCACATGGTGGCATTAAAGCTAGTTCAAAACTAATTCAAGATCGTTTTGTTTGGCCAAATATGAGGCAGCATATACAAATTTGGACTAAAGAATGTATACAGTGTCAACGCTTTAAAGTATCTAACTCGACATACACAAAGTGCAGTTGGTAGTTATCCGATGACTTCAGAACGTTTTTGCCACATCAATGTAGACTTGATTGGACCATTACCCTCTGTCAACGGCTACAGCTACTTATAAACTTGCATAGACAGATATACCCGATGGCAATACCATTTAAAGATATGACAGCTTATACAGTAGCAGAAGATTTGTACAGAGGTTGGATTTCTCGTTTTGGTGTTCCTACCAAGATTACTACCGACCAAGGTCGTCAATTTGAATCTAATATATTCAAAGAACTTACACTTATTCTTGCTGTGAAAAGAATAAGAACTACAGCTTACCATCCATCGTTCAATGGTATGATAGAACGATGGCATCGTTCATTAAAGACTTCTTTAATGTGTCATAATAACAAAAATTGGTATGAAGTACTTCCTACTGTACTTATCCGAGAAGATATTAATGCAACTCCGGCTGAACTCGTATATGGTACAACAATGCGATTGCCAACTGACTTACTTCAAAACTCATCAGAGGTGTTACCTTATAATGATTTTATTAAAAATCTAAAAGCCCACATGAACATGCTGAAACCAGCTAAAATTAGACACAAAACTAATAGAACTGTATTTCTTCACAAGAACTTAGAAAGTTGCTCTCACGTTTTTTTCGTAATGATGCAGTTAAGAGACCCCTTCAACAGCCGTACGAGGTCCTTATCGTGTGGTAAAGAAAACAAATAAAGTTTTTACTGTTGAAATTAAAGGAAGCAACAAAATGATATCCATTGACCGAGTAAAACCTGCATTTATGTTAATGTAATAACCGAAGATCCAACAACTATTAATATTCAATGTAAGAAAACTTCAAATTTATCCTCAAATAATAAGATAAAACCAACTTCAAGAATTCCTAAAAGAGTAAAATTTTCGAGAGTTTCAATAAGCTCTCTGGTGGGGGAGTATATGTAGCAACTTACCTTACCTTACCTTAAAAATAATTGTTTCAAAATATAATTTTGTTAAAATGTAGCATTGATTTTAATAATAAGTTTTTTGTAAAAAATAGAAAAAATAAAATTATTCTTGAGTAATCTTTAAAACTGAATAACATAGTTTTTATAATAATACTGAATTCTGTGAGAAATTAAGTCTATATGAATGGTATGTAGATTCTGGTGCAAGTTGTCATATGAGTAGCAATAGAGAATTTTTTACAACAATAAATCTTGAAATTGGCGGTGATATTTATTTAGCCAACGGTAAAAAGATAACTGCTCAGGATTCTGGAGAAGGATTTATTTACAGTCAAGGAAAAAAATTAAAGATAACAGAAGTTAAGTTTTGTTTGTGCTGGATCTAGATGGAAATTTATTATCGGTTGTGAAAAATGGAATTATTTTTGTTACTGCAGAACTAGTTAATAACTTGTATATACTTGAAAAAACAGAAGAAGCAAACATAGCCAAAGTAGTATGTGAAATCGAATGCATACATGCATATCATTGCAGATTTGGTCATCGAGAAAGTTTTTAAATATGCAGTTAATAACAATTTAGTATCAAACGTAAAATTAAAGAATTGCAATTGTTCTGATGTATGTGAAACTTGTTTTAAAGGCAAGTTGGCTAGACAAGAATTTCCTAAAGAAACGCAAAGTCGATCAGAAAATATTTTGGACTTGATACATGCAGACCTATGTGGACCAATGCAGGAAGTTACTCCTAGTGGAAACAAATATTTTTTAACTGGTTGATGATTACTCCAGGTACTGTGTTGTTTTTTTTTTTTTTATTTATAAATTTATTCTATAAAAACTTTGAGAAGTGAGAGAAGAGGTGAAATCAAAAATAAATCACTAAGCAATTTTTTGAAAAGCAAAGGAATTAGTCAACAATTTACAGCACCATATACTCCAGAACAGAATGCTGAATGAAATGACTCTCTGTTTGCTAATAGAATCCAGAATAGAACTTAAGTATTGGGCAGAGGTAGTGAATACTGCGAATTATTTACAAAGCAGATTGTCATCAAAGTCAATTAATGAAACTCCTTATGAATTATGGTATTCAAAACAACCATCTATGAAGCATATAAAATCGTTTGGTTGTCAGGAATATTTTCACATTAATAAAAAATTTCGTCAAAAATTGGATAACGTTGCTTAAAAGGGATTTCTTGTTGGATTTTGTGTTGAATCATATACTTAATAAAGATACAGATCTCTATCTCTAGAGATGTAAAGTTCATAGAAAATATTGAATTTTGAAATAGTAACAAAAACTATAGTAACAGTTTTGTTCCTATAGAACTATTGAATGTTAACGACAAAGAATATGAAATTAACCATTTGTTAGATGAGATCTGTGAAGATAATTATGACACTGCTGATAGTGAGATTGAACCTGAAACAAATTTTTCAAATAACAAATCCAATACTGGAACAAAATGGAAAAAAATAATAAAACCCAAAGTGTTAATGGGATTCAATCAGCTGTTAGAAAATCATCAAGAACTAACAAAGTAAAGACGATGGCTTATGGAACTGTCAAATATAAAGCACGTCTCGTAGCAAAAGGGTTTTATCAAAAATATGGTCAAGATTATGACGAAGTTTTTGCTGCTGTAATTAAACAGTTTTTGAAACAACCAAAATTTCATATTCCACAAAGAAGAATCTAGTATCTTAATTAAAGAAAGTAATTTATGGTTTAAAACAGTCAGCTAGATGTTGGATAAGTTTAGGATTTAGAAGGGGAAATACTGACTGTTGTTTATATACCAAAGGAGATAATGAAAATCTATATACACAAATTAAATTGTAACGTTACTGACTGACTGATTCATCATCGCACAGCCTAAACGCCTGAAGCTAAAAACTTGAAATTCGGACCGAAGATTGGTCACTCCCCAAATCGATCCACTAAGACGGGATTTCTGGAAATTCGAATGTTTAGTGGGTAAAAAGGGGTCGATTCGGTTGCCTAATATCTCCAAACTAAAAGAGATCAAATAAACTGTAATACTTATCGTTATACGCAAAGAGAACGGAATAATAAAAAAGCTTTTTCATCAGAAACCATCACACTTCTTCTTCCTGACACCGATGATGCAGCTAATGAGGATACACATACGACATAATAATTAGTAAGGAATTTTTATTAGTTTAACTTTTCGTTTATAAAGTATTAAATAATATAAAATAAATAAAATAAAGCCTTTTTTCATAAAAAAAATACTTTTTTATAAGAGCCTTACAATTTTCAAATTTTTTTTTTTTTTAATTACAGTCTGTCAAGAATGAGTTTAAACCTTGAAAATCAATATTTGTTAATAGAGTTTTGCGATTTATACCAACTTTTATTCCTTAGGAATGTGGCTTTTAGAAAAATCTTAAAAATTTAAACTTTTTGGTTCTTAAATTTTTTAATTGCATTTTGAAAACAAAAAATTTTACGCATTTTGCATGTAAATTTTTTTTTCGCCATTAAATTTTTAATAACTCCAAAATAAAAATAGATATAAAATAAATGTGTATGGTTAGTTTAAGCAGAATTTTCCGGTGCATCTTTTGATCCTCCTGCTTTTAATCGGAGAACACGTTTTCAAGTTATGGCAAAATATATAAGGCAACCCAACGATTTAGGGGATGAAGTATGCCACGCCTTTAAAATAAAATCCTTACGTACAAGAGAAAAACGGAAAATAGATTTAAATTAAGGGCATCAAAATCCATATAGTCCACATACTTTTATTTCTAGGGTAGAGAAACATTTTTTGTTGCGCAGTGTAATTTTTTCAAAATCTGCCACTAGACTTTTTATATCATACTACACCTTAAACTATCAAAAAAACTAAAACTTTTAATTCAAAAAACACGTTTAATAATTTTGGCCAGCTTTTCAGGCCAAATACTCCTCTGTGCGTCAGTAAAAAGTGTCAAAATAAAATAAATAAAATACGGAGTGGAAAAAATTAAACAATTGTGTTCATTAAACTTAAGTGTGTGTATTTTGTCCGATCCTGCAAACACTTTTTGCTCCAAATTTTTCTTTCCACTTTTTTCTTCAATGAAAAAGCAAGCATAATAGCTAAACAGGCTTTCTTTTGGTTTTCTCGCGACATTGATAAACGACCCGCCCAGCACAAAAATAACATAAATACTGACGCGATAAATATTGAACATGTAGCATACGCTCGTGATCCATCAATATTTTAAAATGGATCGTGATCCAAATATCACGATTTTTATTGAACGTGTAACAGTGCCCTTACACACAGAAAACAAATTTGTTGGAAAACGGTTGCAGTAATAATATATTGATCAAGTAATATAATATATTATTGCAACTATTAAAAATGTGTAACTTTAACTGATTATTAATACTAATGATTATTAAAACGTTATTCTAACTGAAATATGATTCTTTCAATTCTTTTTTTAGTTATGAAAACTAATTTCAGTTAATACTAAAAATTAGTACGAATGATTACAATCACAACCAAATTTAATACAGTGCAGTACTGAATATTGGTCATTACAATCAATAATTTGCTTTTGTCAATCAATTTAATAATAAAAATGTATATTCATCTATTGCAGCTAAATATTGATTGTTAGTATAGTTTTAATTTGAGTACAACAACTGAAAATATAATTGTTTGGAATTCACAACCAAAAAAACAAAGCTAATGTGTTGTTGCCAGGTGACAAGCAATTGATTGTGTATTAATGTGCTGTTTTCACAACACAAGTGACTGAACGTGTAGTAAAATTTATATGAAAAGCACTCAGGTTTTTGAGTGTTTTCCATATAAATTTTACTACACGTTTAGTCACTTGTGTTGTGTAAACAGCACATAAGATTAATATGAAGAGCACTCAAAAAACTGAGTGATTTTCATGTAAATTTTTCTACACAAGCAATTGCTTGTCACCTGGAAACTGCACATAAGAGTCCCAATTGTTTAATGTGAGTAGTAATTTATTATTTTCATATACAAAACGAATTTTCTGTCAAAATTAAAAAACAAACTTTTTCACAAACAAAAAAAAACATTTAATAAAATAAAATCAAAAACGGAAACTGTGCAAAAATTCATTAAAAAGGGGTAAGTAATTTACTAATTCTTATAAGTATGTTTTAAATAAATATGTATGTGCATACCCTGTCGGACTTTTATGAGCTAACTCAAAATTAGACTAATTGCTAACTCATTTTCAACTAACTTCAGAAATAACATAAGACTGATGCAGAAATAAACAAACTTTAAAAAACATGAACATTAAAGTTGAAACTTTATTTTTTTTGAAATATTTATTTTATTATTATTTTTAAACAGTTAACTAAGACAACTTTGTCTCGTTTTTTCAGAAAATTAAAATCAAAATGCAAAAAGAAAATAAATACTATTGTCGGCTTGATATGTAAACCTGCTTACTCCCTTTCAACACATTTTACAGAAGAGGCAAAAAACTACAAAGTAAATTCGCCTTGAGCCAATCATTAGTAAGTCAGTTTTAACCTAACTCATAGTGCCCTTTTACTTTATGCACTGCAAGCTAACTCATAATGAGCTAACTTGTGGTTAGTTGAAACTTATTTAGAGTGAGTGAGTACTGACTCGCTCTGATGACACTACGTGTAAAAACTGAATAGAGCTTAACAAGGGAAATTAGTTAGCTTTTGAGTCACCTGTGACTCATTTCTGGTTGACCATAAATTAGTTTTAAGTTAGCTTAAAGTCCGACAGGGTACATACGCCCAGCGGGAAAACTCAGAAGACCTTCTTACTTCAGGCCTTTTTAAAGGCCTGCTTAAAAAATTTTTGGATTTAATTCATATTCTTACGTAACTGCTAAAGAATGCCTCATAGAAGGCCTCGGCTCTTTGGTATGAGAAGCGAGAAAAGAAGGAGTAACATTTTTTGTTTTGTTTTTTTTTTTTGCACAAGCAAAAGCAAAAGAATTCAGATCCCTTTACAAAAACAAAGTAAAATATGCTGTAAATCATTTTAGTTGAAGTGGAAAAGAGAAAGAGTAAAATTTTTGTTTTGTTTTTTTCAGATCCCGTTATAAAAACAAAGTAACAAAGTAGGTGCATATTAAAATACAAAATAAAAACAATAATGTAAATCATTTTAGTTGAGTTTTGTCCATTAAGGAAGATAGGTACTTGTGCTTAAAAGTTTTTTTTTTTATTATAGGTATACTTTTATTTACAATGTTTAGCAAATTTGATTATTTCAATAAAAAAATAGGTATCACATGTGTTATTAAACCACAATAAGTTTAATAAAATATATAAACATACGTTACATGAAGCCTATTCAGTCTTCTAATTTCATTTGTAAGGAAATATTCCTTAATGTTTTAGACTGATAGCCCTTCAATATGACCTTTAATTCATTTGTAGAAGGATGGTCTGAAAGGCCTTTTAAGAGCCAGTAATTGAAAGGCCTTTTAACATACCTTTCTTAAAAGCCATTCAAGATAACCTTTTTGCTAAGGCCTTTTCAAAGTCATTCTCTGGAAAGCCTTCTAAGAGCCATTTATTTGAAGGCCTTTAAGAAGCTCTGGGGAAGAATGGAAAGCGGAAGGCCTTCTCCGCAATGACAACGCGTGTAAAAAAGATATGAGTATGGAATGGAGCGAGAAGGCCTTGTTTATCCAAAAGTACGGGAAGGCCTCCGTACTCCTTCTTTTTCCCGCTGGGCGTATGTAATATCTTAGTCATACATACATACATACATATATATGTATGTGTGTACATACATATTGTATAGGAATAGGAAAGCTTTATTTTGCTCGACGTGTACATTGGTCATAATAAACAATAAGTATGTACATATGTACGTATATACATATAAATGTATATAAGCAAATATGTACATTAATACATGTGTAAATAATTATATCTTACGGATGCTAATACATAATCCATTTGGTGTCGACTTTCTACATAATTCTCTGACTTCCAAGTAAAAATAAAGTGCGCGTTATAAACGTTTTAAAAAATTTCATGTAATTCCGTTGAAACCGGCCAAAGTCAATAAAACCGTTTTTACGCTGCACCGGCAGTTTCTGTTAGGCAAATTGAATATTAAAATTGTTAAATTGTATGAGTTGTTGAACTTCTTTGGTGAAATATAAAAACCATGGTATTTCTGCTCAAGATAACGTATAAAAACACAAGCTCCTTTGCTAAAATAAATTGTGAAGGCACGGCAAGTACTGATGAAATTCATAGAGATGGTATGTGTAAAGATTCAAAGACTCTACTTTTAAGAGTTTATTTTTGGGATTACAAAAATCTGCATTCTTTGTATAAACCTAGCTAAAACGTTTTGTTTTAACAAAATTAAAATTAAAAAAAAAAAGTTGTTGACGGTGTTGCACGTTTTTAAAAGATAAAGTATTTCAAAGTGTGGAAACGCAAACAAAATTTAATTTTCGGGCATGTTATTAAATGTACACTGCGCTGCATAAGCAAACTTTTTTTTATGCCGATAATAAAAATAAATATATCACTTTTGATTGTGTGACTGTTATTTCTTTAGAATATTTGGCAATTCTTTGGTCGACATTTGCTTTATTTAATATATTTTAAATAAGTTTTAAAACGCAGTACGAATTTCTGTAGAAAGCAACAACAAAATTATGAAATATTTTTGACTTTGTTTTTGCTTTCACATAATTAGGGCCTACATTTTTTATATGCTTAACTAGCAGTAATTATTTTTTGATCAATATACAAGAAGTTAGTTGCTTGTTAAGGCCGTTAAGCCTGGTACTCTGTTCAACATTTCACGTGAAATGCTGTCAAAACCCATATGAAAAAAACTTGTGCAGAATATCTATGAAATAATGTTGATAGAGTTGGACTCTGTTTATTTTATGAAAAAGTTCCGAAATGTTTCTGGCAACATTTTTTTACAACTGCGAAATAAAGTAAGCTGCACTTATTTCACGTGGAATTTTAAGCAAAAGCAAAAAAAGATGAACCGATTATTTACAGTATAACCCGGTTAATTACCCCACGCTTAAATGCCTTTCAAGCTTATTTACCACGAGTATTAAATCCCCGATTTTTTTCTTCCATCTTTTAAACAAAAATCCACGTTTAATTGCCATACGCTTAATTACCCGATTCGGATAATTGCCTTAAAAATTTAACTCCCAAAACAAGATTATACCTAAATTTCATTCGTTTAATTGCCTGAGTACTACATATTTGACAAAAATACAGCAAGTAATGTAACCAAGTTTTAAATTTTTTTAAAAACATATGCCTAAAAAACAAAATGTGGCTTGATTGAAAGCAAAATATTCAACAAATTAATATTTGCATTAAAAGTTATGTTATGCGATCAAGAAGCATATAAGAGTTATATATAATCTAGATACACCAAATTTATAAAAATTTTGTCTTAAAGAGATTAAACTTTGAAGTTTGCATGGGGATTATGTTTCTTTTTTATGACAATTAAACGTATTTACCCAATTTTATCAAATTATCTAAAAACTGCTACCTTAACTTTTCGCACAAGGTTTACATGGACATACAACCAGCAAGACGGATGGATGGACGGACGGACGCACACGAAAAGATTACATAAACAAGTGTTTCTGATTCTATTGTTTACTAAACGATGCGTCTAGGTTTCTATGTTATAAGTTGCGAAAAACATTTATCTTCAACAAAAACTTGCTATGGCTTAAAATTGTGCAGTGAAAATTTAATGTAGGTGGCGACAGAAAATTCATCTGTTAACCAGATTTTTAAGCAATTTTTTTATTTATTTTTTAAAAACTTAAAATATGTGTGCAATAAAAATGCAGCAATGGCTACAATATGGAAATTATTTACAAACAAATCAATACCAAAATTCATTAAAAGCTCTAAACGCATAAATATGTATATTGTTTCTGCATTCATTGGTCGCACAAGAAAAACCATGCAATTGCATATTTACGTCTTCCATGTGTAGTAGTAGGATATGACAGGACATCTCAGAAAGCACTACAGACAAAATTTAAGACAACAAATCCCATTGTTTTTTATTGCTATCTCTTAGGATTAAGCTGATACATGTAAAAATTCCTTTCTTAAATTTTTTCATACATCAAAGTTAAGTTATCTTGTAAATAAATACGTCTAATTACCTCACTGAACGGATTCGCTTAATTACCTCAATGAGGTAGTTAAACGTGTTCTTATTCTAACCTCAACGAGGTAATTAAGCGTGTTCGTTTAAATGCTTACCCCGCATAATTACCCAAAAATATTGGCATTTTTGTCGAGGTAATTATCCGTGGAATACTGTAATAAGAAATAAAGAATTAATATAACACAACCGGCAACAGTTTTTTATCCATATTTACTTTCTCTTTTATTAAAAAAAATTATTTTATAAAATACATGTGGGGTTTGTTTACATACGCAAAACAATGTCGCATACTTTGCATGAATAAAATCGGCAAATTGTACAAACTCGCATGATAGGTAACATCGATACATGTCAAAATGTTCGTGTGAAATAATAAATGTTGCTCTACATTTTTCATAAATTTGAACAGAGTACTAGGCTTTAAGCTGCGTTCACAATCAAAAAAACATTTTCACTCGGTGTTCATAATAGAGCAACAATTTCTTTTTTAACCACACACATTTTGCATTAAGAAAACGTATGCAAATTTTAGCCACAACAATATTAGGCATTTATTTTTATTTTTGTAAACATTTTGTTAAAATTTTCATTCAAAACTAAATAAAATTATTTTAAACGTCAGAAACAATTTCATACAAATTGTTGCTGAAGTTCTAGTTGACTCAACGTTAGTTACACTTTTAAAAAAATTTTAGTTACATTTTTGTTCTAAAAATGAAAGGAAAATATATGAAATACTTTGGGAAGAAAAAAGATAGAAGAAAAAACGAAATTGTTTTTTTGATTGTGAACGTAGCTTTATACACCATCCCAAAAGTGTTTTACAGCCCTGTCATGATAAGTTGTCATTGTTTTTTTTTTAAATGTTCAAACAATAATTAGATCAGGGAAGCATTTTTGCTAAATTCTTTAGACTTTGTGGGATAGTGTGTAATTGTCTTTAGTTGGATTTAATTTTGAAAATGCTTTGTGTAAAAGCACGTTAAACGAAGTATGTATGTATGTATATTGTATATGTTTACTTATTTTTGGTTTGGTTTCAGTAAGACTTTAGTTCAACATGCCCATTCAATCCTTCAACACATGTATATACAATGCTTCAATGCTGATACAAAAGTGCATGGATGATTTCCATTTATTGCTTCCCTGCAAATAATAGGACCAGTCCAAACACGCGTGTAAAGAGTAGTCCACAAGGGACCAGGACTAGTCCAAAACTAACCCAAACGTATGGAAAAACCTGGTCTATTTAACATCACGATGTCCTAGGAGAGGACCATATAACCCACCTTTGGACCACTAAGGAGTAGTTTTAAAACTACTCCATGGTGTACACAAGAGGATTAGTTTTGAAGTCGTTTAAAAACGAAAGCATGTCGTTAAAAAACGAAGACATGTCGTCTCACTACAAACACTTTTTAACAATGACATGGTTCATGCTTGCATTACATCGGACCAGTCCATGGAGTAGTCCATTTTATCAAAATGGATCAGGTGGTCCAATTTTATTTCCAGGGTTACAACAAATTTATCAAATGTATTGATTTATATATGTATGTGTTATAAGGTTGAAAAAGAGATATCCTTATCTAAAAGATTTTGCATTAACCATTTCAATTATAAAAACATAAACGCAATAAAATAAGTATGTATTTAATTTTAATAATTATTTAATTATCTACATTATATTTTAGGAATCAAAATCAAGAAACATCAAATGAAATTTTACAAGATTACGTCGCGCAGTATTATTGCACACCTGGGTGGGGACGAATAGTTGAAGAAATTACAGAAGGTGAATATTAATTTGAGAAATTAAATTTTGGTATATATTATTTTATTTACAGATACAATAATTAATCAAAATATAGAGCGTGAAATTGAAGAAATTTTATCAGACTCAAGCGAAATATTTTTTAAAATTGCAGAGTTAAATGAGCCACGTCAAATTTTAGGAAATACATTGACAGAAGAAAAAAATGATGCCAAATTTTCATCTATCAAACCGTCATCCATTATTAATGCAAAAGTATTTGTTCCTACGTACACTTTAATGTTAATCATACAAATTTTGTGCAATCGTTCATCAAAATTTAATGATCTTAAAACTTTTTAACTACACACAGAAAACAAATTGGTTGGGAAGCTGTTGCAGTAATAAAATATTGATCAAGTAACATGATTTATTATTGCAACTTTTAAAAATGTATAGTTCTAACTGATTTTTAATTCTCTTGAATATAAAAATTATGTTCCAACTGAAATATGATTCCTTCAATTATTTTATTAGTTATGATAACTAATTTTATTAAGTTCTAAAAATTAGTACAAATGGTTAGAATCACAACCGAATTTAATATACGGCAATACTGAATATTGGTCATTGCAATCAATAATTTGCTTTTGTCAATAAATTTTGTAATATAAATGATTATTCATTTAATGCAGCTAATTATTGATTGTTGGAATAGATTCAATTCGAGTACAACAAATGAAAATATAATTATTCGGAGTTCACAACCAAAAAATAGTTAAAAGCCCCAATTCAATTGCTTACTAAATTTTCTGTCAAAACATTTGATAGATTAAATAAATTTTTAATATTATATTTAAAAAATATATTTTCGGTAAAAAATGGAAAATGTGGAAAACTTAATAAATAGGGGTAAGTAATTTACGTATTCTTATAGGTATGAACATATACACGTACATACATATGTATGTATGATTGTTTGTATTATTTTTTATACCCTGCAAATTATATTGGACTTCTTGATCCATTTTGATCCTGGACTGGTCCAATGTAGTGCAAGTATGGACCATGTCATTATTAAAAAGAGATTGCAGTGAAACGACATGTCTTCGTTTTTTAACGACATGGTTGCATTTTGAAACGATTTCAAAGCTAATCCTCTGGGGTATACCATGGAGTAGTTTTAAGACTTCGCCTTTGTAATGCAAGCTGGGTTATATGGTCCTGCCCTAGGACATCGTACTGTAAAATAACCCATTTTTTCCATTCATTGAGATTACCTTTGGACAAGTCCTTGCCCCTTATGGGCTGTATTTGACCGGTTAAAAAAAATATATTGATAACGACAATAAAATCTCTTGTTATGAACACCAATTATGTGTTAATTCAGTTGCACCTATCATTTATTCGGGTATAAGCACAATTTTGTTTCTAATAATCATACTAACAATACCTCTTGTTGTGACTGATAGTGTACTAAAATTCAAATGTTGCTATCAAACCTATTATGCTAAGCAACGAAATTTTCAGTAATTGGAACCGAATTGTGTGATAGTACATGCAACCGACGAAATTCGATTGGCGCTAAATTCGGTTGTGATCACGAATCTGTTTTCTCTGTGTATATTTATATATTTATTTTTATGAAAATTGCGAACCAGTTTTTGGGTTAGTTGAACATGTAATTTGTGACAATGATGATGTCTTTCTTTGTATAAAAGTAGTGGAAACATGGTACTTCGATTATCATTTCTTTGCATACAGAATAAACAGTCAAACTAAAATGTTTCAACTTGTAAACATTAAAGGGCTGCGCAAAATATTCTTAATGTTCTATGTTCTACTTCACACAACTATCAATTATATTATTTCACTGTAAACATACATAGCAAAACAAACATAACAACACATTACTTCCACCAAAACAAAACAAGCATAACTTGAAAAGTTTTTCTCTTCTGCTTTGTTAGTGCTTGTATTATCAAAACAAACAGAATATCAACACAAAAACAGACAATGAAATAAAGAAACGGTAAATTATAGTAAAAGCATCGAGTGCACTAGAACATTAAAAAAAATAAAAAAATTGATATTTTTGAATTATTTCCTAAATGTACATATATTTTATTTTAGTCGACCTTTATTATTATATTATGTATAACTAAATTATCAAGCTTGAGGTCATGTTTTATTTTTATATAAAACTTTAAACGTTTATTTAACCAATATTTCTAATTCTAGTTAAATAATTATTAATATTTTGTTGCTATCAATTTTCCCAAAAAATTGTGAAACACACCATTAGATTTTATTTTTTATATCTATGAAAATAATGAATTCTTCTTAATTTTATTTAAATATTAGACCTAAGTACCTTTATATGTATGTAAATAATAAACAATAAATTTTTGCAAATAAAAATTAATATTACATATAAACTTTTTTAAGCTTTTTCATATTCATTACAAAACGAAAATGTTTTTCACTTTGCAATTCTCTTTGGTATATGTTTACAATCAAAACATTCAAACATGCTTGGAATGTTCTATTTCTGTTTTAATGTTCTACTTCATCTTTGTTCTAATTCAGCTTTATTTTAGTTCAGCATTGTTCTAGTGCAGTTTTGTTCTATTCTTCTATATTTTGATCGTAAAACAAAACAATTGTTTTTGGAAGTATGTGTTTTGTAATGAGAGAGTAATAAACACACACTATCTAAATTCAATGAAATTGCTTGTAAGCAATATTTCTTGTGCTTGTGCATCTCTTTAGTAAACATAAAACAAATAAAACTAAAACATATTTCTAATAAAGTTTCTTCAGCTATTTTAAATGTTATATCGTCTAGTGTAACAATTCAAATTTTTCTTTTACATTTAGCTTTTATTGTATGCATATACAAATACATATATAAATATTAATAATTAACTAACTATTTACTACATATATATGTATGAATATATTTATGTGTTTGAATAAAATTAAATAATGTAAAAACGATACATACAAATAACTTAACAAATATATGGACTAACAAAAAATTAAGTTTATTGGAATTATTTTGTTTTTCTATCTAAAAAGTCGGGAAAATGGTTTATGCAACAGGCTAAAAAAAATATTAATAAAGTCAATCAAATATTTTGTTATGAATACCAATTATGTCGTAATTCAGTTGCATCTATCATATATTCGGGTATAAGCATATTTTTGATTTCTAATAATCATACTTACAACTAACAATATCTGTTGTTATAACTGATAGTGTACTAAAATTCAAATGTTGCTATCAAAAATATAATGCTAAGCAACAAATTTTCAGTAATTGTAACCGAATTGTGTGAGAGTACATGCAACCGACGAAATTCGATTGGCGCCAAATTCGGTTGTGATAACGAATCTGTTTTCTCTGTGTACTAAATTATGGGTTCCCACTACAACATTAAAATATTTGGCACAAAAATGGGTAGAAAAGAGTATAAAAAAGGAAAAACCGAGAAATTATCTTACTTTCAATTGCTTTTGCGTTCTACGAGTGGTACTTTTTGAATTTTCTATAACATTGAACTTAGAAACACCAAATTATACACAGAGAAAACAGATTCGTCCAATATAATTTGCAGGGTATACAAAATAATACAAACAAACATTCATACATATGTATGTACGTGTATATGTTCATACTTACCCCTATTTATTAAGTTTTCCACATTTTCCATTTTTTACCGAAAATATATTTTTTAAATATAATATTAAGAATTAATTTAATCTATCAAATGTTTTGACAGAAAATTTAGTAAGCAATTGGGGCTTTTAACTATTTTTTGGTTGTGAATTCGGAATAATTATATTTTCATTTGTTGTACTCGAATTGAATCTATTCCAACAATCAATAATTAGCTGCAATAAATGAATAATAATTTATATTACAAAATTTATTGACGAAAGCCAATTATTGATTGCAATGACCAATATTCAGTATTGCCGTATATTAAATTCGGTTGTGATTCTAACCATTTGTACTAATTTTTAGAACTTAATTTAATTAGTTATCATAACTAATAAAAGAATTGAAGGAATCATATTTCAGTTGGAACATCATTTTTATATTCAAGAGAATTAAAAATCAGTTAGAACTATACATTTTTAATAGTTGTAATAACAAATCATGTAACTTGATCAATATTTTATTACTGCAACCGTTTCCCAACCAATTTGTTTTCTGTGTGTAGATGAATATCAACTAGGATTTCTAATTTTCTGGAATTTTTATATTCCCGGGAAACGAAACAAAAAAGCCTAATTCCCGGGAATCCCGGGTTCAAGACAAGACAAAAGTTTGTATTTTTTAAAAGAATATACACATATACAAACCTCTAAAAAAATTAGCTTAACTAAATCCACAGAAAATCAAATAAATTGTTTCATTCATACGCACATGCATATTATATACATATATATGTATATATGTATTTATTTATTTTTTTTTTTTTTTGGATCACGAATTATTAAAATTTTAAACAATCTTATTTCTAAGATTGTATGTTGTCATTTAAATTCAAAAAAATATAAAAGAACTCTTTTGGTATTTTCACTTTTTTAATAATTTAACTCTAGGATTCTTTGTAACTTTTCTCCACTAAGTTCTCCTCTTGGTCTGGCCAGACCATAATTGGAACAGCTAAAAAGCGCAATTAAATAAAAAGTAAATAAATACTATTTTTACTGAACTTATGCTTTTAACTTTAGATTATACGAATTTATTATATAATTTTATTATTTCATTATTTTATGCCACATGCAAGTCATCGAAAATGTAGTCATTAATTTCGCACATTGATTCTTCGCATCTAACACAGCTGAAACGAGATTTGCGTTTGGTTTTTGTAGTTGAATTAAACTAAGCGCATAATGGGCTGTAGTTTTCTGATTTGTTTCAAACTTGATTCATTCGATTGATAACAAATCATTTATAGAATTTACGTTTCTGTTGTTTTAATATTTTGTCCTGCTTGAAAAATATTCCAAGCAAAAAAAAATAAGGTCTAGCCAGACCAATGGACTTTTACATAAAACTGCAATTTCACCCCACTAATTTGTTCCAACCGAACCTAAATAAGTTGCATAATACTTTATTAGGTTGTTCGTATTTCAATAGTAAATTTCACGTCCGGTACTTGTAATAACATGGTGTTTTCACCTGAAAATTTTTTGTCATACCAAACGTCAAAGTCGATATAAAAATTGTCAGGTAAAGACCCTATGTAAGCCTAGACAATGGTCTTTACTACTTAAGAACTTTTGTGGTTAAAATTGCTATTTAAAGATTTAAACTTACATACATATATCAGACATTACTGTAATGGAAGATAATCAAAGCTGTTTGAAGTTATTAGATAACGATAAAATTAGTTCACGTAGAAAACACGTTATTACTAAATATAATTTTATTCGTGAAATAAAAGAGGCTAAGGAAATTAAATTTGAATACTGCCCTATCAAAGAAATGTTAACAGACCTATTAACAATACCATAAAGAAATGTAAAAATAACTAAATTTCGAAAAATGATTGGTCTTATTTAAATGTTTTTCAAATTGAGAAGGGGTGTTGAACAAAATGTTTATTGTTATACTTATTCAAATACTCTTTGTAAAACAATAATCTTTTTTCTCCTTTTCGTATTTGAATATTATGCTTTAAACACATTCGAGACAGCAAGCTACCGACTTCAATATGTCAAAAATAGAATACATGTGTGTATATGAAAATGATTATTTTCACGACGATACAGCTACATGGCTGCAGGTTGTTGTCTGTGCTTATTTTGCCGTTGTAGTCAAATTAAACTAAAGCATAATTTCTATTTTTGTGCACTACAAAACAGAAAAAGTGTTGCTAATAAAAAAAAATATTTAAAGAAAGAGTGCTTAAATTTTTTTTTTTTGTTTAACAGAAAATAATCGGCTTGAAACAAGAATATTAACTCGGCTCAACACCAAATTGGTATTTTTATAATTTTTTAGTATTCTTGAAAGAAGTTCTATAGGAACAAGTTGTTCGCGCCAACGCTCCTAGTTAAGGAGTTATAGGTCGTAAAAATTGCAAAATACTTTATCAATATCTATTTAGGTAAAAAATAAATCTATAAAATATGGGAATCATTGGAAAATGCTTAAAAATGTGTTTTACATGGAGTTTAAAGCATACAGATTTACCAATTAGGAGGTAATATTATATATTCATACTCCGTGGCTGACATTTTGTTTACAAATTTGGCTTTATCTTTAAATTATGTCGATATTTATTTATTTAACCCTAGATATTTGCTTAATAAACTTTCTTTATTGCGGGTTTTCGGCCTTGCGGAACACTTAATTAATTATGTACATATTACAATAATTAAATTTGTTACATGTACATAAAAATTACTTCATACATATTTTTACTCAAACTTATAAATAAATTGAGAAATTTTCCAAAATAAAATGTTTTGAAGCTTTATAAATATAAAATTCTATATGATGGAGTTACTAAAAATATGGTTTATAAAACCTTGAAGTATTTTTCCTTATGTATATAGTCTTTTGAATTGTATTTTAAGAAAAATTTGTATGAAAATTTTGCCTCAAAACACATTTCAAACTAATTTTATTTTTTATGAATACGGCAGATTATGATTTAATAAATATATTTAAAAAATTTTAAGTTTTGTAGAAAATCTTTCAAGCAATACTTATTTTTGAAATTTGCTCTTAACAGAATTTTTAATACATCATGTGAAGGATATTTCGAAGTAGTTTCTAATAATACCAGTACTTCTTTGATCCTGTTTTTACCTAAAATGCAGTTGTTGGGTATCACTTGCGCAGAAGTAAAGTTTAATGTTCGAAAAACATCACTTTTAAGAAGCTTGGCATGACTTTTATGTGTCAAAAGTTTTTTTATGCAGCAAATTTTGGCAACTATTGCTGCAGTTAATTTTCTGAAGCAATAGCTTTTGACATAAAAGACTTCGTTTTATTTATTTTTTTTTTTTTTTGTGATGCTTTTTCTTGTCATTTATAAGAAAACTGTCAGTTGTTGGTTCAATATTTTTAATAAAATTTGACATCGTTATTGTTGATATTATTTTATGTATGCTTATTAAACTTTTGCAATTGAAACTTTGCACAGCTGTTGTGCAGTAAAAAAGTATCAGCATCACAACTGCAACTGGTAATTACGCATCAGCAATAACATTTTGAATCACTGCAGCATTGTTGAATAGTTTTCATGCATTAACGTACGTGCCCAAAGAGTTTTGAAACTTTTAAGACCTATACCACGCTCGTTGACGAAATTTTTTTTTTTTATTTTTAATGCAGTTTATATGTATTTATTTATTTAATCTGCCGTTAAAATTATGTATATTGTTTATTACTTCCAAAAACAACAAAATTATAATATTTATTATGTTTTATAATAAATTCAATTGTTTTTATGTTATAAAATGTATTATAAATAAGTATTTATATATTTATAATCTTAAATTAAGTTTGTATAGAAGTCTGCAATTATGCATGTTTTTCATTTTATAAAAGTAAAAAAAGTGATAGTGGCACCATTGAAATATAAATAGACAGTACAAAAAACAGCTGTTTATATTTTTTCAATTGTAGCTGCCGTCTTTAACATAATTCAGTAGCTGACTACACGACTATAATTGCACCCAGCAGCATTTGTAGTCTTGTGTTCGTGTATCCTGCTGTGGTGAATGTGTTTAATGCATTATGTTCAAAGTACACAGAAAAAAATTATTTTTCCAATTCAAACAAAAAATTTGTAGAATCAAACAATTTTATGTCTGAAATCGGTCCTATAAACAAATTCGCATATTCCAACAATTTATTTGCATTTGGTTTATTGAAAAAAAACACTGATTTTTTCAAACAAATAATTTAACTGAATCAAACAAAAAGTTTAATGAAATTCATACACTAAATTTCAAAATCAAAAAATAAAAACAGGTTTTTGCACAAGCAATGATGCGCACACAAGCAGGCACTGTATTAGAAGATGATGGCAGAGAGAGCGGCCGGCTGGCTTTGAGACACATTTTTTTTTAACCAACTTTGAAACCAACCTAAAATTTATTTTGTTTCTTATAATGTTGTTGTTGTTTCTGTTGTTTAAAAAGAGTGAAACGTTTTTTTACCTGCTATTTTTTTTTTTTTTACTTCAAACCTCTTCATCTTTCTTATTGTTGTACTTTTTTAAAGTGTCCAAAAATAGACTGTATGTGTTTTTTGTTGTAGTTCTTATATTTCACATTAGGAAGTGTTGCTTACGATCAAATAAAAAAATCCAAAAAGGCGACAACATCAAAAAGCGTTAAATATTTCATACAAAATTATGAAAACTTGAAACCAATAACGCGTGTATTTTTGAATGGTTGTCAACATTTTTATTGGTTAAATAAAAATCAAACAAAAATTTTAATTGAATCAGTAAAAAAATTTGTAGAAATTAAAAAAATTATCAAACAAGCGTTTGTTTGAAAATAATTCGGCAATAATTTTTTCTGTGTATATTTATAACAAGTACATGCAAGTGATCAGCTGTTCAGTTCTTTATATTCTCGATAGTGTCAAAATTTGTTTACATTTTTAGTGCGCCATGATTTTAATATCTGTCTGTTTACATTTTTAACGATATTATTTTTTATTCAAAATTTTTCATTTTTCGAATTTATTCTATGAGCTAAATTTCAGTTATGTATTTTATAAAGCTTTTTTGTAATAGTTCTATTCCTTCAATTTTTCAGAAATTACTTTATACACTACCAGACTATTATATTGTATTTTCTTTTTACATTTTACCTTAGCCTTCCTTTGTAAAGCAATGAGGTATATTGAATGTACAGAAAAATTTACAATTATTAGACACAAGCAGAATGTAATGCATTTTCTGGCCCGCTACGGCCTTCGTCAGCATTCTTTGTGTCTCACTGGATAGTGTTACTTTATAAATTGAATGTATTTAACCAGTGTTGCCAATTTAGCCATTTAGTGGCTGGATTTAGCCATTTTTCACCGTGTTTAGCCATTAAAAAATGAGTTTAGCCATTAGCCATTTTTTTTTTGCCATTTTTCAACTTGTTTAGCCATACATTTTTTTTGTCGTTTTTCTTTTAAAAGAAAAATGTTTATTTTATTATAAAAATTTATAAAAGTAAAATAAACATTTTGAACAATTAAAACGCCTTTAATTTAAATCACAACTTTTAAAAATGTTGAAAATCGCTATAAACTATGACGCTGAAATAGAATAGAACTATTACAAAAAAGCTTTATAAAATACATAACTGAAATTTAGCTCATAGAATAAATTCGAAAAATTAAAAATGTTGAATATTTCAAAAGATTTTGTTATTCGTGCTTAATTCCCAGTTTTTATTCTTGACAAAAACACTTGAAATTTATTGTTGATGGGATAAGCTATTCCTATGCGCATTTCACTGGTTGCTTAGGCCAGATCATCAGGAAACTTCATCCATAAAGATTTTAGAAAAACTAAAGATATTAAACCAAATAAAACTGTTAAACGTATAAGAATTATAGCAACAATTCTACTTGTAACAATATCAAAGCTTGAACAAAACACATCAACAATAAACCACAGTGGGTTTATCTCATCTTACATTTTTAGGCCGTGCACTTGCCTGTTTATTATCAAAAAGTAATTTAAATTTTTGGGAATACAAAATTTTAATTTCAAAAGATTTTGTTATTCGTGCTTAATTCCCAGTTTTTATTCTTGACAAAAACACTTGCAGTAACAATAAACAACAGTGGGTTTATCTCATCTTACATTCCCCACTACAATTAGTTGAAATTCTCTCAACATTAATTGTAGTTCAGTGACGTCGAAAATTAAAATTGTGGTTGTATTGCTTTTTATTAGTATTAGTAAATAAAGAGACAAATATTCTTAATAAAAATACAAAAAGTATGTAAGCATCCGCCGCATGTGCACTCGTCGCTTGGTAATCGACGACTGAATTGTGTACTCTCGTGGACTAAATGAAAGAGCGTAAGAATGCGTGTGAAGAATGTGTGTGAATTATTTCCACAATTGGGGTATGGGCTGGACACCAATGTTGTAGTTGTAAGTAGATTAAGAATAACAAAATAAAAACAACAACAACTTACAAAAGATGTTGTCAATTAAGTGTTTTTTAGGCCGTGCACTTGCCTGTTTATTATCAAAAAGTAATTTAAATTTTTGGAAACACAAAATTTTAATTTCAAAAGATTTTGTTATTCGTGCTTAATTCCCAGTTTTTATTCTTGACAAAAACACTTGAAATTTATTGTTGATCGGATAAGCTATTCCTATGCGCATTTCACTGGTTGCTTAGGCCAGTGGGGAATGTAAGATGAGATAAACCCACTGTTGTTTAATGTTGATGTGTTTTGTTTAAACTTTGATATTATTACAAGTAGAACTGTTGCTATAATTCTAATACGTTTAACAGTTTTATTTGGTTTAATATCTTTAGTTTTTCTAAAATCTTTATGGATGAAGTTTCCTGATGATCTGGCCTAAGCAACCAGTGAAATGGGCATAGGAATAGCTTATCCCATCAACAATAAATTTCAAGTGTTTTTGTCAAGAATAAAAACTCAGTTCGGTTTGTGCTTTGTTGTGATACAGACGCGTATTTTTAGCCCCGCATACGATTTGAACTATTAATTAATCACATTTGATTTTGTAATCTAAGCAGCGAATGGACGCTTAAAAAAAAAACAAAATAATATATTTTGTTAATTAAATTATTTAACATAATAGTGAACAATTTTAAACGATCAAATTAAATAAAATAAATCAGTAAAAATATATATGTACGTATGAATGTTCATACATGTGTATACATTTTCTGAACAAAACATTTAAATTCTTGTTTTTCTTTTGTTGTTGTAAAATACAATAAATAATAAAAATATTAAAGCAAAGCAAAACGGTGAAAAACAAAAACAACTCTTTGCATGAGTACAAACAGTGAAACAACACTATAACAAAATGAAAGAAACGTTTACGTTTTAGTTAATGCAAATGAAAATAATGCAGAAATAAATAAAACAAAACAAAACAATATTAACTACCTAACGGCTAAGCCAATTACTCGATCACGTTCCCTCTCACCTTCGGTATTTACACAAACGGTGGATAGTGACTCATTAAAAAAACTACAACAAGATTTGGTGACAAGTGTTGCCAGGCCAGCAAGTATTGCCGTGACGTCAAAAACAAATTTAGTGGGAAATGATACCATGAACTTAAACACAAATGCAATGGAAAACCCCCCTGTAAAAAGTTGTCAAAAGCCTACAGTACAAGTTGGTATGGACAGGTACATAACAGTGCTTAAACGGGGACGCAGCTCTACCTCTGCAGCAGTTGCTTCGGCCTCAAAAGTACCATCTTTTGATAAAATAAATACACAAAATCGTTTCGCGATTCTGGAGGATGAATCCTCTGAAGCCCCAAACGTCATTAAATCGTCTAAGCCACCCCCGATATACCTTAGAGAGCAAAACTCTAATGAGTTAATAAAAAGTTTAATTTCGGTGATAGGTGAAAATTCCTTTTACGTAGCTGCAATAAAGCGCGGTATCATTAACGAGACTAAAATACAGGTGAATCACGAGGATGATTTTCGAAAGGTAATTGCAAGATTTGAGACTCTGAATAAAAACTTTTATACGTATCAACTGAAGAGCAGTAAAGGTCTTCAGGTAGTAATCAAGGGCATAGACTCATGCGTAGACCCAGGGGAAATTAAAGCTTTTTTGGAAGGGAAGGGCTTTAAAATCAAAAACGTAACAAATATCAAAAATAGGGGAAAAAAATCCCCAACCACTATTTCGAGTGGAGCTTGAACCCGGCGACGTTAAGCTCAAAAAAAATGAAACGCATCCAATTTATAATTTAAAATATATTCTGTACAGAAGGGTAACTATTGAGGAGCCGCACAAAATAAATGGTCCTGTTCAATGTCTAAACTGCCAGGAATTTGGCCATACTAAGGCATACTGCTACTTACCCCCTGTTTGCGTAGTATGTGGTGAATTACATGGAACAATTCTTTGCGACAAGTCTAAAACCGACCCCAACGTAAAAAATTGTAGCAACTGTGGCGGTAATCACACTGCCAATTATAGAGGATGCCCTCTATATACTATCGTCAAGCAGTCGGTCGGACCGAAAACTAATCCCCCTCAAATGCAGGTAACAAATCAGGTTAACACAAATGCAATTCAAGCCCCCCAGCCTAGTGATAACAGAACCTCTTACGCTAACGTCCTAAAATCAAACCATGAGCCAATGCAAGGTGCCTCGCCAAGTAATGATGAAACTCAATTTTCTAATTTAAGTCGTTTAGAAAAACCCATGGAAACATTAGTGCAAACGGTAAATAATTTTACGAACACAATGGGTAATATGATGCAGGAAATGCTTAGAATGCAATCGATGTTATTGCAAGCTGTACTTAACAAACCATGAACTGTTTAAAAATTGGTTTTTGGAACGCAAACGGCATCCGCCAACATAAAAATGAACTAGAATACTTTCTTAAAAATAAACAAATTGATGTCATGATGATTTCTGAAACTCATTTAACCTCAAGAAATACGTTTAAAATAAATGGTTATATACTATATGATACCAAGGACCCTCGAGATAGAGCTTGTGGAGGTTCTGCCATTTTAATAAAGGCCCGAGTCAAACACTACCTAATGTGTGATCATCGTGAAGATTATCTCCAGGCAACGAACACTTGCGTTGAGGAATTAAATAGAAACCTAATAATTTCATCGTTATACTCCCCGCCTAGATTTTCAATATCGGAGGTACAATATTGTAAATATTTTAAATCATTAGGACCGTGTTTCCTAGCCGCTGGCGATTATAACGCTAAACATACTTCTGGGGGTCGCGACTTATAACACCAAAGTGTCGTGTTTTATTTAACATAATTTCTAAAATGGATTTAAATGTGGTAGCGAGCGGACAACCAACATATTGGCCCACTGATCATCAAAAAATTCCAGATGTCATAGATTTCGGCGTGGTTAAAAACATTCCCATAGAAACGATTCAAGTTGAAGCCTCCCTAGATTTATCTTCCGACCACACACCTACAATTGTTACTATAATGAACCTCAATAGAATTGTACCTCCGACGACAGCTACGCAAATTAATTGGTTAAAATATAAAAAATATCTCAGTACCCATCGCACAGAAAATATTCCGCTCAGTACACCGGATTATGTAGATTGCTCTATTGACAATTTTGACAGTTTTCTGAAACTAGCTGTTCAACACTCCAATATTGCCCCCAAAAAAACAAAAACTATTAAAATATATTCCACAGATGTCGAGCATCTTTTGTCTGAAAAAGGAGGGCTCGAAGAGAGTGGCAATTGCACAGTTCCCCTCAACTTAAGAACTTACTTAAAGAGTGTACAAAAAGACTAAGAAAGTTACTGCAGACTAAGAAAACGGCTTCTCTGGAAAAATATCTTAAGGAACTTGATGCAACCCCACAATCAGACTACTCATTATGGCGTGCAGCTAGAAATCTCAAAAGGCCAGTTGTCTCTAAACCACCATTAAGAAACTTGAATGGAAGTTGGGCAAGAAATGATGTTGAAAAAGGAAATCTGTTTGTCAATCATTTAAAAAACGTATTTACCCCAAATATATCTCACGATATTGCGGTCGAGTTACCACCTGTTGCTGCTGGAGCAGCTGTTCCGCTAAGATTTGAGATAAGAGAAATCGAAAAGGCTATTTGTGATTTAAGCCCCAAGAAGGCTCCTGGTTTTGACAAGATCAGCAACAAAATGCTTTTGGAGCTACCCAGCATAGCAAAGAAAATTATTCTTTTAATTTTTAATGCTATTTTACGCCTTGAATACTATCCTCAAAAGTGGAAGGTCTCCTTAGTCACCATGATACCTAAACCTGGAAAGGATCACACAAAAGTTGAGTCATATAGGCCTATAAGCTTACTTTCTAATATATCAAAGCTGTTTGAGAAGCTGTTAGCCTCAAAATTAACCCCAATTTTAAATGACAATAGATGTATTCCTAACCACCAATTCGGCTTTAGAAGAGAACACAGCACAATTGAGCAAACCCATCGTATAGTGAACGCAATAAGAAAGCCTTTGAAGAAAAAAAATATTGTTCCGCTCTCTTCATCGATGTTTCTCAAGCTTTCGATAAAGTCTGGCATGAAGGCTTATTACATAAATTGAAGCTAAACTTACCAGTAAACACACACAAGCTGTTAGAAAGCTACCTAGTCGGTCGAAAGTTTATTATTAAAGAAGGTGTTTATTTAAGCTCTCCTCAGCAAATTGACGCTGGAGTCTCTCAGGGAAGCATCCTGGGCCCACTTTTATACTTAATATATACCTCGGATATGCCAACAAACAACTATACACAAACTTCAACATTTGCTGATGATACAGCTTTTTTGAGCGTGCACGAAAACAGTCAAGAAGCATCTCGATACCTACAGGATCATATATTTCAACTCGAACTATGGTTAAAGCAATGGAGGATAGAGGTCAATGAGCAAAAATGCGTACATATAACATTCACCTTGCGTCGGGAATCATGCCCCCCTATTAAAATCAATAATCAAATAATACCTCAAAATTCGCATGTAAAATACCTCGGTATTCATCTAGATCGCCGTTTAACGTGGAAAAGCCATATAGAGGCAAAATTAACTCAAATGAAACTAAAAGCCATCCAAATTAATTGGCTTATTGGAAGAAACTCTGTCCTTAGTCTCGACTGCAGACTTCTTCTTTACAATTCCATCTTTAAGCCAATCTGGTGCTATGGTATTCAGTTATGGGGCACTGCCTCGGCCTCTAATATCGAAAAAATTCAAAGGCGCCAAAATAAACTGCTTCGAATAATCACTGCTGCCCCTTGGTATGTTAAAAACTCAAATATTCACAAGGATCTCAATGTTCCATTAGTTAAAACTATGATTACGAAATATGCAGTAAAATACTTAAAAAGGCTCGAATTGCATCCGAACCCACTAGCACGAAATATTTTAAATGATAGCGGCCACGCTCGCTTAAGAAGAAGAGACACTGCAGCACTTATCCAATTAGATGAGCGATAAACACCTATAAAAGTGAACAGAACCCGCGATGAAGAAAATTTTTGTCTGGCACTGGCAGGACAAAAAATAATATTAGGTTAAGATTTGATTAATTATTGTTAGTTCATATTTAATATATGAAGATTCAATAAATAAATAATGAAGAAAAAAAAAAAAAAAAAAAAAAAAAAAAACTGGGAATTAAGCACGAATAACAAAATCTTTTGAAATTAAAATTTTGTATTCCCAAATATTGAAATTACTTTTTGATAATGTTGAATATATTATAAAGTAACCTTCGGAAGGAAATAATTCCCAGTTTCTATTTGTTATTATTTTTTATTTGAAAAAAGTATTTTGAAAAGTTTTAATAAATAATAGTTTTAAAAATAAAAAAATTTTTAAATTGTATTTGTTTTGTTATGTGAATTAAGTAAAAAAGTGCTTTTAAAAAATTTATATAAAAATATTATTTAAAGACATTGAAATAAAATTATTTAAAAAATGCGTTGTTGTTCGGTGTGCAAAAAAAAAATTACCAGTGGTAGTGGTATTTTATTTCATGTGCCAAAAGATCCGCTAAAAAGGGCAATGTGGAGTGCAATTTGTGGGCAAAATTTTGCAGCAACAAACCTCATTTGTGTGGATCACTTTCTGCCAACAAGCATTGCACGTACAGGAAAAAGAATGCTTCTTTTGCCAAATGCTGAGCCGTCTTTTAAGCTACTGCAGAAACCTAACATTTTTGTTCATGTTGAAGATATTTCAAAAAAATTTCACAAACAGAGTTGGGCGCATGAAAATTTCGGTAGTAGTACAACAGCAACATCACAATGATCAACAAACTCAAACAGAGTAAGTGTACTAAAACTTTAAACTGAATGAACATACGTAACAAAATAAACAAATTCGCATTTCCAAAAATTCACACATGACCCACTGCTTATATACATACATACATATGGGGGATTTCATGTCAAGTGACCCAGTTTTTAAATAAATGTCTGCCGATTTTGGGTGAAATTACCACCAAGCTTAGTCCTATTAAATAGTAGTTTAGACACAAATGTTCAACAAGATCGGACAAAAAGTTTCTGAGTTAGAGGGGGCCAAAGTTTGGCATTATGTTCTGTTGTAGCCGGTGGTTTTTTAGATAGTACAAAAAATAGAAAGCTTGAATTTTGTATTTAGTAATTCATTTATTAAAGTATAGCGATAATCTAATTATAAAATCTAATAAGGATAAAAAAAAGGTAGTACCAACATTTAGGATTTAAATTGAATAAGTGTTGGTTAATGAAAAAGGGTTTTTTTGAACAGATGTTATAATACATTAGGGGTATAACAATTCTCCCACGCTTAAGATAACCCACAGGTGTTAATCAGTTTTAATCCAAGACATATTCTTCTAGATATCTTGGGGTCCTGCGTTGTCGCGATGAGGCACGATTTGAACTTTGATTCTGAACTGGCGCAGGATCTAGACCAGTAGATGAAGAGTGTTCATGACCGCTGGGTGGGGCTGTAGATCGATTTGCTGACGACTCCTCTTCACACACTCCATTGCGATTGTTGACATTGTCTGGATTGTTGATTGTTCCCTGCTGGAATACAACTTGCTGACCTGGTTGTTTATGATTACTATTTTCTTCGTTCGTTTGTTCAGGCGATGGTTGGATACTGGTTAACCCACTAGTTTGAACGTTTGTTGAAAGCAATTGATTTATATGTCTCTTAAAAACATATCCATTGTCCAATTTGACAATATAGTGAAGACGACCTATTTTCTTAATTATAGTACCAAATTTCCATAGCGGTTTGTTTGGAGTGTAGTATCGGGCTTGAACCCTTTCTCCCACGCATAGTTGTCTTGATGGAATATGGTCGTAGTTATTATTTTGAATTTTTGGCGGTTGTAAAACATCCAACCGACTTCGAATTTGTCGGCCTAAGTATAATTCGGAAGGCGTTTTACCACTTCTTAATGGCGTAGTTCGATATTTGAAAATAATGTCTCTTACCTTCTTCTGCATTGACGATACTTCATTTGACATAGCTGCTAATTTGTGTTTGAGGGTCTGAATATTTCTTTCAGCTAGACCATTAGTAGCTGGATGTCCTGGAGCGATGAACTTCTGAAAAATACCGCAATCCTGGCAAAAGGTGGAAAATTCTTCACTTTTGAAAATTGTTGCATTGTCGGATACCATGACATCCGGATATCCATTTCTTGTAAAAATATTAAGTAGAATTTCTATCGTTGACATTGACGATGGCGCTGTCGAACATATTCCAACTTCGATCCATTTTGATTTGGCATCCACGACCATTAAAAAATAGTGGCCTTGAAATGGGCCAGCGTAATCTATGTGGATACGCTGCCAGTTGTAGTCTGGTTCTTACCAAGGATGAAGCGGGGCTTTTGCCGGACTGCTCTTCGTAGAAGCACAAGCCTGACAAGCACGTACAAATTTCTCGATGTCTTTATCGATCGCACTCCAGTAAACGTAACGCCTGGCTAATTGTTTCATCTTAGTCGTACCTGTGTGTGTATGATGAAGTTCCTGTAAAACAAAGTTTTGTAAAGAGCTCGGTATTACCACTCGTTGCCCTTTAAGTAAAACGTTGCTATCAATAGTTAGCTCCGAGTCATTTGCTGAACTGTGACGTAAATTAGATAAAATTTTAAAAAGTGTTTCATCTTTTTGCGTCTCTTCTTGAATTGTTTTGAAGTTAAGGCGTCTTGAACAAATTTGGTTGATTGAGGCAATGCATAAATGATGTACTTCCTGGTCAATTGAATTTATACAGTTCCCTGTACGTGTTACAGGAGCCCTTGAAAAACAATCTGCACTGACGTTTTCTGTACTATTTTTGTGAATAATGTTGTAATTATAGCCACTTAAAAACGCAGCATATCTTTGTAACCGGGCTGATGTCATTTGTGGTAGCTTATTGTTTTGATGAAATATTCTTACCAAAGGCTGGTTATCCGTAACAAGGTTAAACTGTCGACCAAAGAGATATTAGTGAAAACGCTGAATTGCGTAGAAAATAGCCAAAGCTTCTCTGTCCAACTGCGAATAATTTTGTTCTGCCTTTGTTAGGGATCGAGATGTAAAGGCAATTGGCCTTTCTTCTCCTTGAACTAGATGGGAAAGTACGCTTGCTATACCAGTTGGGCTCGCATCACAAGCCAGTTGAAGTGGCAGCTCTGGGTTGTACGGCATTAGTACCCTATCACTTGCGATTTCCTTTTTTAGTTTATTGAATGCATTTTGACATTCGGCGGACCACTTAAATTTAGAATTTTTATATAATAGTTTACGTAAGGGTGTGGTTATCGTTGAAACGTTTAATATAAATCTTGAATAATATGTGACCATACCTAGAAATCGCCTGACATCATCAGCCGATTTAGGCTCTGGCATTTGCAAAATTGCTTGAATTTTTGATGGTGATTTTTGCACTTTATTGTGTTCTATAGTATGTCCCAGAAATTCAATTTTGTTTTCGAAAAACAAACACTTGGAAACATTTAGGTGCAAGTCGAACTTCTGTAATTGTTGTAAACAGCACTTCAAATTGGATTTGCACTCTTCAAAAGTTTCCCCATGTACAATAATATCGTCAAAGTAAGACTCAGTGCTTGGTACGTCACGGAGGATTTGATCTATTATCCGATTAAACTCGGCAGGTGCAGTTTTTATACCAAAAGATAACCTGTGCATACGATAAGTCCCTCTATGTGTTGATATGGTTTGTACCATACTTGATGGTTCATCAACTGGAAGATGTAGGTAGGCCTTATACAAGTCGAGTCGACAAAAATATTTCGCATTACGAAGACTATTAAAAATATGTTCAGTTTTTCGAATTGGGTAGTGTGCGTTTACTAAGCGCTGATTTACTCCCACTTTGTAATCCACGCATAATCGAACGCCTCCATCGGTCTTTGGAATTACAACCAGGGGTGAGCCCCAGTCACTATTCGAAATTTTTGAAATTATACCTGCACTTTCCAAACTATCTAATTCCTTATCAACGCGTTCTCTTAATGAGTATGGCACCTGACGTTCTTTTGTATAAATCGGTTTAGCATTATCACGTAATTTTAGAGATACTTTGTGATTTGGAACACATCCAATTTTTTCTTCAAAAACGTCTTTAAATTCGCGCATAATGTCTTCAATGCCATTATGATTATAGAAAATATCATTTGATTTCTTACCTAAATCCAACTCATCTAGCTCATTTAAGTTGATTTTGAGGCGTCGAATCCAAGATCTACCTACTAGGGCTGCACAATCATCTGGAACAATATATAATTCATCTACGGTTGACATTCCCTTAAAGTGAACGTTGACACGGACTTTGCCATATGGTACGAAAGTATTTTGTGTATACGATCGGAAGATCAAGCTTGTAGGATTGACTTGCGCATTTATATTCAATTCATTGAATTCTTTTCTTGGAAGGAATGTAAATCCTGAGCCAGAGTCAACTTCAAACTTCACAGGCTTCCCTTCAATGGTTATGTTTGCATAATAACGTTCTGAGTTTGAGTTTTGAAAATTGTTTTGATAAACATCAATTATTTTGTAGACGCCGTAGTTTGTATCTTGAATATTTTGCACTTGATTTACTGTTTTGTCAGCTACTTTACTTCCCGAGTTTGTTATTATAATTCCTTTAATACATACTTTGCTTACGTGACCAGTTTTATTACAGCTCGAGCATTTCAATTTTTTCTTATCCGTTCGACACTCTTTGGCCTGGTGGTTATTTCTCCCACAACGAAAACATAACCCAGAAATACCCAGGTCTTGATAATTTATTCTGTTCTGATTTACGTGTTTGGCCGGACGTTTCGATTTTTTAAAATTTGAAATTTTATTTATGTCTGTAGAAATATTTGTTGACGAACCAGCTTTATCTGCTAGTTCCCGGGCATCACTTTTAGCCGCTTCAAGTGCTAAAGCTTTTGCAACGATTTCATCAAACTTTGCAGTACTGGACTGTAGCAATTGCTCACGTATGTGACAGTCTCGGATACCAATTATAAATTGTGCGCGCAAAAACATATCTGCAATTGAAATTTTACAATTGCATGGAGAGGAAAACTCACATTCGATTATTTCTGCACGTAGAGTAGCAATATATTCAGCTATTGTCTGTTGATCATTTTGATATTTTGATAGAAACCGATGCTGTGCAACTAATACATTTTTTGTTGGGGATAAATGCGTTATTAGCAGTGCAAGCAATTCCTCGTACTTGAGTTCAGTCGGAGATTTCGGTGCAGCCAAAGATGTGATTACATTAAATGTATTTGTCCCAATTGAATTAAGGAGAAGTTTTAAAAAATACTCCTTGTTAGTGCTAATTCCTTTCATTTCTATATAATTTTGAAATCTTTGTATGTAATTCTTATATGGCTCTTTATTAGAATCGAACGGATCAAAATTTGGGACCAAAATTGCATTGGATGTGCTACTTTGTAGTTGTACAGGAGTTATCGCCATTTTCATTTGTTCAAGCATTTGCTTTTGTACTTCTAAAAATTTCTCGAACTGCTTAGCGTCCATTTTGTATTACCACGCGTATAGAAACTGAAATGTATTTTTGCAATTAATGTTCGTACTATTAATTGCTTTTGTGTTCGAATTATTGTTGTAGAATTTAGCCAATTTCCTTTTAAGATGTTGTTTCTCCAATCGTCGCCAATTGTTGTAGCCGGTGGTTTTTTAGATAGTACAAAAAATAGAAAGCTTTAATTTTGTATTTAGTAATTCATTTATTAAAGTATAGCGATAATCTAATTATAAAATCTAATAAGGATAAAAAAAAGGTAGTACCAACATTTAGGATTTAAATTGAATAAGTGTTGGTTAATGAAAAAGGGTTTGTTTCTCATCCATGTAACTTATTACCTATTGGTGTTAGACAAATTTGTCCCTAGTAGCTTAGATAGCTATTTGATCAATATTTAAAAAAAAAATAATTTTTTTTTTTTAATTTTTTAAAATTATTTTTTTTTTAATTTAAAACTTTTTTTTTATTTTGTTTTTAGCGGGAATGTTTTTTTTTTTTTTTTTTGCTCAAAAGAAAGCTTATGTCTTTTCCTTTAAGGTAGTTTTGGGCGGTTTTTGGGATACGAGTGGCTTATGTATAAAATAAAAATAATTTTTAATTTTTAGCATATGCAGTGCTCTTTCTCAGCCATTTAACTTATTACCTATTGGAGTTAGCAAAATGTGTCCCAAGTAGCTTGGATAGCTATTTGATCAATATTTTAAAATAAAATATTTTTGTTTTTTTTTTTTAAATTTTATATTTTTTTTTTTTTAAATTTAAATCTTTTTTTTTATTTTTTAGCGGAAAAACTACCTTAAAGGAAAAGACATAAGCTTTCCTTTGAAGCAAAAAAAAAAAAAAAAAAAACATTCCGGATAAAAATAAATAAAAAAAAATTTTTAAATTAAAAAAAAATTTTTTAAAAAATTAAAAAAAAAACAAAAATATTTTTTTTAAAAAGATTGATCAAATAGCTATCTCAGCTACTTGGAAATTTGTCTAACACCAATATGTAATAAGTTACATGGATGAGAAAGAGCACTGCATATGCTAAAAATTGAAAATTATTTTTTTTTATACATAAGCCACTCGTATCCCAAAAACCGCCCAAAACTACCTTAAAGGAAAAGACATAAGCTTTCTTTTGAGAAAAAAAAAAAAAAAAAACATTCCCGCTAAAAAAAAATTTTAAATTATAAAAAAAATAATTTTAAAAAATTAAAAAAAAAAATATTTTTTTAAAAAAGATTGATCAAATAGCTATCTAAGCTACTTGGGACAAATTTGTCTCACACCAATAGGTAATAAGTTACATGGATGAGAAGCAACACCTGTATGAACAAAATGCCAAACTTTGGCCAACACTAACTCAGAAACGTTTTGACCGATCTTGTTAAAAATTTGTGTCTAAGCTACTATTTAATAGGACTAAGCTTGGTGCTAATTTCACCCAAATCGGAAGACATCGATTTAAAAATTGGGTCACTTGACATGAAATCCCCCATATGTACAGAGAACTGCAACGAGCAACCGTTTTTATGATTTATGATACTCGCCTTAAAACGAGCTGCGGTGTAGTTAATACAGCCTATTGCTTTTGTATGTGCTCGCCAGGCTCGTAAGAAAATGTTTTTGCAACATACGAGCCTTTAGTAAACGCAATTAAATTTATATGAGTTCTGTTTTGTATTGTTTCGTAAATTTATTTTTCAACATTCGGCAAAAGCATTTGTACTTCTGATAAATCAACTATTGTCTCTCTTTAATTCTATGTTCTCTATCTGCTCTTCGCTGACCTAGAGTTATGCATTAAACACATTCACCACAGCAGGATACACGAACACAAGACTACAAATGCTGCTGGGTGCAATTATAGTCGTGTAGTCAGCTACTGAATTATATTGAAGACGGCAGCTACAATTGAAAAAATATAAACAGCTGTTTTTTTAATGTCTGTTTATATTTCAGTGGTGCCACTATCACTTTTTTTACTTTTATAAAAAGACAGCAAGCTACCGACTTCAATATGTCAAAAATAGAATACATGTGTGTATATGAAAATGATTATTTTCACGACGACACAGCTACATGGCTGCAGGTTGTTGTCTGTGCTTATTTTGTCGTTGTAGTCAAATTAAACTAATTTCTATTTTTTGTCCACTACAAAACAGAAAAAGTGTTGCTTATAAAAAAAATATTTAAAGAATGAGTGCTTAAAATTTTTTTTTTTAAATCGGCTTGAAACAAAAATATTAACTCGGCTCAACACCAAATTGGTATTTTTATAATTTTTTTAGTATTCTTGAAAGAAGTTCTATATGAACATGTTGTTCGCGCCAACGCTCCTAGTTAAGGAGTTATAGGTCAAAAAAGTTGCAAAATACTTTATCCATATCTATTTAGGTAAAAAATGGACCTATAAAATTCTGGAATCATTTGAAAAATCTTCAAAATGTGTGTTACATGGCGTTCAAAGGATGCCGATTTTCCATTTAAGAGGTAATATTTTATATTCATACCCCGTGGCTTACATTTTTTTCACAAAATTGGCTTTATCTTTAATTTATGTCGATATTTATTTATTTAACCCTTAGATATTTGCTAAATAAACTTTTTCTGTATTGTGGGCTTTCGGCCTTGCGGAACACCTAATTAATTAATTATGTACATATTACAATAATTAAATATGTAACAAGCACATAAATTATTACCACACATATATTTTTTACTCACACTTATAAATAAATTGAGAAATTTTCCAAAATAAAATAATTGAAAGCTTGATGGAGTTACTAAAAATATAGTTTATAAAATCATTAAGTATTCTTCCCTAAACATAGTCTTTTGAATTGTATTTCAAGAAAAATTTGTATGAAAATTTTGCCTCAAAACACATTTAAACCTTATTTAATTTTTTATGAATACGGCAGGATATGTTTTAATAAATATATTAACAAAATTTAAAGTTTTGTAGAAAAGCTTTCAAGAAATATTTATTTTTGAAATTCGCTCTTAACGGAATTTTTAATACATCATGTGAAAGATATTTGGAAGTAGTTTCTAATAATACCAATACTTCTTTGATCCAGTTTTTACCTAAAATGAAGTTGTTGGGTATCACTTGCGCTGAAGTAAAGTTTAATGTTTGAAAAAACATCACTTTTAAGAAACTTGGCATTACTTTCATGTGTCAAAATTTTTTTTTTTACGCAGTGATGCCGTAGCTCTGCTACAAATTTTGGCAAATATTGCTGCAGTTAATTTTCTAAAGCAATAACTTTTGACACAAAAGAAATCGTTTTGTTTTTCTTTTGTGATGCTTTTTCTTGCATTTATAAGAAAACTGTAGACATCGTTATTGTTATTAAAATTTTTATTATTATTTTATGCTTGCTTATTAAACTTTTGAAATTCAAACTTTGCAAAGCTGGTGTGCAGTAAAAAAGTATCAGCATCACAACTGCAACTGGTAATTACGCATCAGCAACAACATTTTGAATCACTGCAGCATTGATAAATAGTTTTCATGCATTATAACGTACATACCCAAAGTGTTCTGAAACTTTTTACCACGCTCGTTGACGGAATTTTTTTTTTTATTTTTAATGCAGTTTATATTTTTTTTTTATTTAATCTGCTGTTAAGATTATATTGTTTATTGCTTCCAAAAACATCAAAATTATAATATTTATTATAATAAATTCAACTGTTTTTACGTTATAAAATGTATTATAAATAAGTATATATATATTTATACCGCCTTATTTATAAAAAATAAAACCGGCTAATAAATGCTTTATGAAACGGATTTTCATACAAAATTCGTTTAATAAACCCTTTATTAACATGTTCTATTTTTTATAAATTAGACCAATAATCTTTAATTAAGTTTGTATAAAAGTCTGCAATTATGCATGTTTTTCATTTTACAAAAGTAAAAAAAGTCATAGTGGCACCACTGAAATATAAACAGACAGTAAAAAAACAGCTGTTTATATTTTTTCAATTGTAGCTGCCGTCTTCAATATAATTCAGTAGCTGACTACACGACTATAATTGCACCCAGCAGCATTTGTAGTCTTTTGTTCGTGTATCCTGCTGTGGTGAATGTGTTTAATGCATTATTCCCAATTTACATTATACGATTTTTGTCGTTTCTTCTTTGAAGTCGGTCTGATATTTAAATTGTTAAATTGTAAGGGCCGATGTTGAATGTGAACCACACCTAAACGCCAAGTTTTTTTCCGAATTTTATTTGACATTTCTCTATTTCAGACTTACTCAATTTGAACCATGGAGAGATACACAATCCAACAACATGTTAAAGTTATCCAGACTTATTATGAAAATGGGCGTTCAAAATTAATGCAGTGATGAGGCACATTTTCACCTCAGTGGATTCGTCAAGAAGTAGAATTGCCGCATTTGGGCGAATGATAATCCAAGAGTGATTGTCGAAAAACCAGTGCACCCACAAAGAGTGACTGTTTGGTGCGGTTTATGGGCTGGCGGCATCATCGGGCCGTATTTTTTCCAAAATGAGGCCGGTGAGGCAGTTACTGTGAATGGTGTTCGCTATCGTGAGATGATAACGAACTTTTTATGGCCCGAATTGGAAGATATGGATGTGGACGATATGTGGTTTCAGCAGGACGGTGCCACTTGCCACACAGCTAACGAAACAATGGCTCTTTTGCGCAACAAATTCAATGGCCGTGTTATCTCACGTAATGGCGATGTCAATTGGACGCCAAGATCATGTGATTTGACACCGTTGGACTTTTTTCTTTGGGGTTATTTGAAAGAAAAGGTGTACGTCGATAAGCCAGCAACAATTCAAGAGCTAAAGGCTGAGATAATTCGGCACATTAACGGCATAGAACCTCCATTATGCCTCAGGGTCATCGAAAATTTGGACCATCGGATGGAGGTGTGCCGCCGTGGTCGCGGCGCCCATTTGGCCGATATTTTGTTCCATACATAATTGAGTAATACCAATATATCATAATAAAATAAAATTACAATAATTTCCTAAATAGTTTGTGTTTTATTCAAAATCAACATCGGCCCTTGAAATTTAACCACCCTTTACATTGTACGATTTTTGTCGTTAAAACTTTTTCTATGCAATCGAACTTCAATAAATTTTTCGTCAAATGAGAGCACAATAACAGAACGAATGAGCGAACAAAATGAATCGAAGAGTACACTCGCTTGTGTACCCATTTTAATTCCTCTCTCGCCTATAAGGTAAGAATCGCAACGACAAAAATCGTTTAATGCAGTGATGCTCATTCAGGCAAACAATTGTTAAGAAGCCCCACCCCTTTGTTTTTTACGCTCATTAATTTAGTTGCACATGTACGGAAGATGAGTTGATCTTGTTTCAAATACAGTGTGTACGATAAGTAATAAACTTTAAAAAAATTTTTTAATGCTTTTACGAAACTTTCATAAAAGCATAAATTTACAAGATTTTAGTGCAGTTTTTTTAGATATAATTCTTACTTTTAATATACAAACATGCTCGCAGTTCACACAAAATTTTTTTTTATAGTAACATTGGAAAACTTCCCATTCTTACTGTTTTTTAAAATATTAAAAATTTGGATTAAAAACCATAAATAGTTCAATAAAATAACTACAATACTAATAATTGTTAAAGCTAAGGCACGAGCTCTATGTTTGCATTTGTCCTTCAAGTTGTGTTGAAAAGGTCAACAAGAATAAGAAAGACAAAAAATGAAAAAACAAAAAAATATGTACTTTGAACTTCAAGAAGAATTCTTGACAAAAGTACGAAAAAACAGAAGTAAAGGAATAACATGTTAAAATAAATTAAAATAGATAATCATTCAAAGCAAATTTCGATCTACCAAAGGTTGAAATACAATTTGGTTTAAGGATTGATGTTTGACTAATGACGTCAGCAGTCGTCGATGGCTGCGAGTGTTAAACGGCAAGCCCTCTGAGGAGATTGAGTGGTTGCAATCGAAACATGTCAGGGTAACCTGTCCGTAAACACCTGGGTTCGAGCCCAGATTGAGTCAAGAATGAAAAATTATCAATAAATTTTAATTAATTTTCATGTTGTAAAATTCCTTTCTTCATAACAATAATTTAATGAAAATTAAATTTAATAAACTTAAGCCTAATTAAAAATATTAAAAATTTGGATTAAAAACCATAAATAGTTCAATAAAATAACCACAATACTAATAATTGTTAAAGCTAAGGCACGAGCTCTATGTTTGCATTTGTCCTTCAAGTTGTGTTGAAAAGGTCAACAAGAATAAGAAAGACAAAAAATGAAAAAACAAAAAAATATGTACTTTGAACTTCAAGAAGAATTCTTGACAAAAGTACGAAAAAACAGAAGTAAAGGAATAACATGTTAAAATAAATTAAAATAGATAATCATTCAAAGCAAATTTCGATCTACCAAAGGTTGAAATACAATTTGGTTTAAGGATTGATGTTTGACTAATGACGTCAGCAGTCGTCGATGGCTGCGAGTGTTAAACGGCAAGCCCTCTGAGGAGATTGAGTGGTTGCAATCGAAACATGTCAGGGTAACCTGTCCGTAAACACCTGGGTTCGAGCCCAGATTGAGTCAAGAATGAAAAATTATCAATAAATTTTAATTAATTTTCATGTTGTAAAATTCCTTTCTTCATAACAATAATTTAATGAAAATTAAATTTAATGAACTTAAGCCTAATTAAAAATATTAAAAATTTGGATTAAAAACCATAAATAGTTCAATAAAATAACCACAATACTAATAATTGCTAAAGCTAAGGCACGAGCTCTATGTTTGCATTTGTCCTTCAAGTTGTGTTGAAAAGGTCAACAAGAATAAGAAAGACAAAAAATGAAAAAACAAAAAAATACGTACTTTGAACTTCAAGAAGAATTCTTGACAAAAGTACGAAAAAACAGAAGTAAAGGAATAACATGTTAAAATAAATTAAAATAGATAATCATTCAAAGCAAATTTCGATCTACCAAAGGTTGAAATACAATTTGGTTTAAGGATTGATGTTTGACTAATGACGTCAGCAGTCGTCGATGGCTGCGAGTGTTAAACGGCAAGCCCTCTGAGGAGATTGAGTGGTTGCAATCGAAACATGTCAGGGTAACCTGTCCGTAAACACCTGGGTTCGAGCCCAGATTGAGTCAAGAATGAAAAATTATCAATAAATTTTAATTAATTTTCATGTTGTAAAATTTCTTTCTTCATAACAATAATTTAATGAAAATTAAATTTAATGAACTTAAGCCTAATTAAAAATATTAAAAATTTGGATTAAAAACCATAAATAGTTCAATAAAATAACCACAATACTAATAATTGTTAAAGCTAAGGCACGAGCTCTATGTTTGCATTTGTCCTTCAAGTTGTGTTGAAAAGGTCAACAAGAATAAGAAAGACAAAAAATGAAAAAACAAAAAAATATGTACTTTGAACTTCAAGAAGAATTCTTGACAAAAGTACGAAAAAACAGAAGTAAAGGAATAACATGTTAAAATAAATTAAAATAGATAATCATTCAAAGCAAATTTCGATCTACCAAAGGTTGAAATACAATTTGGTTTAAGGATTGATGTTTGACTAATGACGTCAGCAGTCGTCGATGGCTGCGAGTGTTAAACGGCAAGCCCTCTGAGAGGAGATTGAGTGGTTGCAATCAAAACATGTCAGGGTAACCTGTCCGTAAACACCTGGGTTCGAGCCCAGATTGAGTCAAGAATGAAAAATTATCAATAAATTTTAATTAATTTTCATGTTGTAAAATTCCTTTCTTCATAACAATAATTTAATGAAAATTAAATTTAATGAACTTAAGCCTAATTAAAAATATTAAAAATTTGGATTAAAAACCATAAATAGTTCAATAAAATAACCACAATACTAATAATTGTTAAAGCTAAGGCACGAGCTCTATGTTTGCATTTGTCCTTCAAGTTGTGTTGAAAAGGTCAACAAGAATAAGAAAGACAAAAAATGAAAAAACAAAAAAATATGTACTTTGAACTTCAAGAAGAATTCTTGACAAAAGTACGAAAAAACAGAAGTAAAGGAATAACATGTTAAAATAAATTAAAATAGATAATCATTCAAAGCAAATTTCGATCTACCAAAGGTTGAAATACAATTTGGTTTAAGGATTGATGTTTGACTAATGACGTCAGCAGTCGTCGATGGCTGCGAGTGTTAAACGGCAAGCCCTCTGAGGAGATTGAGTGGTTGCAATCGAAACATGTCAGGGTAACCTGTCCGTAAACACCTGGGTTCGAGCCCAGATTGAGTCAAGAATGAAAAATTATCAATAAATTTTAATTAATTTTCATGTTGTAAAATTCCTTTCTTCATAACAATAATTTAATGAAAATTAAATTTAATGAACTTAAGCCTAATTAAAAATATTAAAAATTTGGATTAAAAACCATAAATAGTTCAATAAAATAACCACAATACTAATAATTTTTAAAAAGTTACAATTTTAAAAGCCAAAAAAAAATTAGAAAATTTAGTTTTGACTGCATTATTATAAATGTTTTACAACCAACACAATTTCTTTCTATTAAATTGAAATAAATCTGGTGCGCATAGTTTTGCTTATCTCTGTATTTAAAGATTCTCTCTCAATACGTATGCAAAACATTTTTGAGCACCAATGGTTTAATGCAGTGATAACCAAGCCCCGAACTAACCAAACCCCGACCGCACGCACACAAAGATATTATGTACTTGGGTGCGGTCGCAGAGACTGATGATAGCCTGATGTTTTGAAACGAACAAAGTTGTTGTATACATGTGAATTGCCGACCGTGTCTGTGTGAAAACTACGATTATTGACTTACTCGCGAGCCTACGGAGTGGTTATCACTGGTTTAATGTAAAAGCAGACTTATAATTGCTTGAGTGCACAAGTGTTTACTCGCAGCATTCGTCATTCGTTGTAATACTTAAAGCAGCGTTGCCAAATGGTTTAGGAAAAAATCCATGATCGTATATTAAAGTATACATGTAGGGCTAAATTCATTATGAAATAAAATTAATTTAAAAGTTATTATAATAAAAATTTTCGTGGAAAATTTAAATTAAAATATATAACGAATGCGACAGGCTTATGAATCACAATTTTCTTATACGTCAATTTCATTTATATGTAAATATTTTTACAAAAATCTTGACCAATGGCAACGCAGCGCAGTCCGTTATTTCATTGTGCGGCGTAGACACAGAATTCACTTTTTATATATTTATACATTTTTGACAACAAATTTTACAAAAAACACACAATTATATTCTATGATGCTAAAGATGCACATAAGAACATTTTTTTAAATGGCTGAGTGCGCTCTTTATTAACGGTTACTATCAAATTCATTCCAAGAATCCATAAATGATAAAGTAGAAAAAGATAGAAGAGAAGCAGTAATTATGACTGATGACTTTGATTTATTGCAGTGGTGGCGCAAAAATGAAAAATATTATCCTCGGTTGTGCGAATTCACTCAGCATGTACACTCAATACCGACAAACAGTGCTGCATCGGAACGTGCATTTTCATTAGCGGGTAATATTCTAACTGAAAAGCGAAGCAGGTTAAGACCGAAGTCATTGGACAGTTTATTGTTTCTAAATCCATTTTTTAAAAATTTTACACAAAATATTACCTAAAATGATTTTTGTTATTTTATAAAAACTAAGTTTGAATTAAATTTGGTTTCTTTTTTCATAAGCTTGAAATGTAATTGTTAATTAAATGTATGTAAAATTGTAGTTTTATAGATAATAATAAATAAGATACTTTAAAAAAGCATTACTGTTTTCATCCATAAAATAAATAACAAAACATACACTAAATCATTTAAACGCCTAAAATCGTCTAGCCTACGACAAATCATAAAATCTGGCAGCCACATTTTCACTTAATGATGAATTTTAAATACACGAACATATACTAAATGAATATGCCGTGAATGTTGTTGTTACGAGCCTCCACGCAGCGCATGCTTTTATAACCTTACTTGCGTTCTACGTTTCAAGTTACATGCAACGCTTTTTATGCAGCAGCAGCACAAGTAAAAATAAAATTTAGGCCCTGAATTTGTAAAACGCAACGCAATCCCAAAAATAACATTGAAAGCAAAAACAATGTCAAAAATTTTTAAAAATTTTGTTGTTGCTTTCTTCAGAAATACATATTGCGTTTAAAAATTATCAACGCCACAAGATATGCAGCGTTTAAAATTTAAAAATTTAATATTCATTTCTATAGAAAACAACAACAAAATTATAAAATATTGTCGATTTTGTTTTTGCTTTCAATATAATTTTTGGCGTTGCTTTTGCGTTTTACAAATTAAGGGCCTTAATTTGTCAAAATCAGCTGATTTGTTCGAACGCTGCTTGTGACGCTTACAAAAGTAGATAATAAACCTCCTTTTCGCCTCAAGGCATCTACGCTTTTGTGCATGTTACTTACTACGTATAACTACACAGATTCTACTTTTTTGACAGCTGCGAAAAGGCGAGTAACGCGTGGTGTGGACCTCCAGCTTAAGTCGTGTAAGTTAAATACAAAGAAGTTACCGAATATGAAAATAGAAAAAACGCGAAACTTTCCTCTGAGTGATTGTGATATTGTTCATACTTTTTTCTAGGCTCTTACTACCCAGCGGGAAAACTCAGAAGACCTTCTTACCTCAGGCCTTTTTAAAGGCCTGCTTAAAAAAATTTTTTGATTTAATTACCATTCTTACGTAACTGCTAAAGAATGCCTCATAGAAGGCCTCGGCTCTTTGGTATGAAAAGCGATAAAAGAAGGAGTAACACTTTTTTTTTGCACAAGCAAAATCAAAAGAATTCAGATCCCTTTAGAAAAACAAAGTAAGATATGTTGTAAATCATTTTAGTTGAAGTGGAAAAGAGAAAGAGTAAAATTTTTTAATCCAAATTTTCTAATATTTTTAATTAGGCTTAAGTTCATGAAATTTAATTTTCATTAAATTATTTTTTTGAAGAAAGGAATTTTACAACATGAAAATTAATTAAAATTGTTATTGATAATCTTTCATTCTTGACGTGGCTCGGGCTCGAACCCTGGCCTGCAGGTTACCATGACATGTTTCGATCGCAACCACTCGATCTCCTCAGATGGATTTGCCGTCCTACACTCGCAGCCATCGACGACTGCTGACGTCAATAGTCAAACATCAATCCTTAAACCAAATTGTATTTTAACATTTGGTAGATCGAAATTTGCTTTCCTGAATGATTATCCATTTTAATTGATTTTACATGTTTTTTTCCTTACTTCTGTTTTTTCGTACTTTTGTCAAGAATTTTTCTTGAAGTCCAAGTACATTTTTTGTTTTTTCATTTTGTCTTTCTCTTATCTGTTGACCTTTTTCAGCACAACTTGAAGGACAAATGTACACATAAAGCTCGTGCCTTAGCTTTAACAATAATTAGTATTGTGGTTATTTTGTTGAACTATTTATGGTTTTTAATCCAAATTTTCTAATATTTTTAATTAGGCTTAAGTTCATGAAATTTAATTTTCATTAAATTATTTTTTTGAAGAAAGGAATTTTACAACATGAAAATTAATTAAAATTGTTATTGATAATCTTTCATTCTTGACGTGGCTCGGGCTCGAACTCTGGCCGGCAGGTTACCATGACATGTTTCGATCGCAACCACTCCAATTTTTTGTTTTGTTTTTTTCGCCAAAGTGAAAGAATTTAGATCCCGTTATAAAAACAAAGTAACAAAGTAGGTGCATATTAAAATACAAAATAAAAACAATAATGTAAATCATTTTAGTTGAGTTTTGTCCATTAAGGAAGATAGGTACTTGTGCTTAAAAGTTTTTTTTTTATTATACCTAGGTATACTTTTATTTACAATCTATTTTACAATATTTGATTATTTCAATAAAAAAAATAGGTATGTATCACATGTGTTATTAAACCACAATAAGTTTAATAAAATATATAAACATACTTTTGTAAAATGGGAGGGGTACAGAGGCCTTCTGGAAGGCCTCCGTACTCCTTCTTTTTCCCGCTGGGTACTTAATGTAGTTAACACATGTACAAGTAAAAAGCTATTGTGTAATATTTCATGCATGAAGCTCGCTTTGTATGAAGAACGAGCCAAAATGATTTAGTAAACAGCGAGTGCGCTCGCAAGTATTATGTATTGTTGCAGTTCTCTGGTACATTTATATTTTTGAAATTTCGGTTTTTTAGGACATCAAATGTTGTAAATAGTAAAAGTTATTATTTTGAAAGAACTCGTGCTTTAGAAACGGAAAACAAAGAGCTACGACTTAAGCTTGCACAGGCAAATGCTGCTGTTGATTATATGCGGCAAATATTTTCAGACGGCCAAATAAGATAACTTATGTGCCCTAAATCTATTCTATGGAAATGGGAGGACGTTTCAAGCGCAATATGTTTACACGCTGCGGGACCTAGAGTATATAATCATCTTTATAAGAAAGGTTTTCCGTTTCCACATGTAACTACCCTCCAGCGATGGTGTTTAAAAATAAATATATGTAAATGAAGGAAATTTAACGGCATCTATAAATTTTATGCGTCAAACCAATGACGGAACCAGAAGAAAAAATTTGTGTGTTAGCGTTCGATGAAATGAAGATAAGAGAAACGTTTGAATATGAACCAGATGCGGATGCAGTAAAAAAACCTGCAAACTATGTCCAAGTAATTATGGCACGGGGTCTGCGAAAGTCATGGAAGCAGCCGATTTTTTATGGATTTGATGGTAAAATGACAAAGGAATTAATACATAAAGTTATATTCACCCTTTACGATGCGGGTTTTCCAGTGGTGGCCCTTGTGTGCGACTTGGGGCCAACCAACCGTAAGTTGTGGAAAGATTTAGGTGTTTCCCCAGGTAAGTTTTTTATAACACACGCAATTATGAATTTAAATTCCCGCGAATTTTTCCTTCTCTTAATTTTCCTATATAAATTCAATTGTTAAAATAGAAGAAGGGAAACACTCCCCGGCAGTTTTAATTCACAATGGAGTTAAATAAAACACCTACAAACTTCACTTAAAAAAAAACTTCAAAAAATAACACAACTTTGTGCAACACACCGCTTCGACAACTTCTTAACTGCGAGCGCCAAACAAATTGACATCAATTAAGATGTCAGTATTTTGTCCTATGTACCTAAATGCTTTGTAAAACAACTGGAATAGAAATGGGTAATTAAGAATTTAGTTGTAATTTTTCGTTTCTTCCTTTTTGCTTTTTTAGTGTCCACATTGTTTGTTTTAAAATTCATTTCACTAACTAAAGATTTTAGCTTAACTTGATTTAAATTTTTTAATATTTGTAATAAACTCTTCTTTTAATTAAAGACACGTTTTAATAGTTTTAATATTTAATTAATAGCTTATTATTTTATCTTATTTTAATGTGTAAACTTCAAAGTACAATAAGTGAGTGAGTTTGTTTCGTATAACAAATGTTTTAAAAACCTATGTAGGTACCTACATAAGAAGAAGTAAAATACATAATAACTAACGGTATAATTCCATAAGTTAGTTGTTGCTGAAAATACAAAATAAGTGAGAGCAACCAAAACAGTAGTTTTAAAGAATGCAATCATTTTTACACATACTAACTTTAAAGAATGTGATGAGGATCGCCTGGTTTGACAATCCGAAACTGGTCCAATATGTAATTGGCCAAATTTCTTTCAAGGGTTCGACTTGAGTTTGACTTCAATAAAAATTTAATATGAGTATGCAGTGTGTTTGTAAGAATAAAAACACGATCTGTTTCAATGCTGCTTGGTATTTACTCTGAACTTATTTTATTTTCTTAAAAAACCAAAAACTTAATTTTACAACAGAATATTAGCGGTAAACTTCCAAATTAAAGCAGCAGAGCCAGCAATATGTATATACGTACTTCTGTATGTACTCATGCAGTATAAGTACATATGTGCGTTCAATATGCAAAATAGTAGCGACAATAAGTTTGTACGTATGTATGTACATACATTGTGTGCATTCTATGTGCGTACAATGCAGAAGCAAAAGATTAACGGCAGCAAATTAAGAAAACATTAGAGTGGCTCATAAAGCTAAAATTTACTAAGTTGTTAATATAATTAACATGGTTTTCATTTTTAATAATTAACAAATAAATAAATCTAGTTGAAGGTGACTTAACAGAATGAATCATCTATAATACTACAATAGCCGCATCATAATTTTTTTTTTTTTTTTTTTTTTTTAATTTCATGGAAAGAGAGAAAAAATTATCATGGAATACATACATAGGTATAAAAACATAAAAATTATAAGATATACATATAAAAAATTTACATTTCAATTGTCTTAAATTATATTTAACAATTTCTTTTTCTTTATCACCGCTATTTACAATAACATTTTCATTATTTAAAACTTCAAAATTTTGACCATCACTTTCATTGTTTAAGATTTCCTTTTCGTTTTCAAAATTATTTTTAATATTAATCTTTTGAAATCGATCCGACAAAAATCTGCATAATACGCTGTTGAATTCAGATAATGATGTTTTACCTAAACTAACGCGTTTTTAACAGTATTTACTGCGCTTTCCGCCTAACCGTTTGTAGCAGGGTGCCTTACTGGCGATGTAATTTGCTCAATACAATTCATTTTTAAAAAGATTTTAAATTCGTTTGATACAAACGACGTTCCGTTGTCTGAAACAACACATTTTGGCAAACCAAAACGAGCGAAAAGCTCCCGTAAAACTACAATAACAGCACGACTGGTTGTGTTAGTACCCATGTCTACACCCTCAACCCATTTGCTGGTACTATCCACCACTACTAAACACCAACGTTTTAAGAACGGACCAAAAAAATCAATATGGATTCTCGACCAAACTTCATCAGTCCTTGGCCAGGGAATCAATTCCTGTTGAGGCGGATTTGGACGGGTCATACACTGAAACAATTTTCTTCACAGATCCAATGAAATTTACATTAAAATTCAACCTATGTAACCTTTCATTGGATTAATGAAGGATTAATAAAATCAATGACAAAATTTTCATTGATTTTATGAATCCTCATTGAAAAATGGATAAAATAAACGTTTGTCATTAAACTAATGCAAAATTTACATTGATTTTATGAAACATTTCATTAATCCAATGAAAGGTTACATAGGTTGAATTTTAATGTAAATTTCATTGGATCTGTGAAGAAATTTTTTTCAGTGTAAGTAGGGTGATCGATCGAATAGTATTCGACCGGTTTTAACCGGTTATTTTAGTTTTGCCCAAGTCGAATATTTTAAAAAGTCCATTTTTAACCGGTTTATATTTTAGTAAAATAAACCGGTTATTCTAGTAATGTATAATTTATATACGTTTTCCTTACTTTTGTTATTAATGTACCCGTAATTTAAGTATTTTTCTAATTGAATATTTGGCAAACTTAAACTTTTAATAAAGAATGTCAATTAAAAATGTAATAAAAGTCCAAAAAACATTATGAGCAATGTAAATACAAATCGCTTATTTAAGCGTATGTTCTTGTAACAAAAACCAAAAACAATTCCAAACACTACAAAAAAAGTTCAGTTAACAAAGTAATCAGCAATTTGACATTTGAAAGATGTCATCTCTAGTGTAATATCGAACTAATATAAAAGGCAATGGTGCTTAAACAGCCCTAAAAATAATAAGTTGCAAAGGTTCTTCAACGTCACGACTTATTAATCACTTTTAATTAGTCTACAATCTTGACATACATAAATATATGCCAAGTAAAACATGACTTTGTTCCAAGTAGTTTTTATTGGACTGGAAATAATACTTTACTAAACTATGCTGCCAATAATGAATGAAAAACTCTTCAGTAGTTCTAGCATATCTTCATGCTTAAAACTACACCATACCGGCGAAATCAACGATATGGATAAACTCTTCAGTTTTATTTTTTAAATTAAACATGCCCCAATAAGTAGGTCTGCGCACAACTACAACAATGCAACAATAGAAAAAACAACACGCGTTTTGTTTGTGTATACAAATGGTAAAAATGTCAAAAAGTTGTCAGCTGTCAAGAAATATGTGTTTTGTATTTATTTTGTGAAATGAAAAATTTTCAATCGAAATTTTGGTAAAATAAGTTTTTTCGAAAAAAAGTTTTTTTTTTTTTTTTTTTAAATTTATTTTTATTATTGAATCTTTCTTATCGAAATTTACAATATGTATTCAAATCTTAATTCTACTTGTTGTTTATTAGTTGTTACCAGTGTAACCACTAACTGCTGTATTCAAATTTTAAAAATGTCTTCTAGTTAGGCTCAAAGTATCGGTTCTTTTTAGCCTCTGGTGACCTTCGAACTGAAGCAAACCCCGAAAAAAAGTGCTTAGAACTAACTGGGCGATAAAGGAAATGAAAAAGAAAGGACAATGGGAAGATTTTTTCTATATTTTATGTATAGAAGCAATATAAATAAAATACATTTTTACATTTTGCAAAATACTACCAGTATTTGCTGTTTGTTTTAAAATTTTATGAAAAAATATAAAAATAAATAAAAAACTTAAATGCGGACAGAATAGAGAACATTTATCGTTTCCTCCTCAGTGATGATATACCAGCGCCAATGTATTTATCATTTGATGCCGAAAGTGCCATGTTCAAAGCATGTTACAAAATATATTTAGAATGAACGAATTAATAAACAAAATCAAATCTGGAGATAATCATTTGAGCAGCACACTTTAGACTGCTTAAGCCCTAATGACACCTACTTTTTTTCGTCTTATTTTAATCTGAGATTGAAAGAGTGTAATGCATGGTTAGAGGGAGACAAATACACAAAACATAAACAAATATTTTTTTGACAACTGACATTTCAAAGAAGACGTTGATAACATAACACCGTATTTTTAAATTTAATAAAAATTTTTTAATATAAATTATACATAAAAATGGCAAAAGCTTGGTCTGAGAATATTGTTTTCTTTTTGATTGATGCGGTGAAGCAAGTGCCTTTTATATGGGACGTGAAATCAGCAGCATACAAAAATAAATTGCAAAAAGTATAATTTAATGTCAAAATTTTTACAAAAACTGAAAAAAAAAATTTAGTTTTTCTCCTTGTTAATGTACCTTCAAACTTTCCCGATATGTGATCAGCCTAAATTTTGGCAAAACATAGTTTTTTGATGGGAAGAACATTTCTAGGGAAAGTTTCAGTACAATTTCACAAATATGAAAACTAAGGCTCGCCCTAATGTACATAATATGTATGATTTCTAAGGAAAATTATTACACTTCTGCCACAGATAATCAGCCAATGTATTTCTTAATTTTTCGCCGCTTTTTTGGCACTTTCTTCTTTGAGATAACATATTTTTGTAACTTCTATCGTTTATTAGTTCAATTTCATCTATTGATAAATCATCAAAATTATTACTATCAATAAGATTTGAGCTTCTTAAAAAATTGTGAAGGCAAACACAAGCTAACACTACTTTCGTAGCCTCTTTAGGCTCTCTGTGGATAGGGGAAAACAGTACTCTAAATCGGTTTGCCAATAACCCAAATGCATTTTCAACGACTCGTCTACTTCTTGACAACATTTTATTAAAATATACTTCTTTTTCACTCAAATTTCGATGAGAATACGGTTTAATCATATAATCAGTTAATGCAAAAGCATCGTCTGATAAAAATGTGAATGGCGTCACGACATCAGAACCAGGTAAATTTTGTGGGGGTGGAATATGGACTTCTTTGTTTTCTATGGCATATTTAAGATCAGAACGGATCCATACACCAGCATCTCCTATTCTTCCATTTATTCCAACGTCAGCATACAAAAAACGATACTTTGCATCAGCTATACCCATTAATATATAGTTAAAGTAAGTCGATCCAGCCTTTTTACAACCTAAAAGCATAAATTTTTTACAAAATGCACCTGTTATTAGAAACATGTTAACGGAATGGGTATAATCTTACCGTCTATAGCCCCTACGCAATTAGGAAAACCCCACATGTCTAAAAAATCTTTTGAAATTGTGCTCCATTGTGTCTCACTCCGTGGAAACTGCAGAAATTCTTCATTTAATGCCGCATACAAAGCCGGAATAGTTTCCCTAAGGATTTTGCTTATCGTTGATTGCTGAATTCTAAATGGAAGCTGTAACGACGACTGCGTTCCTCCTATTATGAATAAAACTTACTAAAGGAATTGATTATTAAATATATGTTACGTTTTTTTTTACCTGTGGCAAGATACCTTAATGTAACAAGAAGTCTCTCTTCCGATCCAATACAATTTCGAAACCGTGTATCCTGTTTTGTTATATATGGCCTAACCTTCTCTAAAATTGTTTCAAATTGATAAGGTGACATTCTTAAAATGTTTCTATACAGTTTCGAGTCCTCGCACTTAATTTCTTTGTATAGCTTGTGCATAAAACCTTCATCTTCTCTGAGAAGAAGCCATCGGGAAGAAAATGTTTTTGATTTTTTTTTAATAATATTAAAACTATTTACTAATGCCAAAGCAGCAACAGCCTCCTCTTCCATTTTTTACACCACTCAATTAATTTTAACAGTCAAAATTGGTTTTTGTTTATATTTATGATTTTTGTAGGTTTGTTTACTATTAGTGTTTTTTCCAACGTTGCCTATTTGTCAAGCTTAAAAAATTAACTAAAATAGCTTTATTCGAGTATAAAAGAATTGAATTGGCACCACAGAATAATTTTAAGCTTGAAATGTCAATTTTAAGACACAAATTTTCTTATTTTTTTGACAGATTGCACTTTTTTTATCGATAAAATGTATAAACATTTTGACATTTTTGGATTTTTAGGAATATATAGTTGATTTCTTTGCTATTGATACAATTTCATATTACAGTATATTTGCTCTGTTCTTCAAAATCTTAAAAAGTCGAAAAAAAGTAGGTGTCATTAGGGCTTTACTTTTCTCCACCGCCTGCATATGGGTGTGAAGAAAACAACGGAAATGCTTTACCAGATATAAAAGAAGTATCCCCTTGGTCAACATGTTCGTCTTTGAAAATAAAAATGTTGACACTGATGTTGTTCTTTTCATTTTCCTCATCACTGGGGAGGAGACGATAAATGTTCTCCATTGTGTCCCCCTTTTAGTTTTTTATATATTACTTATATTTTTTTTATTTTTGTTCACAATTTTTGTCACTATTATTAAATTTTTTTTTTCTATTTTCACAATAAGAAAAATAATTTTTTTAAATCAAAAATCAATTTTCAAATAAACACAATAACGTTCAAAAATGTAAACAACTCTTGACATTTTGCCCATTTATGCCAATGTATTATTATTAAGAACACAACTCTGCAAAAAATCAGCAGGCGTTTCGAGCAGACCTACTAATTGGGCCATGGAATCAAAAAATCTCATGGAAGGGTTTAAATAGTGAACGACGAATTGACAGATATGTTATACAAAAAGCATGTTCATATTACTATTTGTTTCTATAATGCTGAAACAAAAAAAATTGAAAAATAAAATCCTGGATAAGAGGTTTTGTTTGCAACTTTTCAAAAATAGGGCTCAAGTTTACTGATTCGTATAGACAAATGAACACATTTAAAATTAATTTCTGTGAATATCTCAAATAATAAATTTATTAAATTCCTATAATTTTTTAAAACCAAAGTTTTTTAAAATTTCTACAGCTATGTTCACACCTATTAAATATCACAGTACAACAGCCAATCTGGGGGGATGAGAAATTCCAAGTCAGGGTGATGGTACTAGTTCAGTATAGTAAAACCCTCAAAGGGTTTGGCGTTCGTATGTGTCAGTTTTTTTTATGACATTTTAAATGTTTTCCTTATCTTGATGTTTTTTTGTTTAACATAACTCGAGAACCACTTGTCCAAATTTTGCTAAAACAAACTCAAAAAAATTTAGAATTACAATTTCTTTAATCCGTTCATATAACGTTTTTCTGTTAGAATACAATTTGGTTTAAGGATTGATGTTTGACTATTGACGTCAGCAGCCGTCGATGGCTGCGAGTGTAAGACGGCAAATCCATCTGATGAGATTGAGTGGTTGCAATCGAAACATGTCATGGTAACCTGCCGGCCGGGGTTCGAGCCCCAGCCACGTCAAGAATGAAAGATTATCAATAACAATTTTAATTAATTTTCATGTTGTAAAATTCCTTTCTTCATAAAAATAATTTAATGAAAAATTAAATTTCATGAACTTAAGCCTAATTAAAAATATTAAAAATTTGGATTAAAAACCATAAATAGTTCAACAAAATAACCACAATACTAATTATTGTTAAAGCTAAGGCACGAGCTCTATGTGTTCATTTGTCCTTCAAGTTGTAAGGAAAAAACGTGTAAAATCGATTAAAATGGATAATCATTCAGGAAAGCAAATTTCGATCTACCAAATGTTAGAATACAATTTGGTTTAAGGATTGATGTTTGTAAAACAAAAAAGAATGATAAAATAATAAAAAAACACATCGACGTTAAAATTAAACATTTATTACATGCGCAACGCTGTTGCTCGTTCGGCACTTGACAAAAGACTAAATGATACAAAACAAAAATAAATTCAATTAAAAAAACATAAAAAAAACATATTCGTCTCTCACAGTCGGCCTTTCCTGACATATTCAGCGTCCTCGCAGAATTCACCCGGCTCTTCGTGGTCGCTGTCATCAATGGGGGGAGGGACGCACCAACGTTTCATCCCATCCGAGGCATACACCGAACTGTAATGGCGCGATGTTCGTTTGGATTGTAACAGATCTTCAACTACGTACCTATCGTTGTCGAGAACCTTCGTCACCATGAACGGACCCTTGAAACGTGGCTCAAGTTTACGCGAGTGACCCGTACTAGAAGCTTCATTCCCGACGAGTACTAAATCACCTACGGCATAAGGTTTTGGTGTAGAATGACGTTTATCATAACGATTTTTAGCGTTCTCTCGATAAGTTTTTATATCTCGTACGGCAGTTTGACGTATTTCATTTAGGTCATGCAAACGCTGTTCTTCGTTAACGGGGGTTTTGGTATCGTTGTCATCGTGCAATAATAATACTAATTTGTTGCCAAGAATGTCACGAGGTTGGTATCCGTAGAGTAATTCGTTTGGAGATCGTTTGGTTGTAGAATTAACAGCTGAGTTTATTGTGTATTGAATGATTCGCAGCTCTTCGTCCCATTTACGATCAGTTTGCGTAGATGGTAAAAGCATAGATAATATTGTTCGGTTCATTCGCTCAACCTGTCCGTTGGCCCTTGGCGTTCGAACCGCATTTAGAACGTGTTTTACTTGATTTTGGTTGCTATAATTTCTAAACTCCTTCGAGGTAAAAGCTGTACCTCGGTCAGTGATTATACGCTCTGGCATACCAAAATATCCGCTTACTTCATCCAATATTTTAAGGACGTGTTTTGTTGCTGTTGATGGGACCGCTTTGATTATGGTGTATTTGGTGAAAGCGTCAATTAAAACTAAGACGTATTCATTTCTTTTGCTGGACTTTGGAAATGGACCTAAATGGTCGACGTGAACGGTTTTAAATGGGATTGGTTCGATATCGTTGTAATGATATTCGCCCTCTTTTTTTCCGTATGATGGTTTGTTAAAAGCACAGGACACACAGGACTTGACGTATGATTTTACGAAATTACGCATTCGTGGAAACCACATTAACTGCAATAATTTTTCGATCGTTCGATTGACGCTGAGATGACCATATTTATCATGTGCGTCTTGCGTTACTTTATATCTTAGGGATTTAGGTACCATCCACAGTTTTTTCCCCTCAAACAGTTTATACAAACGGCCTTTGTCCAAAACAAATTCTGCAGCTGTCAGTTTATCGTTGTCGTTAATTTTCTGAATAATCTCCTTAAGATGAGCGTCCTGCAACTGCATACTGAATAACCAATCACCGTCGTCGATATTTGTTTCATTGATTCTAAGCGAAGCAGTGTCTATTTCTTGGGCAGTTTCGTAAGGAGCACGGCTAAGTGCGTCAACGTGGCACATTCTATCTTCGGACCTATGTTCGATTTGAACGTCAAAATCTTGTATGCGCAACCACCATCTTGCGATACGTGGCACCAGTTCCTTTTTCGTCATTGCGCTTTTAACAGCACTACAATCAGTGATTACTGTTACCGGCTTACCGTAAACATAATATCTAAAACGTTCCAAACCTTCCACCACGGCCAATGTCTCCAGTTCATAACTATGCATCTTTCTCTCACATGTACTCGTTGAACGACTGTAAAAGGCAACCGGTTTCCAAACGTCATCCACATTTTGTAACAAAACAGCGGCTAGACCAATTGAACTTGCGTCGGAGTGAATTTGATGTCCGGCGTTGACGTCATAGGCTACCAATATTGGTTCACTTGTAAGACTAATTTTCAACTCGTTAAACGCGTTCTCTTGCGGTTGTTGCCAGTTGAAAGTCTCGTCTTTCCGTAACAGCTTACGAAGCGGCTCCGAAATAATAGCGTAACTAGGCACAAATTTTCGGAAATATCCGCTTAAACCCAAAAATCGACGAATTTCAGTCACGTTTGTTGGTCGTTGAAAATTACTAATTGCTTTCGTTTTAAGTTCACCTGGTTGAATTCCATCTGGAGTTAACTGATGGCCAAGGAACGTTATGGTTTCCTTAAAAAACGAACATTTACGGGGGTTTAATGTAAGTCCGGACGTTCGAAGCGCCGTAAAAACACGTTTAAGTTTTTCAAACATCTCCTCAACGGTTTGGCTGCCGATTAAAATGTCATCCATATAATGGATCATGTCGTCTAGCATCGTCTTCTCTTTAACCTTTGCCATTAACCGCTGGAATACCATTGGCGCGTTCTTCAAGCCGAAGGGCATGCGTTTAAATTCGTATATACCATCGGTTGTTACAAACGCGGTGTATTTACGGCAGTCCGGCGCTATTGGTATTTGATAATAGCCACTATTTAAGTCCAATACTGAGAAAATCTTGTAACGTTTTGCATCCTGCAACCTTTCCTCAATGTTTGGCATCGGAAATATTTGTTTGGACATATGTCGATTTAATAAACGATAATCTACACACAAACGATCACTTCCATCCTTCTTTTTAACCAAGGTTATTGGGCTTGCGTATTCGGATTCAGATTTCGTAATTATGTCATTAGCCATAAGATCTTCCACCATTTCATTGACTATACGTCTCTTCGGCTCCGGGATACGATATGGCGTTTGAGCAATCGGTTTATCAGTACTCAATTCGATTCGAAGTTCCACCAAATCAGTAACACCGATTTCACTTAACTCTAGGGCAAATATGTCACGGTACTCACCAATAATTTCTCCAAGGGTTTCCCTTTGCTGTGCGTTTATTTGGCCACACTGGATATCGTTGTCCTCTATACGTGCTAGCCGAATACTGCAATTTCTGATTTCGAATTTACCGTCCTCAAAAACACCTCTCACGTTTCCGTCCTTAAATACATTTTGACCCAGCAGCATATCCTCGTGGATGACGTTGTCATCAACGATATAAAATCTGAGGTTAAGATTTACACCGTCAACAATTATCTCAGTTTCTAAAAACGCCGTGGAATAACCTATTCCACCACAAACACCTTTTATTTTCAATGAACACGGCTCGACCCGGCAAGTTAACCATTTCGCCACCCTTTTACGTACCAAACTACATTGGCTCCCCGTATCTATAAAAGCGCTGAATTCAATATTATTGCAAATCACTCTCTTCGTAAACGCGTGATCCTGCGACTGTATGTTTCGTACGTCCACAGTTCTCTTGCCGCAATTTTCAGGCTCATTTAAAGGATGCACTTTTTGACAATCCCGACACCTACGACGTCGTTGTGGTTTTGGACACTTTGACGATATGTGACCATTTTCGTTACAATTGTAGCATTTAATTACTTTATTTTCATACGACACACAATTACCATTATTTAAATCTTCATTTTTATAACGTTCATTTGTTTTTTCTGGGTTTGCTTTACCGACGGAATTGTTTCTTAAATATTCACTATAAGTTTCACGCAAGTCTTTTAATGAATTAAAGCGTAAGGCTGCCGTAGCAGACTGTAGATCACGGTGTCTTAGACCATCGCGCGTATATTTTATAATTGCCTGTTCACTAAGTTTATATCTACGACCGATGGCGCAAATTCTAAAACAATAGTCCAATATTTTTTCACTTGGCTTTCTATAAGCATCACACATTTTCTTATGCATTTCTGCCTCATCCAGTTTAGAACTGAATTCTTCAATCAAATTTGTGGACAATTCGCTCCAATTCACGTATACCCGTTCCGACACATCCAACCATAATTTCGCAACACCTTTTAATTTACTGTAAACAGCCAGCATCAAACTTTTCTCCTCCCACTCATACGCAGTTTTAGCTGTAGTTAGTTAGTTAGTTAGTTGTTCTTTATTTTTTCAAAAAACAAAAAAATACAATAAGTACTATAATTGTATAATTAATGTGAAAAAGAACTTACGACTATGACATATTGTCGTCAGTCGTTATTGTTGATGTATTTTGTTCAAGCTTTGATATTGTTACAAGTAAAACTGTTGCTATAAGTCTTATACGTTTAACAATTTTATTTGGTTTAATATCTTTAGTTTGTCTAAAATCTTTATGGATGAAGTTTCCTGATGATCTGGCCTAAGCAACCAGTGAAATGCATAGGAATAGCTTATCCCATCAACAATAAATTTCAAGTGTTTTTATCAAGAATAAAAACTGGGAATTAAGCACAAATAACAAAATCTTTTGAAATTAAAATTTTTTATTCCCAAAAATTAAAATTACTTTTTGATAATAAACAGGCAAGTGCACGGCCTAAAAAAACACTTAATTGACAACATCTTTTGTAAGTTGTTGTTTGTTTTTTATTTTGTTTTTCTTAACCTACTTACAACTACAATTAATGTTGAGAGAATTTCAACTAATTGTAGTGGGGAGTGTAAGACGAGATAAACCCACTTTTTTATTGTTGATGTATTTTGTTCAAGCTTTGATATTGTTACAAGTAAAACTGTTGCTATAAGTTTTAGCTGTATTTACTCTCTCGACAAATTGTTCCACCGACAATGACATATCGTTTGACGGATCAAATTCAGGAATTGTCTCCGAAATTTCCCTAACTGAATAGGAACAACGATTAGTAATTTGATTTCGATTATGCGTTTCCACGTTTAAATTATCGTTCACATTATGCCCGTTATCGTTTACATTGTGTCTTAAAATATTTTCATCACAACCACCGTCATCTTCAATCACACCGTTTTCGTTTTCGCTAATCTTCATATTGTCTCTTGTAATGTTTTCGCCACCATTACTGTTAACGTGCGTTAAACCGTTACCGTTACTGTTCACATGATTATTACGTGCAATAGCACCCGTTGCACCACCACATGCTATATTCGATTGCACCATGCTCATTAAACTTTGCATCATGTTTTTTAATTCGTCTATTTGTGATTGTAACGAATTTTCTTGAGGGACCACGTCCACTTCCTCACTACCGATCATTTCAATATATCGCTGAATTATCTCAGCCCGATTACCCGTACTTGAAATGTCGCGATCACGTAATAATTGTTTTATCTGTTCCACCTTCAGATCACTTATTTTAACCATTTTGTCGTTTTTTTTTTCTTTTTTCCTTTTTATTGTCTCAACTTGTTTGTTTGTTTATGTATTCGCTTCACACACTAACATTCATTTTTTTTCCACTCGTACCGTTGTTTATATATTTTCTCCGTGACGATAGTCAGTGTTTTTTTTTTCTTTTTTATTCGTTCTAATACCGTTTCTTTTTTTTTCCAACCGTCGGTTATTTTTCAAGTTAAATTATTTTCATCACTCCGCTTTTGTCCCGTATATACATATGTATGTACAGACACCTATGTATTCACTCACAAAAACTATTTCGCGAAGTTACTGAACAACAACACTAGATCACTCAAAACCAATTTGTTTCCTTGTCTCTTTTTTCCTATTTACGTTGTTTTATGTAATTTCCATACGTTCATTGGTTTGTACACGTTCATAAAAAAAAACTCAATCCCCGAGAGAGAGTCTGCGTGCATATACATACAATGTTATTTCCTTAACCACGACCGTGTATGTATAAAAAAAACAATGTTCTTTGCCCGTTACCGACTGCGAAATATTAACGCGTATATACGTTTGCGTGTGTGCCCCGAAAAAGGTTTTCCCTCTCGTTCGTACACACTTGTTTGATGGCTCGGCTCTTTATCCCACTTCTGAATTGTAAAACAAAAAAAGAATGATAAAATAATAAAAAAACACATCGACGTTAAAATTAAACATTTATTACATGCGCAACGCTGTTGCTCGTTCGGCACTTGACAAAAGACTAAATGATACAAAACAAAAATAAATTCAATTAAAAAAACATAAAAAAAACATATTCGTCTCTCACATGTTTGACTATTGACGTCAGCAGCCGTCGATGGCTGCGAGTGTAAGACGGCAAATACATCTGAGGAGATTGAGTGGTTGCAATCGAAACATGTCTTGGTAACCTGCCGGCCGGGGTTCGAGCCCCAGCCACGTCAAGAATGAAAGATTATCAATAACAATTTTAATTAATTTTCATGTTGTAAAATTACTTTCTTCATAAAAATAATTTAATGAAAAATTAAATTTCATGAACTTAAGCCTAATTAAAAATATTAAAAATTTGGATTAAAAACCATAAATAGTTCAACAAAATAACCACAATACTAATTATTGTTAAAGCTAAGGCACGAGCTCTATGTGTACATTTGTCCTTCAAGTTGTGCTGAAAAAAGGTCAACAGAAAAGAGAAAGACAAAGTGAAAAAACAAAAAATGTACTTGGACTTCAAGAAAAATTCTTGACGAAAGTACGAAAAAACAGAAGTAAAGGAAAAAACATGTAAAATCAATTAAAATGGATAATCATTCAGGAAAGCAAATTTCGATCTACCAAATGTTAAAATACAGTTTGGTTTAAGGATTGATGTTTGACTAGTGACGTCAGCAGTCGTCGATGGCTGCGAGTGTAAGACGGCAAATCCATCTGAGGAGATCGAGTGGTTGCGATCGAAACATGTCATGGTAACCTGCCGGCCAGGGTTCGAGCCCGAGCCACGTCAAGAATGAAAGATTATCAATAACAATTTTAATTAATTTTCATGTTGTAAAATTCCTTTCTTCATAAAAATAATTGAATAAAAATTAAATTTCATGAACTTAAGCCTAATTAAAAATATTAAAAATTTGGATTAAAAAATAAAGAACAACAATAAGAAAAATCAACAAATTGTGACATAGAATTAAATTGTCTACATAACCTCAAAAAAGGATCAGCAATAGCGTAATTTTCTCTAAAAAAATTTAACAAAAAGCAGATTATAATGACGCGTATTGCGACAAGGTATATTAAATTTAGCAGACTCTACAGAAAATCACAACAAACATTACCATTAATAAGATTAACCATAAAAGAAACATTTAACATTGTACGATGACTTTTGAGCGATGGTAATTTTATTAATCCCAGTCTTCTAGCATAGGAAGGAAAGTTTGTCGAGTAACTCCAATGAAGATCACGTAAACAGAATAATTAAAATTGTTTTTGGACCGATTCAATACGAGAATTTCGAATGTTGTAAAATGGATCCCAAATGATTGACCCATATTCTAAGATTGGTCTAACGAGTGATACGTAAAGTTGCTTCGTTATGTATGGATCGGTGAATTTTAAACCCAGCGCTTAATAAAGCCAAGAACGCCTCGAGCTTTATTAACAGTTAATGTAATATGAGAAACAAAGTTTAATTTAGGATCCAGTAAGACTCCAATATCAAGAAACGAATCAACCAACTCCAGTTTATGACCACCAAAAGCATAATTAACAGCAATACAGTTATTTCTATAAAAACGCATGCTTTTGCATTTCACAAGATTCAGCTCCATCATATTATTAAGATCCGATTGAAGATAAAAATGATCCGAAAAAAAATCCCTAGAAGAGGGGAAATCCCCTACTGTTGGCATCACTGAATGTGGGTGTATTCTTTCAAATAACAAACAAAAGTCCGACGATTTTCACCGATCGTTAAAAAAAAGTTACAAAAATTGCAGTGCAGGTTTGTGATAAAATCTGCTGCATACATCCAGGCTTGAACATTTATTTTTACCGGCAAAACTGTTGATTATAAAGAAAAACGTTATATGAACGGATTAAAGAAATTGTAACTCTACATTTTTTTGAGTTTGTCTTAGCAAAATCGGACAAGTGGTTCTCGAGTTATGTTAAACAAAAAAACTTCAAGATAAGGAAAAAATTTAAAATGTCATAAAAAAAACTGACACATACGAACGCCAAACCCTTTGAGGGTTTTACTATACTGACCTAGTACCATCACCCTGACTTGGAATTTCTCACCCCCCAGACAATAATCCCAAAAATTTTCCATAGTGTATTTGATGTCCTACACGTAACCACTAATTTTCTTAAAGAATTGTTTGCTTTTGCAAAACGTTTGGCTAGAGAAAACATTATTTAACGGTTTCTTAACTACATTATACATAAGTACAATTATCATATTAGACATAAAGTTTGGCAAATAAATAGAAATTGTTAAAAATAAAGCCTTAGTTTAATCAATTTACTGGTCGCGTTTTTTTTTTTTTTTGTTTTATCGTCAAATATTTGTTAAGTCTGAACATACCTTAAGTCATATCTATGTATTTTGTAGGTTCCTTACCTTCGTGAATTGTTTTGTTTTTATTTTGTTTGATTTTTGTATTTTTATGTATTCGAATTAAAACCGGTTAACCAGTTATTTTTAAAATGCTTAACCGAAAACCGGTTTTTTTAAAATAGCAATTTTTCGGAATATTCGAAAACCGGTTATTGAAAAAAGTCGAATAGTCAATCACCCTAGTCATAAGACACGCGTCACAAGACTTAACAACTTCCTCCAAATCCTTTCCCTGATTCGGCCACCAACAACTCTCATGCGCCATAGCTTTCATTTTATTAATACCCATATGGGACGCGTGCAAAAAGTTAACAACATCGGCTGTTAATTGTTTTGGTATTACGACTCGATATCCCCAAAATACACAATTTTACTCTTCTGATAACTCATTTTTCTTTAAAAAAAGGTAACAATTCAGAATCGGTACACTTTTCAGGCCACCCTAATTCAATAAATTTTTTAACTTTTTGCAATACCTCATCTTTCAACGTTTCCTGGCCTATTGTGGAAAAATCCAAAAATTAATTCCCATCATTGAGTGTTTGCAAATAATGTACATAGTAGGGTATTCATTTAATCGACTTTTTGCTTTAATCGGTTAATCGCGCGATTAATTAACCGTGGTTTTGGTTTAATCGGTTTATAATCGGTTAATTTTGTTTTTGATCGGTTAACCGATTAATAAAGTTTTTTTTATAAATTAATTAATTTCAGTATATAAAAATGCATTAATTGCTTATTTTTTGGAGTTTATAAGTAAAAAAAAAACAATAACATACTTAGGTTCGAAACATAACAATTCTTGAACTAAAACGAGCAAGCAAAAAAAAAAACAATTCATTAACACACGAGGTGTGGTATCAAGTCATATCATAATATCCTAAACAAAATTTAAAATTGTTTAAAGTAAATATTGTTTTGTTTCAAACAAAATAAAAATTGTAATACTGTGTTCATTGATTCGTCATAACTGCATAGTAGAAATCTAAACTATAAGCGGTATCTTACAACAGTCATATCGTTGGCTTAATATACAAACCTGCTAATTCACTTTGAGCACATTTTACAGGAGAGAAAAAAACTTTTTATTTTTCCTATTTGAAGCTTGATAGAAAATTAAAATTACGGTCAGTTTTACACACTTCAAGACTTAAATAGAAGAAACACTACATGCTGGTCGACGAGGCGTATCCTTCTCTACCACACGGAATCAAAATCTAAATTTACATAAAAAGTGGATTTAGCCGGTTTGCATATTAAGCCGACTATATATATTTCCTGTAATTATTTTAAGACATAAGACTTAATGACTACCTTGTGAAACCCCCAAATATTTACATATGTATACAAAAATAAACTGAGATAATTTTATTAGTTATTTCAATAGTTAAAGGACATCTTATAAAATAATCTTTTAGAAAAGTAATTTGGTTTAAATGTTTAGGATTAAAGCGATTCTTTTCTTTAGTTTTGACAAAAGTTGACTTGGAAAAAATTATTTCACTTATCGTAGATGAATATCTAATTTCTCAGTCCTTTTCCAGGATTTCTCTAAACATATAAAATACTCCATTATGCCATTAGAGTTTTTTAACATTTTTAACACTTCTCATTGTTTCGGTTAATTCTGTTAAAAGACTGATATGAGAATATATGAGAAGAAACAAATAACTAAACACATACATATTGAAAGTACAGGAAACAAAAAAAATGTGTTGGCAATGAAATATTTAACCCAATTTTCGCCACATTCCTGTTGATCGATGAAGAAGACAAAAAAGCATTGAAAAACATTGTAATTTTAGTCATCGGTCGGCGGAAAATCGGTTAAAATGAAGATCACTGAACTGTTTGTATGAAAAATATTTTCTAAACAAATACATTTGGTATATTAGACGAAACAAATAATTAAAAACACAAAAAAAATATGTTATAATACTACAAAATATTGAAAATTTTGTTACTTCGGTTAATCGACTGAAATTTACCGGTTTAATCGTTAATCGAAAAAAGCCAATTTGAAATTAACCGATCAGTTAATCGGGTAGTAATTAATCGGTTAACCGGTTGACGGTTAACCGAATGAATACCCTAGTACATAGACATTGTCTGGAAAATCACCTAAAGAAAAGTAATCCGCAATATTACTTTTTGATTTTTGATAAAGTTAAAGCAATACGTTGTAATCGACTTGAAGCCATTAATGGTATTTATCTTTTAGGATTGAAGATATGTTGTAACGGTTTATTGTCTGTCACTAATGTGAAATGACGACCATATAAATAATGGTGAAATTTTTTTCACACCAAACAAAATAGCTGCTGCATCTCGATCTAACTGTGAATACCTTTTTTCCGTATCAGTTAAAGATCTTGAAGCAAACTCTATTGGCCACTCCAAACCACTTCCATCGGTTTGAGACAACACGGCCCCCACCCCTACTGGGCTGGCATCTACCGTTAATTTTGTCTTCGACCTTCCATTTAAATGAGATAAACAATTTTTTGCCAGTAAAAGATTTTTTAATTTATTGGCAGCTGAAGAACAATCATTGTTCCAAACAAATTCTGTATCTGCTCTTAAAAGCATGTGTAACGGGTGCAACAGTGTTGACAGGCTTGAAGTTCCTTTACATTAGTTGGATAAGGAATGTTAGTAATTTCACTAACATTCTCTGGGTTCATGTGCAACCCGTTTCTGTCTATCACATAACCGGTGACAATTTAAAACCGGCATGATTCAAAATATTAAGAACTTTTTCAAGTCTCTCAAAATGCACTTTTTTATTCGGAGCACTAATCAAAATATCGTCCAAAAAGACCACTACTCCATCTTAACCAGTTAAAAGAGAATCCATATTTCTCTGGAAGATTGCAGGCCGATGCCAACCCATAAATTAACCTTGTATATTGAAATGGACCTTTTGTTTCTTTATCCAGTTCAATTTGTTGGTAAGCCATACTCAAGTCTAATTTAAAATATCCTCAATTCGAGGTAAAGGATATTTTTCAACGTATAAATGTGGATTTATAGCAGTGATGTCAATTATGATTGTGTTGGTGAGATTACTCTTATCTCTTACATGCCCAGCGGGCGAAATATGCGGTTGCGAGGCCTATTGCGAGGCCTTATTAAAGACCTTTTCTAAGGGTCATCTATGTTCGATTAAATTGTTGGGAATCAGGTAAGGTATTAAAACTTACAAAACATTTTCATGAAAGGGCGATGCAAACACCAGGGCCAGCATTATGCGAGGAAATATAGTTGATGCTTTCCATTCATTTTTCATCAGACCATTTAAAGTTAACTTACATTTATTGCTATGAAGACTTAAAAGCAATAAATAATAATACAATTATCGAAAAATGTTGAGTTATGGACAGACACAATCAGTTATTATTTAAATAAATTTAATTTAGAACCTCAGAAACTTTGCTTATTTTTTGGAAAAATTGCGCAGTTCACAATATTTGAAGTCTTTTTACAACCTAATACAATTCTTTCCAATATTTTTCGTTTTTTGCTCAACATACCTTTGCGAATTCTAACAATGAAAATTCATTTGCTCATACTAATGCAAATATTAAGTTTAAAAATATTCTGTAAGTATTTACCACCATTATAAAAAGAGAAGATTTTACTAGCCTATAATAAATACTTTTATTTACCAATAATATCTTCAAAATTTATATTGCAGTTTCGTAACAACAAAACATTTTTTAGGTTTGCGGATGTTAATTCATTGCGTTGTTTTGAGCAAATGTATTTCAAATCGGAAAATATTTGTTCGCAAAGATATGTTGAGGAGAAAAGCGACAAACATTTGAAGGAATTTTTTTTTAATATAGGATATAGCGCCCCGTCTAAATTTTTCCAGAACTCAATAATATTTTCCCTGTCTGGAGGATTAATTTCGCTCCTAAGTATGATAAGACTGGATGCTGAACTCATAACTCGCAATGTCGCACTTAAAGGGATTTTGGAATATGTTAAGTAGCGGTTTTATATCCTCAAAATCTTGAAAACGATCTTGAAAGTTGTAAAAAAGGTTTTCAAAAATTGCCAAATACTCAGATTTTTTCAAATATTTCTCCTTGTCATAAATAAGCAAAGTTTTAGGAAAGTTGGAAAAATCTTCATTATTTATTTCATTTGTTAATAAAAATAATTTGGTTTTAAAATTAAAAACAATCGTATATATGTCACTTAAATTGTTTCCCTTTCCTTGTAGTTCCAAATTTAGCTCATTTAAAATACTGCTTGTATCCGCCAGAAACGCAAGGTCTTAAATGAACTCATAATCATTCAACTGTATTAATTCACATTCGTCTAAATTTTCAGTTTCCCAAAAACGCAACACCTCTTTTCTAAGATCGAATAACCTGTTTAGACAATCACCCCGACTAAGCTAACGAACTTCCGTAAACATTTTTAAGTCGTGGTGATTGGCGTTTACGTTTTTAAGAAAACTTACAAATTTTCTGTGCGTTAATGAATGATGACCCCCCCGTACTCTATTGATTATCCGCTCTGCAGTCTAAATAGCGGCATGATCACTTATAAATTTTGAGGAAGCATGTACATCAATTCCATTTCGCTTAAGCTGTCCTACGAAACCTTCATACTTCCCGGCCATAACGTTTGCACCATCCGTGCAAACTCCTGCTAATTTTGAAGCTTGTGTAACAGATATCAGGTTTTCAAAGACTACGTCGTATAATACCTTACCTGTTACATTACCGTAAAACGTTTCAAGTGAGTACATAGTTTCAAAAACATTGTACTCACTATCTATGCATCGAACACAAATGACCAATTGGCAAAGATCATTAATGTCGGTGCTTTCGTCGAGGCAAAAAGAAAAATATTCACAATTTTTTAACTTTTCCCTAATCACAGATTGTATATGTGCAGCTAAAATTGATGTGCGCTTGACGACACTATTTCGGCTCATGGGAAGCGTTTTTATTACGCTGCAATCGATTTTCAGTTTTTCCAAAACTGCATTGAAAAGCTTTTTTATAAATGCCCCATCGGAAAATGGTCTTCCCTGTTGTACTATTTCCAAAGTTAGTAAATTTGATATTTCTATATTTAACTCTTCTATCCTATCTTCATGCTCTTCTTCTTGTGATACCCAACTTTTCAAGCTATCCAAATAAACCTTTTTTTAATCTTATATTGGTTTTCCCTTTCTTTAACTTCATATTGTTTAACAGTGTTGCAAAATTGAAATTTTGAAATGGTACTAAACTTCAACTAAAAGAGTATTTTTCTCACCAAATGGTACTTTTTGTTGAAAAAAACCAATAATTTATGAAAATAAAAGGAACAAAAAATATTTTATTGAAATTCATTTATCTAAGTATTAATTAGCAAACAATATTTATATTTGAGGTACACATGTTAATAATATTTCTGTTATACATAAGCGTCAAGCTCCCCATCCATTTACAATATTATTGTAATTCAATTGATGCTCAGAAATGTGGTATTGATAAAATACCAAAAGCAATATGTGAAATGTCAGCAAACATTAGTTTCGTTCTTAATATTGGCTATATTTTTCAAAGAATTTTAAATATATTCAGTTCTGAAAGATCCCCTTGAACTCGGAATGGAGAATTAATATTATTATAGTTTTCTTTATCGTTAGTAAATAACATTAATAACATCAGTATTATGCTATTGGGTTTTCCAGAAATAAAATTTTCAGGAGTGAAGCTGATTATCACTTTTAAGGTTTTATGTTCAAAACTAAAATTAGTTCTTAATGTTTCGCAAATTGTCGAATAAAACGATTTCCTTAACATTGCATGTTTCTATAAATATGGTTTTCACTTAACAAGCATCCAATGCATCCCTTTTTATAAATTTTCTTGCCACTTGTAAGAACAAATATCCCATTTTGGAAATGAAAATATGAATCCTGGCGTTAACGCTAAGCATTTCAATATTAGCGTCGTTTATTATTTTTAAAATACAACAATATAAATTTTGCAACGAACACATGAAAACCTATGCCTGCTTTTGAAATGATCACATCACAGTTAAAAAGTTAAGAGTTAAAAAGCTCAAAAGATAAAAAGTACTAAAAACAACGCGGGGGTACTGCGGTATTTTTTATATGAAAAAGTACTGAAAAAAGTACCAAAGTACTGAATTTTTCAACACTGTTGTTTAATATCATTATGGAAATGATCATAATGCCTTTTCAAAGTATACAATTTCTTAAGTTCAAATGTTTTAAAACATAAGAGACATTGAAAATAATTAAATGCATTTTTTATCATAAAATATTTTTTATATGGCATAATTTATCTTTTTTTTAATAAACTCATCCGCTTGCACGTCCGTTATCGCTGTCTACAAGACTATTAAATGAAATTCTAATTTGAAGTTTACAGGTATACACAAATGTACATAGAAATGGATTTCCCTGGTCTATTTATTCAAAAATAAAATGAATTACATGAGAATTTTAACGTGAAAAAGTTATTTTAGTAAAAAGTTAGGGTATTCATAGTGGTAAGTAAAATAGAAAGGGTATTCACGGTGTTGGGTTACTCATACTTCAAACATCTGTGCATACGTTTTAATTCTAGCTAATGGTATATCATAACTTTTTACAAAATACCAAATGCGCACCTGAGTTTGCCTGCAAAAATGTATAAAGTCATTATAACAGGTCAAAGTTACGTTAAATAAATACCATAAAGTAGTAAGGTTTACTCTTTAGACTCGGTCATATAATTGTAGCATAAAAAAGTAAGCAATAAAAATAGTGCAAAACAATAAAGTTTCATTAATACATCAATAAAACACATCTTCTTACCCAAAAATTTTACCTGCTGTCACATTTGCTTTTATGTGTATAGGTTTACACATAAATTGTAGCAAAACAAGACTTTTTTAACTTGTTTTTTAAATATTTTTACCTACTTAAGAAAAGAGTTTTCAAAAACAAAACCCACCGATGCGATTGGTACAGAAACAAAAATATTTTTACAATCACAAAATACCAACAAATTCTTGTGGCTTTTTCTTTTCTTAATAATTTCTGCATTTAGGTACGTCTTTTTAACGAAAGAAAAAGGGACCCTGTTACAGGCATCAACGAATTTTGTTCACGAACAAAACACATATCGTTAGCTTAAATGCAAAACAATTATTTTGAAAATTTGAAATTTTTGTTGATTAGGATTCACTTTACATATATATTTTTATAAAATTTTAAAATTCTATCTTAAAAAATAACCACAATTGCACAATTGTGCAAAAAAATGGAAATCCCTGTTTTAAAATCATTGTACAATGTCAAAAACAGAAATAAAACAAAACAAAAACATAGATAATAAATAAAATAAAAAAGATAATAAAACAAAAAAAAAGATGTAAATACATACAGTTATTGTATATTTATTTATATACATAAATATATTTAGAGGCCTCAAAACAGGCCTTGCAATATTTGCGATATTTCCCGCTGAATGAGAGTGTTTCTCAGTAAACAATTATATTATATTATTATATTTTACGCTCGCAAAATAAAAGAGCGTAAGCGTACATGTGAATTAATTTGCACAATTGTGCAAGGCGCTGACATCCCTGATTTATAGTGACCTTGAAATCACCACAAATTCGAATACTTCCATTTTTCTTCATGATCGGAACGATAGGTGTCCCCCATTCACAATAATCCACCGGTCGTAAAATTTTCAACTTCACCAAACTATCTATTTCGCTTTCCACTTTTTCCCTAATAGATAAAGGCAATGGCCTCGGTCGGAAAAATTTTGGTACGACTTCTTCTTTAACTTTTAACACTGCTTGACTTTTTCAAAAAAGTCCTAAGCCCCCATCAAAAAGATTCTTTAATTTTTCTACTGTTTTCTACGAATCTTTTGTTACTTGATCTGCATAATTTAGTTTACAAATTTGAATTTCAAAAGTTTTTAAAAAATTCCTTCCCAGTAGAGGTCTGCATCTGTGCGATTAAACGACACATGAATTCACATATCAAACTAGCAAGTAGTGTGTTGTGTGTGATTTTAGAATCATACACAATTAATTGTGTGTAAGTAATAGCCTATCACTCAGTTTAGATGAGGGCTTTTACGACGTCGCTTTGTCGACGTCTCTTTTGGTTTGTTGGTGAGCGGTGTAGAAAAGAAAGAGGGGTTAACAAAATGACTCGTTTTGTATTTTGCATGTCGTTTTTTACATTTCTCTTTTAACTTTTTCTGTTTACGTTTTATTATTTTTCTTACTTTGAAGTGTGTGGTTGAAAATACAGTGAGACCTCGATTACCGATAATAGACGGGATCGGCAGAATTCTTGATTATTTATTTTTTTTGGTGTGTTTCTTATTTTATGTAAATATATAACGTTTTATTATGTAAACATGAGGAAAAAAGTAAATTTGGCAGAACATGCTTCCACACCGTTAAGATATTCTCTTTCTTCGTTTATTTAAATTTCTTTTGATTGTTCAAAATTTCGGATAATAGAGGCAATTTAAATCAGTGCAATTTAATTGTTTTCCATTTTATTGAAGCTGCCGGTTAATCGAATGACGGGTAATCAAGGCCATACTGCAAATAAAAAAAAGACATGCAACCAAAAATCATCGTATGAACGCAAAGAGATTTTGGAAGTTGCTTTAAAAGGGAATCAAGATAAAACGACGTCGTAAAAGCCCTCATGTGAATTGAGTGTATGTGTGCAAAGCGTTCAATTATTTATGTGAGTGTTGTGAGAGAAATATTTGATACAGGTATAAATAACCAATTTGCTCTTTAATTCGAGTAAATACACTTGTGTGTAGGGATGGAACGATACTTTTACTCGATGTGGTATCGCTCGTAAAGTATCGATACCTATTTAGTATCGAAAAAAAAGTATCGATACTTACTTGTATCGGTACTTGTATCGGTTTGTATCATAAAATAATAGAAAGCATAATTTACAAACGTCCCTGTAGGAAGTCAAACACGTTTCTAACTAACTTCAAACTGGTTTTTTTTATAACCACAACTAGTTGATTAAGTGACTTTTTTCCTTGTCGACGACTCACTATTTTAACATAGGCATGTCATAGGCAGTAGTCAATTGGCCATCTTTGCATGACTTTTTAACTGACTACTAACTACTTATTTTTCAACCTATTTGTAATTAATTAAAAGTATTGTCAGTTTATAATACATTATTTAAATTTTAAATAATTTTTGTCATAAAAATATGTGTATGCATGTTTATATGTCATACATACATATGTATATCTTTATATTCACGTTAGTTTAGATGGCAGATTTTTAAAAATTGATATGTACCTTTCTGAAGGAACCGAAGTAACAGGGACTATAAGATATTCCATTGTAACTTTAAAAAATTTTTCCTCTAATGGTCGTTCATTGTTTTGTCTTATGCTTGCAATTGCATTTGGATTTGGAATTGCATTTTTCCAACATTACAAAAATATTTGACATTGCAGTCCCTATATATGCATGTAAAAATTTCGATTGGGGATTAGCTTAGGAAATTAAAAAAAAAGTAAAAAGCAGTGCTAAACAATCCATACCACTTGCCATTCTTGTTGTTTGTATTCATTGCTGTAATTCAGCACGAATTATTAATAGCAAGTAAAAATTTGCTGCAAAAAACTATGTGTGTATAGCTGCCGTTAGATGTCTTCAGAGCTGTATTTTAAATAATAAAAATATCGATATTTATATTTTTCCTATCGATATTTTCGATATTTTAAGACTATCGATAATATCGATAGTCTATCGATAGTTGGCCAGCACTACTTTATATATTTTGATATAGAAACAATTATTTATGAAAATTTTGCATTAAACTGCCCAAAATGATGATCTATAGTAGTCCTGAAATAAATACGCCACATAATTGCTAGTACATAAACAGATTTGTATTGATTTAATTTTTAATTATTTTAAAATGTTTGTATATATTTTTTTCATTTGACTTCATGGCATGCTTGTTTTACTTATTTTGCTTTTATTTGTGTTTTACGTGTGCCTTTTTGGTTGATATCTGCATGAGATTTAAACCAATTTGTAGTCATTTAAAAAAAAGTTAATTTATAGTTAGTGTTTTTTGCAACTGACTATTTTATTTACTACAGGGGTTCTTATTAGTGTTTTAGTGCTATACAAAACAATAAGAACTACGACTTGGGTTGCCAGATATCAAAAGTCAAATAACTGCACAATAGAAAAAATTCACCTGGACTACCTATAAGAAAATATAAAATTTTACTTCAGATTTTATTTTGCAATAAAAAAAAAAAATATTTAAAAAGCAAAGAAACGTAAAACTTTAAATTCAGTCTTATATCATATTACAAAATTATAATCAGGGCGAATTTGCTACAAGTGGCAGTGAAAAGACAGTTCGAACCAATTGGTTTTGGTTTCATAATATACAAGATGACCCGTGCGAATATTTCGCACCGTTAGTCGTCATTTTTGTAGCATAAAATGAAAATAATTAATAGAAATTTTAGTAACTTCAATACATATTAAAATATAATTTTAATCAAAGAAAATATTAATTTTTCAATTTTTAATTATTTTTCGTCATTAGTGTTAGAAATTAGCTTTAAAATGAGATATCATTCATTAAATTTGATGCGGTGGTATGGGAGATATTTGCAACCGACAAAAAAAAGTGCTTTAGAAATAATATATATGATTATTTATAAATAGTTGACATTTCGAGACGTTAACATCAGCTGTTTCTGTGGTTTTTGTTTTGTTGTAGTATTACTGCCACCGTTTATATAAATTCAACTTGGTATATATTAAATTAAATCAAATAAAAAAGTACATAAGCAGCCATGTTACGAATCGAGTGAAATTGAAATCAATAGAGATTTCCAGTTAAAATTTTGTTTAAATTACCGTCGTTTTTTTATTTTGAGGTAAGTTCTAATAAAGATAAGATGTACTCATAGTATGAAGTATATAAAACAAAATTATTTAATGAGCTTTAAACACTGGATCGGTTTTTAAGTTTGTTCGATTTTGATTTCACTCGAATTCGAATTTTTTTTTGTATTGTTATTTGCAGAATTTAATAACTCTATTACTTTAGTTGTAAGCAAAAATGTTTGAAATTGTATTAAAATTAATTAATTAAAATTGTAGCCTTTATTCGGTCATATGAATGGATTCTTGTGAATAAAGATTATCAGAAATATCTCAAGTGCATGCACAAAAAGTATTGCTAGATGGCATGACTAACAAACGAGATCAATTTATATAAGTTTGTACGTTATTATCAAAAAGTAATTTCAATTTTTGGGAATACAAAATTTTAATATCAAAAGATTTTGCTATTCGTGCTTAATTCCCAGTTTTTATTCTTGACAAAAACACTTGAAATTTATTGTTGACGGGATAAGCTATTCCTATGCATTTCACTGCTTGCTTAGGCCAGATCATCAGGAAACTTCATCCATAAAGATTTTAGACAAACTAAAGATATTAAACCAAATAAAACTGTTAAACGTATAAGAATTATAGCAACAGTTCTACTTGTAACAATATCAAAGCTTGAACAAAACACATCAACAATAAACAACAGTGGGTTTATCTCATCTTACATTCCCCACTACAATTAGTTGAAATTCTCTCAACATTAATTGTAGTTGTAAGTAGGTTAAGAAAAACAAAATAAAAACAAGCAACCAGTGAAATGCATAGGAATAGCTTATCCCATCAACAATAAATTTCAAGTGTTTTTGTCAAGAATAAAAACTGGGAATTAAGCACGAATAGCAAAATCTTTTGTACGTTATTTTTATCGCATTTTTGAAAAACTGGACCTCTATCTCATTAATTGGAATGTTTGTCGACAAAATAGAAATTGTTTCCTTACAATTTTTTCTTAGTACATATATGATTTTGTTCTAAACAATAATAAAAATAAATAAATTTCAAAATTAAATAAAGTTTTTTAACTGGACAAATGGTCAATCCAGGCCGTCTGGCAACCCTAACTACGACCCATCAGCAGGGTTGTCAGATGTGGCGATTTCTCGCCAAACGTGGCGATTTTCTACCATGTTCGGCGACCTAATTTTTGATTTGGCGACATGGCGATTTTTTGGCGATTTCTACAATAGTTAAAATCGCCAACTGGCTTTTTTGGTGACCTATGAATTTGTTTTGAAATTCGTTAAATTCAATACTTAGAAATAATATTATAATAATAATATTAATTCTCGTATTTTTATGAATGAAATTTCAGGCAATCATATGTATGATAGGTATTTGAAGGTATGTTCAAATGGCTGATGAAGTTAATAAAAATCTTCTAGAAAAGTGTTTCTTATACATATATAAAATTGCTCTTGAAAAAATCAATAAATAGAATTCCTTAAAACACTAATATATTTTAAGTCTATAAACATTTTCACATTATACATATGTACATATGTGGCAATTTATTATCACAGATAAAATATGTCGTTGTTAGTGATATTTTAAAGATTTTTATGAAGCCTATCACACCTTTGGACGTTTATGAAACACAATGGAAAAAATAAGTGTTGGTTAATTGGAAACATAACTAAATAAGTTTAGGCCAACATTTAAAAGCTACAAGGATACGGCAGGTACGTAAAATTTTAAGGACTTTACTTTGGCTGTCCTTAATATGTGATTATTACAACTAGTAATGCCTGTGAAACTATGAACTCCACTAAAACTCGCCTTCGAATTAGAATGCAATACGAGCTTCTAGACTCGTTATTAGGAGTTATACAGGCATGCTCTGTAAATCAAAAGATTTCAAATCACAATTGTGATTAATGGGTGTTTTGAAAACCACAAAAGTTTTAACTTAGTTAAAAACGGTGGAAACAAATAAGCAAGTAAAAAAAAAACGGCGGCCACTTAGCTGACTGGTTTAAAATCACAATTACGAAAAAAGCTTTTTGTCCTGAACACCTTTTTTGTGATTTCAATTCACTTTCACAAAAAGTGATTTTCAGAACATGTCCGATAAGTTATATGAATGGGAATAGTACATGTTGCACTTCTTTTGTACTTTCGTTGGATAAATGTAATACCCTCACAATGTATTCCAAATTAGAAGACAAATAGCGACTCTTGACGGTGAAGCGTTTTAGATATATAATAAAACTGCAACTATTGAATATATGTAGTGCATTTCTAATATTTGTTATGTACTAGCCGCAAAAAAATCTTTTTTTGTTGCTTTAACCTTTTTTGTGTTCACTAACTATTTTTATTTCGCTCTAAATAAAAATTTAGCAAAATATATATTATGGCGACTTTTTTTGAATTTTTGGCGTATTTAAGCGATACGGAACTAATTTGGTTTTTAGAATTTATAAAAAATATTTTTAATAAATTAAAAAATATGTATTTTATTGTCAAAAACTTGTAAACAAAGGCTTTGGCGATTTTGGCGATTTTTGATATTGAATTTGGCGAAAAAGGTCAAAATCAATCTGACAACCCTGCCCATCAGAATTTTTGTGCAAAACACAAAGTGTAAAGTTTGAGACCACTTTAATTTACCACCAAGTATCAATTTCCTTTCGAAAAATCTTTTTTATCTTAGGAAACAAAATTTTATATAACGTTCAGGATAATAACCTTTTATTTACCTTTTATTCCAGAAATGAACAATGTTACTATGAATTTATTTTCAATGTTTTTTATTTTTAAATTGATAAATATATAATGAAGGGTGGTTAAACCATAATCCACGATAATTGTGAGTCACCTTAACGTCAAGTTTTTTGCGCAACTTAAATTGACCTTTCTTTGTTTCAGTATTCAAGTACTTCTATCATTGAGAGGTACACAATTGAGCTGCTCGTTAAGATTGTTAAAGCCTTTTTCGAAAATGGGCATTCAATCAAAATTCATTTCGTGCACATCGTGATTTTTTTGGTCAGCATAATCGACCAAATTTCAGCAAACCGGGTCGGTAGGTAATGGGAAAACATTTGTGCATGCTCGCCCAGTTAGTTCTGCGGCTGGCAGTGTTATCGGGCCGTACTTCTTCGAAAATGAGGTCGGCCAAGCAATTACCGTGAATGGTGTTCGCTACCGCGACATGATAACGGACTTCCTATAGCCAGAAGTTGAGGAAATGGACATAGACGATATGTGGTTTATATTTCAATACCAAAGTGAAAATATTACTTTTGACCGATACCGAGTATTTTTTTACCGATACTACTTGGTAGTCGGTTGCTAAGTATCGATTACAAAAATACTTGGTACTTATATAAAAGTATCGAATATGTACTTGTATTTACTCGTATCGTTTCATCCCTACTTGTGTGACGATGTACATATTGTGTTTTATAAACACAACATGTGTTTTGTGTTTTAAAATTTTTTTTTATCGTATTGAAAACAAAATATTAGTAAAAAGATGTTGCATTAAAAAGTGATACAAACTTTTTAGAAGCAAAAAGTAGTAGTTTTATTTATTTTCTTTTTATGCGTTGAGCATATGCGTGCGCGAAATTCTGTTTAAAATAGCAACTCAAATATTTTCGTTAAGCCGTTATGACAAAACATTTTTTATTCATTGAATAGAAATAGAATTGATGGAATGAAACGGTAAATGTTAGAAAGAGTAAACTATAAAAAATGTAAACAAAGTTTTTTAGTTTTTTATACCCTTCACCGAAGGTAAAAGGATATATATAACTTTGTCATTCCGTTTGTAATTTCTACAATATTGATCCTACACCCTCTAAAGTATATATATTCTGGGTCCTTATGAAAAGCGAAGTTCAAATCCGGTTGTCCGTCTGTCCGTCTGACCGTCTGTCCGTCTGTCTGTTGAAATGGGTTTTCCGAACCCCCAGATATGATGGGGGCTTGGTTGGGGTCTCTTTCTGTCAGGTATTCTTATTATAATTTTGCTATTGAAATTCAGCCAGATCGGTCCACAAATGGCTGAGATATGAGCAAAAAACCACGACTACCTATAATTTTTTCCAAAAATCCCTTGTGGTTGTTGTATTTTTATTACTTTTTGCTGTATATCTGGGGAACGGCAAAAGCCAAAGTTTCCAAATTAGGTACACACATTTAGGCTGTCAATACACAGCATCCTACAAAATGTGGGCGGGATTGGAGAAGTGAGCGTGGTACCTCCCGTACAAAAAAAATTAAAAATTGTAGAAAAAGTAATTTAAATTTTTGGGAATACAAAATTTTAGTTTCAAAAGATTTTGTTATTCGTGCTTAATTCCCAGTTTTTGTTCTTGACAAAAACACTTGAAATTTATTGTTGATGGGATAAGCTATTCCTATACATTTCACTGGTTGCTTAGGCCAGATCATCAGGAAACTTCATCCATAAAGATTTTAGAAAAACTAAATTTATTAAACCAAATAAAACTGTTAAACATATAAGAATTATAGCAACAGTTCTACTTGTAACAATATCAAAGCTTAAACAAAACACATCAACAATAAACAACAAATTTCAAGTGTTTTTGTCAAGAACAAAAACTGGGAATTAAGCACGAATAACAAAATCTTTTGAAACTAAAATTTTGTATTCCCAAAAATTGAATTACTTTTTCTACAATTTTTAATTTTTTTTGTACGGGAGGTAAATTTTAAGGCTGCCATATGTCCTATGGATATGACTTATATACCAAAATATCGGAAATTTTTAGCAGAACATATTTTATAAAAAACTCGGCAAAATCGGTTCAGATACAAAAAAGTTATGACCAAAAGTTTTTGTGCACTGAAAAGACCTGAAATCTTTAGTAGAAAATATTTTCTGAAAATTTCGGAAAAATGGGTTCAGATGAAAAAAAGTTATGGCCAAAATAAAAATTTTTTTATTAAAATACCCATTTTCGGGAATCATAGATCTTCCCGAGTCCAAACTTTATTTACATATACTAGCATAATGCTCAATATGATTTTCGTTATCATCCTTCTTTATTATTTCATCTATTTAACGAAATTATTTTAACATATCGTAACTAGAAATTTTTCTGTTTTTTGCTACATAAAAACTCCCCAAAAAGATAAAAACAAACACGCATACTTACATGACACAAACTATTTTGGTGAATATATTTCCATATTTCGGTTCACAACTGAAATAAGTTTTATGGTTTACAACTTTGCTATTGTGGTGAACAAAAACATCAAAAGAAATTACAACTCAACACAGTAAACAATAAACGGGCCATATTTAATTTTAATGATACTCAAACAACGTTCCTTCATGGTTTAGTTGTCTAGGGGGTGTGTTAAGTTAGAAACTGTGAGTTCTCTGGTTCGAATCTTGTTTTTTTAAAAAGAAAATTTTTTTTTAAATTTTTATTTTTTTATGTTCTAAACACGATTTAAAAAAAATATTTACCAGTTTTCGCTTTTTAAATTTAATTTATAATGAAGTTTAAAGTATTATAAATATGTATGTATACATATGTAAAATTATTTAGTTTTTGTCTAGTTGCTTTGTACTCTTCTCCCACAATGGTGAAGGGTATATAAGATTCGGCACAGCCGAATATAGCACTCTTACTTGTTTTTTTTTTTTGTTATTGTTTTGTTTATTTTATTAAATGTAGTCAACGTTTTTTTATGAGAAACACAAAAATAAAACAAACAAAAAAGCGGTAAGTCGCTGAATTTGCCCATAAACCGCTGATTCAGCAACACTTTTAATATTTTAAGCTTGAAAAGTCAATTTTAAGTTGAGCAATTTTAATTATTTTTTTGACATTTACTGGTTCTTTCTATCAACTCTATATCATCAATGAATAAAAATATAGTGTAATAAGTGCTTAAGAATTATTGCCTTTGTATACTGGTTTTGTCATATTTAAAAATATTTTTTTTTATAATATTATTATTGTTATTGTTTTTGCATATAAAAAATACATTTATTACAACCATTTCATTTTATTACTTTTTTTATTAAAATTTTAACTTTCCTCTTCCCTTAACAAAATAAGAAAGTCAAGAAACACACGAATGATTAGTGTGATTTTTAACTTCGCTCAGGTTTTTTTATTGTAATATGTATGAATTCGAGTTCATCAAACAATAAACAATAATAGAGAAACACACACAATTAGTGTAAGTGTGTGTGGCTTACTTTTTAAAGAACGGTGTTTTGTTGATCTCTTATTAAAAATGATTGAACGTTAATGACTCGCTCTCATTTTTTACACATTTGATAAGCATATCAAATACACACACAGCATTCATTTGGGTACCAAATCATTTCTGCAGGCCTCTACTACCCAGTACTGGAGGGCCGCCATCCCTAATAACTACTATTGGTATCACTTTTTACTTTTTTACCATATTTAACCTCCACGTCACATGTTCCAATCGGAGTTATGTTAACACCATTATAGGCTTTCAACAACATATCAACCTTCTTAAGTTTATAGTTCATAAAGAAAGATTTATAAGTGCTATCAGAAATTACGTTGTTTTCCGACCCCGTATCCAATTCCATTTCAAAAGGTTTATTTTTTACAAAAATTTTAATTTCAATAGGACCATATTTAAAATAAAATTTAAATTTTTAGACTTACATACTTTTTTTAAATGACCTACTTGATTGCATTGGTTGCACTTACATATATTTTTAAATTTACAACTTTCACTTTTGTGATTTTTGTATCCACATACTCCGCACTGTTGTTCTGTAGATTTTTCTTTATGCTGATGTGACACGTTTTTTGTAAACTCTTTTCTGTTTCTACCTCTGTGTTTTTTTATAAAATTTAGATTTTCTTCCTTCACGTCGTATTGGTGCTTAACATATTCCGCGTTGTTGGCAATTTCAACAACCTTTCCGAATTTGTACGTCACCGGCTCCAAAAATATTTTATCACGGGCCGGACCCTTTTCCAACCCAATCACAAATTTGTCTTTAATTGCGTTATCTAAAGATAATCCAAACTCACAATACACAGCCAAAGATCTCACACGCACTGCCAATTCATTTATTGCCTCTGTGGATGACTTTGATGCGTTATAAAATTTGTAACGTTCTGCAAAACCAGAAGTCGCAGGCTTAAAATGCGTGCTCATCACTGGCAGGCATTTGAAATGTAGTAACAGCATCTTCAACTTTTGCTGGACTCACCAAATTTTGAAGTAACATAAACGACGTTTCACATAATGAAGTGAGTAAGATTCGGCTCATCTTGTATGTCATTAGCCAGAAAAATTTGTTCTAATTGGTTCTGAAACACTGACCAATTTTTTTGAGTGTGTTCAAAGTTTGGCACTTTACCCAAAATAGCTGCACACATGTCTTATTTTTCAACAAAAAATTTCAAGATTTTTTTCTTTTTAATAATTTTAATTGTTATTCTTTTTAATTTGTTGATCCTCGTCGCCACTGTAATAAACTCTTCTTTTAATTAAAGACACGTTTAAATAGTTTATTATTATGATTACATTCTTTAAAGTTAGTATGTGTAAAAATGATTGCATTCTTTAAAACTACTGTTTTGGTTGCTCTCACTTATTTGGTATTTTAAGCAACAACTAACTTATGGAATTATACCGTTAGTTATTATTGGGGTATTCACAAGGTGTGCTATCATGTTTTATTCTCATAATGTTCTAACATTTTACAATGGTTTAAAAATATTGTTGTTGCTTTGTAAACAAAAAGTGTCTTAAATTAATAGAACGTTGCTTGCTATGTTTATTGTGCTGTCGTAATTAATCAAAAGAGACCAGAGCTGAGCGACTGAGCCGTATCGCGTTAATTCTTGTAGCCGTCGCCGTTGATGGTATAATTTTATCCGGTTAACATCAAAATTTGAACTGCGGCTAGTAATTTTTGCAAGAAATCACTTGCGGCGTCAAATAAGATCGGCTTATGACTCTGCTGTTTGGTAAACAAACAAAATAAAATTTATTTCTTATTTGCGTCTGCAAAATGGAAAATAGTCAAGTAAGATCCAATTTAATTTATTAATTCATGGAAAAGAATTAAAAAATATTTTAATGTTAGTTAATTATTTATTTTTTATATTTGTTTTAAATCAGCTGATTTAAATTCAAAATAGCATACTAAATTATGAGGGGTTGTTCACAACAGTCGTATTTTTTCATGTTATTATTTTAAGACATATGACTTTATGACACCTTGTGAATCCCCCATATGTATTTTACTTCTTATGTAGGTACCTTAAAACATTCTTAAAACATTTGTTATACGAAACAAACTCACTCACTTATTGTACTTTGAAGTTTACGCTGGGTCTCCACGTAGCAATTTTTATTGGGAAGCACAAGCAATAACGTCGGCAGAACAATGAAAGACCAATGGAGCAATAATTGCTGATTATATTGCTGGAGAACACTTGAAATTGCTTTGCCATAAATTTGCAATTTTCACCGCGAGTAGTTGTATAAAGTTTTGTGGCTGTATTTATAACAAATGTTTTATGTTGTGTTTTGAAGTGGTTGTTAAATTTTTTTTTTAATTAATAAAATAATTAATTGCAATTGTCGTAGCTGTGTTTTGTATTACTTTTTTGTTTATTTGCGTTTGCTTTTGTTGATATGGACGTTTATTTAAAAATATAATACATAAAAACTTTTTCTGTATTTTGTTGAAGTATTTTTCACTTGGCGGCCTTTTCTTGATTGCTTTTTTAATAAATAAACACACAATAAATAAACAACCGTACAGAGAAATAAAATGTCAGATAAATTACAACTGATTTGACAGCAGATTGATAAGCAATAATTGCTCAAGCAATCAGAAGAGCAATCATTGCGCAATGGATTGCCACTCATGGCAATTGAGCAATAAAATTTGAAGTTTGCCGCAATAAATATTGCTACGTGGAGACCCGGGGTTACACATTAAAATAAGATAAAATAATAAACTATTAATTAAATATTAAAACTATAAAAACGTGTGTTTAATTAAAGTTTAAATTATTTGTTTTTTACCCGTTAACTTTTAATAACTCGAAATAAGTTTACTAAATTCCTCAGTTTCGTTTAAGATGGCAATTAAACACAACAATAAGACTATTTAATAGTTTGTAAAAAAATCCAAATTATCTTAAGATAAACCTTGGTTTACCAGCCCTGTAAGCGCTGACCAAAAAGTGTTTACGTTTGCGGATGTCCCTCATATGGTTAAACTGGGTCTGATGTTTGAGAATGAGTTTTTATCTTCCCGCACAATAGCAGATTTGCTGAGGCACACATCACAGTCGGATGCTTCCATAACGTATAAGATATCTGTCGAACACCTCACGCTTAAAGGTCCAGGTAAATTGTTCTTATAAAAAAAAAGAATAAATGCTACAAAAAAGTAAAATTAGCAACACAATTGTTCTCCAACACAACATCTAATGCGATTAGACGATGCTACTCCCTTGGATTAGATCTATACAATACTTCTAAAACCGCAGACTTCTTTCAACTTGTGAATGATTGGTTTGATGTTCACAAGTCCACATTGGCGACATTTAAAAACCCTGGCAAGGTAAATTTTCTTATTTTATTACTTAATTACTTAATTGCACTTAAACCGCTAAAAAACAATATACATGTGTAAAATTTCATTACTTTTTAAAGGAACCATACGGCATTGCTCTAGGGTTGCAAAAAAAAACATTACTAAAAATGAATAAAGTAATGCCAATTCCAATTGTTCCCGGCAAAAGAACTTTGGATCTTTCCAAAAAGGAATAATTGCTAGCAACAATGCGTTGATGATGCTTCACGAATACGTGGAACAGTTTAACATGTCATATGTAGTGACCAATCGTCTAAACCAAGACGTAATAGAGCAGTTTTTTGGTGCTTTACGTAGCAATGGAGGTTTAATTGACCACCCATCTCCAAGAGATTTTAAGAACAGGCTTCGAAAGTACATCCTTGGTAGGTTTTTAACAATATTTTTATGACTTTTTAAATAATATTTTAATTTTTGTATACCTACATACATATGTATGTGTGTTTTCAAATTAATTTTTACCGAGAAACACGGAGCATTTAAATGGAAAGGGAAATGTCCAAGATGATACCACAGAGTGGCTTAATAGTTTCAATAAGTCGTTTGATATCACAGAAGGAGTAACGAAAGACAATGATGAAGAGCTCCCTGAGATTGAAAGAGATTTTGATGACCTCCATGAAACAAATAAAGACGAAATATCGAAGGGATCATTGAAAAAACCAAATGACATTTTCATGAAAGAAATAAAAGAGCTAGAAGCAATTTTTCATAACATTAATGGCAGAGAAATTTCACACTGTAAAAACTTAAAAAAGCTTCTGATAGATCAAAGCAAAAATGTTAACCTGCCGGAAATAGAAAAAACTTCTTTCCACAAATGTCGAATTTACTTCAGGATACGTCATTTAAACAAGAGGCTAAGTCATCAAAAGTCTGCAGAAAAGGCAATGGGATTTAAGAAAATGATTAAAATCAAACTCTAGGTTAAGCTTTTATTTTAAAAGTAAGCAGGTATGTACATGCATATTTAAAACTTGTTTGAAAATCATTATTTCTTGACCATTTTATTTATAATTTTTAATTTCTAGCTTTTATGTTCTGTTAGCAACAAACCAACCAAAAAATTAAAGCAGTTGAAATTTAATATAAGTATGTAATTTTACATAATATAAAATTATTTTCATAAAATTTGTTAATAGTTTTTCTTAGTATTAATTTAATTTATTCTGTTTGTAATAAATTATATTCTTTATTTATGTGGTGTTTATAGAACACGAGCTCCTTACTCGTCCGTGCAACTAACTTTTAAAACAAAAACTAAATTTCCAAATTTGTTTTTTTTTTTAAATGTAAGTTGAACGGACGAGTAAGGCGCTCGTGTTCTATAAACTACAGATTAATGTTTAATTATTAGGTCCATTATTACAACTTAAAGTTAGTTTAAAGTAGAATTTTGCCGGACCTCTGCCATTATAGCAATATAACTTTTACCCAACGTTTTTATCATGAACAATTTTTTATACGTCCGACAAAATCCTGCTTTTAGCCACACGCAAAGAAAAAACATGGTTGTGGTAAACATATTCTAAGAGCAACATATTATGATAAGAATTATGATTGTAGTCACCATATTAAGATTATTATTGAATCATATTATGACTAAATGTACTCGTACTATTACATCATAATATTTTTCCCTTAATCATATTATTATTCTGTTAATCATACTAAGTTAAGAAGTAATCAAATTATTGTCATGTTAATCATAATAAGCTAAGAAGTAATCATATTATCATCATGTTAATCATAATAATTTTAGAAGCAATCATATTATGATACAGCACCTTTCATAGCTGTCATAAAAATACAAAATAAATTAAAATATTTTTGCATCGATTTTTTATTTTGTGGCTTTTTACAATTTTTCTTAATGTTAACAAAATAGCGGACTTCAATATAAGGCTTGCAAAAGAGCAAATGAAAAATCTGTGGTTTTCATGGGCAACCGCGTGTGTCCATTTTTTCGATTTTAAGATGTTGATCACTTTTATAAAATATAACGAAATCTCTGTGTGTTTTGTTATTGGATTTTACAAAAAAAACTATGATATTTTGCATTTGCACTATTAAATCACTAATACTTGAATGAACTTCGCTAATGTTTTAATTTTTTCATTTCTTTAAACTTTTTTTATTGAATTTTATCTTTTAATTGGTTAACCGCTCACAAATAAAAAAACGACACAACTGCTTCAAAATTATTTTACAAATGGCGCTAACATAATATGATTAGAGTAAAAATAGTTTGATTGCATCTTTAACATAATATGATAAATGTATAGAAATTTATCATGTTATGGCTATTAAATATCATGATATGGTTGTGAGAAATATAATATGTTTAGAAAGTTATCATAATTAAGTTGTTAGAAAAATAATTATTTTTCGGTCAACAATACTCAAATTCATAATTGCGATAAACATTGATATGTTTACAGTAACTATAATATTGTTGATATTAAATAAAAATAACAATTATTTGTGTACGACAACAATATATTGTTACATTGAACATAGTGTTGTTGCCGTAACCATGCCCAACCATATTTTTTCTCTGCGTGCAACTTTATGTCGCAGTGGCCTGTAATGTTATCCCTTTGTGAACCTTATAATTACTTTCTAGTTATCTTATTTATGCTTCTTTTTGTAAGTAAGGATAAGTTTTTGTTGAAATAAATAATCAAAAGAATTATTTAAATTACTTAACATTAAACACATGTCAGGCTAAAAAAGGAACACAAATGCATATATTGCATTTTTCCAAAAGTTGTATTAAAATACTTTGTTTTATATAGTGGATACTTTGAGTATCAGTTATCTTTACCATAACTATTCTTAAAATCTGGAAAAACTACGATCATTAAAAAAAAACATTTTCCTTTTAATGAGCCAGGCAGAATTGGTTTCGTTTCCTAACCTGGCGCATTCGATACCAATTTTACTTGACTACCCTACAAAATGGTAGATTACATACTTTTTATCGTTTGATAATGATGACAGCACTGAATGACTGGGCCATTTATAATTTTATTATTAAAAAAAAATGAAATTCAAGTCGCTCTTAGTTAAGTAAGCAGAGGAATTAATCCAGAAAGAACCAAAAACTATACAAAAACGTTTTTACTCATTTGTACCACTTAACATCCACAGTAACACAATAGTTTACCACCATTCCCCCAGCTGTCCAATTATTGCTTCTGAAATTTCCATTCGCCGATACTTAAATAACCACCAACAATTTTATTGCAGCGTGTGGTCGTACCCTTTTTTCCTGCTCTTCCTGCGCGACAAATGCTATGGGTATGTACCCATCGCATGTCATAGGGAATTCCAATACCCATGAATGTGTTTTGGTTATCTGCCATACATAATATCCACCCAGCGGTAAATATTGAAAGGACTGCAAGTTGCAGGCCTTTTTTGAAGGCCTCTTACTCCTTTCTAAAAGATTCGCTTCGCATGATATCCTGCCTTCAGAAGTATGCCTTCTAGAAGGTATAAACTTCTTTTTTAAAGACCTTCTGAAATGTTCAGTACACATTCGCTACTCCCTTCTTTGAGAAGGGAGAAAGGAAGGTGTTCAGTTTTATTTACTTTTTATTTTTAGTGACCTTCCTTACTCCCTTCTTTGGGAAGGGATCGAAGATGTTTTTAAAGGAAGTGTGGAAGGCCTTGCGCCCAATGACAACCTGTGTAAAAAATAAATAAGTATGGAATGCGGCGAGAAGGGTTTCTGACTGCTTGTGACTGCTAAATAAGGCCTTCTGTTAGGCCTCTTTACTCATTCTAGTTACCGCTGATCATGTTTAAAAAAATACCTTCAGTATTTTTGGCACTTCTGTGTAAAAATGAAAAAAAATTTACCAAAAATGTACTTTGTCACTAGGCAGGTATGGGACTATGTACATATAATTTATGATATTTAAAATAATTTTGTTCGTAACATCAGCAGTTCCTATGTAAAACTACACATAAGCTATACATTTTTATAAAAAATAGGACCACGAGGGGTCGGAGGAGCAAAATCTGCTCTCCGAAGCTATCTGACAGATTTTAATGAAATTTAAAACATAGATAGATTCATATTTATATAGACACTTCAGCTATGTATTTATTTAAAAAATAGGATAACGAGGGGAGATAGGGAGCAATTTATTCCTCTCCAAAACTATCCAACAGATCTTAAGGAAATTTAAAACATAGATAGATCCATATTTCCATAGACACATAAGCTATGTATTTTTTAAAAAGATGACTAAAAGGGTTATAGGGGGCAATTTCTGCCTCTCCGAAACTATTTAATAGATTTCAAATTTAAAAAATATAAAGGTTTTTATTTATTTGGACACATTAGCTATGTATTTTTTTTCAAACTATGACCACGAGGGGCAAATTACATGTACGTTTTTGATCGAATATTCACCTTTATTGTGTTTGGCGTATTTAAAATACGCCTACGACTACATACTACCGAAAAATAAAAAAAACAACCTGTGTGTATTATTGGGCAACAGTTATTTAGAACTATCAGATTAGTTTGCTACATACCTATTTCAGAAGCAATTATGTTGCATAGTAGCCTTTTTCCAGATCCCTTAGGTCCAACTAAACATAAAGTTTTTGATTTCTCCACATTAAAAACTCCCATTCCGAACAAGAAGTCTTGGATAACCATTTTGATGTCTGCTTTGGCAGGGCTAAGAATACTACAAATAAGAATATATTTAAGTTTTATTTAATAATGAATATAATACTAAGATTAATAAAAGTTTTACACCTTTCACATGAGATGGAAGGCTTATAAATAAGTTTGTAGTTTTGTTTACAATCTTTACAGGTGGCTGTGATATGATAATTGGGTTATTGCATTTTTTGGCATACTTTGCTTTAAATGTATGTATGTTTTGAATATTTTGTTATAAATGTATGTTTATGTGATTTATATGAAAATTTAAACAAAAGCAAATCTTAGATGATTCTAGATAACCATTGGAACCATGGCTGATGAATTCTCTAACAAAACAACAGGGAAGCCCTAAATTGCTTACAAGGAGGCACTTTGCAAGGCTCTAAATCCAGTAGAAAGGATTTTTGGTCCTTATTGTAGGACCCTGGGTTTGGCTGGAAAAGTAGTTAATGTATGCGCAGTATTGCACAATATAAATCTTGGAGCCTCAGATAGCTGTTAACTTGGCACACCTTGTTCAAAAGCGAAACGGTTCCATGACCGATTTATATCATATTTTTTTTTTAACATAAATAGAATGCCTGAATAAAATACAATTGGGGGATTTACATAGTGTGCTTGCTATCAAGTCATATCGTCATAATGTACTAAAAATTACTTTACAATTGCTTAAAAAAAATATTGTTGGGTTTCAAACAAAATAAAATTTTTAATGCTGTGTTAATTGATTCGTCATAACAAGGGATGAGATTTTCATGTACTAAAAAATCGAAAATACGCGTTTAAAATCCAAAATATGCACTAAATGCTTAAAAATGTCCATTAAAATAGATTTTTAATTTTACTTAAATAAAAAATTGTTGGTACCTATTGTTATTCGAATATCTTTAAAAACTTAAAAGTAACTAATTAAAATTTTTGTTTGTTTATATAAATAATTACTGTTTTATTTAAAGTAAAACTTTGTCTTGTGCTTAAAGAATGCCAATGCATATTGAAAAATTCATTTTCAGATCCCACTTTGATTCCAGATCAAGAATATTTTATTTTTTAAATTCCTTTTTTTTTTTTTTTTTTTTTTGCAAAACGTTTTGGATTAATATTAATTTGTCAGGCTATTCTTCCTTTCACATTCTGCAATATCAATTTATTTGACTTGAGTATTAAGTTAACTAAATCCCTCCTAATTTATTATTTTTTCACCAATATATACGTAGTTGGAAAATGCAAATGCTAATTGACTTCTGATGTTATTAAAATTTAATAAGTATTTCGTTTACTCTTTTAATTGCATAATCATCGGTATGAAGAAGCTCTTCAAACATTCTTAAACAACTCAAAGTTTTTTGATTAGAATTCCGAAGCGTCTGGGCAGGCCCCATCTTGTTACTTGTGCTGGGAAACTATCGATACTATCGATAGTCTTAAGCTATCGAAAATATCGATAGGAAAAATATCAATATCGATATCATTATTATTTAAAATGCAGCTATGAAGACATGTTACAGCAGCTATACACACCAGAGAACTGCAAAATCACAATTTTTCTTGATTTATTCATACGCTAAAATTTACATTCACTCTTTGCTTGTAAAACAAAGTTCAACGTTGGTAATTTTTACATCGTTTCGTACACATTTGATTTTTGCATTTATTCGTTTTTTATTGAAAGTAATTTATTTACATTTTTGTTGCTCACGCAATATAACACAACTGTGTAAATTCAAAAGAACACATACTCATACTTTTGCATTCAAGTAGTCATTGTTCGACTCGACTCGTCGATCGACGCTTTGTTAACATTAACAACAATAACAACAATAAACCACTCTCATGCCTTGTTAAAATTAACAACAATAAAAACAAGTAAGAGTGCTATTTTCGGCTGTGCCGAATCTTATATACCCTTCACCATTGTGGGAGCAGAATACAGAGCAACTAGACAAAAACTAAATAATTTTTACATATGTATACATACATATTTACAATACTTTAAACTTCATTATAAATTAAATTTAAAAAGCGAAAACTGGTAAATATTTTTTTAAATTGTGTTTAGAACATAAAAAAAATAAAAATTTAAAAAAAAAATTTATTTTTAAAAAAACAAGATACGAACCAGAGAACTCACAGTTTCTAACTTAACACACCCCCTAGACAACTAAACCATAAAGCAGTGTTATCCAAATCTTCATTTTCTGTGCACAATAGTGCTACAAAAACAATAAAAACAACTCACACCTATGCTTGTTCTCTTTTATTTCAGTTTGATTACACTTGTTAATTGAGTGTTGATGAGTACACATGTGCGGATGCTTACGGTTTTCTTTTCAGCTTTATTGTTTTTTCAGCTTTGATTTTATTTCAATATAAACCAGCAAACAAAATAGTATGATGGAAGACAAAAATTTTTGTTTTGTCATTAAAAATGCTTTTGGTAACATGCAATGCATTTTATGTTACCAAACATTTAAAACAAAGAAAACATTTTCAATTAAAAGGCATTTTGACCTTTTTCACATAGAAATAAATAAATTAAACGAGGAAAAAAAAAGAAAATGTTTTTTCTTGAGCAAAAAAACCTTTATATGCAAAAAATTAAAGAATGGGTTCTGCAAGAAGAGCAAAGTGAGGAAATTTTGCAAAATAAAAAATTAAAAATAGAGATTTCGAGCCAAATAAGCTTGGAAATCGCTCAGCAAGGTAGACCGTTTATTGATGGAATGCTAGTAAAAAATATTTTACAAAAAACTTTTCAAACGTTAAATTATAAAACAGATTTCATAAAGTCAATTCCCTTGTCACCCCAAACTGTGGCTAGGCGTATTGCCCAAATAGGAAATTCGGTGGAGTCTTCTATTGAAGAAAAATTAATAAATTGTAAATTTCTTTCGTTTTGTTTAGATGAAAGTACAGATATTAATGATCTTTGTCAACTGGTTGTCTGTGTAAGATGCATTGATGAACATTTTAATGTTTTTGAATCAATGTTGACATTGGAAACCTTTCATGGGCATGTAACGGGAAAGCTTTTGATGGAAGTTGTAAGTGATAAACTTCATGCTATTGTTGATGTAAACAAAATTGTCGGTGTCTGCACAGACGGGGCAAGTGTAATGGTAGGAAAAAACACAGGTTTGATAGGTAATATAAAAAAAAGTGAAATGGCAATGCAAAACTTTCACTGCATTATCCACCAAGCGGCGCTTGCATCTAAATTTATTACTCAAGACTCTATTATGAAGACTGCAAAGCGCATTATAAATAAAATAAGAGGAGGACACAATGCCCTCACTCTTCGAAAATTTGTAAAATTTTTAACATCTAAAAACGCAGCTTTCAAAGATCTTAAAATGTTCACTGAGGTACGTTGGCTCAGTCGTGGCGAGTGCCTTAACCGGCTATATGATTTAAAAGAGGAAGTCTTAGAGTTTTTAGAAAAAGAAAATATCGTTGAGTCGGCAAAAAGTTTTTTAAAAGATACACAATTCATATCAAATCTACCTTTTCTAGCTGATACAACTTCTTTGCTTAATGATTTCAACTTAGAGCTTCAAGGAAAAGGTAAGAATATATCTGATATATGTAAAATTTTATTTAATTTTAAAACAAAACTTTTTCTTATACTTTGCCAAATTAAGACAGATGACTTTTCCAGTTTTAAAAAAACATCTCTATTGCGCCAATCGCTGTGCGATGCTACGAAAACTAAGCGAGTTGAGATGTTTGATACACTGCTCAACAGTTTTGAAGACAGGTTTGCAGATTTTAAGAGTATACAACTGCTTTGAAATTGTTATCGCTTTTTCCTTCTACATATTGCTGCGAACAAATTTTTTCCGACTTAAAATTTATTTGTTCCAAGCAGAGAAATAAATTAAGTTCTTCAAATTTAAAACATATTATGCTAATAAGAAATTGTTACAAAATCTTCAATTTGGAAAACTTAATTTATAATTAAATTAAATTATTAAGCAAAGAAGTTGTATCAGCTAGAAAAGCCAGATCTGATATGAATTGTGTATCTTTTAAAAAACTTTTTGCCGACTCAACGATATTTTCTTTTATATTGTCTTCATAGTAGAGTCTTGAGTAATAAATTTAGATGCAAGCGCCGCTTGGTGGATAATGCAGTGAAAGTTTTGCATTGCCATTTCACTTTTTTTTATATTACCTATCAAACCTGTGTTTTTTCCTACCATTACACTTGCCCCGTCTGTGCAGACACCGACAATTTTGTTTACATCAACAATAGCATGAAGTTTATCACTTACAACTTCCATCAAAAGCTTTCCCGTTACATGCCCATGAAAGGTTTCCAATGTCAACATTGATTCAAAAACATTAAAATGTTCATCAATGCATCTTACACAGACAACCAGTTGACAAAGATCATTAATATCTGTACTTTCATCTAAAAATAATATCCATAAAATTCATTACATTTGCAATGCTTAGTTTTGTGTTTGCTGGGCAATGTTATGTTATCCAATACAGACACATTTCATTTAATGAGAGTTTTGGTTAACTATGCCATAAAGGAACGTTGTTTATATATCATTAAAATATGGCCCGTTTAATATTCACTGTGTTGAGTTGTTATTACTTTTGATGTTTTTGTTCACCACAATAGCAAAGTTGTAAACCATAATACTTATTTGAGTTGTGAACCGAAATATGGAAATATATTCACCAAAATAGTTTGTAGCATATAAGTATGTGTGTTTGTTTTCTTTTATCTTTTTGGGGAGTTTTTAAGTAGCAAAAAAACCACAAAAATTCCTTGTTTCGATTTGTTAAAATTATTTCGTTAAATAGATGAAATAATAAAGAAGGATGATAACGAAAATCATATTGGGTATTATGCTAGTATATGTAAACAAATGTTATGGTGAGGGTGGGGGTGGGTAGAGGGACATCACATGGTTAAATCCAGTTCTCTCCTCATAAGGACCCAAAATATATATACTTTATAGGGTCTTATCAATATTGTAGAAATTGCAAACGGAATGACAAACTTATATATACCCTTTTCCACCTGAGGTGAAGGGTATAAAAAGAGTAATGTTTGGGATTTCAGTATTTTGATTATAACTCAGCCATTTTTTAACCGATTTGAAAGATTTATATACCGACGTGCTTAAGAAGAAATTTTCAGGCTTCCGAAAATGGGTATTTTTCAAAAAAAATATTTAATATATTTAATATTTTGGTCATAACCTTTTCGTATATGAACCGATTTTCCCGAGTTTTTAGAAAATATTATCTACTTAAAATTTCCGATCTTTTGATATATAAGGCGTAACCATAGGTCATATTACAGTAAAAAAATTCAGGTTATTATATAATTTTTGAAATTTTTTGTATGGGCGGTACCACGCCCACTTCTCCAACCCCGCCCACATTTTGTGTGTTGGTGTGTATTTATAACTTGAATGTTTGCACCTAATTTGGAAACTTTGACTCTTGCCGTTCTCCAGATATACAGAAAAAAGCAATAAAAACACAAGAACAACAAGGGATTTTTGGAAAAAATTAGAGGCAGTCATGGTTTTTTGGTCACATCTCAGCCATTTGTGGACCGATCTTGCTGAATTTCAATAGCACGAAATGGTGGACTATATGTGACATAAATGTAAAACAACCTAGCCGCTATCATGTCTGGAGTCTCCGGAAAACACATATCAAACGGACAGACGGACGGACGGACGGACATACTTAAATCAAGTTCTCTCCTCATAAGGGCCCAGAATATATATACTTTATAGGATCTTAGATCAATATTGTAGAAATTACAAACGGAATGACAAACTTATATATACCCTTTTCCATCTGAGGTGAAGGGTATAAAAAAGAGTAATTTTTGGGGATTCAGTATTTCGGGTATAACTCAGCCATTTTTTAGCCGATTTGACAGATTTATGTACCGACGTGTTTAAGAAGAAATTTGCCATTTACTTGAGTTATAAAGCTTGGACTCGGGGTGATCTATGGTTCCTGAAAGTGGGAATTTAAAAAAAAAATTGTTGGTCTTAACTTTTTTGTATCTGAACCGATTTTTCCGAGTTTTTTTATAAAATATGTTCTACTAAAAATTTCCGATATTTTGGTATATAAGTCATATCCAGAGGACATATGACAGCCCTAAAATTTAGGTTTTTATACAATTTTTGTATTGGCAACCTAAATGTGTGTATGTACTTAATTTGGAAACTTTGGCTTTTGCCGTTCCAAAGATATGCAGCAAAAAGTAATAAAAATACAACAACCACAGGGATTTTTGGAAAAAATTAGAGGTAGTCGTGGTTTTTTGGTCGTATCTCAGCCATTTGTGAACCGATCTTGCTGAATTTCAATAGCACGAAATGGTGGACTATATGTGACATAAATGTAAAACAACCTAGTCGCTATCATGTCTGGAGTCTCCGGAAACACACATATCAAACGTAAGACGGACAGACGGACGGACATCGTTAAATCAAGTTCTCTCCTCATAAGGACCCAGAATATATATACTTTATAGGGTTTTGGATCACTATTGTAGAAATTACAAACGGAATGACAAACTTATATATACCCTTTTCCACCTGAGGTGAAGGGTATAACAAGAATACATTGTACCTACATACAGAACTACTGTACTTTTTAAGATGAAAAAAAGTCTGTTTCTATGGAAATTGTATGTACCTTAGACCGGGTCGACCTCCATACAAAAAAAAAAAGTTGTGGCAGTCACCCCCTAGAATGAAAGATATGTCAATGAAGTTTCTAAAACAGGAAAAAAATTTTCTTTGCCACGCCCCAAAATACAGCACTTTTGGTTTTTTATATGTAGCGCTGCCATCATATAAAAATCGATACATACGTAATTTTATAAGGACTTTCTTGGACCGTCAAAAAAATTGGACATTTGGGGGAAGGATCCGAGGTGGCATAAGTGGTGTCCAGAATTTCAGGTCGGATTGAAAAGTCACCAAAGACAAAAATGAAGCCACTATCAAGCCATGAACAACGATATGCGATATGATGAGATCGGACTTTTAATGGAAGCGCTACATATAAAAAACCAAAAGTGCTGTATTTTGGGGCGTGGCAAAAAAAAATTGTTTCCTGTTTTAGAAACTTCATTGACATATCTTTCATTCTAGGGGGTGACTGGCACAACTTTATTTTTCGACCCACCCTATCGTGAATAACACATGGAATTTTTGTTCTCATGAAATTTTTATTCCCCTCGAAGGGAAAAGGCAATCGTGAATCTCATGTGAAAAATTGTTTACGCTATCAGTTCCAGTGAATGTAAAAAAAAGAAATATTAAAAAAATTTTTAAATCAATGAAATTTTTGTTAAAAAAATATACACGTATATATTTAAATTAAAAGTTAAAATAATAAAGCAAAATATTTAGTATTGAAGGGATAGTTTGACTAAAAATTAGTTTTTTGAACTTTTTGAATTTAATATAGTAAAATATTTGCCAAAATTCTCTAACGATTTTCAATAAGTATCCATATCTTAATCCTAATAGTTATTTATTAGATATAACGTTTTTGCTAGCTGACCCGGCAAACGTTGTTTTGCCTAGAAAAGTATTGTTTTTGTGTATATTTAAAATACAGATACAGAATCAGGTACAGGTAATATTCGGTGCAGATAATTTATCTTTATTTATCTTTATTTATTTATTATTGTACCTACATATGTATGTGCGTTTTGTTTCATTTAAATTTTTTTTTCTTGTACTACATAGTTAATGCTGAATGAATACATGAGTAATAATTGCTTCATTTCTGGCTTTTTTGTTTTTGTTTTTTTTTCTTTACCAAAACAATCATTGTGGCACCCCTGCAAATAATAGGACACGCGTGTAAAGAGTAGTCCACAAGGGACCAGGACTAGTCCAAAACTAACCCAAACGTATGGAAAAAACCTGGTCTATTTAACATCACGATGTCCTAGGAGAGGACCATATAAGGACTACTAAGGAGTAGTTTTAAAACTACTCCATGGTATACTCAAAAGGATTAGTTTTGAAGTCGTTTAAAAACGAAAGCATGTCGTTAAAAAACGAAGACATGTCGTCTCACTACAAACACTTTTTAACAATGACATGGTCCATGCTTGCATTACATCGGACCAGTCCATGGAGTAGTCCATTTTTTAAAAATGGATCAAGTGGTCCAATTTTATTTGCAAGAACCGAACACACAAACATCTTTATTAAAAAACGAAGCTAACGATTGTATTAATAACAAAGCACGATGTGCATTATTTGAATTACTGCAAACCAGCAGCGAATATTTGCGGTTGCGCAAGTTTGATTGTATGACCGAAAACGAGTGTATTTGTTGTTGTTGATTAAATGCGATTTTTTTCAATCGCATAAAGCTGATCTCTGATACACACACACATCTTTTTGCCGCAAGTTTTAGTTTTTACTTGCTATTAATAATACGCGCAGAATTACAGCAATGACTACAAACAAGAACGGCAGGTGGTATGGATTGCTTAGCTGAGCTTTTTTACAACTAACTTAAGGCCTTTATGAGGAAATTTGGATATGTTTACATAGGGACTGAAATGTCAGATAGTTTTATGATGTAAAAAAATCAAATAAAAATGCAAATGCAATTGCAATTGCGAGCATAGAATAAAACAATGAACGACCATTAGAGGAAAATATTTTATTATCCCTGTTACTTTGGTTCCTTCAGAAAGGTGCACACAATTTTGTAAAAACTGTCATCTAAAAGCACGTGCGTACATATTTACGTCTCATACTAGTTAAAGTTTTTCTACTTGAGTACAAACGTTTAGTCGATAAATATCGATAGTATCCCAGCACTACTTCTTACTACTGGCTACGATGGAAGGGGAACTAAAGGGACACATTTCATTTAAAATTGCAATGTTACCGAACTAACTTCCTCTGCAACGCGGTATAACCCATGTGCCAAGCAAGTAACTTCTAACCCCCGTATTTATAAACGACTAGCAACCCCGGCGAACTCCGTTTCGCCACCAGATGGCTTCGTTTTATGTAACATTTCGTTTAGTGATTAAAAGATGAAGAAAAATTTTTTTTTTGTTTTATATTTGAAAAGGAAAAATTTTATTTCATTTCACAACAGTAATGAATTCATTTCGATTACAAAAATGAAGTGTTATTAAGTTGAACTTCTCTAAGTAAATGGCGTTAAAATTGAATGCCATGTCGGTTGGAATCATTGGGATCCGAGGTACTTTCGTTTAAGCATTGTTGCTTCGATGACGTTATTCATCAGTTTTTTTTTTACCGTAAGTCGGGTGCCATTACAAAGACGTGGTTGGTTTATATTTCGTAACATTATGGTTACATTATGGTTGAATTTATGAGGAGGTAATCCGGGTAATCCCAGGGAGTTCGATTGGATAGTTGACGACATCGTTCTGAGAAGTAATGGAATCTACCGATTTGTACGTCTCCAATTTGCCAGCGATTTCACTTTGAATCTTAAAATTCAGTTCGTCAACGTAGCTAATATAGCACGTTCGCTCAACAAATCATGATTTCTGTAATTTTGTGTGATGTTTGAAAACACCTTTCGGATGAGTTCGGACTTTGATTCGGTGAACCGGCAGAAATTGAAATATCCACCGGGATTTTGTCGTTTCCTATGTCCAGCAATTGTTTGGAAAATACGTCTCGAGATTGATTATTTTGCAGCTCGACTCGCATTTTCAGAGTCAATTTGAGCTTCCTAACGTGTTTCCACAAAGCAGACGACTTCAAACATGCACTTAATTCATCGGCGGGCGTTGATCGTGGTATCACTGGAAGTGTTTGCCAAAAATCACCTGCCAACAAATCATCGTACCTCCAAATCGGCTTTGATTGTTTTGTAGTAGGCGTAAGAGTAGACGTGGTAAATTTTTCTTTCGATGAAAACTTAAAATGGAATAATACGAACATTTGAAAAAAAAATTAGTCAAATCGATGGAGCCGTTTTCTGATTTTAGGTAAATCGAAAAAAGTGGGCGGGGAACAATTTTCTTTCCGTATAAACCTAAGTTGGACCATGGCGATCACTTTAAAGAAGAAATCTTCCAAATCGGTCAAGCCATCCTCAAGTTATGTGCTTAATAGAAAAAGTGGGCGTAAAAGTAGGCGTGGTAAATGTTTCTTTCGATGGAAACTTAGAATGCATTGATACGAACATTTGAAAGAAAAATTAGTCAAATCGATGGAGCCGTTTTCCGATTTTAGGTTAATCGAAAAAAGTGGGCGTAAAAGTGGGCGGGGAACAATTTACTTTCCGTATAAACCTAAGTTGGACCATGGCGATCACTTTAAAGAAGAAATCGTCCAAATCGGTCAAGCCATCCTCAAGTTATGTGCTTAATAGAAAAAGTGGGCGTAAAAGTAGGCGTGGTAAATTTTTCTTTCGATGGAAACTTAAAATGCGTTGATACGAACATTTGAAAGAAAAATTAGTCAAATCGATGGAGCCGTTTTCTGATTTTAGGTAAATCGAACAAAGTGGGCGTAAAAGTGGGCGGGGAACAATTTTCTTTCCGTATAAACCTAAGTTGGACCATGGCGATCACTTTAAAGAAAAAATCGTCCAATTCGGTCAAGCCATCCTCAAGTTATGTGCTTAATAGAAAAAGTGGGCGTAAAAGTTGGCGTGGTAAATTTTTCTTTCGATGGAAACTTAAAATGCATTGATACGAACATTTGAAAGAAAAATTAGTCAAATCGATGGAGCCGTTTTCTGATTTTAGGTAAATCGAAAAAAGTGGGCGGGGAACAATTTTCTTTCCGTATAAACCTAAGTTGGACCATGGCGTTCACTTTAAAGAAAAAATCGTCCAAATCGGTCAAGCCATCCTCAAGTTATGTGCTTAATAGAAAAAGTGGGCGGGGAACAATTTTATATGCTATAAGCCTCGGAGCCCGAGACCTTTCCAACAAATGCAAAACCGTGGAAATCGGTTCGTGCGTTCTGGAGTTATAGCGTCAGGAAGGAAAACCCGACTTATTTTTATATAATAGATTATTAAATATAACAAACGTTTATTAAGGCAAATTGTCATACAAAATTTGTTTTGAAAACCTTTATTAAATGTTACAAATTTTTATAAATACGGGAATAAGAGTTTTGGATAAAATATTTTGAATCCATTGGAAGCCTTAACCATGTAAGGTGCTTATATTTAAAGCAAAGCTCCAAAATAATTTATTTTTTGATATTAAAATTTTTTTTGGAAGGTTTTTTTTGTGTATTTAAAAAATTTTTTATAATGTGGAAATTAGAGAAACAATCACTTTAAAATTTTAAAATATTCAAAAATATGCATTTAAAATCTAAATATGCAAAAATATGCATTTTCACTTAAATATGCAACAATATGTTAAAACAAACCGATGCTATTTAAACGCAAATTTAATGATAACTATACAGTAGAAAGCTTAATTATAAGCGGTTGCCCACAGCAGTCATATACTTATATTTCTTGTAATTATTTTAAGCAGAGTACCGAAACGTTCACTAATTTTTCAGTCGATGCGTGAAAAATTTAAAACATTACTGCATTTTCACATTCTTGAGGGTGAGGAAAAAAAAATATTTTGAATTTCCTCATTAATGAAAAATTAGCAAACTTTGCCAGATATGAAAAATTTAAAAAATTCCCATTAAAGTTCCTCATAATAAAAAAAAACGCGATTTGCCCGACCATTAACAGCGGGAAAATTAAGTAGTAAAGGCGACCGTACACGACATGTTTTTGTCATCTGACATGTCAAATTTCCCACCGCATAATACATACATGTCGTGTGTTACCTTTTAAACTTTGCTTCTGTAAAAGTCAGATGCAAAGTCATCTGACAAAATTTCAATTAGAGCGTGCTCTATTTTCTTCTGACAAACCATCTGACATCAGAATTCTATGCCGCGAAGAAACCGTCAGCGGCGTCCACTATTGACGGAATCATTAGCCGGCTGCCGTTAATATTTTGCAATACCGAGATATGTATGATCATCGCACCATTGAATAGAATTTATGTAAATATATACATAAAAACCGATTCATTATAATATCCTAAATTGGTATCTTTGAATTAAAAGAAAAATATGTTAAGATGGCTAAATTATTTAACGGCGTAAATACAAACTTTCGTGGCGGCATTTTTATTTTGGTTTTTGTAACAACTATGGGGAAAAAACAGAGACAATGTCTGAAGCAAATTACATGTACGTTTGTAACCGAATATTATAAACCTTCTGTAAAACAGCCATTTTGACAGACATGCACAATTACATGTGACTTGAAAAGTTGACAAGTCAGATGTAAAAAACATGTCGTCTACATGCACCTTAAAGAGACCTTATAGACGGCCTTTTTGCCGGTAAAAAGTTTTTCAGTCGCACTCCAACTGTATTTCTAATTTACACAGTGTGTCATTAAAAACCAAAGCTTGCCTTATCGCATCTACTTTAAAGGCTTCTGAAAGGCCTTCGAAAAATAATTTAGAATTAGGCATAAAGTTTTAGCCCAGTCTATTTCGCGGACCTTAAGCCAAAAAGGTTCTATCTTATATATATATAGAACCTTGTTGTCCTAAGGTCGCAAATCGTTGTTGCTGATAACACGAAGTGAGTAAATTAATAACTAAACTTGCTACACATACCAACATAACTGCTAATAAAACTATTTCGACAGGCCTTATCTTAGAAAAGATAATTTTAATTTGTAAAATATTTCATAAAACCCATTCTAAAAGACCTTTTCGAAGAAGGCAGCTCGAAATAAGAAAAAGTTTATAAAAAATATAGTTGTAAGTAGGGATGAAACGATACGAGTAAATACAAGTACATATTCGATACTTTTATATAAGTACCAAGTATTTTTGTAATCGATACTTAGCAACCGACTACCAAGTAGTATCGGTAAAAAAATACTCGGTATCGGTCAAAAGTAATCTTTTCACTTTGGTATTGAAATATAAACCACATATCGTCTAGGTCCATTTCCTAAATTTCTGGCTATAGGAAGTCCGTTATCATGTCGCGATAGCGAACACCATTCATGGTAATTGCTTGGCAGACATAATTTTCGAAGAAGTACGGCCCGATAATACTGCTAGCCGCAGAACCAAGTGGGCGAGCATGCACATATCGTCGGTTGATTATTTAATTTTCGTATGTGGATCAGAGAATAGCTTTTTGCAATTGAAAAAAAATCGCATTTAATTAACGACAACAAATACACACGCTTACGGTCATACAGTCAAACTCGCGCAACCGCAAATATTCGCTTCTGGTTTGCAGTCATTCAAATAACGCACATCGTGCTTTGTTATTTATACAATCGTTGCCTTCGTTTTTTTTTATAAAGATTCTAAGTGTTCTGAGCGCAAATGATTGTTTGGTAAAGAAACAAAAAATACAAACGAAAGAGCCAGAAATCAAACAATTATTACTCATGTATTTATTCAGCATAACTATCCCAGCGGGAAAAAGAAGGAGTACGGAGGCCTTCCAGAAGGCCTCTGTACCCCTTCTTTTGGATAAACAAGGCCTTCTCGCTCCATTCCATACTCATATCTTTTTTACACGCGTTGTCATTGCGGAGAAGGCCTTCCGCTTTCCATTCTTCCCCAGAGCTTCTTAAAGGCCTTCAAATAAATGGCTCTTAGAAGGCTTTCCAGAGAATGACTTTCAAAAGGCCTTAGCAAAAAGGGTATCTTGAAGGGCTTTTAAGAAAGGTATGTTAAAAGGCCTTTCAATTAATGGCTCTTAATAGGCCTTTCAGACCATCCTTCTACAAATGCATTAAAGGTCATATTGAAGGGCTATCAGTCTAAAACATTAAGGAATATTTCCTTACAAATGAAATTAGAAGACTGAATAGGCTTCATGTAACGTATGTTTATATATTTTATTAAACTTATTGTGGTTTAATAACACATGTGATACCTATTTTTTTATTGAAATAATCAAATTTGCTAAACATTGTAAATAAAAGTATACCTATAATAAAAAAAAAACTTTTAAGCACAAGTACCTATCTTCCTTAATGGACAAAACTCAACTAAAATGATTTACATTATTGTTTTTATTTTGTATTTTAATATGCACCTACTTTGTTACTTTGTTTTTATAACGGGATCTGAAAAAAAGCAATACAAAAAATTTTACTCTTTCTCTGTTCCACTTCAACTAAAATGATTTACAGCATAGTTTACTTTGTTTTTGTAAAGAGATCTGAATTCTTTTGCTTTTGCTTGTGCAAAAAAAAACAAAACAAAAAATTTTACTCCTTCTTTTCTCGCTTCTCATACCAAAGAGCCGAGGCCTTCTATGAGGCATTCTTTAGCTGTTACGTAAGAATATGAATTAAATCAAAAAAATTTTTAAGCAGGCCTTTAAAAAGGCCTGAAGTAAGAAGGTCTTCTGAGTTTTCCCGCTGGGTATGTAGTACAAGAAAAAAAAAATTTAAATGAAACTAAACACACATACTTATGTAGGTACACACAATTTCCATAGAAACCAAAAGTACAGTAGTAGTAGTAGTAGGTACAATGTATTTTTGTTATTGTTGTTTTTATTGTTGTTAATTTTGAAAAAGCGTCTCATCGTTGTTTATTGTTGTTGTTGTTAATGTAAACAAAAGTATAGAGAATGTGCTCTTTTGAATTTACTCAGTTGTGTTATATTGCGTGAGCAACAAAAATGCAAATAAAGCACTTTCAATAAAAAACGAATAAATGAAAATATCAAATGTGTACGAAAGGAAAAAAAAATTACCAACGTTGAACTTTGTTTTGCATGTATGTATAGAGTTATTGTAAATTTTAGCGTATGAATAAATGCACAAAAATAGTGCGTTTTGAGGTTCTCTGATGTGGATACAAATTACATACGACAATTAAATAATCAACCGATGATATGTTTTCCCATTACCTACAGACCCGGTTTGCTGAAATTTGCGCCCAATTCTCCTGATTGTGGAAACATTTGGTCGATTATGCTGACCAAAAAAATCACGATGTGCGCAAAATGCATTTTTATTGAACGCCCATTTTCGAAAAAGGCTTTAACAATCTTAACGAGCTGCTCAATTGTGTACCTCTTAATGATAGAAGTTCTTAAATACTGAAACAAAGAAAAGTCTATTTAAGTTGCGCAAAAAACTTGACGTTAAGGCAGTGATGTCAATTATGATTGTGTTGGTGAGATTACTCTTATCTCTTACATGCCCAGCGGGCGAAATATGCGGTTGCGAGGCCTATTGCCAGGCCTTATTAAAGACCTTTTCTAAGGGTCATCTATGTTCGATTAAATTGTTGGGAATCAGGTAAGGTATTAAAACTTACAAAACATTTTCGTGAAAGGGCGATGCAAACACCAGGGCCAGCATTATGCGAGGATATATAGTTCATGCTTCCCATTCATTTTTCATCAGACCATTTAAAGTTAACTTACATGTATTGCTATGAAGACTTAAAAGCAATAAATAATAATACAATTATCGAAAAATGTTGAGTTATGGACAGACACAATCAGTTATTATTTAAATAAATTTAATTTGGAACCTCAGAAACTTTGCTTATTTTTTGGAAAAATTGCGCAGTTCACAATATTTGAAGTCTTTTTACAACCTAATACAATTCTTTCCAATATTTTTCGTTTTTTGCTCAACATACCTTTGCGAATTCTAACAATGAAAATTCATTTGCTCATACTAATGCAAATATTAAGTTTAAAAATATTCTGTAAGTATTTACCACCATTATAAAAAGAGAAGATTTTACTAGCCTATAATAAATACTTTTATTTACCAATAATATCTTCTAAATTTATATTGCAGTTTCGTAACAACAAAACATTTTTTAGGTTTGCGGATGTTAATTTATTGCGTTGTTTTGAGCAAATGTATTTCAAATCGGAAAATATTTGTTCGCAAAGATATGTTGAGGAGAAAAGCGACAAACATTTGAAGGAATTTTTTTTTTAATATAGGATATAGCGCCCCGTCTAAATTTTTCCAGAACTCAATAATATTTTCCCTGTCTGGAGGATTAATTTCGCTCCTAAGTATGATTAGTTCCGACTGGATGCTGAATTCATAACTCAAAATGTCGCACTTAAAGGGATTTTGGAATATGTTAAGTAGTGGTTTTATATCCTCAAAATCTTGAAAACGATCTTGAAAGTTGTAAAAAAGGTTTTCAAAAATTGCCAAATACTCAGATATTTTCAAATATTTCTCCTTGTCATAAATAAGCAAAGTTTTAGGAAAGTTGGAAAAATCTTCATTATTTATTTCATTTGTTAATTAAAATAATTTGGTTTTAAAATTAAAAACAATCGTATATATGTCACTTAAATTGTTTCCCTTTCCTTGTAGTTCCAAATTTAGCGCATTTAAAATACTGCTTGTATCCGCCAGAAACGCAAGGTCTAAAATGAACTCATAATCATTCAACTGTATTAATTCACATTCGTCTAAATTTTCAGTTTCCCAAAAACGCAACACCTCTTTTCTAAGATCGAATAACCTGTTTAGACAATCACCCCGACTAAGCCAACGAACTTCCGTAAACATTTTTAAGTCGTGGTGATTGGCGTTTACGTTTTTAAGAAAACTTACAAATTTTCTGTGCGTTAATGAATGATGACCCGGCCGTATTCTATTGATTATCCGCTCTGCAGTCTTAATAGCGGCATGATCACTTATAAATTTTGAGGCAAGCATGGACTGATGAATTATGCAATGGAAAGCATGTACATCAATTCCATTTTGCTTAAGCTGTCCTACGAAACCTTCATACTTCCCGGCCATAACGTTTGCACCATCCGTGCAAACTCCTGCTAATTTTGAAGCTTGTGTAACAGATATCAGGTTTTCAAAGACTACGTCGTATAACACCTTACCTGTTACATTACCGTAAAACGTTTCAAGTGAGTACATAGTTTCAAAAACATTGTACTCACTATCTATGCATCGAACACAAATGACCAATTGGCAAAAATCATTAATGTCGGTGCTTTCGTCGAGGCAAAAAGAAAAATATTCACAATTTTTTAACTTTTCCCTAATCACAGATTGTATATGTGCAGCTAAAATTGATGTGCGCTTGACGATACTATTTCGGCTCATGGGAAGCGTTTTTATTACGCTGCAATCGATTTTCAGTTTTTCCAAAACTGCATTGAAAAGCTTTTTTATAAATGCCCCATCGGAAAATGGTCTTCCCTGTTGTACTATTTCCAAAGTTAGTAAATTTGATATTTCTATTTTTAACTCTTCTATCCTATCTTCATGCTCTTCTTCTTGTGATACCCAACTTTTCAAGCTATCGAAATAAACCTTTTTTTAATCTTATATTGGTTTTCCCTTTCTTTTACTTCATATTGTTTAATATCATTATGGAAATGATCATAATGCCTTTTTAAAGTATACAATCTCTTAAGTTCAAATGTTTAAAAACATAAGAGACATTGAAAATAATAAAATGCATTTTTTATCATAAAATATTTTTTATATGGCATCATTTATCTTTTTTTTAATAAACTCATCCGCTTGCACGTCCGTTATCGCTGTCTGCAAGACTATTAAATGAAATTCTAATTTGAAGTTTACAGGTATACACAATTGTACATAGAAATGGATTTCCCTGGTCTATTTATTCAAAAATAAAATGAATTACATGAGAATTATAACGTGAAAAAGTTATTTTAGTAAAAAGTTAGGGTATTCATAGTGGTAAGCAAAATAGAAAGGGTATTCACGGTGTTGGGTTACTCATACTTCAAACATCTGTGCATACATTTTAATTCTAGCTAATGGTATATCATAACTTTTTACAAAACACCAAATGCGCACCTGAGTTTGCCTGCAAAAATGTATAAAGTCATTATAACAGGTCAAAGTTACGTTAAATAAATACCATAAAGTAGTAAGGTTTACTCTTTAGACTCGGTCATATAATTGTAGCATAAAAAAGTAAGCAATAAAAATAGTGCGAAACAATAAAGTTTCATTAATACATCAATAAAACACATCTTCTTACCCAAAAATTTTACCTGCTCTCACATTTGCTTTTATGTGTATAGGTTTACACATAAATTGTAGCAAAACAAGACTTTTTTAACTTGTTTTTTAAATATTTTTACCTACTTAAGAAAAGAGTTTTCAAAAAAAAACCCACCGACGCGATTGGTACAGAAACAAAAATATTTTTACAATCACAAAATACCAACAAATTCTTGTGGCTTTTTCTTTTCTTAATAATTTCTGCATTTAGGTACGTCTTTTTAACGAAAGAAAAAGGGACCCTGTTACAGGCATCAACGAATTTTTTTCACGAACAAAACACATATCGTTAGCTTAAATGCAAAACAATTATTTTGAAAATTTGAAATTTTTGTTGATTAGGATTCACTTTACATATATATTTTTATAAAATTTTAAAATTCTATCTTAAAAAATAACCACAATTGCACAATTGTGCAAAGAAATGGAAATCCCTGTTTTAAAATCATTGTACAATGTCAAAAACAGAAATAAAACAAAACAAAAACATAGATAATAAATAAAATAAAAAAGATAATAAAACAAAAAAAAAAAAGATGTACCTACATACAGTTATTGTATATTTATTTATATACATAAATATATTTAGAGGCCTCAAAACAGGCCTTGCAATATTTGCGATATTTCCCGCTGAATGAGAGTGTTTCTCAGTAAACAATTATATTTTACGCTCGCAAAATAAAAGAGCGTAAGCGTACATGTGAATTAATTTGCACGATTGTGCAAGGCGCTGACATCGCTGCGTTAAGGTGACTCACAATTACCGTGGATTATGGTTTAACCACCCTTTATTATATATTTATCAATTTAAAAATAAAATACATATTTACATTGAAAATAAATTCATAGTAACATTGTTCATTTCTGGAATAAAAGGTAAATAAAAGGTTGTTATCATGAACGTTCTATAAAGTTTTGTTTCCTTATATAAAAAAGATTTTTCGAAAGAAAATTGATACTTGGTGGTCTCAAACTTTACATTTTGTGTTTTGCACAAAAATTCTAATGGGTCGTAGTTAGGGTTACCAGACGGCCTGGATTGACCATTTGTCCAGCTAAAAAACATTATTTAATTTTGAAAAATAACTTTTTTATTTTTTTTTTATTATTGTTTAGAACAAAATCATATATGTACAGTACACGCTCGGAAATTCGAACCACTTTGTTTTTAGGGCGATTCGAATTTCTGGACGATTTTTTTACACAAAAATGTAGGTAAATTTGACCATAAAAATATAAAACACTATTCTTTTTTTTAATTTTAGTTTATTTAACATAAAAACTATAAAAAACTTAACGAAATATAACAAAAAATAACAATTCACTTAATTTGACTTTATTTAGTATGTGTAATACTAAAACCAAAAAACTCACTTTTAAACTCTACAAGATCTGTAAATCATTTTTTAAAATGGGATTCCCCTTTTAACTTTGTATTTGGGTCAACTTAATTGTCAAAATTTTAGTGTTTACAATAAAAAGAAAAAAACCACTCGAAAATTCGAATTTCGGATTCTAATTTTAGAGCGCCAAATGTAATGAAAACACTGATTCGAATTTCTGGAAATTCTAATTTCTGAGAGTTCGAATCTCTGAGCGTCTACTGTACTAAGAAAAAATCGTAAGGAAACAATTTCTATTTTGTCGACAAACATTCCAATTAATGCGATAGAGATCCAATTTTTCAAAAATACAACGTACAATACTTAATTAAATTGATCTCGTTTGTTAGTCATGCCATCTAGCAGTACTTTTTGTGCATGCACTTGAGGTATTTCTGATAATCTTTATTCACAAGAATCCATTCATATGACCGAATAAAGGCTACAATTTTAATAATACAAAATGTTGATGAAAGTTGCAAAATGTCTCAAACATTTTTGCTTACAACTAAAGTAATAGAGTTATTAAATTCTTCAAATAACAATACAAAAAAAATTCGAATTCGAGTGAAATCAAAATCGAACATACTTTAAAAACGATCCAGTGTTTAAAGTTCATTAAATAATTTTGTTTTATATACTTCATACTATGAGTACATCTTATCTTTATTGGAACTTACCTCAAAATAAAAAACGACGGTAATTTAAACAAAAATTTAACTGGAAATCTCTATTGATTTGAATTTCACTCGATTCGTAACATGGCTGTTTATGTACTTTTTTTATTTGATTTAATTTAATATATACCAAGTTGAATTTATATAAACGGTGGCAGCAATACTACAACAAAACAAAAACCATAGAAACAGCTGATGTTAACGTCTCGAAATGTCAACTATTTATAAATAATATATGTATTATGAAACCAAAACATATTGGTTCGAACTGTCAAAGTCAGCAGACTTTTCGCTGCCACTTGTAGCAAATTCGCCCTGATTATAATTTTATAATATGATATAAGACTGAATTTAAAGTGTTACGTTTCTTTGCTTTTTAAAAATTTTTTTTTTATTGCAAAATAAAATCTGAAGTAAAATTTTATATTTTCTTATCGTTAAGTACTTTTTCAAATTGTCCAGTTATTTTTTTAAAATCAAGGTGAATTTTTTCTATTGTCCAGTTATTTGACTTTTGGTATCAGGCAACCCAAGTCGTAGTTCTTATTGTATTGTATTTTAAATGCTGCTTTCTATTATTTTATGATACAAACCGATACAAGTAAGTATCGATAATTTTTTTCAATACTTTACGAGCGATACCACATCGAGTAAAAGTATCGATACCTTAGATGAATCGTTTCATCCCTAGTTGTAAGCCTTCTTGAAGGCCTGAAAAGTCAAAGCGCTCGCAATTTTTGCCGCTAGGCAGCACGATAGCCTGTGTGTGTTTTGTAAAATTATTTGTTGGCTGGTAAACTTAAATGTGGTTTGATTATGTAAAATATTTTTTGATGCCTCTAAAAGGGTCTGTTTTTTTCGTTTAAAAGACATACGGCAAAAATAAGTGAAAAAAAATTACACCTGCAAGAACTAAAGACATGTATTTTGGTTTTGTGAAATAAATTTTCTTTCCGGACCAAGCGCAACGGTGCACAGTGGTATTTCTTCATACATCTTACTGAAAAAAATAGAAGGAGTGATCCTACACCAATGAAATTTTGCACGCATGTTTAAATTTAAGTACAAAAGAAAAAAAAAAAAAATTTTTAAAATCCGTCAACTCCTTGGTGTACCTCCCTTGGAACGCCGTTTTTCTCGAATTTTTGTCCTCAATGTATAGGTCGCAATTCTTTATAGAATTTTACGAAATTTGACACACATCTATAAGTTCATCCAAAAAAAGAGCACTACAAATTTTGGTTGAAATCCGTCTACTCCTAGGGGTACCTCCCTCGGACCCCCATTTTTTTTTTTTTTTTTTGCTTATTTTTCTTCTCAACGTATGGGCCGCAATTCGCAACGGAATTTGATACAATTAAGCAGATGTCCATATATTAATCTAAAAAAGAGCACTACAAATTTTGGTTGAAATCCATCGACTGCTAGGGGTACCTCCCTTGGACCCCCATTTTTTTGCCTAATTTTCTTCTCAACGTATGGGCCGCAATTCGCAACGGAATTTGATAAAATTTAGCAGATGTCCATAAGTTGATCTTAAAAAAAGTACTACAAATTTTGGTTGAAATCCGTCGACTCCTTGTGGTACCACCCTTGGACCCCCATTTTTTTTGTTTTTTTTTTCTTCTCAACGTATGGGCCGCAATTCGCAATGGAATTTGATAAAATTTAGCAGATAAGTTGATCTTAAAAAAGCACTACAAATTTTGGTTGAAATCCGTCGACTCCTAGAGGTACCTCTCTTGGACCCTAATTTTTTTGCTTTTTTTCTTCTCAACGTATGGGCCGCAATTCAAAACGGAATTTGATAAAACTTAGCAGAGCACTACAAATTTTGGTTGAAGTCCGTCGACTCCTAGGGTACCTCTTTTCAATGTATAAGGCGCAATTGTCAATAGAATTTGATTAAATTTGGCACACGCGTATTAATTGATAAAAGAAAAAACTAACAATTTTGGTTAAAATGCGTCGTCTTTTATGTAACCTGAATGAAAAAATTTCGTATAAATATAATTCTCATTGAAAATACTAGTAATATTTAATTAAAGAAATGCATTTTATTCATCAACTATCATATCTTTAACTACATCATCCAATTCTAAAATATTCTTATGAGGTTGACGTCTTAAGCTACTAATATATGGATCGGACGACTCAAGCAAACGATGAAAAAAAAATTTCAAAATATTCAAAATGAATTATTTTTAATTAATTTATTTTTTAAAGATGTATTTACTTTCTAACCAAGTCGCGCTTCTCCCCAGCGATTTAAAAAATGACCAAAAACCTCTTTTGAACTGCCTTTTTCGCTATTTCAATTTCATCAATAGTAAGCACCGAATTTTCCTGTTTTATAAAATTTGTTAACAAATTTATGACACAGAAAATAAAATCATTTTTAGAATTATATTTTAAATTTTATTTCAATATTTATTATTATTTATTTATTAACGTTAACTATTTACTGGTTGCAAAGTTTGTTTTAAATTTAAGCGGGTTTCTTCTATACATTTTCTTTTAATAAAGCATGATTTTGTTTACTTTTTTTTTAATCTTATTCACTTTTAAAAACAGCTGTCAACAATTTATTAAGAAATTGTTGTTATAATTAATAACTCAAATTTCTTTAAACCGTTAAGCCTAAAGGTATGCAAAACTTTTTTATTACAAATACTAGAGTGCAATATTCGTGACTTTTTTTTTTACTAAATTTGGATTTTTTTTAAATATTGACAAAAGTTGGCGAATTTTTTTGACTATTTAGAAAGAAGAGAATTTATCTTTCATTTCGTTATACTGAGAGCACGGAGGTAAACCGAGCTAACTGACTTTTTCTCCAACGAAAACAGCAAATGCTGAATTTTTAAGGACAATTTTGATGCACTCGTATCTCCCAAACTATGTATGCAATAACTTTTTATTTTCCTTTAAATTAAAAACAAGGCTTTGGACTTAAATAAAGTCGACACTCAGATTTTTCCGCTCGAAACATCTTCGATATATAAATCTCTGAATTTGAACAAAATTACCATATATTTCCCTTTCACAACATTAACCTGATTTCAACCGATCTTTTCTAAGAATATATACATATATCTTAAAAGAAATGCAGTTTTTGGATTGCCAGACTCTTCTCTATAAAATAGCATCATTAGATTTTTTAAAAGTAATATTAAAAAAATGCCTTTTTTGCAGCAGAAATCCCATAGTGTGAAGTGCTGTGCTTACTACATTACATTACATTACTAGTGAGGATCGTTTTTAAAACTTTTTTTTCCTCATTCTTCATGACTGAACAACATGAATGAATTGGCGAAATATTAACAATTCATTTATGACTCTGAAAAAAGTTACATATTTTAATTCAAGAATGGTCAAATATGAGCGATCACATATGAATTTCTCTGAACTCTGATTTTAAGTCATATGACTTAACAACTTTAGGACAACCTTGTGAATCCCTCAAATGTGAATATTTTCTTTTATAATTTAAACATTTTATATTTATTTATATTTTATATGTTTTCTACTCTTATGTATGTGCTTTACATATATAAAAATTATATTAATATTGATTGCAATGCTCATTTTTTTATAAAATTGTAGTTTTAATAACACACAGAAAATTCTTTCAGTGTATTTATTCTTCACAGATCCAATGGATTTTGACATTAATCCAATGAAAAATTACATTAAGTCAACCTATCAGGCCTGTTCTGAAAATCACTTTGACTCAAATCACATATGCCTTTTAAAATCACATGTCTGCTATTTTAGTGTTCCGTTTTTCTGTGTTTTAGTGTGATTCTCAATTGCCGAAAGCACACCGAGAAACACAAAAACGGTATGACATTCAGAACACAACAAAATCACACGTGTCATTTTAAAAGCACGTGATTTTCAGAATATGCCCGTATGTCACCTTCATTGGAATAATGAAGAATGTTACATTAGCCCCCCGTTAATGAAATGTTTCATAAAATCAATGAAAATGTTGAATTATTTTAATGTCAAACGTTTAAAGAAATTATTTTTTTATTTTAATATACAGTACTTTTCGCTTATAGTCCACTATTATAGTTGCACAACTTTTGTGGACTATAAGCGAATTTGGACTATAACCTATTTTTTTATAAGCCATTTTATAGATAATAAGTGAAACCTTGTATAATCCACATTTTGGACTATATAAAAATGATTTTCTTCAATAAAACCACCCTTTTTAAACAAAAGAAAAGTATATTTATATATTTTTGTTATACCAAACGTCAAAGTCTATATGAAAAAACTTTAATGTTTTTATTACCTTGCAGCCACACGATCAAGTTGTTCTTAATAGTCTTTTACATATACTGCCTGTCAAAATTTACATAAATTGAAAGCTATGACGTAGGCTGCACTAAATTTGCAAGCAATTTACATACTTCTTAGATGTCAACAACAACACAATTAATAAAGACAAACATGTAATTAGCTGTTAAATTTAACGTAAAATTGCCAAACAAATGGAAAGGTAAAACTGAAAGCCATCTCGTGGTCAATTTAAAAAGTGTGAGTTTGTTAGTAAAAAAGTAAGAGTGTATTGCATAATGAAAGGCAAAATTTGATCGTGTGGCCGCCAAGCTAGCGTTTTTTTTTTTCTATGAAGTTTGACTGTTGCCATTTGATTATAAAAATTATAGAAAACAGAGTGGACTATAAGCGAACATTTTTGCATGAAGAATTATATACGCATGCTAACAAAATGTGGCTTTTAAACGGAAATTTGTTGTCCATTTCCGAAATGGACCTTAGAACAAATAATTTGTATGAAACTCGAAAAAATCTGCGTGTGAATAGAACAGTTTTGGCTCACATCCGTTTTTGGCCTTTAAGCGGAATGGACTATAAGTAGGGTTTTTTCCCGGGAATTTCAATAATTATATTTCCCACTTTCCCGGGATTTTTCGTGCGGGATCCCGGGAAATAAAAAATTCCTCATAGTTTAAGAAAACAGCTATTTATACTTTGAAATTTAGTTTTCTATGCTCTTAAAATAAGCATCTGTGGATGGGTTGTCGATTAGATCAATTACAAGAAGTGAGTACATACGTAAATCAATGTCTCCTGATGCAATAAATCTACTTAAAGCAGAATAGGCAGTGCAACAGTTGATAATTAATAAATTTAGTGAAGTGAAAAGTTAATAAAGAACATTAATTCAAAATAAGATGCAGGTAGTAAAGCTTAATTGTCCATGGACAAGTCTTTATTGTAACATCCCTCGCGAATGGGTAGTCATCTTGCCGCGATGCGAGGGCTTAAGTACAAGGACGTTTAGAGTCATGCTGGCGGTAGTGACGTCAGTCAAGACCGGTAGGGCCTCCCATGCCAGAAGGGTCTAAACCGAGTACGAACCAAGAACTACCCCCCCCTGTCTATTAGCGTCTGTTTTCTCCTAGTTGGAGCGGCTAATGACTATGCGTCCGCTGGCCTTTTACGGTCAACTGTTAGGTCCCTGAAGGCCGTCGGTCCGCAATAAAATCCATCAGCGTCTGTTCTCATATTGAGCGGCTGATGGTCTGCGTCTGTCTCCAGAGGAGCGGCAGGTATTCTTTCGCCTGGCAGTTAGGCATAAAATGCAACCCCAATTCACCCCCCCCGAAATGTCCGAAAATTCATGCCCTAAGTATCCGGCAAAGGGCTTCATAATCCCCGGAGACCCTACTACTACAGCGTCGGTATCAGGCTGTAGTATGTTGAATGCTACTGAGACCTCGTCTAGCAAGGTGGTTGCGCCAGGCTCTGCTAGACGGTTAGCTACTAGTGCGCAAAAACACACGACTAAGCCGTCAGGCGGTCGTAAACCAAGCTTGGTGCAGGGTTCTTCGAAACCAGGTACCTCTAAGGCTTCTCAGGTCCGGACGGGAGAAAAACCTGTCAAAACCCCTTCCTCGGGTGCTGGCTTGACGGTACAGACTCAGTCTGCCAGAAATCCAGTTTCCCATGTGCCGAAACCTGTGCAAAGAGAGCACACGAAGAATGATTCGATGCTCTCTGATGCACCTCCCTTAGCCTCTACGGCACCTACCAAAAAACCCCAAAGGCACATAAATGCATCTAAACGGGCCTTCACAACCAGGCGCTCCGCCTACAAAATCATTAGCCGACTTGGTGAAAAACCGGTTGGTGAGCTCACTGAGCAGGAGAAAACTTCTCTTCAGTGGGCAAAAACGTATATTGAGGGTTTAAAACGTGGACCTCCCTCTGCAGAGGAAGGCAATCCTGAACGGAAGCCAACCGAAGCAGCGCCTAAACGGCAACGGTCAGGGGAGGACACACTTCCTGGGACTAAACGGTCCAAATATACGCCTCAACGGCCGCAAAACAGGTCGTACAAAGATGTGGCTAAAGACCACCTCATTTGGGCGATCATTGACCGCAACGCCAGTGACGGCACCATTTCATCCAAGAACTGGAAGCTGGTTGTCGTCGCACTTAGTAGGGCGTTCCTTAATGTCTTAAGGGGTAACCCTGGACCACCACCACAATGTGAAGATGCCGGCTGGTATCAAGGTCACATTAAACTGATAGCGTGTGCAGATGAGCGTTCAGCGCTGCTGTACAAGGCTGCCGTGGAGTCCCTGGGGGAAGTTTGGCAGGGCGCTAAGATTGAGGCAATACCTCTGGCCGATGTACCGCAAAGGCCCAGATCTATTGCCAAGATCCCCGCTGAGCCATCCGACCCCAAGGAGATCCTGGAAATTATACAGATCAGTAACCCCCAGCTACCCACACAGGACTGGAAAGTAGTGAGGGTTTCTGAATCTGTTGAAGAGTCCAGGAAGGCCACTGTTATAATAAACAGTGACTCTCTGCCGTCACTTCGGAAGACACAGGGGAAGATATTCTATGGATTTGGAACTATCTTCCTCCGAGTCTACAAAGGTGATGACAAAGGGAAGCCTCAAGCTCCGGTGACTACCACAACAGCAACAGCATCAACGGAGCATATGGAAGACGATTCCGCTACGTCATCGGCCAATGAAGACACTCAATCGGTCAGTGGACTTGTGGGTGACTTCTTTGGCAAGATGGAAGTGGCGGACGATGAGGACATCCTTCTGGAATCGGACGACGACCCAGAGGATGCCAACGTCACAGTCGTCCATAGCGATGAACTATGATGAAGGTTACACAAATCAACCTTCATCACTCTAAAGCGGCGTCAGCTGCCCTTCTCCTCCGATTGGCTTCAGGCACGGAGGAGCTTATATGTATCCAAGAACCATTGTTGTATAGAGACAGGGTTTGCGGACTCAGTTTAGACGGCTATAGTACTCTGTACGCAGCCGATCAAGGTAAGACCAGGGCTTGCGTTATGGTCAAAAACATCCTTAAAGCTTTCATTCTTTCTGATTTTAGCGATAAGGACACCTGCACTGTCGCAGTAGAATGCAGAACCAGAACAGTTTGGTTCATGAGCTGCTACATGGCACACGATCAGGGTGCTAATCCACCAAACTCCACAACCAGGAAGGCGATGTCGTATGCCAGCAGGCGCAACATCCCCCTAATAATATGTGCTGATGCTAATGCACATCATACCATCTGGGGAAGCTCGGATGTCAATCCACGAGGTGAGTCGCTTTTGGACTTCATAGTAGAAAATGAACTAACAGTAGTTAATAGGGGTAGTGAGCCCACCTTTATTGTAACTAACAGAAGGGAGGTTCTTGATGTTACGCTTATTAGTGATAAGTTCGCGGATATGATTAGCGATTGGAATGTGTCAAAGGACTGTTCCCTCTCTGATCACATGTATATTGATTTCAATTTCTCCTTTAGAGTTGATTCAGCTAAACCCTACACAAATAGAAGAAGGACCAACTGGTCTATCTATGCGAGTGTACTCGAGGACAAGCTGCCTATGGGCCCGGTTCTCATAGACAGTGTGTCCATGCTCGACTCCGCAGTGGAGTCTTTGACTGGTGTCTTAATTGAGGCAACGAACGAATCCTGTAAAAGAATCGACAGGAAGGGCAAAGCTAAGCCCATATGGTGGAATGCGGAGATTGCTGAAAAACGCAAAGAAAGCAGGAAACTCTTTAATGAGGCAAAACGTAATGGTGTTTGGAACAGTTACAAGTCCTCAGTAAATGGATTCAAAAATCTTATAAGGAAGGCCAAGAGACAGTCATGGAGGAATTTCTGCAGCGACGTGGAAAACTCCTCGGAGACAAGTCGGCTACGTAAGATTTTATCCTCTAAACCAGCTATTCCATCGTATATACGGAAGATGGACGGATCCTGGACCACAAACAGTCGGGACTCCCTTGAGGTCCTGATGAATACACACTTCCCAGGTTGCACTGATGATGTGCCTAGGGAGGTAACATTTACTGGCACTCGGGATATCTCTAATATTCCGATAACTCGCCATCGTGTGGAATGGGCGGTCAAAAGCTTCCATCCCTTTAAATCTCCAGGTCCGGATGGCATTATCCCAGCGGATCTACAAAAGAACCTGGGAATATTGATGCCATGGCTCTTGGCAATTTTTAGAGCCTGCCTGAGTCTCTCATATGTCCCATTAACTTGGACAACATATAAGATCGTCTTCATCCCCAAGAGTGGGAAGACATCTCACACTATGGCTAAGGACTTTAGACCAATTAGTCTATCCTCCTTTCTACTGAAAACACTGGAGAGGATTTTGGATAGTCATATTAGATCATCGTTAGGACACAATTCCTTGTCACTGGCTCAACACGCCTACACGAAGGGAAGGTCCACGGAAACTGCGCTTCACTCATTGGTGGGCCACATAGAGAGATCCCTGCACTACAAGGAATTTGCCTTAGTTGCATTCCTAGATATTGAGGGCGCTTTCAACATCGTTGAACCTGAATCGGTTATAAACGCAATGAGACATTTGGAAATCGACCCGGCGATTATTCAATTTGTCAGCAGTATCCTGCACTTCAGGCGTATTGAATCCAACTTGGGCGCCTCGAACATCTCCAAGGTTGCGACTAGGGGCACCCCGCAAGGCGGTGTACTCTCACCATTACTTTGGAATCTGAATATGAATACCCTACTCAGGGCCATGGAAAGGACGTGCTGCAGAACGGTTGCTTATGCGGATGACGTTGCAGTTGTGGCTCTGGGTAAAGATCCCAGACTATTGTCTGAACTAATGGAGTCCGCATTGGACGTCCTAACAAAATGGTGCCAGGGATGTGGACTGGATGTAAATCCTTCCAAAACGGAACTGGTACTTTTCACAAGGAGATACAAAATTCCCAAATTTGATACCCCGAGGATAAAGGGGATCTCGCTGGAACTGTCTGACAGCGCCAAGTATCTTGGGCTAATATTGGACAGCAAACTGAACTGGAGGATGAACACCATTTCCAGGACTAATAAGGCGGCAACTGCATTATATTGCTGCAAAGGGGCCATTGGCCTAAACTGGGGAACTAACCCGAGAAATGTATATTGGCTATACGAATGTGTCATTAAACCCATTCTATTCTACGGGGCAGCTGTTTGGTGGCCGGCACTCGAGGTGAAGAGTCATCAAATTATTTTTGAACGTACAATGAGAATTGTGGCGATAGCGGTAACAGGTGCCATTAGAACAACCCCCTCTAAGGCACTGTTTACGATTTTAAACTGGTTACCACCAGACATTTTGGCGAAAAGTTTAGCTGCGAACGCGGCGGTAAGACTAAGGGCCACCGGAGCATGGAGGGATTACAATATCGGACATGCTAATATTCTGAACGAAATTAATTGGAACATGGATGTTGATTATGTCACACCCGAGCCAATCTTTGATCCTGGCTTCACGGTAAGCATTTTGGATAATGTGGTTCACTATGATGACCTACAAACTCCCGCGAACGCGATTCAAATTTTCACGGACGGGTCTAAAACACTGTGTGGTGTCGGTTCTGGCATATACTCCGAGCAGCTAAACTGGAGCATTCCTATAAGGCTGCCGGACCACTGCAGTGTCATCCAGGCCGAGATAATGGCCATCTACACAGCCGCGAGACGCATCCGGTACGGTGATATATCTGGAAGGGATATTCACATTATTACCGACAGCAAGGCGGCCACAAGATCCCTGGAGAATGTGTTCTTCACATCGAGAATTGTCCGAGAATGCCGGATGTCTCTGGAGGAGATAGCGAGACATTCACTGGTCACCCTTAATTGGGTCCCCGGACACAGGGACATACCGGGGAACTGCATGGCGGATTCGTTGGCGTATGCAGGTACCACCTTGAATCGAGACGGCTCGACATATAATGTAGGTGTTTCACTCCCAAGGAGTAAGCAACTCATTGCGCACAAGTTTCATATCATCGCCAGTCAGAGGTGGCTCGTTGAAACTACCTGTGGGGAAACCAGGAAAATCTGGCCCATCATAGATGAAAAAAGGACACGGCGGGCATTACAGCTGTCCAGACATCATCTTAGAAACCTGATTGCGGTTATAACCGGCCATTGGCCCATTGGGAGGCACGCCCAGAGGCTGGGGCTCCCTTTCAATGACTTATGTAGAAGTTGCGGCGAGGAGGAGGAGGAAGAGTCAACGGAACATCTTCTCTGTAATTGCCCGGCATTCGGAGATCTAAGACTCAAAATGTTTGGTCGAAGAGCCCTTGGGGACAAAACTTGTCTCTCTGATGTTGATGTAAACAGGATCCACTCCTTTACTGAATCGACCGGATGGCTGCGTGGGAGCACTAGCAGCCAGACAACATAGGACCCATGGGAGACGGTGTGACATGGTAACACAACGGGAACTAATTAATGGACCCACGTGAGCTGTGCTTGATCACGGCTGCCAATGGAACCTAACCTAACCTAACCTTTATTGTAACATAGTCATATCTACAAAAACAAATGAACTTGGCAAAATGCGATTAAAGTTTTCAAAATGTACCGATTTAAAGATATATTTTGCTATAACTTCGGTTCAGTTTGAGATAAAATACGAGAACGCATGAAGGAACACTTTGCTTAAATAACTTTAAATTTTTGATTTTTTGAGATATGACTATGTTGCAATGAAGGAGCGATATGTTTATTAGGTGATAGACACAAATTTTTTTCAATTTGTGTTGGTTTATATACCCTTGAAGTGCGGGGAAACCGAAATAAAAAAAAATTTGGAAACTCGTGTAAGATACTACAACATACAATTTGAAAAACACATTGTCCTAAAGATTACAGATAGACCTAATGAAATGAAAAGGTTTGTAAGAGGTTGATGCTATTTTTTGCATGAACCTTGACATACATTTGACTGATATAGACGTTGTTTATAAAAAAAATGCTTCTTATTGTGAATCAAAAGCCTTCTACAACGGTGCACTTTTAACTATTTATCCAACCTCGGTAAAAAAAATGAACGAAATTTTTCGGAAACATGGTAATTAGTAAATAAAATAATCAATATACTTTTTGACGACTTACTAAACGCTTTGAGTGTGTCAGAAAGTTATTTCCTAAGCCGTTAAAAAATGTTAATATATTTATTTAAAATATTTTAACTATTTTATAAATTAACTTTTTGATCTCATATCTTGAGTACCACAATTTGTGTTTGTTTTTATTATTGTTTTATGAATTAAATTGTTATGTTTATCTTAATTTTTTATCTTGTATCTAGAGCATAATAATACGGAAGTTACATATAAAACCGTAAGGTAATAATAATTCAAGTTCCTCTTTTAATCTTCATTAATTTTGTAGCATTTAAGGATTTCTTTTATTTAATTTACTGTGTATTATTTATATGGAGCGGGATCCCGGGAAATTCAAAAAAATTTCCCGCTTTCCCGGGAATCGAAAAACTCCGGGAAAAAAAAAACTCTAACTATAAGCGAAAAGTACTGTAAATGTTTTTATATTTGAATGAAATTTTAAATTTATTTTATCCACTTTTTTAATGTGCGTTTTGAGTTGCTGTGATTTTCATTTTTTTTTTATTCCTGGTTCAAATCATTAAGTTTTATTAATTTTATTTCGTTTTTATATTTCGCTTACATCATGTTATGTTCTACTTTCATAAGCATTCTTTTAAGTAAATTGTACCAAATTAATTTTACTGCCCGCGACGAATTTAATCTGCCTTCTTTCCATTTTTCTGGCTTGTTCTACGGCGTAAATTTTGTGTATTTAAATAAACAATTAAAGAAAAAAGAATGTGAAACTTTTGTGCTCTTGTTTTTTCTTTCGCGTTGTTTGTTTTTTAACCTTAATATTTCTTACATTTAGCTAAAATTCGTATTTCGTTATCGTAATGAATTTTTTTCATTAATGCTATGAAACATTAAAATTTACAATTTTTTCATATATTTTTATGTCTACCGCTAAAAATTTAATTAAAAAAACGTTTTTACTTGTTTTCATTGATTTAGTGACATTTGTCATGGAAAATATGAAGTTACAAAAGATTCCTTTTTTTCATTAGCTTAAAAATATTTAAATGTTTAAATTAATTAATTTAATTTAATTAATTAATAGTTAATTTTAATCTTAAAAAACCTACTGAAATTATGTAAAACAATAAGTTGAATTTTTCTTTTGAAAGAGATATTAAGTTGTCATTAATTTAATTAATGAGTGTTAATGGAATTGTTTCATTATATTTGTAAAATTTCATTCCCGTAATAAAATTTTTCATCGGATTAATGAAAAAAAAATTAATGAAATTGATTCATTAGATTAAGATGCATAATTCTTTCAGTTTAGTTGAAAAAATAGACAAGCCTTTTAACCTAATTAGAATACGCTGCACAGTGTGGAACTTTGCGAATTTGTTTTTGTTTTACATGTAATTTGTGCGAACGAAAACGTTGGAGTGATAACGTGAAAAAAGCAGTTAGTTTTAGATTTTTTGTTAAAATGTTTGTTGTATTAAGTTTTATGAAATCGAATAAAATTCTGATATATTTAGATATTTTTAAATAAAATTTACAATAAAAAAAAAATATTTGAACTTTTTAATATTAAATAAGTTGGATTCTCAAAAATGTTCCATAGTTCTTTTTATATATTTAAACATTCAAATAAATTTAATTTAAATAAAAAAATTTTGATTTATAGTTTTCGAATTTTTTTTTCAAACAAAAAAATTTTAAATAAAAAAATTTTAATTAAGCTGTTTTTTTTACATTTAGCTTAAAAAATGAGCAGGCGATGTTAATAATAATACACTGGGATACAAAAGTGCAGCTCCATTTTAAAAAATAAAAACAGTAAGCAGTAAAAAAAATTATACTTCGAAAAACAATGAATTTTATAAAATTTACAGGTAAAATTTCTTTAATATTTTCTATTTTGATTAAGGTAATGATTTTATTAAACGAAAATTTCCTTCAGATGGAGTTGCTTCTCTACGGATAGCTGCTTATTCTTTGCCCTTAACGGGATATGGCTGACTAAATGCTGGCCTTGGAAGGTTTTGGTCGTCCGTCGTTGTCCGAGGTCCAAGCGTTTTCCGGTAACTATTTAATTTTCCTTTCCCTTATTTTTTTTTTATAAATTTTTTTTATTTTCAGGGTTCCTTTTTTCCTATTTGCGTTTTTTTTTATATTCTTTTCTCTATTTAATTTTAGGGAATTTTCTTAAATTTTCACTTTTTAACCACTAATTCTGGTTTCCTTCTTTCTTTCTACCCGACGATTTCTAGGCCTGAGCTCAACCCTACTCTTCGCACACGTTTGGCTCAAAATCCCCAAACGGACTGGGCTACCCGAGGTAAAAAAACTTCAAATAAAATTTGCTAAAAAACTTTCTTTAATTTAAATATTTATTCTTTTTTTTAATTTTATTTTCAGATTTCGGTCCTGTCCGTCAAGTCGTCCAGGTTAAAGGCTCAGTTAGGCGAACGTTGATGTACCGTATCTGTACTGTATCAATCAGCTGTTCGCTTTTTGTTATATGAAAACCAATACAAAAGCTTACCGAAATGCAATGTACCGTAGTTGCTACGTACCAATCTGTATAAAATAGAATTTCATGCCGTTGTTACGTGACATTTATAAGACAGTGACAGGCGGCTTGTATGTTACATTGAATGCGGGTAATTTTGCTCTTTTTTTTTGGTAATTTTTTTAGTATATCTATAGAATTGCGACAAAACAACTTACAATACAACATATTTCCAAATATACAAATATACATATGTTAAGATGTTTAAAATAAACAAATGCATATACACATACAATGAAAAAGGGAAACATATAAAAGACTTTAAATGGTATCAAAACCTTGTTTGGTGTATGCACATTTACAATATATGTATGCTAAAAATGTATAAAAGCTAAAATACAAATTAATTTATTGTAAATCCATAATATAAATATTAAATTACTAACATTTTTTTAAAATACACAAAATACTGTTTTAATACCATTTAAATCACGTGGTACCTTTTCTGCACACCGGTCACCATATTAACATTTTTGATTCCCATCACTGTGTTTTTTTTTTATGTATACTATTGCTTTTTGTTTATGTGTGGGAAAACACATGACACGTTTTTAAACGTTCTATAAGTGCACCAACGTGCTTACAGTACGGTGCGGTACATTACGGGTACAGCAACGTTCGCCTAACTGAGCCTTAACACTTTCTTACGTCTAAAAAAACCTTGTTACCAAGCACCCTTGACGTGACGGTGCTGAGGCAGCTTCTCCAGCGATGGATGAGCCGGATTAGCTGGCGGTGGCAGTGGTTTGGTGGGCCAAATCCTTTTTATATAGTTAACTTATGTTTCTTTGACTTTACTTTAACGTTTAATTTTTAAAAATTTAACTTTCAACTTTGTTTTAGTTTTAAATCTTTCAATAAAATCTTTACTTTATTTACAAAAACCCACTTCGCTTATTTTTTTTTACTTCTGCTACCGGACTCACCATTTGTCACAACAAGAGGAAAAAAGAAAAAGGAACGACATTTTGGTTTTCGGCGGCCAAGAAGCTTTGGTCAAGCAAAATGTCTCCCAACCATATTTTTGTGTTTATTTTTTTCCTCTTCTTCTAGTTCTTTATTTATTTATATCTATCTTTCTCTTAACTACAACTTTTGCTGTCCCTTTCCTTTCGTAATTGGCGTTGCCAATCATTTTCGACACACCACACATTTGAAAATTTGAAAAATTTTACGATATTATACAGTTACTAGTTACTTAACTAACACAAGGTATTTTCCATGGCATTTAGACATAAATTCGGCTGAAAACTGGCCAGAAACTAAAACCAATATTATACTCCTCAAATCATGATAAAATGCGATTTGTGAGGTTGAATTGCTCGAAGCAACTGTATGTAAGACCATGGTCCGAGCTCTAAACACTTTGTAAAAAATGTATAAATTTGACCCTGGCAGCCAGTGCTATTATATTATCATTTTATATTAATTTAACATTAATATCAAATAAATAAATAATAATTCTAAATCGAAGAACAGATTATGAGCAGGGCAAGGAAGTTCATGCACTTAAAATCGCAAAATATGCGCATAAAACATGCACTAAAAATCGTAAAATATGCAAAAATAAAAGTAAAAAATATGCATTAAAAATATATTTATTTAACCATATTTAACAAAAAAAAAAAAAAACATAAATACATTTTATTCAGTTTTAAAAACTTAAAACATAGATTAAAAAGTAGTAGTAGATAAAGATATATTTACAATAAATAAGTTTTTTTTTCAGTTATCAAATGTAAAACTCATTCTATTTGGTCTTAAAACAGTTTTAAGCATTGAAAATGTTCGTTCGACATCAATGGATGTAATAGGTGGATATTTAAAAGTGGTCAACTCCTTTGTAGAAGATTCATTGTCTACAATTTTTTCTTTACTGGAAGGTAAATTAAAAATTAGTGTCCGACCGAACGCACTTTTTGGGACCGAACCCGAACCCGAACTTCGGTAAATTTTGACAAGTTCGGTCGAACTCGAACCCGAACTTTTTGTTAATAAATCTGAACAATTGTACTTTTTTAATGTATTTATTAAAAAAAAATAAAATTTTAGGAAATTATTACATTTACACTTTTGGAAGGATGCAACATGAAAAGATAAATTGCACTTTATAGTATTCAAAACTATTTTATAGTTCAAAAATAATAAGTAATTGCTTTTTTTTAAGACAAAAAATAAAAAATAAATTTCGAGTTTAATACAGTATACATTAGGGCTATAACTTTTTCACACTTTTTGCGAAAATCAAAACGGCATAGTATAGTCGTGTAAAACATTAAAAGTTATTAATAAAAAATATGATAATTTGTTCGGATTGTTAAGAAACTTCACGAAGGGATCGGGTTGAAGTTTGAAAAAAACCATTTTTATCTCACGGAAATTTTAAAAAATATACACCTGATGTTTGTATAAATTCCTATACGTATCACTTAAATGCTATTTTGGAATTTAACCACTGCTTTAGATTTAAAAATGTTCCTACGGTTTACAATTCATCGCGGTTCAAAATTTCTTAGAAGGTTTTATAAATTTGCTTCCCTGCGTGAGGTTATTTTAGCAAAACGGCGGGAGACAGGTGTTTTCATTACTAAAACATTCTTGGCCACTCCGTCGTACTATGCCAATAATTTGGTTATCGCCCTAGTATACATATTAGTACTCAAACCTCAACAATGTATTTTTTGAATTCGTTGGGTTGTATTTTCTCTAAGTGGCGTTTAATATTGGCGGTAGTTTGTTTGCTTGGCAATGAACTCCCCATTGACATTTGTTTGGCGCAACACTTGCGATGAGCGCTTGCTCAATTTTTTTCAAAAAAAAAACTCCAAAATGGTTTGGATGACATTTTTATCCGGAAATATGTATACTATAAAGTTTGGTTTGTGGTTCACCCAAAACTATAGATTATCTTACCATTCGCAGAATATAAATAGAATGTATTTTTTTTTTTTGCCAAATAAAATTTAACCGTTTGTTGTTGTTGTATTTTTTACCGTCTTCTAAAAATTACACATATAAACACTCAATTCACATGAGGGCTTTTACGACGTCGTTTTATCTTGATTCCCTTTTAAAGCAACTTCCAAAATCTCTTTGCGTTCATACGATGATTTTTGGTTGCATGTCTTTTTTTTATTTACAGTATGGCCTTGATTACCCGTCATTCGATTAACCGGCAGCTTCAATAAAATGGAAAACAAACATTTTTTTGCACTGATTTAAATTGCCTCTATTATCCGAAATTATAAACAAATTATCTTTTTTTCCTTAAATTTTGAACAATCAAAAGAAATTTAAATAAACGAAGAAAGAGAATATCTTAACGGTGTGGAAGCATGTTCTGCAAAATTTACTTTTTTCCTCATGTTTACATAATAAAACGTTATATATTTACATAAAATAAGAAACACACCAAAAAAAATAAATAATCAAGAATTCTGCCGATCCCGTCTATTATCGATAATCGAGGTCTCGCTGTATTTTCAACCACACACTTCAAAGTAAGAAAAAGAATAAAACGTAAACAGAAAAAGTTAAAAGAGAAATGTAAAAAACGACATGCAAAATACAAAACGAGTCATTTTGTTAAACACTCTTTCTTTTCTACACCGCTCACCAACAAACCCTCATCTAAACTGAGTGAAAGACATTTTTGTACACTTAAGCATTTTATTAAGTCATCGCTGTATTTTATCGAACTAATAATCATAGAGAAAAATAGTTGAATTGATTTCGTAATGTTTTCAAAAACAATGATGCCAAATTATAATAAATATGTTATTTCATAAAAAAGTTCGGTGTTCGGTAAAGTTCGGTAAAAATTTCGCCGAACACCGAACGTCATTTTTTGCCGAACTCCGTAACCGAACCCGAACGTTCGGTCGGACACTATTAAAAATATTACCAATTTCTAATATTTTTAATTAGGCTTAAGTTCATGAAATTTAATTTTCATTAAATTATTTTTATGAAGAAAGGAATTTTACAACATGAAAATTAATCAAAATTGTTATTGATAATCTTCCATTCTTGACGTGGCTCGGGCTCGAACCCTGGCCGGCAGGTTACCATGACATGTTTCGATCGCAACCACTCGATCTCCTCAGATGGATTTGCCGTCTTACACTCGCAGCCATCGACGACTGCGTCATGGTCATGGTAACCTGCCGGCCAGGGTTCGAGCCCGAGCCACGTCAAGAATGGAAGATTATCAATAACAATTTTGATTAATTTTCATGTTGTAAAATTCCTTTCTTCATAAAAATAATTTAATGAAAATTAAATTTCATGAACTTAAGCCTAATTAAAAATATTAAAAATTTGGATTGAAAACCATAAATAGTTCAACAAAATAACCACAATACTAATTATTATTACCAATTTCTTTAACTTTTTTAAATCCGGCATTCTTTTTCAAAACTGAATAAATTTTGGCTTTTATTTTTTCGCCGATTTGACCTTCTACTTTTCTTATTTTAATGACAGCGTCATCAACGAGTTTAACCGAGGTGTTCAATGATTTAAGCCCCTGAAGTTCGGTTATTGTCTCGACTAGAAACCCATTGTTTAAGTGTATAAATATAATTGAGCCTTTTTATTAGGTACATTTAAAATATTGTTTACTTTTTTATCGCGACTGCATTATTTTCGTTAAAATTTTTTACCACATCTTTAAATTCTTCAAAATTTTTGGCATAATACTCAACTGCCTGCAACCAGGTACCCCATCTTGTTATACATGGTTGAAACGCAAAGGTGACTTTAAAAAATTGCATGCATGGCATGAGCTTAGCATGGGACTTGTAACATTTTTGAGTAAGATATCTTAAAAAAAAGGTCAAGTAGAGCAAAATTTTATTAAAGGATTCTAAAAGAGAAATTGAATCTTTGAAAGTTCGAGCTACTGAAGCATGATCCACCTTTTCCAACTTTACAATATTTAATAAAAATTTGTGTTTACTCTGTTCTTCTTCTGCATTCAATATCCCAATTACGTAGACAACGAAACGTCCTTCAGTGTCCATTGCTTCGTCAATAGACAACCACAAATTATGTCACTTAATTCTTTCAACAATGTCACATAGTTGTAAAGTGGCCATATAAGTTTTTATAAGGGTTGTTTCCGTAGGAATGGTTTCATTGTTATATTTGTTTAAAAAAATTCTATAATTTTGGTTGATTAGCTAATAAAGAGGTATATCTGCAGACACAAGAGCATTATACAATTCAAAACTAAATTTGCTAGTCTTATCCCCAAAAGTTGATTTTCTTGAAATTAAAGTTTGCGAAACGTTTTCATAAATCGTAAATCTTTGTGTTTCTGGCTTTGAAGGTGCTGATTTACTTGAAATTTTTAAATGAAACACCATTTTGTAAACTTTGCAAAAATGTACTTTTCCCTCTATTTTGAAGACTCAAAAACACACTGATTTAAAAGATTATTTTTTGATATTTTTTCTTTTGGCATTTTTTTCCTTAAAAACAATTTATTTTATTAATACTTTTTGGATTTTAGGTCATACTTCTTACACCGTAAATCAAAAATATTATGTTGAGTTCTATTTTTTCTTCGCCGAACATTATTTTTATTTGCTGTTTTTTCAAGTAAAAAAAAACCGCGAACAAAATGAAATGTCAAAAACTGTTTTATTGTTACTTCTTCAATTATGTGCACAATTATACAAAAGAAACAAGGTGAATTTAAAATAAAATGTAGGTAATTCAGTACCAAACACCAACATGTTGTTTTTAGCAGATTTTCCCATACTATTTTGACTGTTTGACAGCTTCAGGTCTAAAACAACTATAACCAGCTGATTCACTGACTAGACCTTATAATGAATTCGCCTTGAACAGAAAGATATTTCTAAACAAAAAACTAAGAAAAGAGCAATTTTTTTTTATAAATATTACAAAATATGACAAAAAATGTGAATTTATAACAAAATATGACGAAAAATATGCATTTATATCAAACTGTGCAAAAACATGCATTTAAAGCAAAATATGCAAAAATATGCACTAACAAATTGATGCCATTTTACTGGAAATATTGTGATTCGCAAAGATATTAACTTCTGGTGGGTCTCAGAGTACCGACAACAAACATGCATTTGCATGAAGTCCCTTGCCCTGATTATGAGTAATTCAAAAAATGTTTTGTAGTATTATTTGATCGTATGAATGCATTCCTTTAAATATTATTTACTTGCATGAATCCATACCTTTAAAGAGCAGACATTAAACGGGTATCTTATTACACCAAAATATTAAACCCTAAATAGCCGCTTAAAAGGTACTACACCCAGACGCATGGGAAATATTTAGAAACTTAAAATTGAAAAGTTTAAGTTATTTACACGTAAGAATAGGCTAAGAATTATTTTCATACAATACAATAAATTTTAAATAAAATCAATGATAAGAATAAAGCTAACGAGTGCACTAGTTGCACCGTCCAAACCTAAAATATTTTAAAACGCTTCTTAATCATTTTACATGGCGACCCTGCCATTACTTTGAAGTGCTTAAAATTAAAAAAAGCACCCAAAGAAAACCAGCCTAACAACGTGTATCTTAAACTTTAAAAAAAAAAACAAACACAAACAAAAGGAAAGTGCTCAAAAGCACAATTACAATTAAATATGGGAAAACCAAATTCAAAAATAAAGGATACAAACGCAAATGTTGTAAATAATGTAGAAATTGGCGATCACACTGAAGAATTAAACTCCATATGGATGTTAACATTAATTTTAGTAATAGTATCAATAACTAATTTTCTATATTTTACATAAAAGGTCACTTAGAAAGAGATACCTTAGTAAGGCTAATGATTTGGACAAAGTTTGAGTTTTCTGTATGCATTGGAAAAGTATTTTAGAAAGGTGAAGAAACATAAAGGAAAAATGTAATCTATCATATAAATGTATTAATATAGACAGACCAATAAAGAAAGAAACACTTCAACAGGAATATTATTAAACCATTTAGAAGAAATTAGAATACTCTTAAATGTTAATTACAGTAGATTCACAACAAATCACAAAATAGCAGCTGAAGCTTTCTTCAATGACATAAGATACAGATTAGTTAATATAGCAATTAAGAAAGGATTCGACTTAAAAATACCAACTACACTCCATGAAACAATAAACTTTGAACAATTCCCCTCATTGCAAGAAAAAGCCACGAAAATGGCGCAAACTGTTGTAGAATTTCTTAATACCGCTTCCAAACTAATAACTGAATTTGACGGTAAAGCTGAAAATCTCGGTTCATTCGTGGATTCATTAAAATTAGTAGATCTGATAAAAGGTTCTCATGAAGCCGTAGCAATTTCATTAAATAAGACCAAACTAAAAGGAAACGCAAGAAACTTACTTAATAACGAAAACACAATAACAGAAATTGTAACTTAGCTACAAAAAACAGTTAAAGGCGATTCAGTAGAAGTTATAACTGCCAAAATAATGAATATAAAACAGAATACTATAATAGCTAATACTTATTGCAATGAAATAGAGACGCTAACAAAATGCTTACATTACAGACGGGCTATCCAGTGAACTAGCCACCAAATATGCTACTAATGTGGCTGTAAAAGCCATTACTAAGAACTGCACCATAGATAAGGTAAAGCTTATCATGAAAGCAGGACAGTTTAACTCTTTTAATGATGCTATTAGTAAATTCATAGATACCTGCACTGAAGCTATGGGACAACAAAATACCGTACTCCATTATAGGCAAAACACAAATAATTATCGTAAAGGTAGCAACAAATTTCTCCTACGAGGTAATTATCCAAGAAGTAATTATGAGAGAATTAATAATCGCCGAAATAGTAATTACAACAATTTTAATACTAGTAACAATAACTATAACAGTAATGGTAGAAACATCACCCAAAGACACAACAATCGTAGAAACCATGTACACGCAACAGAAAGTAATGATAGAGATTCGGAAAACTCGAATCATGCCCTAGGATTGAAGCAATAAGAAGAAAAGTATATAACCTTAATCTTAACTTTTGTTTCTTCATTAACACTTACATAGGTAACACTAATACCAAACTAACATTATTAGTAGACACAGGAGCAGACATTTCTTTAGTTAAATCAAAATATTTTGAACGTACCAAAATACATACAAATAATACTACATCAATAAGTGAAATAGGAAAAGGTGAAATTAAATCAATAGGTACTATATTATTTGAATAAAGGAATCAAAATTTTTTAATACCCCATATTTTTCGTGTTGTAAATTATAATTTTCCTATTACATGCGACGGAATTATTGGAATGGATTTTATAAAGAAATACAATTGTGTATTAGACTTTAACAATGACTACGACTACCTAATTCTTAGACCTGTCAACATTACACATGATATAAAAATACCACTAACAAACAATAGCGAAAACATTGTGCTACCAGCCAGATCAGAGGTCATACGTGAAGTACACTTTGGAATGGCTGAAGAAGACATATTGGTACCCAATCAGGAAATAGCTCCAGGTGTATTTATTGCAAGCACACTCGTGAAAACTAATAACGCCTATATACGTCAATTAAATACTAATGATACTACAACCACAGTACAAACAAAGAATGTAGCAACAGAAAACATCCATAACTACTGTTCAGCACTGAAGGTTGGCCAACCAGGACCAACAGTTTTATGTTATTTTGTTCCTCATTCTCTTTTTCTTTTTTTGTACAAACATGTAATTTCATTTTTATAAAAAAGATCAAATCACTCTAGTTTTGAACATTGAGACGACCACAGTGAGTGAAAAGCAAATAACAAAACATAATTTAACAAAAAGTGAATTTAATAAAACCAAACCATTGTAACTTTAACAAAACAAAAAAAGTGAATCTAAAAATAAAGGTTAAATCAAAATAAAAAATATAAAATTGTTTTTATTTATAACAAAAGTAAAAGAACCGTGGTAATTTAGGTACACAAAAGCAAAAACCAACCTAAACAACTACCATTATATAACAAAAAGAAATAGTAACAATAATGACAGAAAATCTGAAATATTAGAAAAATTACAGAAGAATTTTCCCAAACTATTCGAGAAAATATTAACCAATTTTTATAAGCAAAAGTTAAGAACAAATGATTCAACACCGGTGTACATAAAGATATATAGAATACCTTATACCCACAAAGAAAAAATAGACAAGCAAGTAAATCAGTTGATATATATTAAAATAGTAGAACAATCATATTCTGAGTATAACAGCCCAAATTTGTTAATTCCAAAGAAATCTTTGCCGAACTCTGAACAGAAAAGATGGAGACTTGTGGTCGATTACCGACAAATAAATAAAAAACTAATAGCTGATAAATTTACTTTACCAAGAATCGATGATATACTAGATATACAACTTGGTAGAGCAACATATTTTTGTTGTTTAGATCTAATGTCTGGATTTCATCAAATCGAATTAGACGACCAGTCTAGAGACTTAACATCATTTTCAACCAATAAAGGTTCATATAGATTTACAAGATTACCCTATGGTCTCAAGGTAGCTCCTAACTCATTTCAAGGAATGATGACACTAGCTTTTAGCGGCCTAAAACCAAATCAAGCATTCCTGTATATGGACGACTTGTATTAGGATGCTCGGACAAACATATGCTAGCAAACTTAAGGGAAGTATTTCAATTATGCAGAAAAAGTAATCTTAAGTTGCACCCGGAAAAATGTTCATTCCTTTTGAAGGAAGTAACATACCTTGGTCACAAATGCACTGACAAAGGTATTCTGCCAGATGATACTAAATATTCTGTTATTAAAAATTAAAAAAAATTATAGTGCGAAAAGATACGTGTCTTTTTGCAATTACTATAGCAGATTTATTAAAAATTTTTTCAGAATATTCGAGACATTTGACGAAACTATCGAAAAAGGGCGCAAAATTTGAATGGACAAAAGAATGCAATCAGGCATTTGAATATTTAAAAAGGCTTTAATGAGTCCGACGTTACTTCAGTATTCTAACTTCACAAAAGAATTTTGTATAACAACAGATGCAAGCAAACAAGCTTGTGGTGCTGTACTTACACAGGAATATGAAGGTAAACAACTTCCAATGGCATATGCTTCGAAAACTTTTACTAAAGGTGAAGGTAATAAATCCACTATCGAACAAGAGTTAACAGCTATTCATTGGGCTATAAATTACTTTAGGCCATATATATATATGGAAAACACTTTCTCGTCCGCTCTGACCAGAGATCGTTGACATACCTATTTTCCATTAAAAATCCAAGCTCTAAATTAACAAAAATGAGGTTAGACTTAGAAGAGTATGACTTCGCAATAGAATATCTTGGGTGAAAAGATAATTATATCGCAGATGCACTATCACGCATCACCATTAATGACTTGAAAGATATGAATGACAAGATTTGTTCCGTATTGAGAGCTACAACAAGATCAGTGAAAAATAAAGAAAGGACGTAAAATCAGAAGAATCCAGTATAAAGCAATATTCAACAAAGTATAAACAGAACTAAAGAGCCCAGTATACATATATGTACCATTAAATAACACTTTTTTTTTTTTTTTCTTTTTTTTCATTATTTATTTATTGAATCTTCATATATTAAATATGAACTAACAATAATTAATCAAATCTTAACCTAATGCTTTATTTTATGTCCTGCCAGTGCCAGACAAAAATTTTCTTCATCACGGGTTCTGTTCACATATGAAGGTGTTTATCGCTCATCTTAATGGGTAAGTGCTGCAGTGTCTCTTCTTCTTAAGCGAGAGTGGCCGCTATCATTTAAAATATTTCGTGCTAGTGGATTTGGGTGCAACTCTAGCCTTTTCAAATATTTTACCGCATACTTCGTAATAATAGTCCTTACAAGTGGCACATTAAGATCCTTGTGGATATTTGAGTTTTTAACGTACCAAGGGGCAGCTGTAGTTATTCGAAGAAGTTTATTTTGGCGCCTTTGAATTTTTTCGATATTTGAGGCCGAGGCAGTGCCCCATAGTTGAATACCGTAGCACCATATTGGCTTTAAAATAGCGTTGTAAAGTAGTAGTTTGCAGTCGAGACTAAGAACAGAATTTCCTCCAATAAGCCAGTTAATTTGAATTGCTTTTATTTTCATTTGGGTTAATTTTGCTTCTATATGGCATTTCCATGTTAAACGCCGATCTAGATGAATACCGAGATATTTGACATGCGATTGTTGAGGCACTAGTTGATTATTGATTTTAATAGGGGGACATGTTTCCCGACGCAAGGTAAAGGTTATATGTACGCATTTTTGCTCATTGACCTTTATTCTCCATTGTTTAAACCACAGTTCTAGTTGAAATATATGATTCTGCAGGTATCGAGATGCTTCACGACTGTTCTCGTGTACGCTTAGAAAAGCTGTATCATCAGCAAAAGTTGAGGTTAGGGTGTGATTGTTTGTTGGCATGTCCGAGGTATATATAAGGTAAAAAAGTGGGCCCAGGATGCTTCCCTGAGGGACTCCAGCTTCAATTGTCTGAGGAGAACTTAAAAAATCGCCTTCTTTAATAATAAATTTTCGACCGACCAGGTAGCTTTCTAACAGCTTGTGTGTATTAACCGGTAGGTTTAGCTTCAATTTATGTAACAAGCCTACATGCCAGACTTTGTCAAAAGCTTGAGAAACATCTATGAAAAAAGCGGAGCAATATTTTCTTTCTTCAAAGGCTTTTCTTATGGCGTTTACTATCCGATGGGTTTGTTCAATTGTGCTATGCTCTCTTCTGAAGCCGAATTAATGATTGGGTATACACCCATTGTCATTCGCTAAAAGCTTCTCAAACAGCTTTGATATATTAGATAATAAGCTAATAGGCCTATATGACTCAACTTTTGTGTGATCTTTTCCTGGCTTTGGTATCATCGTTATTAAGGAGACCTTCCATTCTTGAGGGTAGTATTCAAGGCGTAAAGTAGCATTAAAAATATAAAGAATAATTTTCTTTGCTATGCGAGGTAGCTCCAAAAGCATTTTGTTACTGATCTTATCAAAACCAGGTGCCTTCTTGGTGTTTAATTCACAAATAGCCCTTTCTATTTCCCTTATCTCAAATCTTAGGGGGATAGCTGCTCTAACATTAACAGACGGTAACTCGTCCGCTATATCGTCAGGTATATTTTGGGTAAATACGTTTTTCAAATGATTTACAAACAGGTTTCCTTTTTCATTATCATTTCTTGCCCAACTTCCATGCAAGTTTCTTAAAGGTGGTTTCGAGATAACTGGCCTTTTAAGGTTTCTAGCTGCACGCCATAATGAGTAGCCTGATTGTGGAGTTGCATCCAAGTCCTTAAGATATTTTTCTACGGAAGCCGTTTCCTGAGTCTGCAGTAATTTTCTTAGCCTTTTTGTACACCCTTTTAATTCATTTTTAAGTTCAGGGGATCTTTGCAATTGCCATTCTCTTCGCACTCTCCTTTTTTCATTCAAGAGGCGCTCGACATCTGCAAAATATATTTTGTTATAATTGGTTTTTTGAGGGTTTTGCTGGAATGTTGAACAGCTAGTTTAAGATAACTGTCAAAATTGACAATAGAGAGATCCACATTTTCCGGTGTGCTAAGCGGAATATTTTCTGTGCAATGGGTACTGAGATATTTTTTATATTTTAACCAATTTATTTGTGTAGCTGTTGTCGCTACGTAACCAGAGGGAGATACGATTCTATTGGTGTTTGTTATAGTAACTATTGTAGGTGTGTGATCAGAGGATAATTCTAACGAAGCTTCAACTTGAATCGTTTCTGTGGGGATGTTTTTAACCACTCCGAAATCGATGACATCTGGAATTTTTTGCGGATCAGCAGGCCAATATGTTGGTTGTCCGCTCGCGACGACATTTAAATTAATTTTAGAGATTGTATTATACAAAACAGGGCCCCAATGACTTATAATATTTATAATATTGGCTTTCTGATATTGCAAATCTACACAGAAAAAAATATTTTTTCAATTCAAACAAAAAATTTGTAGAATCAAACAATTTTTTGTCTGAAATCGGTCCTACAAACAAATTCGCATATTCAAACAATTTATTTGCATTTTGTTTATTGAAAAAAACGCCGATTTTTTCAAACAAATAATTTTTCAGAATCAAACAAAATGTTTACTGAAATTCATATAAATTTTAAACAAATAATTTTGCTGAATCAAACAAAAAAGTTTTGGCGCAAGCAATGACGCGCACACAAGCAAGCACTGTTGGTGAAAATGAAGCAGAGCAGAGCGGCCGGCTGGCTTTGAGACACATTTTTTGTTGGAATAATTTTTGAACGAAGTCTTATTTATACACACAATGTTTTTCTTCGTCACTCACTTTTGCTGCATGCTTTCCTTTGCTAATGAAGAAGAAATGTAACCAAAAACGGCGGCAGACCGACTCGATATGTTTTTCGTCATCATTCTATTTTTGTATTTGATGTATTTAAACAAACTGTTTGAAAAAATTGAATACGGGATTTTGTTTTTTTTTTACCAACTTTGAAACCAACCAAAAATTTATTTTGTTTCTTATAATGTTGTCATTTCTGATGTTTAAAAAAAATGAAACGTTTTTTTACCTGCTATTGTTTTTGTTGTTTTTTTACTACAAACCTCGTCACGCTATTTTATCATTTTTCTTATTACTGTACTTTTTTAAAGCGTCCAAAAATAGACTGCATGTGTTTTTTGTTGTAGTTCTTATAATTATCATAAAGAAGTGTTGCTTACAATCAATAAAAAAAAATGCAAAAGGACGACAACATTAAAGAGCATTAAATATTTCATACAAAATTATGAAAACTTGAAACCAATAGCGCGTTTATTATATTTTTGAAGAGTTGCCCACATTTTTGTTGGTTAAATAAAAATCAAACAAAAATATTGATTGAATCAGTAAAAAAATTTGTAGAAATCAAAAAAAATTTCAAACAAGCGTTTGTTTGAAAATAATTCGGCAATAATTTTTTCTGTGTAGGTGGTGAGTATAAGGTTGAGACTACTATGTTTCGATTCAGCTCTTTAAAACAAATGTTCGTTGCTTGGAGATAATCTTCACGATGATCACACATCAGGTAGTGTTTGATTCGGGTTTTTATCAAATGGCAGAACCTCCACAAGCTCTATCTCGAGGGTCCTTGGTATCATATAGTGTATAACCATTGATTTTAAACGTATTTCTTGAGGTCAAATGAGTTTCAGAAACCATCATGACATCAATTTGTTTATTTTTAAGAAAGTATTCTAATTCATTTTTATGTTGGCGGATGCCGTTTGCGTTCCAAAAACAAATTTTTAAACAGTTCATGGTTTGTTAAGTACAGCTTGCAATAACATCGATTGCATTCTAATGATCTCCTGCATCATATTACCCATTGTGTTTGTAAAATTATTTACTGTTTGCACTAATGTTTCCATGTTTTTTTCTAGACGACTTAAATTAGAAACTGGAGTTTCATCATTACTTGGCGAAGCACCTTGCAATGGCACATGGTTTGATTTTAGGACGTTAGCATAAGAGGTTCTGTTATTACTGGGCTGCGGAGCCTGAATGTCATTAGTGTTTACTTGATTTGGTACCTGCATTTGAGGGGGATTAGTTTTCGGTCCAGCCGACTGCTTGACGATAGTATATACAGGACATCCTCTATAATTGGCAGTGTGATTGCCGCCACAGTTGCTACATTTTTTTACATTCGGGTCATTTTTAGACTTATCGCACTGGACTGTACCATGTAATTCACCACATACTACGCAAACAGGGGGTAAATAGCAGTAGGCCTTAGTATGGCCAAATTCTTGGCAGTTGAGACATTGAACGGGACCATTTCTTTTGTGCGGCTCCTCTATAGTTATTCTTCTGTAGAGAATATATTTTAAATTGTAAATAGGATGCGTTTCATTTTTTTAAGCTTAACGTCGCCAGGTTCTAGCTCCACTCGAAATAGTGGTTGGGGATTTTTTTCCCTATTTTTGATATTTGTAACGTTTTTTATTTTAAAGCCTTTCTCTTCCAAAAAGGTTTTAATTTCTTCAGGGTCCACGCACGAGTCTATGCCCTTGATCACAACCTGAAGGCCTTTGCTGCTCTTCAGCTGATATGTATAAAAGCTTTTTTTAAGGGATTCGAATTGGTTTGTTAGTTTGCGAAAATCATTCTCATGATTAACCTGTATTTTCGTCTCGTTTATATTACCACGCTTGATTGCCGCTACGTAAAAAGAATTTTCACCTATTACCGAGATTTTATGACGTTTGGTGCCTCTGGGGATTCGTCCTCAAGAATTGCAAAACGGTTTTGTGAATTTATTCTATCAAAAGATGTTACTTTTGAGGCCGAAGCAACTGCTGAAGAGGTAGGGCTGCGACCCCGTTTAAGCACTGTTATATACCTGTCCATACCAACTTGTATTTGACGCTTTTGACAATTTTTCACTAAAGGGTTCTCCATTGCGTCTGTATTTGAGTTTATGGTATCATTTGTTACTAAGATTGTTTTTTCCGCCGCGGTAATACTTGCGGACGCTACAACACTTGTCCCCAAAGACAGATTAATATTTTTTAATGTATCAATATCCACCGTTTTTGTGAACACCGAGAGTGAAAGGGAACGTGTTCGATTAATAGGCTTAGCCCTTAGATAGTTAATATTGTTTTGTTTTATTTATTTCAGCATTATTTTCGTTTGCCTGAACAGTCACATAAACATTTCTTTCATTTTGCCTTAGCGTTGTTTCACTGTTCTTACTCATGCAAAGAGTTGTTTTTGTTTTTCACCGTTTGCTGTGATTTAAATATTTGTATTATTTATTGTTTTTACAACAACACAAAAAAAAATGTTTTTGTTGAGAGTATGTATGCATACACATGTATGAACATTCATACGTATGTATATATTTTTACTAATTTTCTTTATTTAATTTTATCGTTTAAATTGTTCACTATTATGTTAAATAATTTAAATAACAAAATATATAATTTATTTTTAAGCGTTCATTCGCTGCGTATATTACAAAATCAAATATGATTAATTAATGGTTCAAAACGTATGCGGGGTTAAAAATACACGTCTTTATCACAACAAAGCACAAACCGAACACTGACGTCAGAAAATACTATAAACTACAGATTTCCCCCTGAAGATGTTACATCAAAAAGGGAAAATCTATAGTAACATATATGTATACATATTAACGATTTGTTTACTAATGGGAATCTTGACTACGGACAATTTTACCCTAGGCTCGAAAATGTGGCCGGTAAGCACAATATTCATAATTTACAAGTGGCACCTAGTGAGAAAATTTTCGAATTTATCTCCATTATTGATTTTAAAATATTGGGCAATAAGATATTAAATAAAATTAAAATAGCGCTATTAAATGAGGTGACCCAAATTGATAATAGATATGCCAAGGCAATTCTTGATATTTTGTTAAAGTATCAAGATGATCCGGTAGAAGGAGGACATTGTGGAATCTATAGGACAACAGAGAAAATAAAAAGGTATTTCTACTGGAAAAATATGTCCAAGGACATATCTAAATATATCAAATCCTGTCACAAATGCCAAACAGTAAAAATTATTAAGAATATAAAATGTCCTATGACTATCACAGAGACACCTAGGAAACCCTTTGACATAGTTTATTTAGATATAATAGGACCATTTCCAAGATCGCTACAAGGAAATTAATATGCAATAACACTAATATGTGATTTAACCAAATACTTAGTTACAATACCAATACAAGACAAACATGCCAAGACAATCGCTAAGGAGATATTTGAAAATTTCGTACTCACCTATGGTCCAATGAGGACTTTCGTATCAGATATGGGCACGGAATATAAAAATTATATTTTGACAGAACTGTGTTACCTACTAAATATTGAAAAACTAACTTCAACAGAGCACCACCATCAAACATAAGGGACAGTAGAAAGAAGCCACAGAACATTTAACGAATACGTGCGATCTTACATTTCTGTAGACAAAACAGACTGGGATGATTGGTTAAAGTATTTCACATACTGTTTTAACACTACACCCTCTACAGTTCATAATTACTGCCCCTATGAGCTAATTTTTTCAAAAGGTCCAAATAAGTTTGAACAGGAAGTCAACATTGATAGAATTTCCCTCTATACAACATAGATGACTATGCAAAAGAGGCAAAATTTAGGCTAGAAGTAGCATATAAGAGAGCTCAAATACTTCTAGAAAATTATAAACATAAGCAAAAACTTAACTATGATAAGAAAACATTAGAATATAATTTTAGAAGTAAAGATTTAGTATTACTTAAAAATGAGACAGGCCATAAACTTGATCCAAATTATAGAGGGCCATATGAAATAATAAACATAGATTTAAGAAATAATGTTACAATACTTGATAAGCTAACAAATAAAACACAAGCAGTACATAAGAACAGACTTTAAATATATCATATTGTATACAGTATAACCCGGTTAATTACCCCACGCTTAAATGCCTTTCACGCTTATTTACCTCGAGTTTTAAATCCCCGATTTTTTTCTTCCATTTTTTAGACAAAAATCCACGTTTAATTGCCATACGCTTAATTACCCGATTCGGCTAATTGCCTTAAAAATTTAACTCCCAAAACAAAATTATACCTAAATTTCATTCGTTTAATTGCCTCAGTACTATTTGACAAAAACACAGCAAGTAATGTAACCAAGTTTTACATGTTAACAATTTGAAAATATACACTAAAATTTTTTTAAAAAAATATGCCTAAAAAACAAAATGTGGCTTGATTAAAAGCAAAATATTCAACAAATTAATATTTGCATTAAAAGTTATGTTATGCGATCAAGATTCATATAAGAGTTATATATAATCTAGATACACCAAATTTATAAGATATTTTGTCTTAAAGAGATTAAACTTTGAAGTTTGCATGGGGACTATGTTTCGTTTTTATGACAATTAAACGTATTTACCCAATTTGATCAAATTATCTAAAAACTGCTACCTTAACTTTTCGCACAAGGTTTACATGGACATACAACCAGCAAGATGGATGGACGGACGGACGGACACGAAAAGATTACCTAAACAAGTGTTTCTGATTTGATCGTTTACTAAACGATGCGTCTAGGTTTCTATGTTATAAGTTGCGAAAAACATTTATCTTCAACAAAAACTTGCTATGGCTTAAAATTGTACAGTGAAAATTTAATGTAGGTGGCGAAATTAAGGCAACAGAAAACTCATCTGTTAACCAGATTTTTAAGCAATTTTTTTATTTATTTTTTAAAAACTTAAAATATGTGTGCAATAAAAATGCAGCAATGGCTACAATATGGAAATTATTTACAAACAAATCGATACCAAAATTCATTAAAAGCTCTAAACGCATAAATATATTGTTTCTGCTTTCATTGGTCGCACAAGAAAAACCATGCAATTGCATATTTACGTCTTCCATGTGTAGTAGTAGGATATGACAGGATATCTCAGAAAGCACTACAGACAAAATTTGAGACAACAAATCCCATTGGTTTTTATTGCTATCTCTTAAGATTAAGCTGATACATGTAAAAATTCCTTTCTTAAATTTTTTCATACATCAAAGTTAAGTTATCTTGTAAATAAATACGTCTAATTACCTCACTGAGGTGTTTAAACGAATTCGCTTAATTACCTCAATGAGGTAGTTAACCGTATTCTTATTATTACCTCAACGAGGTAGTTAAGCGTATTCGTTTAAATGCTTACCCCGCATAATTACCCAAAAATATTGGCATTTTTGTCGAGGTAATTATCCGTGGAATACTGTAAAACTATAATTTGTAAACTATAATAAAAATAATAATAAATTGTTAATGTAAGTAAAAGAATGTAAAAAAAAAAAAAAAACTTATATGAACATTTTTGTTTCAAGAATTTATTATTTTTAATAATACAATTATTACCCAAGATTTTTAATTAATACCAAAGTATACATATAATAGTAAAAGAATGTTCATAAAACATTAAAGTTATATGAACATTCTTATTAAGAAAGGAGGTGTAGTATTATTTGATCTTATGAATGCATTCCTTTAAATATTATTTACTTGCATGAGTTCATACCTTTAAAGAACAGACATTAAACGGTGGCATGTCATAACGCCCAGTGTCATAGTGTCCATGGACGTTATGACACTCCAAAAAGTGTCATAGTGTCCATGGACGTTATGACACTTGCAAAAGAACTAAAGAGCCCAGTATATATGTACCATTAAATAACACTTTTTTTTTTTTTCTTTTTTTTTCATTATTTATTTATTGAATCTTCATATATTAAATATGAACTAACAATAATTAATCAAATCTTAACCTAATGCTTTATTTTATGTCCTGCCAGTGCCAGACAAAAATTTTCTTCATCACGGGTTCTGTTCACATATGTAGGTGTTTATCGCTCATCTTAATGGGTAAGTGCTGCAGTGTCTCTTCTTCTTAAGCGAGAGTGGCCGCTATCATTTAAAATATTTCGTGCTAGTGGATTTGGGTGCAACTCTAGCCTTTTCAAATATTTTACCGCATACTTCGTAATAATAGTCCTTACAAGTGGCACATTAAGATCCTTGTGGATATTTGAGTTTTTAACGTACCAAGGGGCAGCTGTAGTTATTCGAAGAAGTTTATTTTGGCGCCTTTGAATTTTTTCGATATTTGAGGCCGAGGCAGTGCCCCATAGTTGAATACCGTAGCACCATATTGGCTTTAAAATAGCGTTGTAAAGTAGTAGTTTGCAGTCGAGACTAAGAACAGAATTTCCTCCAATAAGCCAGTTAATTTGAATTGCTTTTATTTTCATTTGGGTTAATTTTGCTTCTATATGGCATTTCCATGTTAAACGCCGATCTAGATGAATACCGAGATATTTGACATGCGATTGTTGAGGCACTAGTTGATTATTGATTTTAATAGGGGGACATGTTTCCCGACGCAAGGTAAATGTTATATGTACGCATTTTTGCTCATTGACCTTTATTCTCCATTGTTTAAACCACAGTTCTAGTTGAAATATATGATTCTGCAGGTATCGAGATGCTTCACGACTGTTCTCGTGCACGCTTAGAAAAGCTGTATCATCAGCAAAAGTTGAGGTTAGGGTGTGATTGTTTGTTGGCATGTCCGAGGTATATATAAGGTAAAAAAGTGGGCCCAGGATGCTTCCCTGAGGGACTCCAGCTTCAATTGTCTGAGGAGAACTTAAAAAATCGCCTTCTTTAATAATAAATTTTCGACCGACCAGGTAGCTTTCTAACAGCTTGTGTGTATTAACCGGTAGGTTTAGCTTCAATTTATGTAACAAGCCTACATGCCAGACTTTGTCAAAAGCTTGAGAAACATCTATGAAAAGAGCGGAGCAATATTTTCTTTCTTCAAAGGCTTTTCTTATGGCGTTTACTATCCGATGGGTTTGTTCAATTGTGCTATGCTCTCTTCTGAAGCCGAATTGATGATTGGGTATACACCCATTGTCATTTAAAATTGGGGTTAATTTTGACGCTAAGAGCTTCTCAAACAGCTTTGATATATTAGATAATAAGCTAATAGGCCTATATGACTCAACTTTTGTGTGATCTTTTCCTGGCTTTGGTATCATCGTTATTAAGGAAACAAGGCAGATTTTAGAAGCTTTACTTAGCGAAGCCGGTGTTTGTTATACCATAGAGGAGAAAATCCTTGCGCCCGGCCGAAGGCCTGCTGTGCAGAGAAGCTTTAGTTAGCGAAGCCCGTATTTGTTATACCATAGAGAAGAAAATTCTTGCGCCCGGCCGATGGCCGTCTATGATCCCAAATTTGTTTACATTCTTGCTTGTAAGAATTTTTGGTATTGTACGTACTTATTTTGATATTTCAAAAAAAATTTTACACATTTTAATATTTTTCATTATAAGTTAAGTTGTGGACATTATGACACTTTGCAAAGTGTCATAACGTCCGCGGACGCTATGACATTTCTTTGATGGACGTTATGACACTATGATACTGGACGTTATGACATGCCACCCATTAAACGGGTATCTTATTACACCAAAATATTAAACCCTAAATAGCCGCTTAAAAGGTACTACACCCAGACGCATGGGAAATATTTAGAAACTTAAAATTGAAATCATATTACACTTATTTTCCAAGTATGGAACCCTGTGGAACACCTCTTACAACACATAAAGGATATGAAACAAGTCCATCATATGAAACGCTCTGCAGTCTATCCGTTAAATACGATAAGATTAACTTAACAGCAGTTGTAGAAAAATTGAATATTTTCGATAGTTTCAAGCACAGAGTGGTCAAGTAGTACCAACATCGATATTTTTCCAGTATCTAAGTTACCCCTAATCTCTTCAACAACATCAGTTAGAGCTGTCACACATAGGTAAGGCAGAATTGAAATTGGGCGATATTCGCATCCTGTCTTTGGGACAGGACTGACCTTGGCATACTTCCATTCCATAGGGAATGTACTAGTGATGATAATAGTGTTAAATAAATGCACAACAGAGCGTATTATCCAGGGCAGGAAATTTAATAAATCTAGGATTAATATCATCCAAGCCCATTGAGTTAGATTTAACTTTATGAAAAACTTCCACAACATCTTCCGCAGTAAAGCATCTAAAACTGAATTTCAAAATAGCGGGATCAAATGATGCGATTCGAGAGTAAAAATCAGTGCTCGGTGTGGGCATGGGGATATTAACAAATAGTTCATTAAGTTCGTTTACATTCGCATCAATAACACGACTTTTTGTCCTACCAATACCAATATCTCGGATTTGTTTCCATGTTTTATTCATATCGACTGCGCTATTAAATTTATTTGAGTAATAGGCACTTTTTTCATGCCTTATCCTAGAAACTACAGCCTTTCTAGCCATACGATACTCCTCATAAAACACAGGTATTCTGTATCTTTTCCACAACCGATACTTGATATCACGACGTTGTATAAGTAACTTAATATCATCATTAAACCATGGTTGGGCTCTGGCTCGAACAGTTTTTGTTATAATTGGAACATGCTTGTTATAGAGATATATAATACATTTGTTTAGAAAAGATACTTGCTCATCAGGAGAAGGTAAGTAAAAAATCTGATCCCATAATATACCATCAAGGTCAGATTCTAAATTCAAAATATTTATATTATTAAAATCACGATAAGTAAACTGTCGAGCAGGGTTATCCATAGCAAAATCATATGTCATAAAAATAATATCATGTTTCGAAAAAGCAGGAGCAGAAAGTTGATCATAGAGTAGAACTTTCTTACTATTACTGACAAACAGTACGTCAAGCAGAGTGCAAGTCGTGCTTGAAAAGTGAGTAGGTCTTGAGTTATTAACAGGTAATAGATGAAATGCCAACATTGTTTCAGATAAACTAGTTTCCACGAGCAAATTCGAATTAAAATCACCCGCGATAATAACGTCTGAATAAGACACTGACAAAAGCTCCAACTGTTTCGGCCGAAATTGTTTTAAATGCTCGAAAATTCTTTAAATTTCAGCAACTTTTCTTTGCAGGATTTATTTTTTGATCGGTGTACAATTGGGTATAGAAATGTAGGTTAGAGTCCGGACTACAAGCGAGTATAGATTCTTTGACTCATTTTGACGCTCAAGACTTATGCTCTATAAAGTAAGCGGTTTAAATTTTGACATTAAAAAAATAGAAAACGTCTTGAACAAAATATTGTAATTAAAAATTGAATTTTATTTACATTGAAGAAATTTAGGTCCTATTAGCTTGACAAAAATAACATTCAGAAAATTAAATAGTTCTACTGGTCGCAGAGTTGATTGCTTTAACCCGCTAAACCGCCGTTAAGACCGATGAACACAGTTTAGATATCGACTGAAAGAGGAAAAATATATCTTTGCAACAATGTAAAATTTGCGTAACTCCAAAATCAGTTTTCAAGATTTTTGGAAATAGCCTTTAAAACTACAAAAAGAAAAATAAAAAAAATGCCTATTCATTTTCAACAGCCCCAATTCAATCAAACAAATTTTTTAGCTATGTATCTTAAATTTTTAGTTTTTCTGTTAAAAATATATTTTAAAGCAAACTAGCAAAGAATCTATCTAGAAACAAGTTAAAGTGCTGGGGTCTAATCACCGCATACAATATCGAGCAAAATTGATCGAAATTATTTATTTTGGTATCATGAAACTCGATATCGAATGAAATGTATTTAATTTGAAATAATAGCATATGATATTGAGTAACTCGACAATACATTTATCGAGTTTTCATTCGATACGTCAGTGTCTATCGTATGCAAAAAAATCCGATAGTTTATTCGAAACGATAGTATCGAAAGCGGTTATTAGACCCCTGTATTCGACCGTGCCAAATCTTATACACTCTTAAACATAGAACTAAAAAAGCAAATTGTTCCCTAACTCTTATGGGTTCCATGCAATCTAGTCAAAATCCTCTTACTGGAAGCATATTTGTACGGTATTTAGGTGAATTAATAGTTAGATTTTCCAAATTTTTAAAACCGAACAAAATTCATGCAGAATATTTGATCTCAATTTTATCAACGTTGCTTGTTTTGTATGGACCCCATCGTACCAAAACCCCGTAATTTGGGCCAAAATAAGGAACTCTGGATTGGTTTTAACTTTTGTAATTCCCGACGTACCCTACTTTGGGAACCTATGGCACCCTAATTCATAGCGCATACTTTTAAAGTTCTGGTCATAATTTAAAAAAAAAAATTATGTTTGCGTTTACGGAGAATTCTGCTACATAATTGATAAAAGAGATTATTTAATTTAAAACTTACGTAAGATTTTCCTCATTTTGAAAATCATCTGCCAAAATATTAAAATCTCCCAAATAATCGTTAAAATTTTTGATTTGATAATTTTCTATTATTTCTGATTCTTTAAGCTCTTGATACAATGACTCAACTGTACGATCGGAAGACAAATCATAAGTCTTCTTCACTTTTGCATTATTCACTTTGTTTGAAATTTCCACTGCTGTTTTAAGAGATGACTTAAATTTCTTTTTTTTATCGGCACACCATGATTTTTTAAGTAAGTCATATTCGATTCTAAAAAAAATGTAGAATAAAAATAAAACAAAATTCCTTTAATTAGACCTACAATGAAAAAAACAATCATACCTCATATACTTATCGACAAGTATTCTTAATTCTTTGTGAAGAATAGCAAGTTCGTTTTCCGTAACGAATTCTTTGATGACATCATGTTTATTTAGAAACTCGTCAACATTCTTCCAATCGGTTAAATATTGTCCAAAGATTTGTTTGATTTTTTCTAAATTAAAAGATGTTGAATGGTAGCTGCCGTATTCATAAAAAATAATTTCGATTTCAAGAGTTTTTTTTTTTTTAAATAAATTTCTATACAAATTGGATAAAAATAGATAGATAGAATGCAATTTAGTTGCTTACGAATGCGGCAGTTAATAATTACAAATAAAACAATTTCTGTACTAAATTATGTGTTATTTAAATTTGCGAATAACTTTACAGATTCAGTAATATCATTGTAGCTTTTTCAGTGCCAGACTGTGTATTTTCTTTTGCCAAAATTTGATTTGAAGCAAATTAAATTACTTCGAAAAGGGTGTTCTATTTCTAACTCATTTCTGTCAATTATAAATCCAATTCCATTTTGTTATCAGCAACTCGCAACCAGTTACCTTATTTACACACCGTCAGCATAAAAATTAACTGGAATACTTTCTTTAAATACAGTAGTATTCCTGTTTACAGTACGTTTACATTTGACAGTACTGGCAAGACAGTAAGAAAATACATATTAGTTTCCAAAAACACTACTAACTGTCACTTTTAAAAATAAGTCAAACGTGAATGTTGCTGTTCAAGTCCAGCTAAACGTGTTTTACATGAACTAATATGGATGTGTTCCTCTAACTCCCATTGAAGCATAGGGCGCCATGAACTAAACAAACTTAAAAACAGCTTAAAATAATTATATTGTGTTAACAATCATAACACTAAACTAAAATATAAAAAATCAAAGCAAAATATGTTTAATTTTTTTTTACACTTTGATTTTTTCCCCTTTTGCTAACAAAACTTCAGATAACTGTTAGCAAATGACAAATCACTGTCCAATTTTACTGTCTGCAAAATTTGCTAGACAGTAGACAAGACAGTTGGAAAAGTGTACATGTATTAGTGAACAAGTTTGCATGTATTGCTACTGTCTTGCCAGTACTGGCAAATGTAAACGCCAAATTAACGAACCTTCGATTCTGCGAACATCGCATTTAACGAACACACAAGTTTGCTCCATTTAGTACACCCAACAAACACGGAGGTTTGATTTCAAATTGAAAATGATTTGAAATCAAACGTTTTCTCAAACCACAAACGTTTGATAATCACCCCTATCGCAAACAACTACTCCCATGAAAATATTCCCATATTTTTTTATTTCGTATTGTGAATGATTCCCATAACAAATTTTTTGGGAATGAATTCCCAAACTTAAAAAACTTGGCATCGCCAATGTTTACTCCCGCGAATTTTTTTAATAAATAAATTCCCAACAAGTGTTGATGTAAACGAGAAGGGAACATGTAAATTTTAGTTTGTATTCTAAAGTAGGACTAAATTAAAACACTTTTTACTTTTATTGAAGGAGTGTAAAAAAAGAAAATGAAGATAATCACTATTCATTATTAATTTTATCATATTTTTATTAGTATTTTATTTTGTATATTTTTCTTTCACAATACAGGCACTGACAAGTTACTCACAATAGAGACTTTTGTTTACAAAGCATTGAAAAATAATTCACAATAGAAATTTTTACTCCCAAAATATTTGCGATACCGATTTGTTGGGGATGGGAATTTAGGTTTGATCCCATGTATCATATTCGCATAACATTCGCGATAGGGGTGAATGATTTGAAAATCATAGCGTTCTCAACAAAAAGGGGAAATTATTTTCAAATTGAAAAATGCCTTTATTTTCAACTTGCTTTCAAACGTAATCCTCAAATGTTTTTCAAATGTGGATTATAATACAATGTGGAACATAAATAAAAATATTTTATTTTTTTTTTTAATTTAAATTTATTATTTATTTAAATAAACTGTGAGATAAACATTCGGCACCATAGCTAAAAGATGAAAAAATGTTCTTTTCGTCCTCTAATTCTTGGAAAGACAAACTACTTGGCTCCCTTTTATTTTGAGGATTGTCCCACCGCGATCGTTCAACAAACTTTCTTCACTTTCCCGTTTTATTTTCCTTTTTTTCGTATTTTTAATCATTGTAATTACTAACAAATAATTTTTATTTTTCACAAGAAATAAGCTGTTCACTTTGTATTTAAATTTATTTTTAATAGTAAAACACATGTAACCACAAAGTAAAAAATGTAACTTTAATCGCCATTTTTAATGATTACATTTATTTTTCGCTTAAGTATTGCCAAGTTTATTTTTGATTGGAAATAAACATTTGACAAACATTTGACATCAAATTGATAAAACATTTGATATGAAATGTTTATTTTCAAATCATTATCAATTTGAATTTAAATGTTAAATCAAACAATTGAAAAACGTTTGAGAATTGTGTTTGATGTCAAATGATAAAGTTATTTCATATCGAGGGTTTGACTTCGTGTTTGTTGGGCAGTGACGTCCAAAATTTTAATTGTGGTTGTATTGCTTTTTATTAGTATTAGTGAATAAAGAGACAAATATTCTTAATAAGCCCAACAAACACGAAGGTTTGATTTCAAATTGAAAATGATTTGAAATCAAACGTTTTCTCAAACGACAAACGTTTGATAATGATTTGAAAATCATTTGAAAATCATAACGTTCTCAACAAAAAGGGGAAATTATTTTCAAATTGAAAAATTCCTTTATTTTCAACTTGCTTTCAAACGTAATTCTCAAATGTTTTTCAAATGTGGATTATAATACAATGTGGAATATAAATAAAAATATTTTATTTTTTTTTAATATAAATTTATTATTTATTTAAATAAACTGTCAGATTAACATTCGGCACCATAGCTTGGAAAGGCAAACTACTTGGCTCCCTTTTATTTTGAGGATTGTAGCACCGCGATCGTTCAACAAACTTTCTTCACTTTCCCGTTTTATTTTCCTTTTTTCGTATTTTTAATCATTGAAATTACTCACAAATAATTTTTATTTTTCACAAGAAATAAGCTGTTCACTTTATATTAAAATTTATTTTTAATAGAAAAACACATGTAACCGCAAAGTAAAAAATATAACTTTAATCGCCATTTTTAATGATTACATTTATTTTTCGCTTTAGTATTGCCAAGTTTATTTTTGATTTGATTTAACATTTGACAAACATTTGACATCAAATTGATAAAACATTTGATATCAAATGTTTATTTTCAAATCATTATCAATTTGAATTTAAATGTTAAATCAAACAATTGAAAAACGTTTGAGAATTGTGTTTGATGTCAAATGACAAAGTCATTTCATATCAAAGGTTTGACTTCGTGTTTGTTGGGAAAATACAAAAAATATGTAAGCATCCGCCGCATGTGCACTCGTCGCTTGGTAATCGACAACTGAATTGTGTACTCTCGTGGACTAAATGAAAGAGCGTAAGAATGCGTGTGAAGAATGTGTGTGAATTTATTTCCACAATTGTGGTATGGGCTGGACCAGTGTTGCCACTTTGTGGGTAATTACCCGAATTTGGTATAATTTTTACGGTCGTGGGTAGAGCGTGGGTAATTTCTCCTAGGTGTAATTAAGGTTTAATTTGAAATTTTTACTTCAGATGCCCAAATAAAATCAATATTCGATTTCAGTGATGAGATTTATTTCTTTCTAAATATTGTTGCTAAGAAATGCACAGCCTTCTGAACCAAAGTCTCGGTTTCTTTTTAAGAAACGACTTCAATCATTAAACATACATATATTTTCAAATGTTTGGTAATGAATGTCGCAAGATAGACCCTTAGATTTGGATAAAGATGCCTATCATAGTGATTTAGAACCTGAAGTTTATTGAAAAAAGTTATTCAAACTAAAAGCTTGCCTGGGGGAAGATATGTATAATTAATTTTATTTCTATCTTGCTACTTTTTAATGCTTTAGTTCAGTGATATGCACTTGTGTGCGGTGGCAGAGACTGATGATAGTCTGATGTTTTGAAACGAACAACATTTGTTGTATACATGTGAATTGCCGACCGTGTCTGAGTGAAAAATACGATCATTAACTGACTCGCGAGCCTACGGAGTGGCTATCACTACTTCAGTTTAAAGAATATTTAATTCCCTTTACAGTTGTCAAACTGAATTACGAAAGGGACAGTTGTATAAAACTCTGCAGGCATTTTGTTTTCTAAATAAGGTATAAAGGTTTTTTTTAATACCATGAAACTAGACAACACAAAAAAAATTAATTTTAATCGCAGATTGATGCACGGCATTACGATTTGAAACTGATTTAAATCAAATAGACACCGCGCCTGTCCTTGACAAAACGCATTGCAGACGTCCAATTTTGTTTCTTTTTCGAATAAAATGAATAATGTTGACCTCCAAGACACCGATTGTTGCTGGTTTATCGGCATTAACCACTGACTTCACAGCCCTTCGGAAAACAATCAATAAGTGTCACATCGCATGGCCTTGAAGTCTAATTGACAGTTTATTTTCTTTAAATCAACACATCGCCTTCATTTGTGAAAAAAAGTTTTGTCATTTAAATCATGAAGCCACCTTTAAGTTGCGAAAATCGATGGCTGATTTTCAAAGTATATTTGGATAATTTGGTGGCGTTGTTCAAGCATGAATCTATTCATGATGATGTGCCTGATCAAAAAGTGAAAATAGTATGACAGTTCGTAAGCTCTATGGGGCTAAAAAGCATCCATTATAAAGCAATAACAAGGAACATTTTAAACCTTCCCAAGATATATCAACCAAATGTGGAAGTTAAACTCATTATTTTAGCAGTTTTATTAATTTTTTTTAAGTCTTTAATGTTATTTTTGTTAGTTTAAATAAAATTAACAGTTTGACTAATATTGATCTTGTTTTAATGTAAATGTAAATGTCTTTTTATTAAATAAAACTTAAATTTTATATCAGGTGTAATTTCATTTAAATCGGGTAATTTTGCTTCATCTCAAGTGCAATTTTGAATCGTGCTGGTGGTAACACTGGGCTGGACACCAATAGTTTGGTACCTTATATAGCGCACAAAAAACATTTTTTTGTGCTCAATTTAGCGAACAAATAGGATTCATAATTTTAGTTTAAAAAAGCAAAGTGAGTAGCAAGAAGTTCCGCTATTTTAGATTTTGTTTATGAAGCATTTTTGTTTTATTATGCTGCAGCCCCAATAGTACTAAATTATTTTTTTTATAAATTTTTATTTTTAAAAACAAAAATTTAACACAACAAAAACAAAAGGTACTTAAAATTAATTTGTACATGTAAAGTATAGATAACAAAAAAAGCACATCGCGATTCTTGTTCTATAAGTCATTCCAAGAAACTTTGCCAAGGAAACCATAGGTCAAAAATTAATTTCGAGCCCCAGATTTGTTGACGAATTATTTGAAAATATTATGAATTCGCTCCAAAATAATCTTGAATTGAGAGGAATTCGACATTCTACTATGTAGAACTTTTGTAGAAGTGGTTTCCTTTATCTTTTAAAAACTTGTCAATATCATCAGAAAATGCACGCTTATATGCTGCCGCTGGTACTAAATTTAGAATGTGGAATAAGCAATCGTTCAATGAATAAGAGCAAAAATCTATTCACAGTGGCGGAGTTCAGTGTTTAGTGCAAATAGTCCTGCAAAAGAGAAAATGCAAAATATCATAGCTGTTTTGTTAAATCCAACAACAAAAAATAGAGTTTCCCTTAGATTTCATAAAAAATCTACGACATTAGGATTTTCTTAAGTCTATTTGCACCAAACACTTAACTCCGCTTATATTCATTGGACAGTAAATACGAGTTGCCATTTTATATCAATTATAAATATGTAGATTGAAAAATTTGGAAATAGTACCAAATGAGTAACGGGAGTACCATTGTACTTTTTAGTTTTGAATTGTACCAAGAAAAGTACAATTGTATCAACTTTATCAACCCTGTTATGCTGCAATGATCAGATTCTTTGTTTTTACGACAACGACATTCATACATGCATCGTTCTGAAATAAAAACAAACATTACTCGACAAATTTTTTATGTAAAATTTTCAAGGAAATTGAAAATGAATTTGAACTTATTTTTCATTAAAATTATTTTAGGTTTAACGCTACCAGAGTAATGAGGTGTTTTTTAACTATTTTTAATATATTATACAGATCTCAAAACATATTTCAAAATAAACCACAAATAAAACAGTTCTAGTTATTTATTTATTCATAACATGGGTACTAGACAAAAGTATGGCATATATCGAACTTTTCAGTTTAACGAACAGGCCTGACAAGGTACTGGTTCGTTAAACCGGAAAACTACTGTTATTGGTTATTATCAGGGAAACCAGAAAATAGGTTTTATGCGCATTAAATATGCAGTGAAATCTTGAAAATTTTTAAAAATATGCCCCTAATTTCAAAACACAATATTAAACAATTTAATAACAGTTCCATAAAAACCAAGCCGAAATAATTACAGGTGGTCTTAAAAGCCTATGGCGCCCTATGCTCCAATGGGAGTTAGAGGAACACATATATATAAAAGCCTTCCTGATAACTTTTTTTTAACCTTTTTTAATGTTGAATGTCAAAATTTTGTTAATTATCTTTGTATCTGTTTTGTTTTGGTTTTTGACATTGCACAATGATTTTACAAAATCAAATTGCTTGTGGTTTTTGTACGAGTTGTACTAGTACCGAAATTACCTGTAATGAATTCACTTAAAAAAAATCGGTAATGCCAAAGGCGAATTTATACAGGTGACATCACATGGTTAAATCAAGTTCTCTCCTCATAAGGACCCAGAATATATATACTTTATAGGGTCTTGGATCAATATTGTAGAAATTACAAACGGAATGACAAACTTATATATACCCTTTTCCACCTGAGGTGAAGGGTATAATAAGAGTAATTTTTGGGATTTCAGTATTTTGATTATAACTCAACCATTTTTAACTGATTGGACAGATTAATATACCGACATGTTTTAGAAGAAATTTGCCAGTTAGTTCGGTTATAAGTCTTGGACTCGGGAAGATCTATGGTTCCCGAAAGTGGGTATTAAAAAAAAAATTATTATGTTGGTCATAACTTGTTCGTATCTTTTTATATGCAAGGGATAACCATGGGTCATATAACAGTCCAAAAAATCAGGTTTTTATACAATTTTTTGATATTTTTTGTACGGGAGATACCACGTCCACTTCTTCGATCCCGCCCACATTTTGTGAGATGCTGTGTATTGACAACCTAAATGTGTGTAAATAATTTGAGGACTCTGGCTCTTGCCGTTCTCAAGATATACAGAAAAAAGTAATAAAAATACAACAACAAGGGATTTTTGGAAAAAACTAGAGGTAGTCGGGGTTTTTTTCTCATATCTCAGCCATTTTCGGACCGATCTGGCTGAATTTCAATAGAAATGGTGGACTATATGTGACATAAATGTAAAACAAACTAGCCGCTATCATGTCTGGAGAAAACACATATATGTGATATGCATAAATATGCCATTTATTTCGAGCCTTAGCTTTTCCACGCTGGGAAGGAAGCTGTCCTTTAAAATGTCAATATTTCCATCTTATCCATTATTCCCTCTATAAACCTTAGACATCCAACACTACCCGCCGCCATAAATCCCCAGACCATTAAAGAGCCTCCACCATGTTTTACTGTCGAGTTTATATTTTGGGGTAAGAATTCTTTATTGGGTTTCCTCCAAACTTTGGCACGTTCGTCTCCCCCAAAACCCATGAACTTACACTCATCCGTAAATATAACTCGTTCCCAAAATGTAGGATCACTTATGTGGATGTTTTGGTACTTTTTTGCATACTCCAAGCGTTTCGCTACATTAACGGCCCTCAGCAAAGGTTTTTTCCTTGCAACCGTGGTTTACTGGCATAATTTCCATTTCTTTCAAAATTTTTTATTATTGATTGGACTGGTGACTTCTTTAAATTTAATCTTTCACCAGTGATTTTAACCGTACGGTAATTACCGCAAAAGGTAGCAAGGTAATTTTATTTAAAATACGGTAATTTAAAGATATTTTAAATTTTTGTATAAATATTAGACTGATCGCATCTTGTATGGGATTTTTTTTTTTTAAATTTAATTGTTTGCGCTGCTTAAAATATGAGGTTTGGTGTAAGAAATAATGATCTATCGTCAATCTGACGGTGCCTAGCCGTGCCGGGTGGGGCCCAAAGTTCCCCATATTATAAAAAATAAACATAACATAAAAAATAACAGATCTTTATAGTTATACTAGTTAAAAAGCCGAAAATCAAAAATATGGCTTCGTTACGATCTTCCGCAGAGAAAGTACTTCAAGTGTGCCAAATTTCAGCTTCTTATGTCATCAAATGGCTTCAGAACGTTGTGGAAAGAATAGGACATACATGCAAACATCCTGACATACTAAGAAATCATATATTGTATAGATAGATTAAAGTATTTGCTGTTTAATATTTTAGTATGATACGAACGAAAGATTTTTAACCTAATTCGGGGTCGCTGAATCCAGTGGTGCTAGCCGTTTTTTTAGGTTAGCTTTGGTTTTCGAGATATACCGTTATTTCGAAAATTAAGGATGTTGCACAACATACTTCAAGAAAGATAAAACGCTTTTCTTATATGCGCAGTCGTTTTAGAAACATAATTTTTTTTCTGGAAAAAAAATATTTTTTTTTATTAAAATTTCGGAATTTTTGTTTTTAAAAATTCATAAAAAAAATTGGAAAATGCAGCTATGCTTCTAATTTTGTGCAGACATATAAAAAACAATATTGCAAACAAAACAAGCTATAAATGATTAAAATCTGTAAACAACTTTTGATTTTATGTGTTCACAAAAGGCGAAAAATTTTAATTAATGGCCTGTTCGTCGATAGCGAATGAAGACTTCGTTCGCTTAACTTACATGTAAAACAAAAACAATATTTTAAAATTTGTTATTTATATTTGGCCCTTGTAGTGCCTAGGATGCCTCAAGAAGGGTCAAATGTATGACCAACTCCACTTTGTTTTTCATCTCCATCATTTTTTTCTAAAATACCTGCCTGCTATCTCCATTCATTAAGGGGCTCCCATTAAAAATTTTAACTACAGACTAGAAATATATTGAAGAAAAAGCTATAACTGCCAAGGAGTCAGCCCTAGGGGAATAAAGTGTATGACCGACCTCAATAAGTTTTTTGTCCTTAACATTTTCTCGTGACATACTTGCCCTTTACCTTTACTTTTCCGAAATTTTAATAAAAACATTATTTTTTTCCAGAAAAAAAAATTAAGAAAAACGTTATAATTTCTTAAAGTAAATTTTATTGCGGAATTTCGGTTTTTTTAGTTTTTCAATAAGCTAAAGCGTTTTTGAGTTACGCGAATAAATGTTGTGCAACCTCCTTAATTTTCGAAATAACAGTATATCTCGAAAACCAAAGCCAACATAAAGAAAAAAAGTTTTATTTTTCTGAAAGTAAATTTTATTGCGGAATTTCGGTTTTTTTTAGTTTTTCAATAAACTAAAGCGTTTTTGAGTTACGCGAACATATGTTGTGCAACCTCCTTAATTTTCGAAATAACGGCATATCTCGAGAACCAAAGCCAACATAAAGAAAAAAATTCAACTTTCTTTAAATAAATTTTATTGCAGAATTTCCGTTTTTTTAGTTTTTCAATAAACTAAAGCGTTTTTGAGTTACGCGAACATATATTGTGCAACATCCTTAATTTTCGAAATAACGGTATATGTATCTCGAAAACCAAAGCTAACCTAAAAAACGGCTAGCACCACTGGATTCAGCGACCCCGAATTAGGTTAAAAATCTTTCTTTCGTATCATACTAAAATATTAAACAGCAAATACTTTAATCTATCTATACAATATATAATTTCTTAGTATGTCAGGATGTTTGCATGTATGTCCTATTCTTTCCGCAACTTTCTGAAGCCATCTGATGACATAGGAAGCTGAAATTTGGGACACATCAAGTACTTTCTCTGCGGAAGATCGTAACGAAGCCATATTTTTGATTTTCGGCTTTTCAACTATTATAACTATAAAGATCTGATAGAAAATATGTTTTTTTTTATAATATGGGGAACTTTGGGCCCCACCCGGCACGGCTAGGCACCGTCGGATTGACCTGAAAAATAAGATCATGATTTCTTACACCAAACCTCACATTTTAAGCAGCGCAAACAATTAAATTTAAAAAAAAAATTGCGACCAGTCTAATAAATATATTTGTAAGTTTTATAATTTTAGATGTTTTATCAAAAAATTTAGAACATTATGTTTATTAATTTTATATTAAACTTTTTGTTTGTTTAAAAGTCAACAATTTTTAAACATATAAAACAGTCGCAATGTTTTAAATTTAACTATAGTTTTCGGATTCTTTAGGGATTAAATATGACTAAAGTTAAGTGTTTGGCAATTGAATACCGTATTTTTATCAAGCATTCTGTACTTGATTTAAGAAAATCCGAACTTACCGTACTATTGACACCGCTTTGCCTTGGTTTAAGTACGGATAAATTGATTTTACAGTATTTTTTTTAATGTTCATCACATACATACATACACATGGACGTTAAGCGTATTAAATTATTTTTATTTAATTCGTAAAAATTTATTTTAAGACAAAAATGTCCATTCAAATTTTACTTTTAACACATTTAAAATTCTAATTAAATAGCTAATAAATACTGCTCCTATGTGCTATTTCCAAACGATGGACTGATAGCTTTTCATATAAATTAAAGTTTTGATTAAAAATCTTTGCGTACGGTAATTTTTTCTCAAAAACGGTAATTTTTAGAGGGCCGCACGGTAATTAAAAAATAAAAGTTAACATCACTGTCTTTCATTTATTTTTTGTAATGTTATGCCTTCATTTCACAACCATTTTCCAAATATCTTCAGAAATATCTTTAGTTTTTGGCATTTTCATTATTTTTCCTTAATTTAAAATAAAATGTTAAAAATATAGTAGTAATCTCACCTAATCAACTGCTACTAATGATAAAAATATATTTTATCAAAAAGTAATTTAAATTTTTGGGAATACAAAATTTTAATTTCAAAAGATTTTGTTATTCGTTCTTAATTCCCAGTTTTTATACTTGATAAAAACACTTGAAATTTATTGTTGATGGGATAAGCTATTCCTATGCGCATTTCACTGGTTGCTTTCCCACTGATGAGATAAACCCACTGGAATGCTGATCAGTGGGGAGTGTAAGATGAGATAAACCCACTGTTAATTGTTGATGTGTTTTGTTTAAACTTTGATATTTTTACAAGTATAACTGTTGCTTATAAGTCTGTACGCGTACCTATGTATACTTTTGTAAATTTGCATAAATGCGTTTAAAGAGTTGCGGGGTTGTATTTTATAAATACTGACAGAAACAGCATAACTGTTATCAAATTTAAAATTAGGTGAATATTTATCAAAAAAATATAAAAAATTCTAAGCAATTTATAACATTTTCTACAAAAAAGGCATTTGGTCTGTCGTACGTTTATTTTAGTAACTGTGTGTGTATTTTCTACCGCCCTTTGCTTTCCAGCAGGAATTTCTCGGCAGCTGATCTCCCTAAGAGTTATCTTTACGTTCGGAAAACGTCATCATCTTCATCATAATCATCTCACACTTCATCCCATCTTAGAAACACGCAAGTATACACACTCACCTACATAATTAATCTCATTGACTCCCAGTCACCCTTTCATTAATCTCTACCTCATATCTTGTCACATACACTCATTAATACCAGTTAGGCGAACGTTGCTGTACCCGTAATGTACCGCACCGTACTGTAAGCACGTTGGTGCACTCCCTGCAAATAATAGGACCAGTCCAAACACGCGTGCAAAGTGTAGCATACAAGGGACTAGGACTAGTCCAAAAGTAACCCAAACGTATGGAAAAACATGGTCTATTTAACATTACGATGTCCTAGGGGAGGACCATATAACCCAGCTTTGGACTACAAAGGAGTAGTTTTAAAACTACTCCATGGTATACTCACGAGGATTAGTTTTGCAGCCGTTTAAAAACGAAAGCACGTCGTTAAAAACGAAGATATGTCGTCTCACTACAAACACTTTTAAACAATTGCATGGTCCATGCTAGCATTACATCGGACCAGTCAATGGAGTAGTCCATTTTATCAAAATGGATCAGGTGGTCCAATATTTTTTGCAGGGCTTATAGAACATTTAAAATGTGGCATATGTTTTTCCCTTACTTGGTGGCCACACGATCAAGTTTTGCCTTTCAATTCCTTTCAATTTGCAATACACTCTCAGTTTTTTACTAACACACTCACAATTTTTAAATTGACCACGAGATGGCTTTCAATTTCACCTTTCCATTTGTTTGGCAATTTACTTTCAATTTAACAGCTGAGTACAAGTTTGTTTCTGTTGTTGTTGACATCTTGGAAGTAAATTGCTTACAAATTGAGTGCAGCATACGTCACAGCTTTCAATTTATGTAAATTTTGACAAGCAGTATATGTAAAAGACTATCAAGAACAACTTGAACGTGTGGCCGGGTTACATAAACAAAAAGCAATAGTATACATAAAACAATACACACAGTGATGGGAATCAAAATGGTGACCGCTGTGCAGAAAAAGTACCAAGTGATTTAAATGGTATTAAAACAGTATTTTGTGTACATATGTAAAAAACGTTAATAATTTAATATTTATATTAAAGATTTGGCGTACCGGATATAATAATACGCATGGTACGAACGAGTTACGATACATTTGAATGCATTGTGCTACATAATGGTGAAACGTCTACCCCCTTTAAAAAAAACTTCTGGGGTTAGACAAGGGTATTTATTATCACCGCTTCTGTTCCTAGTTGTACTACATGCTGGTCTAAAACACCCAACTACAAATAGGCCGAGGGGAATTTTATGGGATCCCTTAAACCCGCAGATCCAATTAGAGTCGCTGGACTATGCCAGCAAAAATTAATGATCTAATCAGAGAGTCAGATATACAAGCAAAAATTAATGATCTAACCAGAGAGTCAGAGAAGGTTGGGTTGAAAATTAATATCAATAAAATAAAAGAAATACGCATTAATGCAGAGTCAACTGAACCACTAAACATCGGCAATGACGTAATAGTAGGAGTAAGTGAGTTTCAATACCTCGGCAGTATGATAGATACAAACGGGCGTGCCCTTCTTGATGTCACGACAAGAATACGAAAAGCAAGAGGCGCTTTTGCAATATTATCAAAACTTGGAGGTCAAATGAATACAGCAAAAAGACGAAGTTAAATATATTTTCGGCATAAGTGCTGCCCGTCTTATTATATGGATGCGAAACGTGGCTTGTAACTGAAGAAATCAAGCGTAAAATGCAAGATTTTACCAACAGATGCCTCCGAATAATACTTGGAATTTATTGGCCTAATACAATTACAAATGCTCAACTGCTCGCTATAAAAAATAGGAAGGACATAAATTGTGAAATCCAAAGACGTAAACTTAGAAGAGAAGATGACAACATTTGCCAAAGAGTGCTAACATATAACCGCCAGGGTTCAAGAAGACGAGGAAGGCCGAACAACTCTTGGCGACGTTCAACATTAAACGAAATTAACAAGCTGCCTGAATTTAATGATAGAAATATAGTTAATTTGACGGAACTGAAAAGTATTGCAAATATACGCTCCAAATGGAGATTTCTTATTGAGAGCCTATGCCCACAATGAGGTAGCTCCAAAATAACTTTAGAGCAAGGCTTATTATTATTATATTCAACATATTTTCATTTTTCGAATTTATTCTATGAGCTAAATTTCAGTTATGTATTTTATAAAGCTTTTTTGTAATAGTTCTATTCCTTCAATTTTTCAGAAATTACTTTATACACTACCAGACTATTATATTGTATTTTCTTTTTACATTTTACCTTAGCCTTCCGTTGGAAAGCAATGAGGTATATTGAATGTACAGAAAAATTTACAGTTATTAGAAATCAGCAGAATGTAATGCATTTTCTGGCCCGCTACGGCCGTCGTCAGCATTCTTTGTGTCTCACTGGATAGTGTTACTTCGAAAAAATAAAAAATGTTGAAGGTAATAAACCACCTAATTCAAACAATATGCCACCCTTAAATTTAGCCGACAACTTGTCATTTCGAGCAGATAAAATAACATCAATTATACAGAATTGGAATCTGAAATTTGATGGCTCTGCAAATGGTCTCAATGTTGAGGAATTTTTGTACAGAGTTAGATCCTTAACAGCTGACAATTTTGGAAATAATTTTTCTCCCTTGTGTAAAAATTTGCATATCCTCTTATCAGGAAAAGCACGGGACTGGTATTGGAGATACCACAAACAGGTACAAAATATAGTTTGGGATGATTTTTGTGCGGCCATTCGATACTAGTACAAGGAGTTTAAGTCAGATTATGATATCAAAGAGGAAATACGCGGGTGAAAGCAAAAGGCTGGAGAAAGTTTTGAAACCTTTTATGAGTCGATAGTTGTAAACTTAAGCTACGGTCACACTTATTAAATATTTGACCAAATAAGCGTAACCACTTCTTTTGTTAATAGTTAATAAGATTTAACATCGTCTTTATATCACAAAATAAACTAATTATACTACTAGACATAGCAAAAAACTGTTTTTTGTAGGATATGGTATTTTAATAAAAATAAATATTGGAATTAAAAGAAAAGATTATTTAGTTTACTTGTTGGTCCCGTCTTTTCCGTCAAATATTTGACAAATGTGACCGTAGCTTTAGATAGGTTAGGTACGGCAATGACCGAGCAGGAACTTATAGAGATTCTGAGTAGGAATCTGCGACCCGATATTCGACAAGAAACTATTGTATGTCCCTATATACTCCTTGGCGCATCTTCGTAAATTAGTGCAAATGCGGGAAAACTTACTAAAAGAAGAAAATTATAGACGATTACCAGCGTCCAGAACTCCCTCGTTTGTCCCAATTAGAAATGTGTCAGAACTGAGTAGTGATGCTCAAGGTCCTCAGTTTATCCCAGGGGATAATAACGTAAACGCCTTACAAAAACCATTGGTTATCCTATGTTGGAATTGTGATGAACCAGGCCATCACTGGGGTAATTGCGTAAAGGATAGGACAGTATTTTGCTATGGCTGTGGAGCCAAAAATACCTATAAACAAAATTGTGACAAATGCTTTACTAATCGTTCAAAAAACTATCATCCTCCAAATCCTCAGAAGGATCGGGAGAAGATGATTCAAACTCTTTAAACGATACATCTTTTTCATCAAATGAACCTTATCCATACCCTACTCATACCTTCATTCTTAAACGAACCTCAGCTTTAAACTTGACTAAAGGAAATGGGATGAGTGGTCCACACCCTAGTCGCCCTTACCATCAAAGGCTAGAAGAATATATTGCAACACGAAACAGAATTTTCAGGTTTCCGACTTGTCGTTACCGCGTTTAAGACCACCCAAACGGTCTACCCTCAGAATGCGTGAATTCTATAGGAACAGAAAATATACTTCTAAATACACTATTTCTATAATTACGAGGTTGTGCAATGACGATAGATATTATGCCATGGTTTCCTTTTTAGGATATAAAGAGTTTGGTCTATTATATACCGGGGCTAATGTTAGCTGCATAGGTTCGGATTTAGCAATGCAGGATTTTTCAAAATGTATAGAATTTCATAAACTAAAATCCAGTGTAAAGACGGCGGATGGAAACATCAAAGAGTTTTGGGAATTTTAGATACCGATATTGTTTTTAAAAATCAGAAACGGCGTGTAAGAATGTTAATTGTACCGACTTTGAACCAACGATTAATATTAGGGCTAGATTTTTGGAAGGCGTTCCATCTTGCGCCTGATGTTTTTGAATCCGGAATACTGTCAGGTAATTCGGTCTGTGAATATAAGGCAAGGGCTTCGGCTGAAATGAGTGCGGCGGAAATATCGAAAGTTTTATCCGCACATAACGAAAATTCTGAATCTTGCAAATTAGAAGATAATAAATATTGCTTAACCTCCTATCAGCACCAACAACTTGAGGCGATTATTGCTTTGTTCCCTAATTGTGTGAAACAAGGGCTAGGAAAAACTGACCTAATTTATCATGAAATAGACGTTGGCGATGCCAAACCGATAAAACAGCGGTTCTATCAAGTTTCTCCAGCAGTGGAGAAACTTATGTTTAAGGAAATTGATAGGATGTTGGAATTGGGGGTTATCGAACCATCAAATTCCCCATGGAGCTCTCCCATGCGATTGGTTACTAAACCAAATAAAGTCCGTCTGTGTCTAGATGCCAGAAAACTCAATGCTGTCACTAAGAAAGACGCTTATCCGTTGCATAGTATCGAGGGAATATTTTCACGGCTTCCTCCAGCTAATATAATATCCAAGCTCGATTTGAAGGATGCGTACTGGCAAATCGGCCTTTCAGATGAAGCGAAACCCCTGACAGCGTTCACAATTCTCGGAAAACCGTTGTATCAGTTTAGGGTTATGCCCTTCGGGTTATGCAATGCGCCTCAAACGATGTGTCGACTCGTAGATGAGATAATTCCGGCGGATCTAAGACACTGCGTATTCGGGTACCTGTACGATCTTATTGTCGTTTCAGAGGATTTTGCATCCCACTTATCTGTTTTGGTTAGAATCGCTGAGCAATTTAGGAAAGCTAATTTGACGCTTAATATTTCTAAAAGTCATTTTTGTGTTACGGAGGTGAAATATTTAGGTTATCTGATAGGAAATGGGGGAATTAGAACTGATCCTGATAAGGTAGATACCATTCTGTCGTGGCCAACACCAAAGAACCTTAAACAGGTTCGGGGATTTCTAGGTTTGGCAGGATGGTATCGCCGATTTATGCGTAACTTTTCTGATGTTGTGTTCCCTATTAGCGAGACTTTGTCTACTCGAAGGAAGTTTATTTGGACAGAGGCAGCCCAGAAATCGTTTGAAAATGTAAAAACCCTTTTAACTACTGCACCAGTACTTTCGAACCCAAATTTCGCGAAAAAGTTCTATCTCCACTGTGATGCAAGCGATTACGGAATCAGGGCAGTGTTAGTGCAATTGGATGAGAACGGCGAAGAGAAGCCCATAGCATACATGTCGAAAAAATTGAACTCTGCCCAACGGAACTACAGCGTGACAGAAAGAGAATGCCTCGCTGCCGTAGAGGCCATCAAGAAGTTTCGTTGCTATTTAGAGCTTCAAGAATTTGAAGTCATAACTGATCATTCGAGTTTGGTTTGGTTAATGAAACAGCCTAATTTAAGTGGGCGATTGGCTCGGTGGGCTCTAAAGTTACGGGCCTACAAATTTAATATTAGTCATCGTAAAGGTTGGGACCATATAGTACCTGATGCGTTGTCTAGAAATCATTGCGAGGAAGTTTTATCAGTAGAATTTATGGAACCGGAAATTAATCTTAGCTCCCCACACTTTTTTGATGACGATTATGCATATCTAAGGGAACAAATTAAATCCGATCCATCAAAATATTCAGATCTGAAAATTGTAGATAATTTTGTATATATTCGTAATGAACACTATAGTGGAAATTCAGACCAAGAAGACCGAACCTGGAAACTATGAGGGGTCGGAAAAACGTTGGAACTAATCCGTAGAAATTTTTTTGGCCAGGAATGTGTAAAGATGTAAGAGATTTCATTCGTGCATGCGAATTGTGTAAAACCACCAAGTCTCCCAATTTTATTTTGAAGCCAGAAATGGAAAAGCCAGTAATTTCTATTCGCCCCTTTCAACGACTGTTTGTTGATATTATTGGTCCATATCCCAGAAGTAGATCCGGTAACATAGGTATGCTCATTGTTGTAGATCATTTATCGAAGTTTCATTAGCTTTGTCCACTAAAAAAATTTGTATCATCGGCAATACAAGACTTTTTACTTAAAAACATCTTTCATATATATGGCGTGCCCGAAACTCTAGTAAGCGATAATGGCTCTCAGTTTCGTTCCAATGGGTTTAATGCTTTTTTAACATCCTTAGGTATTTCACATATATATACCGCAATATACTCACCTCAGGCAAATGCGTCCGAGCGTGTAAATCGCTCTATAATTAGTGGTATTAGATCGTTTTTAAAGTCGGATCAAAAACTATGGGATGAAAACTTGAGCTATATTAGTTGTGCACTGAGAAATTCTTTTCATCAATCCATAAAATGTTCTCCCTATAAAGCTCTTTATGGGTTTAACATGATCACTCATGGAAAGTCGTACAAATTGCTGTCTAATATACAACTTTTAGACGAACCCTCATATGAATTAAATCGTGATGATAGCTTAAAACTTTTACGTGCAAAACTAAGAACGCATATTCAAGAGGCATATAAAAGAAACCAAACCCGGTATAATTTACGAGCTCGTCCAATAACATTTCAGGTAGGTCAGGAGGTATTTAGGAGAAATTTTGCGCAAAGCTCGGCACCCGATAATTACAATGCCAAACTCGCGCCTCTTTTTATAAAGGCCAAAGTAAGGGAAAGGGTTGGTTATCATTATTACGTTCTTGAGGACGATAGAGGAAAAGTTTTAGGTACGTATCATGGTAAGGATATCAGGGCCTAAACTAGTTTGGATTATATTCATAGAGTTTGGAGGGTAAACGAGAGATATATATTAATGATATTATTTGGTTACCCGTTTACATAATATTAAAACCAAAGGCTAAATATAACTCGGTTTTGTAATGAAAAATCCTTGATAGCAAAATGTAGGGTGTTAATGTCGATAGGCATTACTACCTACAACGAAGTGTATATTCTAGCAGGGTGGGACTTTATTTAACATTAGTGATGGCAGGGGAAACATAACGATGTAAATAACATACAAATTGAGTGCACGTTAAACAAATTACATATATTGAAAAAAGGAAAAAAAAAATTTTTTTTGTAGTTACGTTCATGTGTTTCATTGCATACTTCGTGAACCAAATTTTTTTTAGTAAAAAAATACTCAAAACTCAAACTTGCACCGCTAAGATGGTTGATTGAAAGTTTATACATTTCCTTTTCTTCGATACCTCTTCATAACTCAACACGTTTAATTTCTGGTCGTAAAATTTTAGCCAATGTGCTAGAAAATATAAATTGTTTAAAATCAGTGTAATCTTATTACAGAAAATAAATTCTTTCTCAAATTTAAGAAAAAGTAATTGCAAGAAGAACAGTGGTGTAAAATATTAATTTTGCGGAAGGACCTCAACTGGAATACAATCTAATTTAAGTGGGCGATTGGCTCGGTGGGCTCTAAAGTTACGGGCCTACAAATTTAATATTAGTCATCGTAAAGGTAGGGACCATATAGTACCTGATGCGTTGTCTAGAAATCATTGCGAGGAAGTTTTATCAGTAGAATTTATGGAACCGGAAATTAATCTTAGCTCCCCACACTTTTTTGATGACGATTATGCATATCTAAGGGAACAAATTAAATCCGATCCATCAAAATATTCAGATCTGAAAATTGTAGATAATTTTGTATATATTCGTAATGAACACTATAGTGGAAATTCAGACCAAGAAGACCGAACCTGGAAACTATGAGGGGTCGGAAAAACGTTGGAACTAATCCGTAGAAATTTTTTTGGCCAGGAATGTGTAAGGATGTAAGAGATTTCATTCGTGCATGCGAATTGTGTAAAACCACCAAGTCTCCCAATTTTATTTTGAAGCCAGAAATGGAAAAGCCAGTAATTTCTATTCGCCCCTTTCAACGACTGTTTGTTGATATTATTGGTCCATATCCCAGAAGTAGATCCGGTAACATAGGTATGCTCATTGTTGTAGATCATCTTTCATATATATGGCGTGCCCGAAACTCTAGTAAGCGATAATGGCTCTCAGTTTCGTTCCAATGAGTTTAATGCTTTTTCAACATCCTTAGGTATTTCACATATATATACCGCAATATACTCACCTCAGGCAAATGCGTCCGAGCGTGTAAATCGCTCTATAATTAGTGGTATTAGATCGTTTTTAAAATCGGATCAAAAACTATGGGATGAAAACTTGAGCTATATTAGTTGTGCACTGAGAAATTCTTTTCATCAATCCATAAAATGTTCTCCTTATAAAGCTCTTTATGGGTTTAACATGATCACTCATGGAAAGTCGTACAAATTGCTGTCTAATATACAACTTTTAGACGAACCCTCATATGAATTAAATCGTGATGATAGCTTAAAACTTTTACGTGCAAAACTAAGAACGCATATTCAAGAGGCATATAAAAGAAACCAAACCCGGTATAATTTACGAGCTCGTCCAATAACATTTCAGGTAGGTCAGGAGGTATTTAGGAGAAATTTTGCGCAAAGCTCGGCACCCGATAATTACAATGCCAAACTCGCGCCTCTTTTTATAAAGGCCAAAGTAAGGGAAAGGGTTGGTTATCATTATTACGTTCTTGAGGACGATAGAGGAAAAGTTTTAGGTACGTATCATGGTAAGGATATCAGAGCCTAAACTAGTTTGGATTATATTCATAGAATTTGGAGGGTAAACGAGAGATATATATTAATGATATTATTTGGTTACCCGTTTACATAATATTAAAACCAAAGGCTAAATATAACTCGGTTTTGTAATGAAAAATCCTTGATAGCAAAATGTAGGGTGTTAATGTCGATAGGCATTACTACCTACAACGAAGTGTATATTCTAGCAGGGTGGGACTTTATTTAACATTAGTGATGGCAGGGGAAACATAACGATGTAAATAACATACAAATTGAGTGCACGTTAAACAAATTACATATATTGAAAAAAGGAAAAAAAAAATTTTTTTTGTAGTTACGTTCATGTGTTTCATTGCATACTTCGTGAACCAAATTTTTTTTAGTAAAAAAATACTCAAAACTCAAACTTGCACCGCTAAGATGGTTGATTGAAAGTTTATACATTTCCTTTTCTTCGATACCTCTTCATAACTCAACATGTTAATTTCTGGTCGTAAAATTTTAGCCAATGTGCTAGAAAATATAAATTGTTTAAAATCAGTGTAATCTTATTACAGAAAATAAATTCTTTCTCAAATTTAAGAAAAAGTAATTGCAAGAAGAACAGTGGTGTAAAATATTAATTTTGCGGAAGGACCTCAACTGGAATACAATCTCCTGTAGGAGATTGTAACCAAACAAAACCTCAAACGTGCTTCAGGTATTACAAGTCAAATTTTTGGTAGACTATATTTTTGCTAAAATATTTTTTATGCTTCAGCTCTTAATAAAAGAGCTGAACACGTTTATTACATTCAGGGAAAAATCTTTATGATTGTATTTAATTGGACAAGCACATCAGGTGCAGCCATATCGTTCTGTCAGAGCTTTGTTTTAAGAAATAGTACGGTACCTGGAAAGCGATTGATTCAAACTCCCACTTACAAGTTTTACGAGGAGTTGAAAATCTGCCTCATGTTTGCCAACCGGTAGCTCAATTCGGTATAGTTAAAGCCTATGAATAGACTCCGTATTCCAGACGTGGGGACGGATTCTTATGTACTAAGTAGTGGGAAAAAATACCATACAACTTTAAAGGCTGCAATTCGTACTCGCGGTACATACATACCAACATACATATAAAAATATTTAATTTCATGAAAGTGGTGATTTTATTTTACTAAATTTCTTTAAATAGCAAAAAAACAGAACATAAAAGAAGTATAACCTTTAACAAATGTAAATGCAAGAACAAAATCATATTCGTTTAGTTAAGGTAATACATCAATATTCATCGATAAGCTGGAGGCCTTCAACGTAATCGGAATTTGTTGGTGAGTGTAAATATTATTTTATTTTAATTGATCTTATTCTTGCATATTTAAAATTACAAACGACCGAAAAAAACATATGTATATAACAACTGTTATTATGAATGAATAACTTCATTTTTTTTTACTCATTTCCCAGTAAAAACTTCGCCTATAAAATAATGTGTTGAGTAATCAGAAAAACATAAGAGCACTACTTACAATTCTACTGAAATAACCAATGAATTTAACAAGGGATGTCCCAAAATGAACGCATTAAAAATTAAGTCATTATTTTTTTTACCTGCATACATCCAGAAAAAAGTAGTTATAGAAGTTGTTATAGAAGAAAGCTACAAAATAATGAGTTAAAGAAGCTATTCATTTTGAAAAAGTAGGCGAAGTTTTTACTGGGTTATTCATAAGTCTTTCATTCATAATTCTGTTGTTCTATATATTTTATATAATTTATTTTGATACTCATTAATTAGTCTTTTTTCATAATTTCGTTTACCTATATACATAGGTTATGAAATTTACTCTTTTTTTCATCCATCATTTTCATTCATAATTCTGTTTTTTTTTTTTTCTATATATTTTATCAAATTTACTTTTTTTCTCCTTAGCCTTTCATTCATAATTCTATTTTTCTATATATTTTATAAAATTTACGTTTTGTCCTCCTTCATAATTTTTTCTATATATTTAGTAATAAGCTCAAAACTTCATATCGTCCGCGGTAAAGAGTAATGGTAATCGCATTTTCATGAAGTTATCATATTAATATAAATTTGGGGTCCTGAAATATAATTCGCGGCGATTCAGGGCATTGGTAAGGGAGGGCAATGTGCGCCGTAGTTCATTAACAAATAAGAACTTTGGGTGGAATGCAAATTTATTGTTTGTCGGATCCTTAAAAGTTAGCTTGACCACCATCGGGTTTTTTCTTTAATCGAACCCCCCACCTGGCTGAAGCTAGCGGCTCAAAGGCTCCCATAACCCTTCAGGTTGGATCTATTAGCTTATTGAAGTCGGAATTACTACTTTGTATTTTTTGTTATATAATCAATAATAAATGTCCCCAATGGTTTAGTAGGGAATACATTCATAGAATGGCGCCCAACGTGGGGCACGATAATAGTTAAAAAAAAAAATAAATAAAAATAGCATTTCGGTCCTACTGACTTGGTGTTTTGATCTCCTACATTTTTCTGAGGTTTTGTTCGTGGATTCGGACAAGGCTAATAATACATTGTAGTACTCATATGGATCTGCAGGATTTGCAGATGGTCACCTATAGTGGTTTTATTGACAGTGTTAGAGTAAATGGAGGGAATCTTATTTTGATGCAAGGTTATTTGTAGTATATATTTTGTTAAGATGGAAGAAACCGGAACTTCAGTATTGAATATTATTAGGAATATATTTGTAGGGCTGAATGCATTCAAATATCCGATAATTTTCAGATAGGGTAGACAACAGAAATATAACCCCCACTGTTTGGTTCTTTTTGAAATTACAGGTATAACTACTAATAGCAGGGAGTTAAAAGTTCTGAGTTACATCTGACAAACATAAAGGGTGCGTTCGTAAATGCATCACTGCGCTGCATCAGTGATTTCAAATGGTTATATATTTATCAGTGAAGTAAATGCGGTTCAAAAAATTGTGAAATACTCCACAAAATTAATAGTCACACAATAAAAAAAATTAAAATTATTCTTTTATCGCCATTAAAAAAAGTTTGCTTTTCTGATGCAGCGCAGTGATGCATTTACGAACGCACCCAAATACATTTTAGCCTAACCCCCTCTACACATTTAGCTGAAAACACACCTTGAGCAATATAGCTATCGTATAAAACAAAAAAAAAAAAACAAAAAAAAACGAGAAATATTCAATTTTATTATGTCTCTCACACGGTCTCCGGTCCCTCAGGCAACTGAAGCAGCTGCTTCAGAACAATCGCAAATATGTTCAGTTTGTACTGAAGCAATTTCATCTGCACAGGATTGCTTGGTGATATCGAAATGTGAGCATGTATTTCATAGTAACTGTATTGAGAAAATGTTGGCACAATCGGCAGAATGTCCTAGTTGTAGACGACAATGCCAACTATCCGATTTACGTAAGACAAATTTTCAAAATTTAACGAATTACACTCAGGCACAAACTGCTCAGGAGATTTCTTTTCAAAATTATAACCCTCTACAGGGCTCGAAGAAAAATACCAATGCTATTCGTGGTAGGGGACGTGGAACATCTGCTAAGCAGTACCATACACGTAGTTATAGCAAAAATTTATTTACTGATGTGAATCCGACCCAGTTAATTGACGTTAGTTCAAATGATAACTACAGTGCTGCCCCTGCGCCTGTAGGTAGGTAATTTTTCACCATTGAGTCCTATGCCTAAGAGTGCTATGGCCTATAGAGATCCGTCACATGATTATACGCCACAAGGTGCGGAACTTCCCTGTAGAAATATTGACTATGCCCAAATTAATCATATGATTGAAACGAGTGTTTCAAGAATGCTGCGTAATTTTAATATTAACCCTACACCTGGTCCTATTGATCATAATAGTGGTAGAAGACCTCCCCAAACGCCATTTAATCGTGGTAATATACCACATAGAAACTGGGAATTATTTCCTTCCGAAGGTTACTTCATATTATATTCAACATTTTTTATTTTTTCGAATTTATTCTATGAGCTAAATTTCAGTTATGTATTTTATAAAGTTTTTTGTAATAGTTCTATTCCTTCAATTTTTCAGAAATGACTTTATACACTACCAGACTATTATATTGTATTTTCTTGTTACATTTTACCTTAGCTTTCCTTTGGAAAGCAATGAGGTATATTTTATGTACAGAAAAATTTACAATTATTAGACACTAGCAGAATGTAATGCATTTTCTGGCCCGCTACGGTCTTCGTCAGCATTCTTTGTGTCTCACTGGATTGTGTTACTTTATAAATTGACTGTATTTAACTCAACTATTTTCATTTCTGAAAAATTGAAGGAATAGAACTATTACAAAAAAGCTTTATAAAATACATAACTGAAATTTAGCTCATAGAATAAATTCGAAAAAATAAAAAATGTTGAAGGTAATAAACCACCTAATTCAAACAATATGCCACCCTTAAATTTAGCCGACAACTTGTCATTTCGAGCAGATAAAATAACATCAATTATACAGAATTGGAATCTGAAATTGGATGGCTCTGCAAATGGTCTCAATGTTGAGGAATTTTTGTACAGAGTTAGATCCTTAACAGCTGACAATTTTGGAAATAATTTTTCTCCCTTGTGTAAAAATTTGCATATCCTCTTATCAGGAAAAGCACGGGACTGGTATTGGAGATACCACAAACAGGTACAAAATATAGTTTGGGATGATTTTTGTGCGGCCATTCGATACTAGTACAAGGAGTTTAAGTCAGATTATGATATCAAAGAGGAAATACGCGGGTGAAAGCAAAAGGCTGGAGAAAGTTTTGAAACCTTTTATGAGTCGATAGTTGTAAACTTAAGCAGTGTTCAAAAAACTACATTACCTAAAAATTGTTTTACTATTACTAAAACTAGTACTCTAAACAATTACAAGTAGCGGCAAAAGAGCAGTTGTCTTGTTTTGGAGCATTACCTTTTTTAAAACTACTGCTACGTGCAAAATATAAAACCAAAAAATGGAGTAGTAGCAGTAAAAACAAAAATGAGGTAGCAGTTAAAAAAACTAAATAATTTTCTATTGGTTTGATTGAGGTTTTCGATTTATAGCTACTACTTACAACACTGGGAGTTTTTTTTTCACTAGAAAATTTTTAGGCAGTAGTTTATTAACATTGAGGTAGTAAAAAAATAACATTGAGGTAGTAAAAAACTAAAATAAAAAGCAAAACTATAAACCAACAATGAGTACGTATGTGTAGTTGTTGCTTGAATGATTCTAAACAGTGTTGCAACTCGACACTTTTTAAACATTTCTATGCGAAAAATTTTCGACTGCTTATCTTCGCAGAACATATTGTGAACAAATTTAAACAATAATTTAGAAGTTATTGTACTCCTATCTTTTGATATTTATGTTATGAGCAGTCATTCCACAATGCAGAGGAATGTTTGGAATTTTATGTTTAATATACAAATTTTATTTTAAAACACCGTAAATTTACCTATTTTTAAAGTTAATTTAAAAAATAACGTCCATATTCATAAAATATAGATTTAGAAAAGGAAAATAAAGCCATAATACTAAAAAAATTAACAAATAGAAACTGGGAATTATTTCCTTCCGAAGGTTACTTTATATTATATTCAACATTTTTTATTTTTTCGAATTTATTCTATGAGCTAAATTTCAGTTATGTATTTTATAAACAAGAAAATACAATATAATAGTCTGGTAGTGTATAACGTCATTTCTGAAAAATTGAAGGAATAGAACTGTTACAAAAAAGCTTTATAAAATACATAACTGAAATTTTGCTCATAGAATAAATTCGAAAAAATAAAAAATGTTAAAAAATTTAACTTATTTACTTTTTCAGTAAGCATTTTTTTCGGATTTATTACTTTGTGAAATCGTCGCTTAAATTTGTTTCACACATTTCTGTTTCTGCTTTCGTTATGTGATTTCGGTTTTTTCTCAGACAACGTCAGTTGCAAAGCAACATTCTTTTTTGAGTGCATTCTACAATGCAACCGTGTAGAACTTTACAATGTTATTTGTCCCGAAATACACCAGAAAAGTTATCGATGCGTAAACAAAAAGTAAACTGTGCATTATAAGCTTGATGATGCATTTTTGACTTTGACTGCAAAGTATTATGACTTTTTGAAATCCAGCTATAATTAATATAACGTAGTTATGACGATGTAACAATGTGTGTGCGATATTCCTATCAACTTAAAAAGCGTTAAATTTTGTTAAACAATATTAATTTTAAATTTATTTTTTTGATTAGGCTTCTCTCAATAGTTTATATAAAAACATTTCAATTTTAAAAATTATAAATTGATGAATTTAATTAAAGTTTCCAATTTTCGTTCTATGTTTGTTATAAGCTTAAAACATTGGAGATTTATGTTTTGAAATCATAATCTTTTATGGGATCACCACATCAATTTCTTAAAGACACAAGTATCATCAGGAATTGGCATTCTTTATAAATTTAAAAATAAATTAAATACCACCACCACACTTATGCTTTACCACGCATTAATTCATTCACATCTAACATACCTTCCTATGATATATGGCTATAAAAAATGTTCAACATTAAAGTCTTTACAATCGGCACAAAATAAAGCCCTAAAAATTGTATATGGTCTACCGTTCCGGTACTCCACAGTAAATTTGTTTAAAAATCATGCCAAATTAATACTTCCTGTTCGTGGTTTGTATAAACAACAATTATTAATATGTATATATGTTTAAATGTATAAAAGGAGTTGGCACTCACAGTATACGGTTTCAAGAGAACATGTCAATTACAGATAGAACTACGAGGCAATCAAGAAATTTAAATATAACGAGATGTCGACTTGAGTTATCTAAACAACGTATTTCTTACAATGGGTCAAGTGAATATAATCAGTTACCAAATGTATTAAAGAATATTCCGGTCTTATCAACTTTTAAACATAATTTGAAGAAATATTTACTCAAGAATGTTGAAACACTTCTCTAAATAAAATGCCTTGTTTGTAATAAATATATACATATGTATTTATATTATTTTTTTTTCTTTTTTCCTCTTCATTTATTGTACGTATGTAAATATTGTATAAATTAGAATAATAGATATAGTAGTTGCCATTAGCCTCTTTAATGCCATACTGGGCGCTGAGGCGATTTATAGTTATGTAAAATTATTTCATTGAGATAACAATAATACACAAATAAAAAAAAAAAAATTGTGATTTTCTGGCAACACTGATTAAAACACACATATACTTATTTTTCTAAAGATTTTAAGTTTTTATTACTTCTACTGCTACCAAAATGTTATTTTATGACTGCTTCAATGTTATTAACCTACTACTGCAATGTTATTCTAAAACTGCTTCAATGTTATTAAACAACTACTTCAATGTTATTCTTCTGCTACTTCAAATACTAGGTTGTCTTCTCCTTCTATAACTACTGAGGTAGGTAGTAGTTAATATTTAAAAAATAAAACTACTTTAGCAGTAAAGGGTAGCGAGAGCAGTACAATATTTTTTACTATGCTGCTCCAATTATTTTCTTTTTGGTCTACTACTACAACTACCGCTACTAAAATGTGACGGTAGCGGTAGTAATAGTAAATGACCGACTACAAGTTCTTAACATTTTTTAATTAGACTATTTTGTGTTTTTTCGTTACTACAGCTACTTGGAGTCTAGTTTTTTAAACACTGAACTTAAGCTACGGTCACACTTATTAAATATTTGACCAAATAAGCGTAACAACTTCTTTTGTTAATAGTTAATAAGATTTAACATCGTCTTTATATCACAAAATAAACTAATTATACTACTAGACATAGCAAAAAACTGTTTTTTGTAGGATATGGTATTTTAATAAAAATAAATATTGGAATTAAAAGAAAAGATTATTTAGTTTACTTGTTGGTCCCGTCTTTTCCGTCAAATATTTGACAAATGTGACCGTAGCTTTAGATAGGTTAGGTACGGCAATGACCGAGCAGGAACTTATAGAGATTCTGAGTAGGAATCTGCGACCCGATATTAGACACGAACTATTGTATGTCCCTATATACTCCTTGGCACATCTTCGTAAATTAGTGCAAATGCGGGAAAACTTACTTAGTGAAGAAAATTATAGACGATTACCAGCGTCCAGAACTCCCTCGTTTGTCCCAATTAGAAATGTGTCAGAACAGAGTAGTGATGCTCAAGTTCCTCAGTTTATCCCAGGGGATAATAACGTAAACGCCTTACAAAAACCATTGGTTATCCTATGTTGGAATTGTGATGAACCAGGCCATCACTGGGGTAGTTGCGTAAAGGATAGGACAGTATTTTGCTATGGCTGTGGAGCCAAAAATACCTATAAACAAAATTGTGACAAATGCTTTACTAATCGTTCAAAAAACTATCATCCTCCAAATCCTCAGAAGGATCGGGAGAAAATGATTCAAACTCTTTAAACGATACATCTTTTTCATCAAATGAACCTTATCCATACCCTACTCATACCTTCATTCTTAAACGAACCTCAGCTACAAACTTGACTAAAGGAAATGGGATGAGTGGTCCACACCCTAGTCGCCCTTACCATCAAAGGCTAGAAGAATATATTGCAACACGAAACAGAATTTTTCAGATTTCCGACTTGTCGTTACCGCGTCTAAGACCACCCAAACGGTCTACCCTCAGAATGCGTGAATTCTATAGGAACAGAAAATATACTTCTAAATACACTATTTCTATAATTACGAGGTTGTGCAATGACGATAGATATTATGCCATGGTTTCATTTTTAGGATATAAAGAGTTTGGTCTATTATATACCGGGGCTAATGTTAGCTGCATAGGTTCGGATTTAGCAATGCAGGATTTTTCAAAATGTATAGAATTTCATAAACTAAAATCCAGTGTAAAGACGGCGGATGGAAACATCAAAGAGTTTTGGGAATTTTAGATACCGATATTGTAAGAATGTTAATTGTACCGACTTTGAACCAACGATTAATATTAGGGCTAGATTTTTGGAAGGCGTTCCATCTTGCGCCTGATGTTTTTGAATCCGGAATACTGTCAGGTAATTCGGTCTGTGAATATAAGGCAAGGGCTTCGGCTGAAATGAGTGCGGCGGAAATATCGAAAGTTTTATCCGCACATAACGAAAATTCTGAATCTTGCAAATTAGAAGATAATAAATATTGCTTAACCTCCTATCAGCACCAACAACTTGAGGCGATTATTGCTTTGTTCCCTAATTGTGTGAAACAAGGGCTAGGAAAAACTGACCTAATTTATCATGAAATAGACGTTGGCGATGCCAAACCGATAAAACAGCGGTTCTATCAAGTTTCTCCAGCAGTGGAGAAACTTATGTTTAAGGAAATTGATAGGATGTTGGAATTGGGGGTTATCGAACCATCAAATTCCCCATGGAGCTCTCCCATGCGATTGGTTACTAAACCAAATAAAGTCCGTCTGTGTCTAGATGCCAGAAAACTCAATGCTGTCACTAAGAAAGACGCTTATCCGTTGCATAGTATCGAGGGAATATTTTCACGGCTTCCTCCAGCTAATATAATATCCAAACTCGATTTGAAGGATGCGTACTGGCAAATCGGCCTTTCAGATGAAGCGAAACCCCTGACAGCGTTCACAATTCTCGGAAAACCGTTGTATCAGTTTAGGGTTATGCCCTTCGGGTTATGCAATGCGCCTCAAACGATGTGTCGACTCGTAGATGAGATAATTCCGGCGGATCTAAGACACTGCGTATTCGGGTACCTGGACGATCTTATTGTCGTTTCAGAGGATTTTGCATCCCACTTATCTGTTTTGGTTAGAATCGCTGAGCAATTTAGGAAAGCTTATTTGACGCTTAATATTTCTAAAAGTCATTTTTGTGTTACGGAGGTGAAATATTTAGGTTATCTGATAGGAAATGGGGGAATTAGAACTGATCCTGATAAGGTAGATGCCATTCTGTCGTGGCCAACACTAAAGAACCTTAAACAGGTTCGGGGATTTCTAGGTTTGGCAGGATGGTATCGCCGATTTATGCGTAACTTTTCTGATGTTGTGTTCCCTATTAGCGAGACTTTGTCTACTCGAAGGAAGTTTATTTGGACAGAGGCAGCCCAGAAATCGTTTGAAAATGTAAAAACCCTTTTAACTACTGCACCAGTACTTTCGAACCCAAATTTCGCGAAAAAGTTCTATCTCCACTGTGATGCAAGCGATTACGGAATCAGGGCAGTGTTAGTGCAATTGGATGAGAACGGCGAAGAGAAGCCCATAGCATACATGTCGAAAAAATTGAACTCTGCCCAACGGAACTACAGCGTGACAGAAAGAGAATGCCTCGCTGCCGTAGAGGCCATCAAGAAGTTTCGTTGCTATTTAGAGCTTCAAGAATTTGAAGTCATAACTGATCATTCGAGTTTGGTTTGGTTAATGAAATAGCCTAATTTAAGTGGGCGATTGGCTCGGTGGGCTCTAAAGTTACGGGCCTACAAATTTAATATTAGTCATCGTAAAGGTTGGGACCATATAGTACCTGATGCGTTGTCTAGAAATCATTGCGAGGAAGTTTTATCAGTAGAATTTATGGAACCGGAAATTAATCTTAGCTCCCCACACTTTTTTGATGACGATTATGCATATCTAAGGGAACAAATTAAATCCGATCCATCAAAATATTCAGATCTGAAAATTGTAGATAATTTTGTATATATTCGTAATGAACACTATAGTGGAAATTCAGACCAAGAAGACCGAACCTGGAAACTATGAGGGGTCGGAAAAACGTTGGAACTAATCCGTAGAAATTTTTTTGGCCAGGAATGTGTAAAGATGTAAGAGATTTCATTCGTGCATGCGAATTGTGTAAAACCACCAAGTCTCCCAATTTTATTTTGAAGCCAGAAATGGAAAAGCCAGTAATTTCTATTCGCCCCTTTCAACGACTGTTTGTTGATATTATTGGTCCATATCCCAGAAGTAGATCCGGTAACATAGGTATGCTCATTGTTGTAGATCATTTATCGAAGTTTCATTAGCTTTGTCCACTAAAAAAATTTGTATCATCGGCAATACAAGACTTTTTACTTAAAAACATCTTTCATATATATGGCGTGCCCGAAACTCTAGTAAGCGATAATGGCTCTCAGTTTCGTTCCAATGAGTTTAATGCTTTTTTAACATCCTTAGGTATTTCACATATATATACCGCAATATACTCACCTCAGGCAAATGCGTCCGAGCGTGTAAATCGCTCTATAATTAGTGGTATTAGATCGTTTTTAAAATCGGATCAAAAACTATGGGATGAAAACTTGAGCTATATTAGTTGTGCACTGAGAAATTCTTTTCATCAATCCATAAAATGTTCTCCCTATAAAGCTCTTTATGGGTTTAACATGATCACTCATGGAAAGTCGTACAAATTGCTGTCTAATATACAACTTTTAGACGAACCCTCATATGAATTAAATCGTGATGATAGCTTAAAACTTTTACGTGCAAAACTAAGAACGCATATTCAAGAGGCATATAAAAGAAACCAAACCCGGTATAATTTACGAGCTCGTCCAATAACATTTCAGGTAGGTCAGGAGGTATTTAGGAGAAATTTTGCGCAAAGCTCGGCACCCGATAATTACAATGCCAAACTCGCGCCTCTTTTTATAAAGGCCAAAGTAAGGGAAAGGGTTGGTTATCATTATTACGTTCTTGAGGACGATAGAGGAAAAGTTTTAGGTACGTATCATGGTAAGGATATCAGAGCCTAAACTAGTTTGGATTATATTCATAGAATTTGGAGGGTAAACGAGAGATATATATTAATGATATTATTTGGTTACCCGTTTACATAATAGTAATTTTTATTTCCGATTAATATTAAAGCCAAAGGCTAAATATAACTCGGTTTTGTAATGAAAAATCCTTGATAGCAAAATGTAGGGTGTTAATGTCGATAGGCATTACTACCTACAGCGAAGTGTATATTCTAGCAGGGTGGGACTTTATTTAACATTAGTGATGGCAGGGGAAACATAACGATGTAAATAACACACAAATTGAGTGCACGTTAAGCAAATTACATATATTGAAAAAAGGAAAAAAAAAATTGTTTTGCATTTTTTTTGTAGTTACGTTCATGTGTTTCATTGCATACTTCGTGAACCAAATTTTTTTTAGTAAAAAAATACTCAAAACTCAAACTTGCACCGCTAAGATGGTTGATTGAAAGTTTATACATTTCCTTTTCTTCGATACCTCTAAATAACTCAACACGTTTAATTTCTGGTCGTAAAATTTTAGCCAATGTGCTAGAATATATAAATTGTTTAAAATCAGTGTAATCTTATTACAGAAAATAAATTCTTTCTCAAATTTAAGAAAAAGTAATTGCAAGAAGAACAGTGGTGTAAAATATTAATTTTGCGGAAGGACCTCAACTGGAATACAATCTCCTGTAGGAGATTGTAACCAAACAAAACCTCAAACGTGCTTCAGGTATTACAAGTCAAATTTTTGGTAGACTATATTTTTGCTAAAATATTTTTTATGCTTCAGCTCTTAGTAAAAGAGCTGAACACGTTTATTACATTCAGGGAAAAATCTTTATGATTGTATTTAATTGGACAAGCACATCAGGTGCAGCCATATCGTTCTGTCAGAGCTTTGTTTTAAGAAATAGTACGGTACCTGGAAAGCGATTGATTCAAACTCCCACTTACAAGTTTTACGAGGAGTTGAAAATCTGCCTCATGTTTGCCAACCGGTAGCTCAATTCGGTATAGTTAAAGCCTATGAATAGACTCCGTATTCCAGACGTGGGGACGGATTCTTATGTACTAAGTAGTGGGAAAAAATACCATACAACTTTAAAGGCTGCAATTCGTACTCGCGGTACATACATACCAACATACATATAAAAATATTTAATTTCATGAAAGTGGTGATTTTATTTTACTAAATTTCTTTAAATAGCAAAAAAACAGAACATAAAAGAAGTATAACCTTTAACAAATGTAAATGCAAGAACAAAATCATATTCGTTTAGTTAAGGTAATACATCAATATTCATCGATAAGCTGGAGGCCTTCAACGTAATCGGAATTTGTTGGTGAGTGTAAATATTATTTTATTTTAATTGATCTTATTCTTGCATATTTAAAATTACAAACGACCGAAAAAAACATATGTATATAACAACTGTTATTATGAATGAATAACTTCATTTTTTTTTACTCATTTCCCAGTAAAAACTTCGCCTATAAAATAATGTGTTGAGTAATCAGAAAAACATAAGAGCACTACTTACAATTCTACTGAAATAACCAATGAATTTAACAAGGGATGTCCCAAAATGAACGCATTAAAAATTAAGTCATTATTTTTTTTACCTGCATACATCCAGAAAAAAGTAGTTATAGAAGTTGTTATAGAAGAAAGCTACAAAATAATGAGTTAAAGAAGCTATTCATTTTGAAAAAGTAGGCGAAGTTTTTACTGGGTTATTCATAAGTCTTTCATTCATAATTCTGTTGTTCTATATATTTTATATAATTTATTTTGATACTCATTAATTAGTCTTTTTTCATAATTTCGTTTACCTATATACATAGGTTATGAAATTTACTCTTTTTTTCATCCATCATTTTCATTCATAATTCTGTTTTTTTTTTTTCTATATATTTTATCAAATTTACTTTTTTTCTCCTTAGCCTTTCATTCATAATTCTATTTTTCTATATATTTTATAAAATTTACGTTTTGTCCTCCTTCATAATTTTTTCTATATATTTAGTAATAAGCTCAAAACTTCATATCGTCCGCGGTAAAGAGTAATGGTAATCGCATTTTCATGAAGTTATCATATTAATATAAATTGGAAAAAGTTTTTTGTTAAAAGTTAAGTTAATTTAATATATATTATAAGGGAACACTAACACTTAACAAAGAAAATTGCAATCCATAAAAATGCATTAAAGTGTTACGTAAACTAGTTTCTCATTGTATAATTTTATTAAGAATTTTTTTTTATTAAATTGAAATAATTTCATCATGAGTTGGTAAATAAACTATTTAGTGTTTTCTTGCTAAAAATGTGGTAGACCGGGTTAGTGTCTAAATTTGTGTTTGGGGTCCTGAAATATAATTCGCGGCGATTCAGGGCATTGGTAAGGGAGGGCAATGTGCGCCATAGTTCATTAACAAATAAGAACTTTGGGTGAAATGCAAATTTATTGTTTGTCGGATCCTTAAAAGTTAGCTTGACCACCATCGGTTTTTTTTTTAATCGAACCCCCCACCTGGCTGAAGCTAGCGGCTCAAAGGCTCCCATAACCCTTCAGGTTGGATCTATTAGCTTATTGAAGTCGGAATTACTACATTGTATTTCTTGTTATATAATCAATAATAAATGTCCCCAATGGTTTAGTAGGGAATACATTCATAGAATGGCGCCCAACGTGGGGCACGATAATAGTTAAAAAAAAAAATAAATAAAAATAGCATTTCGGTCCTACTGACTTGGTGTTTTAATCTCCTACATTTTTCTGAGGTTTTGTTCGTGGATTCGGACAAGGCTAATAATACATTGTAGTACTCATATGGATCTGCAGGATTTGCAGATGGTCACCTATAGTGGTTTTATTGACAGTGTTAGAGTAAATTGAGGGAATCTTATTTTGATGCAAGGTTATTTGTAGTATATATTTTGTTAAGATGGAAGAAACCGGAACTTCAGTATTGAATATTATTAGGAATATATTTGTAGGGCTGAATGCATTCAAATATCCGATAATTTTCAGATAGGGTAGACAACAGAAATATAACCCCCACTGTTTGGTTCTTTTTGAAATTACAGGTATAACTACTAATAGCAGGGAGTTAAAAGTTCTGAGTTACATCTGACAAACATAAAGGGTGCGTTCGTAAATGCATCACTGCGCTGCATCAGTGATTTCAAATGGTTATATATTTATCAGTGAAGTAAATGCGGTTCAAAAAATTGTGAAATACTCCACAAAATTAATAGTCACACAATAAAAAAAATTAAAATTATTCTTTTATCGCCATTAAAAAAAGTTTGCTTTTCTGATGCAGCGCAGTGATGCATTTACGAACGCACCCAAATACATTTTAGCCTAACCCCCTCTACACATTTAGCTGAAAACACACCTTGAGCAATATAGCTATCGTATAAAACAAAAAAAAAAAAAACAAAAAAAAACGAGAAATATTCAATTTTATTATGTCTCTCACACGGTCTCCGGTCCCTCAGGCAACTGAAGCAGCTGCTTCAGAACAATCGCAAATATGTTCAGTTTGTACTGAAGCAATTTCATCTGCACAGGATTGCTTGGTGATATCGAAATGTGAGCATGTATTTCATAGTAACTGTATTGAGAAAATGTTGGCACAATCGGCAGAATGTCCTAGTTGTAGACGACAATGCCAACTATCCGATTTACGTAAGACAAATTTTCAAAATTTAACGAATTACACTCAGGCACAAACTGCTCAGGAGATTTATTTTCAAAATTATAACCCTCTACAGGACTCGAAGAAAAATACCAATGCTATTCGTGGTAGGGGACGTGGAACTTCTGCTAAGCAGTACCATACACGTAGTTATAGCAAAAATTTATTTACTGATGTGAATCCGACCCAGTTAATTGACGTTAGTTCAAATGATAACTACAGTGCTGTCCCTGCGCCTGTAGGTAGGTAATTTTTCACCATTGAGTCCTATGCCTAAGAGTGCTATGGCCTATAGAGATCCGTCACATGATTATACGCCACAAGGTGCGGAACTTCCCTGTAGAAATATTGACTATGCCCAAATTAATCATATGATTGAAACGAGTGTTTCAAGACTGCTGCGTAATTTTAATATTAACCCTACACCTGGTCCTATTGATCATAATAGTGGTAGAAGACCTCCCCAAACGCCATTTAATCGTGGTAATATACCACATAGAAACTGGGAATTATTTCCTTCCGAAGGTTACTTCATATTATATTCAACATTTTTTATTTTTTCGAATTTATTCTATGAGCTAAATTTCAGTTATGTATTTTATAAAGTTTTTTGTAATAGTTCTATTCCTTCAATTTTTCAGAAATGACTTTATACACTACCAGACTATTATATTGTATTTTCTTGTTACATTTTACCTTAGCTTTCCTTTGGAAAGCAATGAGGTATATTTTATGTACAGAAAAATTTACAATTATTAGACACTAGCAGAATGTAATGCATTTTCTGGCCCGCTACGGTCTTCGTCAGCATTCTTTGTGTCTCACTGGATTGTGTTACTTTATAAATTGACTGTATTTAACTCAACTATTTTCATTTCTGAAAAATTGAAGGAATAGAACTATTACAAAAAAGCTTTATAAAATACATAACTGAAATTTAGCTCATAGAATAAATTCGAAAAAATAAAAAATGTTGAAGGTAATAAACCACCTAATTCAAACAATATGCCACCCTTAAATTTAGCCGACAACTTGTCATTTCGAGCAGATAAAATAACATCAATTATACAGAATTGGAATCTGAAATTGGATGGCTCTGCAAATGGTCTCAATGTTGAGGAATTTTTGTACAGAGTTAGATCCTTAACAGCTGACAATTTTGGAAATAATTTTTCTCCCTTGTGTAAAAATTTGCATATCCTCTTATCAGGAAAAGCACGGGACTGGTATTGGAGATACCACAAACAGGTACAAAATATAGTTTGGGATGATTTTTGTGCGGCCATTCGATACTAGTACAAGGAGTTTAAGTCAGATTATGATATCAAAGAGGAAATACGCGGGTGAAAGCAAAAGGCTGGAGAAAGTTTTGAAACCTTTTATGAGTCGATAGTTGTAAACTTAAGCAGTGTTCAAAAAACTACATTACCTAAAAATTGTTTTACTATTACTAAAACTAGTACTCTAAACAATTACAAGTAGCGGCAAAAGAGCAGTTGTCTTGTTTTGGAGCATTACCTTTTTTAAAACTACTGCTACGTGCAAAATATAAAACCAAAAAATGGAGTAGTAGCAGTAAAAACAAAAATGAGGTAGCAGTTAAAAAAACTAAATAATTTTCTATTGGTTTGATTGAGGTTTTCGATTTATAGCTACTACTTACAACACTGGGAGTTTTTTTTTCACTAGAAAATTTTTAGGCAGTAGTTTATTAACATTGAGGTAGTAAAAAAATAACATTGAGGTAGTAAAAAACTAAAATAAAAAGCAAAACTATAAACCAACAATGAGTACGTATGTGTAGTTGTTGCTTGAATGATTCTAAACAGTGTTGCAACTCGACACTTTTTAAACATTTCTATGCGAAAAATTTTCGACTGCTTATCTTCGCAGAACATATTGTGAACAAATTTAAACAATAATTTAGAAGTTATTGTACTCCTATCTTTTGATATTTATGTTATGAGCAGTCATTCCACAATGCAGAGGAATGTTTGGAATTTTATGTTTAATATACAAATTTTATTTTAAAACACCGTAAATTTACCTATTTTTAAAGTTAATTTAAAAAATAACGTCCATATTCATAAAATATAGATTTAGAAAAGGAAAATAAAGCCATAATACTAAAAAAATTAACAAATAGAAACTGGGAATTATTTCCTTCCGAAGGTTACTTTATATTATATTCAACATTTTTTATTTTTTCGAATTTATTCTATGAGCTAAATTTCAGTTATGTATTTTATAAACAAGAAAATACAATATAATAGTCTGGTAGTGTATAACGTCATTTCTGAAAAATTGAAGGAATAGAACTGTTACAAAAAAGCTTTATAAAATACATAACTGAAATTTTGCTCATAGAATAAATTCGAAAAAATAAAAAATGTTAAAAAATTTAACTTATTTACTTTTTCAGTAAGCATTTTTTTCGGATTTATTACTTTGTGAAATCGTCGCTTAAATTTGTTTCACACATTTCTGTTTCTGCTTTCGTTATGTGATTTCGGTTTTTTCTCAGACAACGTCAGTTGCAAAGCAACATTCTTTTTTGAGTGCATTCTACAATGCAACCGTGTAGAACTTTACAATGTTATTTGTCCCGAAATACACCAGAAAAGTTATCGATGCGTAAACAAAAAGTAAACTGTGCATTATAAGCTTGATGATGCATTTTTGACTTTGACTGCAAAGTATTATGACTTTTTGAAATCCAGCTATAATTAATATAACGTAGTTATGACGATGTAACAATGTGTGTGCGATATTCCTATCAACTTAAAAAGCGTTAAATTTTGTTAAACAATATTAATTTTAAATTTATTTTTTTGATTAGGCTTCTCTCAATAGTTTATATAAAAACATTTCAATTTTAAAAATTATAAATTGATGAATTTAATTAAAGTTTCCAATTTTCGTTCTATGTTTGTTATAAGCTTAAAACATTGGAGATTTATGTTTTGAAATCATAATCTTTTATGGGATCACCACATCAATTTCTTAAAGACACAAGTATCATCAGGAATTGGCATTCTTTATAAATTTAAAAATAAATTAAATACCACCACCACACTTATGCTTTACCACGCATTAATTCATTCACATCTAACATACCTTCCTATGATATATGGCTATAAAAAATGTTCAACATTAAAGTCTTTACAATCGGCACAAAATAAAGCCCTAAAAATTGTATATGGTCTACCGTTCCGGTACTCCACAGTAAATTTGTTTAAAAATCATGCCAAATTAATACTTCCTGTTCGTGGTTTGTATAAACAACAATTATTAATATGTATATATGTTTAAATGTATAAAAGGAGTTGGCACTCACAGTATACGGTTTCAAGAGAACATGTCAATTACAGATAGAACTACGAGGCAATCAAGAAATTTAAATATAACGAGATGTCGACTTGAGTTATCTAAACAACGTATTTCTTACAATGGGTCAAGTGAATATAATCAGTTACCAAATGTATTAAAGAATATTCCGGTCTTATCAACTTTTAAACATAATTTGAAGAAATATTTACTCAAGAATGTTGAAACACTTCTCTAAATAAAATGCCTTGTTTGTAATAAATATATACATATGTATTTATATTATTTTTTTTTCTTTTTTCCTCTTCATTTATTGTACGTATGTAAATATTGTATAAATTAGAATAATAGATATAGTAGTTGCCATTAGCCTCTTTAATGCCATACTGGGCGCTGAGGCGATTTATAGTTATGTAAAATTATTTCATTGAGATAACAATAATACACAAATAAAAAAAAAAAAAATTGTGATTTTCTGGCAACACTGATTAAAACACACATATACTTATTTTTCTAAAGATTTTAAGTTTTTATTACTTCTACTGCTACCAAAATGTTATTTTATGACTGCTTCAATGTTATTAACCTACTACTGCAATGTTATTCTAAAACTGCTTCAATGTTATTAAACAACTACTTCAATGTTATTCTTCTGCTACTTCAAATACTAGGTTGTCTTCTCCTTCTATAACTACTGAGGTAGGTAGTAGTTAATATTTAAAAAATAAAACTACTTTAGCAGTAAAGGGTAGCGAGAGCAGTACAATATTTTTTACTATGCTGCTCCAATTATTTTCTTTTTGGTCTACTACTACAACTACCGCTACTAAAATGTGACGGTAGCGGTAGTAATAGTAAATGACCGACTACAAGTTCTTAACATTTTTTAATTAGACTATTTTGTGTTTTTTCGTTACTACAGCTACTTGGAGTCTAGTTTTTTAAACACTGAACTTAAGCTACGGTCACACTTATTAAATATTTGACCAAATAAGCGTAACAACTTCTTTTGTTAATAGTTAATAAGATTTAACATCGTCTTTATATCACAAAATAAACTAATTATACTACTAGACATAGCAAAAAACTGTTTTTTGTAGGATATGGTATTTTAATAAAAATAAATATTGGAATTAAAAGAAAAGATTATTTAGTTTACTTGTTGGTCCCGTCTTTTCCGTCAAATATTTGACAAATGTGACCGTAGCTTTAGATAGGTTAGGTACGGCAATGACCGAGCAGGAACTTATAGAGATTCTGAGTAGGAATCTGCGACCCGATATTAGACACGAACTATTGTATGTCCCTATATACTCCTTGGCACATCTTCGTAAATTAGTGCAAATGCGGGAAAACTTACTTAGTGAAGAAAATTATAGACGATTACCAGCGTCCAGAACTCCCTCGTTTGTCCCAATTAGAAATGTGTCAGAACAGAGTAGTGATGCTCAAGTTCCTCAGTTTATCCCAGGGGATAATAACGTAAACGCCTTACAAAAACCATTGGTTATCCTATGTTGGAATTGTGATGAACCAGGCCATCACTGGGGTAGTTGCGTAAAGGATAGGACAGTATTTTGCTATGGCTGTGGAGCCAAAAATACCTATAAACAAAATTGTGACAAATGCTTTACTAATCGTTCAAAAAACTATCATCCTCCAAATCCTCAGAAGGATCGGGAGAAAATGATTCAAACTCTTTAAACGATACATCTTTTTCATCAAATGAACCTTATCCATACCCTACTCATACCTTCATTCTTAAACGAACCTCAGCTACAAACTTGACTAAAGGAAATGGGATGAGTGGTCCACACCCTAGTCGCCCTTGCCATCAAAGGCTAGAAGAATATATTGCAACACGAAACAGAATTTTTCAGATTTCCGACTTGTCGTTACCGCGTCTAAGACCACCCAAACGGTCTACCCTCAGAATGCGTGAATTCTATAGGAACAGAAAATATACTTCTAAATACACTATTTCTATAATTACGAGGTTGTGCAATGACGATAGATATTATGCCATGGTTTCATTTTTAGGATATAAAGAGTTTGGTCTATTATATACCGGGGCTAATGTTAGCTGCATAGGTTCGGATTTAGCAATGCAGGATTTTTCAAAATGTATAGAATTTCATAAACTAAAATCCAGTGTAAAGACGGCGGATGGAAACATCAAAGAGTTTTGGGAATTTTAGATACCGATATTGTAAGAATGTTAATTGTACCGACTTTGAACCAACGATTAATATTAGGGCTAGATTTTTGGAAGGCGTTCCATCTTGCGCCTGATGTTTTTGAATCCGGAATACTGTCAGGTAATTCGGTCTGTGAATATAAGGCAAGGGCTTCGGCTGAAATGAGTGCGGCGGAAATATCGAAAGTTTTATCCGCACATAACGAAAATTCTGAATCTTGCAAATTAGAAGATAATAAATATTGCTTAACCTCCTATCAGCACCAACAACTTGAGGCGATTATTGCTTTGTTCCCTAATTGTGTGAAACAAGGGCTAGGAAAAACTGACCTAATTTATCATGAAATAGACGTTGGCGATGCCAAACCGATAAAACAGCGGTTCTATCAAGTTTCTCCAGCAGTGGAGAAACTTATGTTTAAGGAAATTGATAGGATGTTGGAATTGGGTGTTATCGAACCATCAAATTCCCCATGGAGCTCTCCCATGCGATTGGTTACTAAACCAAATAAAGTCCGTCTGTGTCTAGATGCCAGAAAACTCAATGCTGTCACTAAGAAAGACGCTTATCCGTTGCATAGTATCGAGGGAATATTTTCACGACTTCCTCCAGCTAATATAATATCCAAACTCGATTTGAAGGATGCGTACTGGCAAATCGGCCTTTCAGATGAAGCGAAACCCCTGACAGCGTTCACAATTCTCGGAAAACCGTTGTATCAGTTTAGGGTTATGCCCTTCGGGTTATGCAATGCGCCTCAAACGATGTGTCGACTCGTAGATGAGATAATTCCGGCGGATCTAAGACACTGCGTATTCGGGTACCTGGACGATCTTATTGTCGTTTCAGAGGATTTTGCATCCCACTTATCTGTTTTGGTTAGAATCGCTGAGCAATTTAGAAAAGCTTATTTGACGCTTAATATTTCTAAAAGTAATTTTTGTGTTACGGAGGTGAAATATTTAGGTTATCTGATAGGAAATGGGGGAATTAGAACTGATCCTGATAAGGTAGATGCCATTCTGTCGTGGCCAACACCAAAGAACCTTAAACAGGTTCGGGGATTTCTAGGTTTGGCAGGATGGTATCGCCGATTTATTCGTAACTTTTCTGATGTTGTGTTCCCTATTAGCGAGACTTTGTCTACTCGAAGGAAGTTTATTTGGACAGAGGCAGCCCAGAAATCGTTTGAAAATGGAAAAACCCTTTTAACTACTGCACCAGTACTTTCGAACCCAAATTTCGCGAAAAAGTTCTATCTCCACTGTGATGCAAGCGATTACGGAATCAGGGCAGTGTTAGTGCAATTGGATGAGAACGGCGAATGTATGCCCATAGCATACATGTCGAAAAAATTGAACTCTGCCCATCGGAACTACAGCGTGACAGAAAGAGAATGACTCGCTGCCGTAGAGGCCATCAAGAAGTTTCGTTGCTATTTAGAGCTTCAAGAATTTGAAGTCATAACTGATCATTCGGTTTGGTTTGGTTAATGAAACAGCCTAATTTAAGTGGGCGATTGGCTCGGTGGGCTCTAAAGTTACGGGCCTACAAATTTAATATTAGTCATCGTAAAGGTAGGGACCATATAGTACCTGATGCGTTGTCTAGAAATCATTGCGAGGAAGTTTTATCAGTAGAATTTATGGAACCGGAAATTAATCTTAGCTCCCCACACTTTTTTGATGACGATTATGCATATCTAAGGGAACAAATTAAATCCGATCCATCAAAATATTCAGATCTGAAAATTGTAGATAATTTTGTATATATTCGTAATGAACACTATAGTGGAAATTCAGACCAAGAAGACCGAACCTGGAAACTATGAGGGGTCGGAAAAACGTTGGAACTAATCCGTAGAAATTTTTTTGGCCAGGAATGTGTAAGGATGTAAGAGATTTCATTCGTGCATGCGAATTGTGTAAAACCACCAAGTCTCCCAATTTTATTTTGAAGCCAGAAATGGAAAAGCCAGTAATTTCTATTCGCCCCTTTCAACGACTGTTTGTTGATATTATTGGTCCATATCCCAGAAGTAGATCCGGTAACATAGGTATGCTCATTGTTGTAGATCATTTATCGAAGTTTCATTAGCTTTGTCCACTAAAAAAATTTGTATCATCGGCAATACAAGACTTTTTACTTAAAAACATCTTTCATATATATGGCGTGCCCGAAACTCTAGTAAGCGATAATGGCTCTCAGTTTCGTTCCAATGAGTTTAATGCTTTTTTAACATCCTTAGGTATTTCACATATATATACCGCAATATACTCACCTCAGGCAAATGCGCCCGAGCGTGTAAATCGCTCTATAATTAGTGGTATTAGATCGTTTTTAAAATCGGATCAAAAACTATGGGATGAAAACTTGAGCTATATTAGTTGTGCACTGAGAAATTCTTTTCATCAATCCATAAAATGTTCTCCCTATAAAGCTCTTTATGGGTTTAACATGATCACTCATGGAAAGTCGTACAAATTGCTGTCTAATATACAACTTTTAGACGAACCCTCATATGAATTAAATCGTGATGATAGCTTAAAACTTTTACGTGCAAAACTAAGAACGCATATTCAAGAGGCATATAAAAGAAACCAAACCCGGTATAATTTACGAGCTCGTCCAATAACATTTCAGGTAGGTCAGGAGGTATTTAGGAGAAATTTTGCGCAAAGCTCGGCACCCGATAATAACAATGCCAAACTCGCGCCTCTTTTTATAAAGGCCAAAGTAAGGGAAAGGGTTGGTTATCATTATTACGTTCTTGAGGACGATAGAGGAAAAGTTTTAGGTACGTTTCATGGTAAGGATATCAGAGCCTAAACTAGTTTGGATTATATTCATAGAATTTGGAGGGTAAACGAGAGATATATATTAATGATATTATTTGGTTACCCGTTTACATAATATTAAAACCAAAGGCTAAATATAACTCGGTTTTGTAATGAAAAATCCTTGATAGCAAAATGTAGGGTGTTAATGTCGATAGGCATTACTACCTACAACGAAGTGTATATTCTAGCAGGGTGGGACTTTATTTAACATTAGTGATGGCAGGGGAAACATAACGATGTAAATAACACACAAATTGAGTGCACGTTAAGCAAATTACATATATTGAAAAAAGGAAAAAAAAATTGTTTTGCATTTTTTTTGTAGTTACGTTCATGTGTTTCATTGCATACTTCGTGAACCAAATTTTTTTTAGTAAAAAAATACTCAAAACTCAAACTTGCACCGCTAAGATGGTTGATTGAAAGTTTATACATTTCCTTTTCTTCGATACCTCTAAATAACTCAACACGTTTAATTTCTGGTCGTAAAATTTTAGCCAATGTGCTAGAAAATATAAATTGTTTAAAATCAGTGTAATCTTATTACAGAAAATAAATTCTTTCTCAAATTTAAGAAAAAGTAATTGCAAGAAGAACAGTGGTGTAAAATATTAATTTTGCGGAAGGACCTCAACTGGAATACAATCTCCTGTAGGAGATTGTAACCAAACAAAACCTCAAACGTGCTTCAGGTATTACAAGTCAAATTTTTGGTAGACTATATTTTTGCTAAAATATTTTTTATGCTTCAGCTCTTAGTAAAAGAGCTGAACACGTTTATTACATTCAGGGAAAAATCTTTATGATTGTATTTAATTGGACAAGCACATCAGGTGCAGCCATATCGTTCTGTCAGAGCTTTGTTTTAAGAAATAGTACGGTACCTGGAAAGCGATTGATTCAAACTCCCACTTACAAGTTTTACGAGGAGTTGAAAATCTGCCTCATGTTTGCCAAACGTCTAGCTCAATTCGTTATAGTTAAAGCCTATGAATAGACTCCGTATTCCAGACGTGGGGACGGATTCTTATGTACTAAGTAGTGGGAAAAAATACCATACAACTTTAAAGGCTGCAATTCGTACTCGCGGTATAATACCTACATACATACCAACATACATATAAAAATATTTAATTTCATGAAAGTGGTGATTTTATTTTACTAAATTTCTTTAAATAGCAAAAAAACAGAACATAAAAGAAGTATAACCTTTAACAAATGTAAATGCAAGAACAAAATCATATTCGTTTAGTTAAGGTAATACATCAATATTCATCGATAAGCTGGAGGCCTTCAACGTAATCGGAATTTGTTGGTGAGTGTAAATATTATTTTATTTTAATTGATCTTATTCTTGCATATTTAAAATTACAAACGACCGAAAAAAACATATGTATATAACAACTGTTATTATGAATGAATAACTTCATTTTTTTTTACTCATTTCCCAGTAAAAACTTCGCCTATAAAATAATGTGTTGAGTAATCAGAAAAACATAAGAGCACTTCTTACAATTCTACTGAAATAACCAATGAATTTAACAAGGGATGTCCCAAAATGAACGCATTAAAAATTAAGTCATTATTTTTTTTACCTGCATACATCCAGAAAAAAGTAGTTATAGAAGTTGTTATAGAAGAAAGCTACAAAATAATGAGTTAAAGAAGCTATTCATTTTGAAAAAGTAGGCGAAGTTTTTACTGGGTTATTCATAAGTCTTTCATTCATAATTCTGTTGTTCTATATATTTTATATAATTTATTTTGATACTCATTAATTAGTCTTTTTTCATAATTTCGTTTACCTATATACATAGGTTATGAAATTTACTCTTTTTTTCATCCATCATTTTCATTCATAATTCTGTTTTTTTTTTTCTATATATTTTATCAAATTTACTTTTTTTCTCCTTAGCCTTTCATTCATAATTCTATTTTTCTATATATTTTATAAAATTTACGTTTTGTCCTCCTTCATAATTTTTTCTATATATTTAGTAATAAGCTCAAAACTTCATATCGTCCGCGGTAAAGAGTAATGGTAATCGCATTTTCATGAAGTTATCATATTAATATAAATTGGAAAAAGTTTTTTGTTAAAAGTTAAGTTAATTTAATATATATTATAAGGGAACACTAACACTTAACAAAGAAAATTGCAATCCATAAAAATGCATTAAAGTGTTACGTAAACTAGTTTCTCATTGTATAATTTTATTAAGAATTTTTTTTTATTAAATTGAAATAATTTCATCATGAGTTGGTAAATAAACTATTTAGTGTTTTCTTGCTAAAAATGTGGTAGACCGGGTTAGTGTCTAAATTTGTGTTTGGGGTCCTGAAATATAATTCGCGGCGATTCAGGGCATTGGTAAGGGAGGGCAATGTGCGCCATAGTTCATTAACAAATAAGAACTTTGGGTGAAATGCAAATTTATTGTTTGTCGGATCCTTAAAAGTTAGCTTGACCACCATCGGGTTTTTTCTTTAATCGAACCCCCCACCTGGCTGAAGCTAGCGGCTCAAAGGCTCCCATAACCCTTCAGGTTGGATCTATTAGCTTATTGAAGTCGGAATTACTACTTTGTATTTCTTGTTATATAATCAATAATAAATGTCCCCAATGGTTTAGTAGGGAATACATTCATAGAATGGCGCCCAACGTGGGGCACGATAATAGTTAAAAAAAAAAATAAATAAAAATAGCATTTCGGTCCTACTGACTTGGTGTTTTGATCTCCTACATTTTTCTGAGGTTTTGTTCGTGGATTCGGACAAGGCTAATAATACATTGTAGTACTCATATGGATCTGCAGGATTTGCAGATGGTCACCTATAGTGGTTTTATTGACAGTGTTAGAGTAAATTGAGGGAATCTTATTTTGATGCAAGGTTATTTGTAGTATATATTTTGTTAAGATGGAAGAAACCGGAACTTCAGTATTGAATATTATTAGGAATATATTTGTAGGGCTGAATGCATTCAAATATCCGATAATTTTCAGATAGGGTAGACAACAGAAATATAACCCCCACTGTTTGGTTCTTTTTGAAATTACAGGTATAACTACTAATAGCAGGGAGTTAAAAGTTCTGAGTTACATCTGACAAACATAAAGGGTGCGTTCGTAAATGCATCACTGCGCTGCATCAGTGATTTCAAATGGTTATATATTTATCAGTGAAGTAAATGCGGTTCAAAAAATTGTGAAATACTCCACAAAATTAATAGTCACACAATAAAAAAAATTAAAATTATTCTTTTATCGCCATTAAAAAAAGTTTGCTTTTCTGATGCAGCGCAGTGATGCATTTACGAACGCACCCAAATACATTTTAGCCTAACCCCCTCTACACATTTAGCTGAAAACACACCTTGAGCAATATAGCTATCGTATAAAACAAAAAAAAAAAAAACAAAAAAAAACGAGAAATATTCAATTTTATTATGTCTCTCACACGGTCTCCGGTCCCTCAGGCAACTGAAGCAGCTGCTTCAGAACAATCGCAAATATGTTCAGTTTGTACTGAAGCAATTTCATCTGCACAGGATTGCTTGGTGATATCGAAATGTGAGCATGTATTTCATAGTAACTGTATTGAGAAAATGTTGGCACAATCGGCAGAATGTCCTAGTTGTAGACGACAATGCCAACTATCCGATTTACGTAAGACAAATTTTCAAAATTTAACGAATTACACTCAGGCACAAACTGCTCAGGAGATTTATTTTCAAAATTATAACCCTCTACAGGGCTCGAAGAAAAATACCAATGCTATTCGTGGTAGGGGACGTGGAACATCTGCTAAGCAGTACCATACACGTAGTTATAGCAAAAATTTATTTACTGATGTGAATCCGACCCAGTTAATTGACGTTAGTTCAAATGATAACTACAGTGCTGTCCCTGCGCCTGTAGGTAGGTAATTTTTCACCATTGAGTCCTATGCCTAAGAGTGCTATGGCCTATAGAGATCCGTCACATGATTATACGCCACAAGGTGCGGAACTTCCCTGTAGAAATATTGACTATGCCCAAATTAATCATATGATTGAAACGAGTGTTTCAAGACTGCTGCGTAATTTTAATATTAACCCTACACCTGGTCCTACTGATCATAATAGTGGTAGAAGACCTCCCCAAACGCCATTTAATCGTGGTAATATACCACATAGAAACTGGGAATTATTTCCTTCCGAAGGTTACTTCATATTATATTCAACATTTTTTATTTTTTCGAATTTATTCTATGAGCTAAATTTCAGTTATGTATTTTATAAAGTTTTTTGTAATAGTTCTATTCCTTCAATTTTTCAGAAATGACTTTATACACTACCAGACTATTATATTGTATTTTCTTGTTACATTTTACCTTAGCTTTCCTTTGGAAAGCAATGAGGTATATTTTATGTACAGAAAAATTTACAATTATTAGACACTAGCAGAATGTAATGCATTTTCTGGCCCGCTACGGTCTTCGTCAGCATTCTTTGTGTCTCACTGGATTGTGTTACTTTATAAATTGACTGTATTTAACTCAACTATTTTCATTTCTGAAAAATTGAAGGAATAGAACTATTACAAAAAAGCTTTATAAAATACATAACTGAAATTTAGCTCATAGAATAAATTCGAAAAAATAAAAAATGTTGAAGGTAATAAACCACCTAATTCAAACAATATGCCACCCTTAAATTTAGCCGACAACTTGTCATTTCGAGCAGATAAAATAACATCAATTATACAGAATTGGAATCTGAAATTTGATGGCTCTGCAAATGGTCTCAATGTTGAGGAATTTTTGTACAGAGTTAGATCCTTAACAGCTGACAATTTTGGAAATAATTTTTCTCCCTTGTGTAAAAATTTGCATATCCTCTTATCAGGAAAAGCACGGGACTGGTATTGGAGATACCACAAACAGGTACAAAATATAGTTTGGGATGATTTTTGTGCGGCCATTCGATACTAGTACAAGGAGTTTAAGTCAGATTATGATATCAAAGAGGAAATACGCGGGTGAAAGCAAAAGGCTGGAGAAAGTTTTGAAACCTTTTATGAGTCGATAGTTGTAAACTTAAGCTACGGTCACACTTATTAAATATTTGACCAAATAAGCGTAACCACTTCTTTTGTTAATAGTTAATAAGATTTAACATCGTCTTTATATCACAAAATAAACTAATTATACTACTAGACATAGCAAAAAACTGTTTTTTGTAGGATATGGTATTTTAATAAAAATAAATATTGGAATTAAAAGAAAAGATTATTTAGTTTACTTGTTGGTCCCGTCTTTTCCGTCAAATATTTGACAAATGTGACCGTAGCTTTAGATAGGTTAGGTACGGCAATGACCGAGCAGGAACTTATAGAGATTCTGAGTAGGAATCTGCGACCCGATATTAGACACGAACTATTGTATGTCCCTATATACTCCTTGGCACATCTTCGTAAATTAGTGCAAATGCGGGAAAACTTACTTAGTGAAGAAAATTATAGACGATTACCAGCGTCCAGAACTCCCTCGTTTGTCCCAATTAGAAATGTGTCAGAACTGAGTAGTGATGCTCAAGTTCCTCAGTTTATCCCAGGGAATAATAACGTAAACGCCTTACAAAAACCATTGGTTATCCTATGTTGGAATTGTGATGAACCAGGCCATCACTGGGGTAATTGCGTAAAGGATAGGACAGTATTTTGCTATGGCTGTGGAGCCAAAAATACCTATAAACAAAATTGTGACAAATGCTTTACTAATCGTTCAAAAAACTATCATCCTCCAAATCCTCAGAAGGATCGGGAGAAAATGATTCAAACTCTTTAAACGATACATCTTTTTCATCAAATGAACCTTATCCATACCCTACTCATACCTTCATTCTTAAACGAACCTCAGCTACAAACTTGACTAAAGGAAATGGGATGAGTGGTCCACACCCTAGTCGCCCTTACCATCAAAGGCTAGAAGAATATATTGCAACACGAAACAGAATTTTTCAGATTTCCGACTTGTCGTTACCGCGTCTAAGACCACCCAAACGGTCTACCCTCAGAATGCGTGAATTCTATAGGAACAGAAAATATACTTCTAAATACACTATTTCTATAATTACGAGGTTGTGCAATGACGATAGATATTATGCCATGGTTTCATTTTTAGGATATAAAGAGTTTGGTCTATTATATACCGGGGCTAATGTTAGCTGCATAGGTTAAGATTTAGCAATGCAGGATTTTTCAAAATGTATAGAATTTCATAAACTAAAATCCAGTGTAAAGACGGCGGATGGGAAACATCAAAGAGTTTTGGGAATTTTAGATACCGATATTGTTTTTAAAAATCAGAAACGGCGTGTAAGAATGTTAATTGTACCGACTTTGAACCAACGATTAATATTAGGGCTAGATTTTTGGAAGGCGTTCCATCTTGCGCCTGATGTTTTTGAATCCGGAATACTGTCAGGTAATTCGGTCTGTGAATATAAGGCAAGGGCTTCGGCTGAAATGAGTGCGGCGGAAATATCGAAAGTTTTATCCGCACATAACGAAAATTCTGAATCTTGCAAATTAGAAGATAATAAATATTGCTTAACCTCCTATCAGCACCAACAACTTGAGGCGATTATTGCTTTGTTCCCTAATTGTGTGAAACAAGGGCTAGGAAAAACTGACCTAATTTATCATGAAATAGACGTTGGCGATGCCAAACCGATAAAACAGCGGTTCTATCAAGTTTCTCCAGCAGTGGAGAAACTTATGTTTAAGGAAATTGATAGGATGTTGGAATTGGGTGTTATCGAACCATCAAATTCCCCATGGAGCTCTCCCATGCGATTGGTTACTAAACCAAATAAAGTCTGTCTGTGTCTAGATGCCAGAAAACTCAATGCTGTCACTAAGAAAGACGCTTATCCGTTGCATAGTATCGAGGGAATATTTTCACGACTTCCTCCAGCTAATATAATATCCAAACTCGATTTGAAGGATGCGTACTGGCAAATCGGCCTTTCAGATGAAGCGAAACCCCTGACAGCGTTCACAATTCTCGGAAAACCGTTGTATCAGTTTAGGGTTATGCCCTTCGGGTTATGCAATGCGCCTCAAACGATGTGTCGACTCGTAGATGAGATAATTCCGGCGGATCTAAGACACTGCGTATTCGGGTACCTGGACGATCTTATTGTCGTTTCAGAGGATTTTGCATCCCACTTATCTGTTTTGGTTAGAATCGCTGAGCAATTTAGGAAAGCTTATTTGACGCTTAATATTTCTAAAAGTCATTTTTGTGTTACGGAGGTGAAATATTTAGGTTATCTGATAGGAAATGGGGGAATTAGAACTGATCCTGATAAGGTAGATGCCATTCTGTCGTGGCCAACACCAAAGAACCTTAAACAGGTTCGGGGATTTCTAGGTTTGGCAGGATGGTATCGCCGATTTATTCGTAACTTTTCTGATGTTGTGTTCCCTATTAGCGAGACTTTGTCTACTCGAAGGAAGTTTATTTGGACAGAGGCAGCCCAGAAATCGTTTTAAAATGGAAAAACCCTTTTAACTACTGCACCAGTACTTTCGAACCCAAATTTCGCGAAAAAGTTCTATCTCCACTGTGATGCAAGCGATTACGGAATCAGGGCAGTGTTAGTGCAATTGGATGAGAACGGCGAATGTATGCCCATAGCATACATGTCGAAAAAATTGAACTCTGCCCATCGGAACTACAGCGTGACAGAAAGAGAATGACTCGCTGCCGTAGAGGCCATCAAGAAGTTTCGTTGCTATTTAGAGCTTCAAGAATTTGAAGTCATAACTGATCATTCGAGTTTGGTTTGGTTAATGAAACAGCCTAATTTAAGTGGGCGATTGGCTCGGTGGGCTCTAAAGTTACGGGCCTACAAATTTAATATTAGTCATCGTAAAGGTAGGGACCATATAGTACCTGATGCGTTGTCTAGAAATCATTGCGAGGAAGTTTTATCAGTAGAATTTATGGAACCGGAAATTAATCTTAGCTCCCCACACTTTTTTGATGACGATTATGCATATCTAAGGGAACAAATTAAATCCGATCCATCAAAATATTCAGATCTGAAAATTGTAGATAATTTTGTATATATTCGTAATGAACACTATAGTGGAAATTCAGACCAAGAAGACCGAACCTGGAAACTATGAGGGGTCGGAAAAACGTTGGAACTAATCCGTAGAAATTTTTTTGGCCAGGAATGTGTAAGGATGTAAGAGATTTCATTCGTGCATGCGAATTGTGTAAAACCACCAAGTCTCCCAATTTTATTTTGAAGCCAGAAATGGAAAAGCCAGTAATTTCTATTCGCCCCTTTCAACGACTGTTTGTTGATATTATTGGTCCATATCCCAGAAGTAGATCCGGTAACATAGGTATGCTCATTGTTGTAGATCATTTATCGAAGTTTCATTAGCTTTGTCCACTAAAAAAATTTGTATCATCGGCAATACAAGACTTTTTACTTAAAAACATCTTTCATATATATGGCGTGCCCGAAACTCTAGTAAGCGATAATGGCTCTCAGTTTCGTTCCAATGAGTTTAATGCTTTTTTAACATCCTTAGGCATTTCACATATATATACCGCAATATACTCACCTCAGGCAAATGCGCCCGAGCGTGTAAATCGCTCTATAATTAGTGGTATTAGATCGTTTTTAAAATCGGATCAAAAACTATGGGATGAAAACTTGAGCTATATTAGTTGTGCACTGAGAAATTCTTTTCATCAATCCATAAAATGTTCTCCCTATAAAGCTCTTTATGGGTTTAACATGATCACTCATGGAAAGTCGTACAAATTGCTGTCTAATATACAACTTTTAGACGAACCCTCATATGAATTAAATCGTGATGATAGCTTAAAACTTTTACGTGCAAAACTAAGAACGCATATTCAAGAGGCATATAAAAGAAACCAAACCCGGTATAATTTACGAGCTCGTCCAATAACATTTCAGGTAGGTCAGGAGGTATTTAGGAGAAATTTTGCGCAAAGCTCGGCACCCGATAATAACAATGCCAAACTCGCGCCTCTTTTTATAAAGGCCAAAGTAAGGGAAAGGGTTGGTTATCATTATTACGTTCTTGAGGACGATAGAGGAAAAGTTTTAGGTACGTATCATGGTAAGGATATCAGAGCCTAAACTAGTTTGGATTATATTCATAGAATTTGGAGGGTAAACGAGAGATATATATTAATGATATTATTTGGTTACCCGTTTACATAATATTAAAACCAAAGGCTAAATATAACTCGGTTTTGTAATGAAAAATCCTTGATAGCAAAATGTAGGGTGTTAATGTCGATAGGCATTACTACCTACAACGAAGTGTATATTCTAGCAGGGTGGGACTTTATTTAACATTAGTGATGGCAGGGGAAACATAACGATGTAAATAACACACAAATTGAGTGCACGTTAAGCAAATTACATATATTGAAAAAAGGAAAAAAAAAATTGTTTTGCATTTTTTTTGTAGTTACGTTCATGTGTTTCATTGCATACTTCGTGAACCAAATTTTTTTTAGTAAAAAAATACTCAAAACTCAAACTTGCACCGCTAAGATGGTTGATTGAAAGTTTATACATTTCCTTTTCTTCGATACCTCTAAATAACTCAACACGTTTAATTTCTGGTCGTAAAATTTTAGCCAATGTGCTAGAAAATATAAATTGTTTAAAATCAGTGTAATCTTATTACAGAAAATAAATTCTTTCTCAAATTTAAGAAAAAGTAATTGCAAGAAGAACAGTGGTGTAAAATATTAATTTTGCGGAAGGACCTCAACTGGAATACAATCTCCTGTAGGAGATTGTAACCAAACAAAACCTCAAACGTGCTTCAGGTATTACAAGTCAAATTTTTGGTAGACTATATTTTTGCTAAAATATTTTTTATGCTTCAGCTCTTAATAAAAGAGCTGAACACGTTTATTACATTCAGGGAAAAATCTTTATGATTGTATTTAATTGGACAAGCACATCAGGTGCAGCCATATCGTTCTGTCAGAGCTTTGTTTTAAGAAATAGTACGGTACCTGGAAAGCGATTGATTCAAACTCCCACTTACAAGTTTTACGAGGAGTTGAAAATCTGCCTCATGTTTGCCAAACGTCTAGCTCAATTCGTTATAGTTAAAGCCTATGAATAGACTCCGTATTCCAGACGTGGGGACGGATTCTTATGTACTAAGTAGTGGGAAAAAATACCATACAACTTTAAAGGCTGCAATTCGTACTCGCGGTATAATACCTACATACATACCAACATACATATACAAATATTTAATTTCATGAAAGTGGTGATTTTATTTTACTAAATTTCTTTAAATAGCAAAAAAACAGAACATAAAAGAAGTATAACCTTTAACAAATGTAAATGCAAGAACAAAATCATATTCGTTTAGTTAAGGTAATACATCAATATTCATCGATAAGCTGGAGGCCTTCAACGTAATCGGAATTTGTTGGTGAGTTTAAATATTATTTTATTTTAATTGATCTTATTCTTGCATATTTAAAATTACAAACGACCGAAAAAAACATATGTATATAACAACTGTTATTATGAATGAATAACTTCATTTTTTTTTACTCATTTCCCAGTAAAAACTTCGCCTATAAAATAATGTGTTGAGTAATCAGAAAAACATAAGAGCACTACTTACAATTCTACTGAAATAACCAATGAATTTAACAAGGGATGTCCCAAAATGAACGCATTAAAAATTAAGTCATTATTTTTTTTACCTGCATACATCCAGAAAAAAGTAGTTATAGAAGTTGTTATAGAAGAAAGCTACAAAATAATGAGTTAAAGAAGCTATTCATTTTGAAAAAGTAGGCGAAGTTTTTACTGGGTTATTCATAAGTCTTTCATTCATAATTCTGTTGTTCTATATATTTTATATAATTTATTTTGATACTCATTAATTAGTCTTTTTTCATAATTTCGTTTACCTATATACATAGGTTATGAAATTTACTCTTTTTTTCATCCATCATTTTCATTCATAATTCTGTTTTTTTTTTCTATATATATTATCAAATTTACTTTTTTTCTCCTTAGCCTTTCATTCATAATTCTATTTTTCTATATATTTTATAAAATTTACGTTTTGTCCTCCTTCATCATTTTTTCTATATATTTAGTAATAAGCTCAAAACTTCATATCGTCCGCGGTAAAGAGTAATGGTAATCGCATTTTCATGAAGTTATCATATTAATATAAATTGGAAAAAGTTTTTTGTTAAAAGTTAAGTTAATTTAATATATATTATAAGGGAACACTAACACTTAACAAAGAAAATTGCAATCCATAAAAATGCATTAAAGTGTTACGTAAACTAGTTTCTCATTGTATAATTTTATTAAGAATTTTTTTTTATTAAATTGAAATAATTTCATCATGAGTTGGTAAATAAACTATTTAGTGTTTTCTTGCTAAAAATGTGGTAGACCGGGTTAGTGTCCAAATTTGTGCTTGGGGTCCTGAAATATAATTCGCGCCGATTCAGGGCATTGGTAAGGGAGGGCAATGTGCGCCATAGTTCATTAACAAATAAGAACTTCGGGTGAAATGCAAATTTATTGTTTGTCGGATCCTTAAAAGTTAGCTTGACCACCATCGGGTTTTTTCTTTACATGTTTTAGAAATAGTTTTCAGGGAGTCTATAATAAATTTTTGTGTAATGAAATTGATCCATCCTGTGGAAAAATCGAACGCCCCACTTGGCTGAAGCTAGCGGCTCAAAGGCTCCCATAACCCTTCAGGTTGGATCTATTAGCTTATTGAAGTCGGAATTACTACTTTGTATTTCTTGTTATATAATCAATAATAAATGTCCCCAATGGTTTAGTAGGGAATACATTACACATTTCCATTGTATGTGTATATGCATTTGTTTTTTATTTTTTGTACATCTTAAAATATAAATATGTACCCAGCTAGCATTTTTTGAAATTTTTAATCATATTCGAGTCTTTTTGACTATTCAGCGCGATTAAAATACCAGAATATGCGCTCATTTTCTGATCATAAATGATACTTTTGTCGGGAGAAAATGGTACCCTACCCGAGACTCTTCTTGAAGAGTCATATATGATTCGTTTTTTTATTAGCTTAGAGGCTCTTTTTTAATAGTTTTTGTTATTGAATTTTAAATCAAACACCTTTAAAATATAAGCGCGAGTCATGCTAATGTCGAGTTTTAAGCGTGCAAGTGATTAATCAGTTTTTAAGCACCAAAAGTACTCAAAAAAGACTCATACCGATGTACATATGTTGTATTTTAAGTTATTAGTCGCAATTCCATAGCCATTCTGAAAAAGTAGAAAAAAAAAAAGAAAAAAATACCGCGTTCAATTTAACATACAAGCAGCCCATCACTGTTTTTCAACTGTCACGTAACAACGGCATAAATATCTGTTATATACAGATCGAAAGAAATTATAAAAAATGATTTAGTAGTAGTGGGATCGAAAAAGTACGATTATAAAAGTTCGTTGGTACGATATTGGTTTTCTCATTTATCATCCCTGTTTCATATAGTTCAAAAACTATACGTAAGCCTTTTTCTATATTCTTTTTTATTAAGTTGTACGTCTCAAACTTTTAAAAATTTTATATGTATGTTAGATATGTATTTTTTTAATTAAAGTAATGATATTAATCATTTATCGGAAAGACATGTATTTATATTACGAATAAATTAGCCATAAACCAATAAAATCGGCAGACAAAAAATGTTAACTTTATTCACGTACTAGAATTCTTCCGTGAACATACATATTTCGACAGAGCACGCTAAAGTCAATTAAAATCACAAACAAAGTTCTTGCTTCCGACTTTTTTGATTTTTTACCGACCGGTTTTATTAATGTTGAGTAAAGAGGGAAATATATGCAAGTATTAATACGTATGTTTAAAATCAGCATTCCAGTGCTGTCAAATTTTTATTGTTGAATAAAGAAAACAAAGATTTGATTTCTTTTTTAACAAATGCACTTAAACAAAACGATGAATTATTTACTTGCTTTTTACAAAGATTTGTAGGGAAAACTGTAACAAATTTAGAAAAATTTGGTAGGGCTTAAAAAATCTTGACAACACGTCTGGCAAGTCTACTTGCAGTAAAAGCCGATTCCGTGTTGTCTGTTTTCGAATTTAAATACAGAAATATTTTTTTTAATTAAGAAACGAGCAATGTTGCTACATGTACTTACCGACATTTTTATTGTTTTTTAACTCAGTTCCAATGTCAACAATACCCGATTCAGCCATTTTTCGTTGTCTTTTTATTTCCTTAAGTTTTTCCTTTTTAATTTTTTCTTTTTCTTTAATGTTTTGAAGCTTGAGTTGTTCTCTTAAATTTTTCTTTTCTTCTTTTGATAATTCTTGTTTCTTAAGATACTCTTTAAATTCAGCTATATCCATAGTTTCATCAATTAAGACCAAAACGGTTCCAGATTTCAAGGCATCTGGGTACGGATGAAAATCACCAGTCTTTTCATAGCTAAATTGAAAATAATGGATAAGTTTTGAAACTTTTATTAACACTGTGTACGCAAAAATAAAATGTGCAGTGGTTTTTATGAACCAATTCGAAAAATCTAAAATTGTTTATTTAAGAACCTCTTTCTTTAGTTTAAAACACAGGGGTCTTACTTTTAAAAACAATAAAATCGGTTGGAAAATGGCTGCGTTATAACCTGGGTATTTTGTATGTACAGTAGAATCCCGATAATTCGTAATCGCAAGGGACCGGCCATTTCTTACGAATTATAGGGGTTTTCGATTTAGCGGGGTTTCGATTTAACGGGGTTAAAATAAAATAAATACGAATTAACGGGGTTTTTTAATTTATTAACTAAAACGATAAAAAAAAACATAAAAAACAATTGTTGAAAATAAAATATATAAAAATTATTCATGTAACAAACTGATCTTAAGAAAATAAACACACACACAAGCAAAAGCAAAAAAAAAAATTGCGGTAAGCAAAAAATCATTCTTTCAATGTTTATGTTGTTTTTATTACGAATTATCAGTGGTAGTTAGCAAACAATTGCGATTTATAAGAGGCAAAGAAGAATTTATTTAAAAAAAAATTACGAATTAGCGAGGGGACCAAAATGTATAGAAATTTTACGAATTAACGAGATTTTTTCAAGGGACCGACAGTTTATTACGAATTATCGGGAATTACGATTTATCGGGGTACGAATTATCGGGATTTGACTGTATAAATTATGGTGCAGTGCAAGGCGTTTCTAAATATTTTTTATTTATTATTAGTAACCGACGACTACTGTCGGCAGAAAAACAGAAAAAAGTGTTTTTGTACTAGCCTAATGGCCAATTTCACCAAGTTCGGTTAAAACTAACTATTGCTTAAGCTTCCGGTTACCAATATGTTTTCGATAGCTATAACTGGTAGTTAATTTTAACTGAACTTGGTAAAATTGGTCGTAAGCTACATAAATTTTTAAAATTCTCCATGATTGTTTCTGTTTGGCGCAAACAAACTTAGGAACCATCTACCACACAATATTGTAGAGTACTTTAAAAAGTTCTTATTTTAGGCTTATAGTATGTAATAATTATCAAACGCTTTTTGTCTTATAAACCACCTATAAAAATTTGTATTCATAAACGTACATAAACAGCTTTTTTACTATTAACTGTTTGTAGCGATTTTTTTTTTTTTTTTTAAATTAATTATTTATTAAAGAAAAATCAAATTATTACAATTTACAATTACAATTCATTTATATTAATAACCATGCCAAGCCATTGCGGCTTGTCGGCAGGTAAGAGTTAACATTTTTGAATTTAATTATAATTATTTTGAGCATTCATTGCTGATGTATAAAAAAGTTTTTTAATATTTTTTTCCTCTTATTATAATTTGATGTATTATTGAGAACTTTAAGGGGTAGTTTGTTGAATATTGTTGGGATAACTACGGATAGCGTGCTTTTTCCGTAGTAGTTTTTATATCTTTGTATGCGGAATCTTCCTTCAGCGTTCATACGAGTTTGGTGGTTATGGTCTATTTTTTTTAAGAATCTGGAATCATTGTAGAATTCTGTTGCCAAAGTAGTGAAGTAGATGCTGTTAACACCCTGCAGATAACGAGACTAGTCCATGCATGCATGTAACGAGTAGTCCATAAAGGAGTAGGAGTACTCCAAAACTACTCCAAATATATGGGTAAAAGGTGGTCCATTTAACTTTACGATGTCCTAGTAGGGGACCATATAACCCACTGAACTAGTCCTTAAACTACTCCATGGAGTACTAAAGCGGGTTAGTTTTAAAAGTACTCCATGTTACTACAGTGTGGAGTACACTCAAGGTGTAGTTTAATCATATTTCTTTTTAATTTTTTACTAATCGCCTTTTATGGTGTGAACTGTAGTCTATTATTGCTATTATTAAATATATTTACTTGGTACATATTTTAAATTTTTTTACCTTTTTTCCACAAATTTCACAAACTTTCACTTTTAAATAAACAATTAATAATGGACACCATCAGGGCTACCAATGTGTAATACTGTAAACTATAGAAAAGTATACATCATGCAGTTGTTGGCAGCACTGCATGTTAATTTCTTATAACATGGTCCATACTACAGTACATTGGACCATATTGTAAGTAGTCCATTTAAGCCACAATGGACCATGTAGTCCAATATTATCTGTAGGGCATCTAGTACTTGTAATTCTTTAGCGATGTTGTTTATTGTTGATTTGTTGTTATTGGTAATTGTTGTACTGTTTGTGTTGATTGCATTTACAGGAACGTTAATATTATAAGGTGTTGTTGTTGTCGTAGATCGTGCTGTTGTAGAGTTGCTTGAAATGGTATTTTGTGAATAGCTTATGTTGTCTGCTCCGCTGTCGTTATTGCTGAAAATAGTTGAATGTGCGCTTTCAACTATGAATAGGGCGACTTTTTTGGAGAATTTTCAAAAGTTGATTTTGTGTTTGTTGAAGTTTTTTGGTAAACAATGAGCTTCCCCAGGCTGTTATGCCATGCCGAAGGTGGGATTCAACCAACGAAAAATATGCTTGCCGTAAAACCATATTGTTCGAACGGTAGCTTAAATGGTGTAGCATAAAAGCTGCTTTTCTCAGTTTTTTGCGGATTTCTTCTACATGCTCCATCCATTTAAAATTGTGGTCTACGTACACGCCTAAGTATTTGTAAGTGTTGACGAGATCGATTTTAGTTGAACATCGGTCTTCTTCATAGTTAAAATCTGCCATTTTTGTTTTGTGCAAACATTCTGTGGAATGGAATATTAAATTTATTTCCTGATATAATATATGTGGAGGTTTAATATGCATAAGTTTTGTTTTAGACGCATTTATTATTAGGCCGTTATCGTGACACCATCTTACAGCTACATCAAGCTGGTTTTGCATTAATATTGTTGCGCTATCTATTTTTCTGTGTGCAACTACAATAGCTGTGTCATCAGCATATGCAAAAGCTTTGCACTTTTTTAAATTATTAATTAGTCCATTGGAATAGATAATGTAGAGAATGGGACCTAATTTTGAGCCTTGCGGTACACCAACATCCAAATTTGTTTCTTCACTTATCTGTTGTTCACTTTAACATAAAATTTTCTAAGTGTGAGGTAGTTTTTGAACCACTCTAAACAGTTACCACGAATACCAATTCTTTCTAACATTTGTATTAGCTTGCTATGCGACAGAGTATCGAAAGCTTTGCTAAAGTCGATAAAAAGCGTTAGGCAGTGGTGTTTCTTACTAAGTTGTTCGTTTATATAATTTGCGAAGTTACCAAGAATTTTGTTGATATTTTTACCTTTTTGAAACCAAAACTGATTTATATTAACTATTTTGTATTTGCTTATGTAGTCCGTTAACCTATTGCATATAACTTCCTCCATTACTTTCTCAATAACTGATAAAATTGCAATGGGTCGGTAATTATTATAATCTGTTTTTGTACCGTTTTTATAGATTGGTCGAACATAAGATACTTTGAGTAAATTAGGTATTATTGCATTATTAATGATAAGGTTTATTAGTTGTGTTAATATGGGAGTCATTACAGCGGCATTGTTTTTCAAATCTACTGACCTAATTCCATCAAATCCAGCACTTTTTTAATATTAATAGAGCTTAAAATGTTGAATATTTCTTCTTCGTTTATGGTGGATAGGTATAAAGAATTTTGAAGTACTTGAGTTGATGCATTTATGGTTTTAATTTCGCAATCGTGTAAAATATTTTTAACATTTTGTTTGAAATTATTAGCAAAGTTATTACAAATATCACTTAAATTAATATTTTTAAAATTTTTCATAATTGTTTCATCAACACTATTTGTTTTTTTGCCTATTATTTCATTTATAATTTGCCACGTTACACGGAAATTGTTTCTGTTTTCAAAAAACTTATTTTTATAATAAACATTTTTAGCATAATTTAATCTTTTATTTAGCAAGTTACTATATTTTTTATATTCTGTTTCATTAGTTTTATTGTTTTTATTTGATAACCACTTTTTATAAAGTTTATCCCTAATTTCACAACTTTTTATTAAATTTTCATTAATCCAAGGATTTGGTACTCTATTCTTTCTTTTCCGTACACTTATTTTTGAATTTTCATACATTTTATTAAATTGTTCGTATATTGAATTGTACATTATATTTGGGTTAGTTTGTGTTAATATTTCTTGCCAGTTGGTTGTACTTATCTGTTGATTTAATTTATATTTACATATTTTTGTGTATTGGGTATCATTTATTTTATTAACGTTCATAGATTTTTCTTCAGAGAGACAAAAAACTAAAGAGTAATGGTCAGAGATGTTTGTTTTTATTATTGATGAGTACATGTGTGTATTTATGTGTTTGTGCCTTACAAAGAGATGATCGATGATGTTCGTGAATTTCTGTTTATGTCTTCTCTTGTACATTCTTTAATCAAGCATTGTAATCCATTCGAAGACATCATATCAAGGTAAAGAGTATTTGGCATGTTGTTATTAAAGAGATCTATGTTAATATCTCCAACTACGATAATATTTTGTTGTTTATTTACTGATTTTAACAAATCATCTAACTCTGTTGTAAATGCACTTACTTGTAGGGAAGGGGGACGGTAAATTGCAAGAAGTGAGATGTTTTCATTTGTTTGTATGTTTACATGTAGAGATTCAAAAGAATTTGTGTTTAGTGGAATATTTGTGAAAGATATATTCTCAACAATGTATACTGCTACACCCCCACCACCTCTGTCTGCTCTGTTAATAAATGTTGAGTTGAAGCCTTGTATACGGTAAAAGGGAGTTTCTTCGTCTGTTATGTTAGTTTCAACAAGTACTATAATTTTGATTTGATGAATTATATTATTTATTGCGGCCAAGAACGAGTTAAAATTTGTACGAAGGGAACGGATATTTAAAAAAATTATAGAAATGGGATAACTTAAGAGTTCAGGGTTTAGTTGACTAAAACTGTCAACTGATTTTGATTGTATATTATACATGTTTATTTAAATAAAAGGTTTTTTTTATGATTAAAGGTATACAAAAAGAAAAGTTTATTTAAGCAATAAGTTCAATATCACAAGAGTTTGAAATTAAGATAGGAGTGGAATTTTCATTTTTTCTGGCTAGAAGATGTTCATTTTTAAACCAAACAAATTTCCAATCAGATTGCTTTGCTTTTGTTTTGGCTAACCATAAAAGCTTTCGATTATTAGCTGTTAATTCGTCGTTTATGAAAACATTATCATTGGTATTATTGTTTTTGTTGGGTTGTATATTTGTTCCATTATTATTGTTGTTGGTGTTGTTTTCCTGTGTATTTTTTGGCTCATTTGTCTTGAATACATCTCCTTTTACCCTATGTCCAGTAATCTTTGACATCAGTTCTCTTTTTTTATTTAATGAACAAAACTCAATAATTATTTTGTTTTGTTTCTTTAATTTGTATGCATTGCTAATATCATTGTCATGGATGTCAACATTAACGGATGAGGCGATCGTTTTTATAACTTCTATTGGTGTAAGTTTCTCATTCTGCACATTTTTTTATCTCCACGTTCCTATTTATTAACTTCTGTTCAAGAGCGTTTACTTTATTTTCCATATTTTGTATACGCAAATCTTTCTCTTTATTTTGTTCTTTGAGTTCATTGACCTGAGTAGCTAAACCAGCCATAGTGTCGGCTAGTTTAGCAATGCAATGGGGTTATGGAAAAGTGACGCGAATACAAATGAGTTATCATATTGTACACACAGCCAATCCTTTTCAAATGACAACCTCACCCTCTGTCCAGAAAGGACTTGCTGACCCCTGTTTTTGACAAACGAGGCCCTGTCGACCGATCTTAGGCGGTATAACCTTAACAACAGCACAGAGGAAATTCTGTTGCCAACCTGGAGTGTCAGCGAACCCTGAATGGCCAAAGTGCGTCTCAGGCAGTAGGAGATCGCGAATGCTGGATCCTCTGAAATACTGGCTCCAAAACACAGCACGTTTGGGTGCTTAGATAGCAGCCCTATCACCAAACTAGGGAACGAAGGCTAGCAACCTACGTTTCTGAACTTAAATTGCTAACGAATCGCTAAATTTTAGGCGCCCTATGCTCCAGTGGGAGTTAAAGGAACATATATATATATATATATAATCTTCTCTTAGAGCAGTGTTGGATGCGTTTAAGCTACATGTAATTTGTTGTATACCGGTCTTTATATCACTCATGTCGTTTGTCACAGTTTTTTTTAAAAAAGAAAAATCTACTTTAAGGTCTTGCAGATTTGTGTTTACGGTATCTATAAAAACCGAATCTTTGGACATAGTTGTTCCTGTCTTCGCCTGGTTTTGGTTGTCGTCTTCAACATTAACGATTCCTAGCTGGTTATTATTTTCTTCACTTTGTTGTTGATTTTCTTGTTGATCTTTTCCATTACCTTCGTAAGTTACAGCCTGGTATAAGTTATTTGGCGATTTACGACCTCTACAAAATAGATATTTCCATGCAGTTTTCTTATCAGCATTCATATTCAAGTATGTCGACTCAGAAACTGTAGCGCACGGAGCGTAATGATATTTACGATTACAGTTGTAGCATTTTACATAGTCTCCAGTAATAGGCAATGACTTGTTACACGTATTGCACAGAGCACTGATTGTTGAGAGATAATTATTTTTACTCATTTTTATGTTTTTAAGAGTTTGTAATATTTAAAATATGTTGGAATAAAATAATAATGTTAATTTATGATTTATTATATTCTTTAAAAAAAAAGGAAACAAATAAAATAATATATTTTTTTTTTTGTTATGCGTTATTAAACGGAAACTTTAGTTTATATTGTTACGAAAGTTAAATTATCTAAGAATTATTTATAGTTATAGTTATAAGTTATCTTTTAAGTTATAGTTTTATGTTACTTAAAATTGTCATGTATAATTTTCAACACAACTGTTATTTTAAAAATAATTCCTATATAAATTTCCCAGTAATTTCTAGAAATGGTTATAGAACATAATAAATAGTTTTTACGGGAAGGTTCAGAAAAAATCTAGAAATAATTATGAAATATAAAAAGGGGTGACTCATGTAAAATTAGTTTTGTCTGTTTTGAAAAACGGTTCTGTTCGTAACTAACAATTGTGAACAAAATAATTAATTTCAATAAAGTTTGTTAAGTTGAATAAGTGTGTGTTTTTATTCGGATTTGCAATTAAAAGAACTCAAACGCGTTTATTAAAGGAAAAACGTAACAATTGGTGTCAGAAGTGAAATTGCAATAAAAAAAAAAAAAAAATAAAAATAAAATAAATAAACAAATAATAAAAAAAAAGGATAAAAAAAAAAACTATACAAACAACAATGAAATTCGAGGAGCTAAAAGTTGAACAGCTCAAGAAAGAGTTGGGCAAGTTGGATCTGCCTACTGCAGGAAATAGAGCTGAGCTGCAGAAAAGATTAATCGATGAATTTAAGCGACGCAACATTGACATCGTAACTTATGAATTTGAAGAAAAAGAAGAAATAGAAGTTGCTACCCGTGCAGTAACAAGCAACATGGATCTTGGTACAATGTTTGCTGCTATGATGGAGAAAATGGAAAAAATGTCGGCAGAAACTTCTAGAAAAATGGAAGAAAATTCAAAAGCTATCGTAGCAGAAAATTCTAGAAAAATGGAAGAAAATTCAAAAGCTATCGTAGCGGAAAATTCTAGAAAAATGGAAGAATATTCTAGAAAAATGAAAGAAAATTCTAAATATATGGAGAAGATGGTAAAGCAAAATTCAAGCACCATCTTAGCCGAAATTCAAGAAAATTCTAGAGCAACAAACGAGAAACTTCAGGCTACTAATGAAAAACTTGAGAAGCTTCAAGAGATTTCTGCTGTTATAAACGAAAGAGTGGACGATATGGAAATATAAAAACACAAGTCACGGTGTTCGATGAAAAACTACATCATCTGGAAGTTAAAGTTAATAGTCTTCAGTGCCAAGACGGAGCGGTTCGAGTTTTTCCAGAAGTCTCGAATAGAATAAGAGCTCCAAGTTTTGACGGCAGCTCACCATTGAATGTGTTTAAGTTCCAGTTTGACACAGTTGCCAATAAAAATGCTTGGAACAATGAAGAAAAAGCCATAGAGCTGATTCTGGCTTTAAAAGGAACTGCGGCTGAAATTCTAGAAAGTGTACCAGTAAGTTGCAGAAACAATTATGATGACATTATGGTAGCATTGCAGCGCAAGTATGGTGGTGAACACAGAAAGGAAATATTCAGAATGCAATTACGGGGAAGAGTACAAAAGGCAAACGAAACACTACAGGATTTTGCATTAGAGATTGAGCGCTTGGTGCAGCTTACTTATCCAGGTGAAAGTCATCCATTGCTGGATCATTTTAAGATCGATTCATTTGTAAACGGTATACGGGATGCTGATGTAAAACTAGCGGTATGTGCATCACAGAAGCCATCATTTGCAGAAACGGTATCATTTGCCCTAGCACAAGAAACCGCAAGGATAATTTCAAGGCCACAAACGTATATGGTGCGGAAACTTGATTTTGCTGCTGAAGAAGGAAGAGATATTTTAAAGGAAGCATGAAGGAGGCAGTTTTGCGAGCTTTGAGCGAGAAACAAGGTAAAAACAAGGCAAAATGCTATAATTGTGGTAAGATTGACCACATTCAGCGAAACTGCAAAGCACCCAAACAACGATCGAGATCTGCTTCGCCGCAAAGGAACAAACGAAGAGCAAGTCAACAATCATCACGGGAGCCACCGCTAAAGTTGAGAAGAGCTGGCAGTGCAGAGGAAACTGAAGGTCCCACGATAAATTTAGTAGTGAAAACGAGTAACAGAAATATTACGACCTGTGGTTACATTAATGGTGAAATCCGCATTTTGACTATCGACACTGGTGCAGGACATTCCATTATAAGAGCTGATTTGATAAAGGGAGCTGTCGAGCCGCTAAGTGGGTAAGTCTGCGAACAGCTACAGGCGAGTCTGCCACTGTTTATGGAAAAGTAAAAGCACAATTAAGTATGGCCAATGCAATCGCCCATCACGTATTTATTGTGGCTGATATTGTAGACGAGGTAATCATTGGCGCAGATTTCATGATTGAACATGGTATTCAATTGGATATGGGTCAGCAAATTATGTATTGGCGTGATGCGGAAATACCCCTTGAAGTTGGATACGAAACCAAGGCCCATGTAAGACAGCTAATCGCCCTTCAGCGTGAAAAACTGCCACCCAAATCAGAAATCTTAGTATGGGCGCGAATGGAGGGAGATTGTGAGGACAACAGTTTATGGAGGAGATATCGTAACAGCGAATGCCCTCGTAAAACCCAGCAAGGGTCTAGTTCCTGTGAGAGTATTAAATTTATCCAGCAGTGAAAAAGTCCTTACGCAGAACTTCAAGATTGGACAATGTACTTCAACAGAAGCAGTAATTAATTGCGAGCAGCATCAAGGCGTAGCCAGGAGAATTATCAAAGACCACGAGCCACTAGAGGAACATGTGCGAAAATGGACCGAAAAGCTAACATCGCCTTGCAAAAATAAGGCCAAACAACTACTAAGAAAATATGCCTCTGCATTCGCTTTGAAAGGTCAAAACCAAGGCAGAACGTCAATCGTGAAACACGAAATCAACACAGGCGAAGCTAAGCCAATAAAACAGGCGCCAAGAAGCATTCCTCTAGCAAAGCGCAATGAAGTAAAAGAGCTAGTTAGCGAGATGGAAAAGAACGGAGTTATTTAACCATCGTCAAGTCCTTGGAGCTCACCAGTGGTTTTGGTGAAAAAGAAAGATGGGAGTACCAGATTCTGCGTAGATTACCGAAAACTGAATGACGTCACGAAAAAAGATAGTTATCCATTGCCTAGAATTGATGATACCTTGGACACGTTAGACGGAACGGAATGGTTTACTACATTGGATTTGCAGAGCGGTTATTGGCAAGTGGAAATTGCGGAAAATGATAAGGAGAAAACTGCGTTTAGGTCAAGTGATGGCTTATGGCAGTTTAATGTGATGCCATTTGGACTCTGCAATGCTCCGGCTACATTCGAGCGTTTAATGGAGCAGGTGTTAAAAGGTCTTCACCGAAAGACATGTTTGGTGTACCTTGACGACATTATTGTAATGGGGAAAACATTTGATGAACACCTGACAAACCTAGAAGAGGTGATGAAACGTATATCAATGGCAGGACTAAAACTAAATGCTAAGAAATGCTCACTGTTCCAGAAGGAAGTAAAATACCTGGGACATCGTGTAACCTCCAAAGGCATCTCAACGGACGACGATAAAATAAAAGCTGTAATGGATTGGCCACGCCCGAAAAATATTCATGAATTACGCAGTTTTCTAGGCCTATGTACATACTACAGGCGCTTTGTGCCAAACTTTGCAAATATTGCTGCAAGTTTACACGAATTGACTAAAAAGGCGCAAAAATACATCTGGAGTGAAGCACAGGAAACAGCATTTCAGAAACTAAAGGAATTGTTGTGCTCAGCACCAATTTTGGCTTACCCCATTACTGGAGAGAAATTTGTGCTTGATACCGATGCGAGCGGATACGGAATTGGAGGTGTGCTTTCCCAAGTGGTCGATGGCGTAGAGCGAGTCGTGGGCTATTACAGCCGAATACTTTCGAAGCCTGAGAGAAATTACTGCGTGACGCGAAGAGAGCTTCTGGCAGTACTAGAGTGCGTAAAACATTTCCACAAGTATTTGTATGGTCAACATTTTGAGTTAAGAACAGACCATTCTGCACTAAGGTGGTTGCTGCAATTCAAGAATCCGGAAGGTCAGATAGCTCGCTGGATTGAGCGCCTACAAAGTTATGATTTTACCATTGAGCACAGAAAAGGTGGAAAACATGGCAATGCGGATGCTCTATCAAGACGACCCTGCAAACTGGAATGCAAGCATTGTGTAAAGGCTGAAGGAAAGGAATACAACTGTGAAGTTCGCCTACTGCAGATAGAGTCCAACGAAGACTGGTCAATGGCACAGAAAGCTGACCCTATATTAGAGAAAATCATGAAGGCCAAAGAAGAAGGCAGAAGGCCGAATCAAAACGAAATATCATCTGAAAGTCCGCTAACAAAAGCATACTGGGCCCTATGGAACAGCCTACAGTTGATAAATGGCTGCCTGTACCGAGCATGGGAAAGTGCCGATGGAAAATCAGTTCGTAACCTCATTGTGGTGCCATCGTCAAAAGTACATGAAGTTCTAAATGAATTCCATAATGGTCCAAGTGGTGGCCATCTTGGCGTAACAAAAACATTAGAAAAATTAAAACAACGTTTCTACTGGGTTGGGTGCCAACAAGCTGTGGCCGATTGGATATCAAATTGCACCCAATGCATTGCCGCCAAAGGACCAACAAGGAGAGGTCGGGGACCGCTTCAACAGTACAATTCGGGTGCCCCATTTGAGCGAATCGCAATGGATATAGCCGGACCTTTTCCTGTGAGTGATGCCGGCAACCGTTATGTGTTAGTAGTTATCGATTACTTTAGTAAATGGCCAGAGGTGTATGCCATCCCAAATCAAGAAGCTAGAACCGTTGTGGACGTATTTTTGAATAACTGGGTGTGCCGTTACGGAGTTCCAATAGAATTACACTCCGACCAAGGCAGAAATTTTGAATCTGGTGTGTTCAAAGAAATGTGTGAATTATACGGAATAAGAAAAACTAGAACAACTCCTTTGCATCCACAATCCGATGGTATGGTCGAAAGATTTAACCGCACACTAGAGGAGCACTTGCGTAAAGTAGTAAGCACACATCAGAAAGACTGGGATGAACACATTCCGAAGTTTTTGTTGGCATATAGATCAGCTGTTCACAACTCCACCTCTCGTACACCTGCCAAAATTGTCTTTGGAACGGAGCTCAGACTACCTGGAGATCTAGAATTTGGTGTTAAGCCTGGACCAACAGATGACAACAATGAAGGCTCTACCTCACAGGAACAAGATGACCTTAATGAACTTCATGAGTTCGTGCGAAGTCGGATTAAGCTGTCCAGTGACAAGATGAAAGCCAGATACGATCGAGCGGCAAATTCGGAAGGTTTCAAAGAGGGCCAGTTGGTTTTACTTTTTAATCCGCAATGAAAGAAAGGACTATCTCCAAAGCTGCAGACTCATTGGGATGGCCCATATAAAGTAATAAAGAAATTGAATGACGTGGTGTATCGGATCCAGAAATATAAGAGCCCAAGATCAAAAATGAAAGTGGTACATCTAGAACGACTAGCCCATTATGGAAAAGGAGAATCTGAGCCTATTCGGGACGAACAGGCTTAAGTGGAGGGCAGTGTTACGAAAGTTAAATTATCTAAGAATTATTTATATTTATAGTTATAAGTTATCTTGTAAGTTATAGTTTTATGTTACTTAAAATTGTCATGTATAATTTTCAACACAACTGTTATTTTAAAAATAATTCCTATATAAATTTCCCAGTAATTTCTAGAAATGGTTATAGAACATAATAAATAGTTTTTACGGGAAGGTTCAGGAAAAATCTAGAAATAATTATGAAATATAAAAAGGGGTGACTCATGTAAAATTAGTTTTGTCTGTTTTGAAAAACGGTTCTGTTCGTAACTAACAATTGTGAACAAAATAATTAATTTCAATAAAGTTTGTTAAGTTGAATAAGTGTGTGTTTTTATTCGGATTTGCAATTAAAAGAACTCAAACGCGTTTATTAAAGGAAAAACGTAACAATATATATTTTAATAATTTTTGTATTTTAACAATTTTTTGCTTTTATTATCGTTATTTTCCACTGTTTTATAATAATTATGATTCAGCGGTAAAGAGAAACACGTCTTAACACAACGAATGCACAATTTTAATTTTGCGTTAAAGTATGGCAACTTTTTTTATATTTTGCTGCCATTTATTGCTAGTGATGCACGAAACTTCTATTTGGTTCACATAATATTCTATATTTAATTTTTTTTTTAATAATATTTTCTTAATTGTAGAACTTAAAAATTATTGTTATCAAATAAACCTACATATTATTATAGTTTCTGAACAAAATGTTGCCGAAAGGTATCATAAAAACTTTTGTTTGAACCTTTTTATACCCTTTACCACAGGTGGAAAAGGGTATATATAAGTTTGTCATTTCGTTAGTAACTTCTACAATATTGATCTAAGACCCTATAAAGTATATATATTCTGGGTCCGTATGAGGAGAGAACTTGATTTAACGATGTCCGTCCGTCTTACGTTTGATATGTGTTTTCCGGAGACTCCAAACATGATAGCGTCTGGTTGTTTTACATTTATGTCACATATAGTCCACCATTTCGTGCTATTGAAATTCAGCAAGATCGGTCCACAAATGGCTGAGATATGACCAAAAAACCACGACTGCCTCTAATTTTTCCCAAAAATCCCTTGTTGTTGTATTTGTATTGCTTTTTTCTGTATATCTGGAGAACGGCAAGAGCCAAAGTTTCCAAATTAGGTGGAAACATTCAAGTTATAAGTATACACCAACCCACAAAATGTGGGTGTGGGTGGAGAAGTGCGCGTGGTACCTCCCATACAAAAAATTTCAAAAATTGTATAATAACCTGAATTTGTTTACTGTTTTAAGTATTGTAAATATGTATGTATATGTAAAAATTATTTAGTTTTTGTCTAGTTGCTCTGTATTCTGCTCGCACGATGGTGAAGGGTATATAAGATTCGGCACAGCCGAATATAGCACTCTTACTTGTTTAAATATACGATAAGAAAGTATTCGAATAAAAAGTTTGTTTACTTCTTATTAACATCACTATTATTATGATTTGCTTATTTAATTTTTTTTAATATTTTTAACAATAATTTGTTGTTTTTTACAAAAACCCAACTACTTGCAATAATTTAATAAATAATTATAGAGAATATCTGCATTTGCCTCTGAACATATTAATTTTAATCATATAAATTTTTTTTTAAATTAAATAATAATAAGGGAAATCAAGATGGGTAGTGCAAAGTGTGCAAACGATGCAAATGCGTGCAAAAATACACACATTTGCACAACACAACAACAAAATGTACGTATTTACAATTTGCTCTTTTTTACTTCGTTTGCACTAAAAAACCATGAGCAAAGTTAGTAGTGCATATTTGCTCAGTTGCAAACAAATGTAAGCAATAACATTTGACATATTAAATGCCATGTTGATTTTAAGAAAACTTATAACTTGGACATTTTCGCAGATTGTAAAATAAAATAGAGAATTAAATTTAAATTATTTAAAAAGAAAACATTTATTTTTATTTGCTTGTGTATAATTGTAAACAAATGCAGATTTTTTACAGTGCTGCCAGAAGTTTTTAGTGTTGCCAGAATACATTTTCAGAAAAATAGCATATTTGCACAAAAATAAAAGTGGTATGCTCACGATCAATCATAATATGCACTGCAAATTTACACATTGCAAATTTGCACAATGACCATCGTAATTACCCTTAATATAACTTTAAATTTGTTGTCTTAAATAAAAAAAATTAAGTAAAATGTATTTAAAATCTCCATATTAATAAATAAACAAATTTTTCCATTGTTTTTCAACTTCAAAAGATTTTGTTATTCGTGCTTAATTCCCAGTTTTTATTATTGATAAAAACACTTGAAATTTATTGTTGATGGGATAAGCTATTCCTATGCATTTCACTGGTTGCTTAGGCCAGATCATCAGGAAACTTCATCCATAAAGGTTTTAGACAAACTAAAGATATTAAACCAAATAAAACTGTTAAACGTATAAGAATTATAGCAACAGTTCTACTTGTAACAATATCAAAGTTTAAACAAAACACATCAACAATAAACAACAGTGGGTTCATCTCATCTTACATTTCCCCACTACAATTAGTTGAAATTCTCTCAACATTAATTGTAGTTGTAAGTAGGTTAAGAAAAACAAAATGAAAAAAAAACAACAACTTACAAAAAAAAAAATTAAAATTTTGTATTCCCAAAAATTGAAATTACTTTTTGATAATAAACAGGCAGTGCACGGCCTAAAAAACACTTAATTGACAAAATTTTTTTTAAGTTGTTGTTTTTTTCATTTTGTTTTTCTTAACCTACTTACAACTACAATTAATGTTGAGAGAATTTCAACTAATTGTAGTGGGGAAATGTAAGATGAGATGAACCCACTGTTGTTTATTGTTGATGTGTTTTGTTTAAACTTTGATATTGTTACAAGTAGAACTGTTGCTATAATTCTTATACGTTTAACAGTTTTATTTGGTTTAATATCTTTAGTTTGTCTAAAACCTTTATGGATGAAGTTTCCTGATGATCTGGCCTAAGCAACCAGTGAAATGCATAGGAATAGCTTATCCCATCAACAATAAATTTCAAGTGTTTTTATCAATAATAAAAACTGGGAATTAAGCACGAATAACAAAATCTTTTGAAATTAAAATTTTGTATTCCCAAAAATTGAAATTACTTTTTGATAATTTTTCAACATATTTCACAAACATAATATCATAAAATGCAAGAACTTTTATTAAAACTAGTGTTCGCCTAATGGTCAAAATTCGACCATAAATTTTTTTGTTAATATGAAGAAAACATAATTCATCTAAGTATATATGAATTTATTTGTTTCGAGCATTTATTTTTCCTTCAAAGTTGATCGATTTGGCGAGGGACCAAAATCCGGTTCATATTTTTTCTTCTACATGAGTTAATTTAATTTTGTAAGTTCAGTATAAAAAATACCAATTGAAAAACAATAAAGTATCAAAAAGTCTCCTTTAAATATTGTCATCCACTCAGGACGTTGCACGTTAAATTTTATGTTTCTATGTCTAATATTAACGAAAATTAATCACGAACGATTTCTGTTCTTATTCAGCCAGTTTAATGTATAATTTTATCTTTATAGGTCGAGTATTGACGAAAATTCAGAAAGTTCCAGTTGAAAAACAAAAAATACCAGCATTTCTTAACTTATAGGTTATCACTCACACAGGACCCTACACCTATAATATTACGTTTCTAAGTTCAATGTTATAGAAAATTTAAAAATTATCACATGAAGCACAGAAAAGTAAAAAAAAGAAATTTAGTTTCCCGTAATTCCCCTTTTTTCTCCCCATAGAGGTTCGGTTGACAAACAAAGGAAGAAAGCGTTCTTAACTGTTTTGCCTGATCTGATTCATACATAAGATTTTTATAGTCGAAATATTCGAAAACCGGTTTCTGAAAAATGTCGAATAATCGATCACCCTAATTTTTTATTATTTGATAATTGAAAATAAATTTTTATTTATTTTGCATTTGTGTTACAGTATTTTTCGTTTAGCTGCATTTCACTTAACTGCATTTTTTGCATATCTGCACAAAATAAAAAGCCTTGTGCAGGATGGCTAAATTTTGTTGGAAAAAAATCGTGTACGTGCATTTTGCTTAAGTGCACATTTTGGATAACAGCATTAAATTTTTGGTCAACAATGTTTATTTTTAATACAAAATATTATTTTTAAGTGCCTCATAAAAAAAATGTATCATAAGGCTATTTTATGAAAAAGATAGGCAAAAATATCAATTTTGAAATGCACCATCCATCACCAATAGTGGTGAATGAGCGTGTACATAGTTTGTATTTCTGGCTCCTTGAGTAATTCTAAGTCAATTTAGCCATGTCCTTATGTCTGTTCGTCTGTTGAAAACACGCTCACTTTCGAAAAACTCAATAGAACAGAACAAATTTGGTGTCAAATTGCTTGAAGTTATCCTATACAGAAAAAATCAAGCAAACAATTTGTTGAGTTTGTACCTTTTACCAAAATGATTATAAAGATTACTAAAAATTGTAAAAATTTAAAATTGCGACTTTTTTCAATAAATTTTTTTTTTAATTTTAATTAAAAAAATTATCAAAAAACTTTGCCGTTTAAAACAATGTGTTAATTGATTAATTTGAGTATTAAGGCAATAAGTACAATTCCCAACAACACATCTACAAGTTTAAATTATTTTATTTTAAACGAAAAAAACAATTAAAATGTATATTAAATCAAAATTATATTTTAAATTTTCTTTCAACAAAAACATAATGCATTCATTTATCACATTAATTTAATTGAAATTCTTTTTAAAAAATTTGTTTAATTGATTTTGGGATTGAAAGCCAGCAAAATCGTTTTCGTAGGATCGGAGCTGTGAATCAAAATGTGGAACCACCACCCTAAAAAGATGATAATTTCGTTACAAAAACTAACATAAATGGTGGAATAATGCACGCAATAATATAAGATTTTGCACAAATTCGTTTTATACGATTGGAAATTTTACTGTTATATTTCGTAAAGATCGATCCATAATTTACCATAGGCCCCATCTACAGCCTACTCTGGGATATTAATTAAATGCGCCTAAAACCGTAGCAGATATAGATAGTGAGGTAAAATTTCTGGCTTCATATAGCCAGAATAAATGTCATGCAATTTTGTGATATACGGCCCATAATTTATCTCAGATCCGATACTAAGTAGCTCTCTGAAATTCAATGTAAACTCGAAAACTAGTTTCACCATGTTTTTTATCACCTGCAATCACTCGACAGAATTTTAGGATGATTGGTTCATAATTTACCAATGGGTCCAATACAAATTCCCCTCCTGAAAATAATTTTAAATCGGTTAAAACTGTTGTTACTAGCCATGATATGTTACTCAAGCTAGTTCCAATTTCTAAAAAAAAGCATAAAACTTTCTGATTTCCAGACAATAATTTAACATAGGTCTAAGGCGCGACCAATGTTAATGCTAACGTCGTTCTTATTTTTTTTTTTTTTTTTTTTAATTAAATTGATTTTTTTTAATTTATAATATCTAGATATCATATAGAGCGAAATGATGAAAATAGCACTCTAACTTGTTTTTAAATGAATTGTTTTATTAACATATATTAATTTTAAATTTAAAACTGTATTAAAAAATTTGTTGAAAATAATGATTGCATGACTAAATCTATTTTTGTAATAAGAAAAAAATTTTACATAAGTGCACAATTATGCAGGTAAGCGAATTCTTTTAAAAGCATTATTTATGCTGCTAAGTGAATACTGCGTAAGATAATATTTTGCGTACCTGCACGTATTTTCGTGCAATCTTGAATGTGCAGCTAAACGAAAAATACTGTAGTTGCAATTTTGAACGCTTATAACTCTGAAACTCTGAACCGATTTTAATAAAATACACATTGTGACCTTCTTTGAGTAAATACCTCTCAAATGGTGTATATTTTGTTCAAATCGGTTGACATACAAAGGAGGAAAGTGTTCTTAACTGTTTTGCCTTAGCCGATTTATATTTAGATGTTTTATTTTTTTTTTTTTTTTTTTTTTTTTGTTTAAAGAAGGGCAAATCCAACAATAAATTTTCTTACTTTATGAATGGTTTATTGAAGGTTTAATAGACTATTTTTCGTTTATGAATACAACTTTAGCAATTTTTGCTTTAAAACGGTTAATTAATCATAAATAAATTTTTATGAATACGGCTGTAATTCTTTAGAATTTACACCCTTTTTTATTAAAAAGCACTAAAACAAAAGTGAAAAAAATTCAAATCAGATTTGACAGTTTATATTAAACATTATCGCCTGTATTTATAAACAAATTTAAAATTTTAAAAAGGTTTACAAAACAAATTTCGTATAAAAGTTCTCCTGAATAAACGTTTGTTAAATTTAATAATCGTTTAAAATACGGGTGTATTTCTTCAAAGAAATTTTTAACAATTATTTTGCGCTATATGTACATTAGGGTGGCCGTTATTTTCTTTTTTTTTTGATTTCTTATATTCTCCCCCCCCAAATCGGTTCAGTTTTATGTAAAAAAAAATACAAAAAAATTTCGTAGCGATAAGTTGTGTTTTAGGGGGGGCGTCCGCCCCTCAAAGTTTGCCATCAAGCCATTTATTCAAATGTAATTTGTTTGCATATGACTATCTCTTAAAAACAACATTTTACAAGAACATGATATATGGCAATATTTTAGCTCTTCTAGTCAACAACATTAGCCTCGAAGAAAGTTTTTTGCTAAAATTAATATTTAAGAAAATAATTAAGAAAATAACAACAAAATTCCAAACATGCCGGTCAGGCAGTTACTGTGAATGGTGTTCGCTATCGTGAGATGATAACGAACTTTTTATGGCCCGAATTGGAAGATATGGATGTGGACGATATGTGGTTTCAGCAGGACGGTGCCACTTGCCACACAGCTAACGAAACAATGGCTCTTTTGCGCAACAAATTCAATGGCCGTGTTATCTCACGTAATGGCCATGTCAATTGGCCGCCAAGATCATGTGATTTGACACCGTTGGACTTTTTTCTTTGGGGTTATTTGAAAGAAAAGGTGTACGTCGATAAGCCAGCAACAATTCAAGAGCTAAAGGATGAGATAATTCGGCACATTAACGGCATAGAACCTCCATTATGCCTCAGGGTCATCGAAAATTTGGACCATCGGATGGAGGTCGCGGCGCCCATTTGGCCGATATTTTGTTCCATACATAATTGAGTAATACCAATATATCATAATAAAATAAAATTACAATAATTTCCTAAATAGTTTCTGTTTTATTCAAAATCAACATCGGCCCTTGAAATTTAACCACCCTTTAAAACGTATATAAAATGTTTGGAATTTTGTTGTTATTTTCTTAATTATTTTCTTAAATATTAATTTTAGCAAAAAACTTTCTTCGAGGCTAATGTTGTTGACTAGAAGAGCTAAAATATTGCCATATACCATGTTCTTGTAAAATGTTGTTTTTAAGAGATAGTCATATGCAAACAAATTACATTTGAATAAATGGCTTGATGGCAAACTTTGAGGGGCCGACGCCCCCCCTAAAACACAACTTATCGCTACGAAATTTTTTTGTATTTTTTTTTACATAAAACTGAACCGATTTGGGGGGGGAGAATATAAGAAATCAAAAAAGAAAAGTTCTCCATACAACTAACGGCCACGCTAATGTACATATGTATGTATGTTTTTTGCGGTCTAAACATTGAAAATGGACTTGTCTGGGTTCAAACTATGAAAGTCTAGTATATCAAGTTTTCAAAGTAGAATGATGACGAAAATCATATCGGGCCATTCTGCTGTGGCTTCTGTTAACAAAGGGGAATACAAAATAAGTGAAACATGTGTTACAGGGGTAAGTGTTATTCTTAAATAAATGCATATGTTGTCTCTGAATTTTCTTCTCACTGTTATTTTACACTCAAACGATTTTAATTCTAAATGAAATTCACGTTGTTTCAACTTTAAATAAGTTTCATTAAACGTGATGAAGGGATTTTTTAAGCATATAATTTTTAAATATAAAAACGAAACATCCAGGACAATGAAAGAATACTGCAGTGAAGTCAAAAAATTAGCAAACCAACAACAAAGGCTTAAGTTTCTATTGTCATGCAGAAGTTATGGTATTATACCAAATTACACAAAAAATACCACAACACAGGTAACACATCTTTTCCAGTGTCATACTATAAAGGGACAACTAGGCAAAGTTCAGTATAATTTTCACAAAAAAATCTTAAACTTGGAAATATCACAAATACTAATATTAAAATTATTAAAAGGACACTTTTTCATCTTGAGACTGGGGTCAAGAATATGGTAACAACTGATTATTTTAACATTTTTATTAAGAAGCAAACAGATAGAGCGAGACATATAACTACGAATACGAAAGAAAGACAAATTAAGAAAGTTATTTACATTTTGAAATTCATGGCCTTAAGTTTAATGATCATTGGTTTGAAAACAGGACTAACTAGGTCATTCCAATTGAATGTAAATGGATACTATCATTAGGGAAAAAATGAGCCTTGCCGATTAACAGAGCTAATTTTTCAGCTTTACACATACATAATTGCGGATATTGAACAGTGTGTTCAGGCAATAGAGGACAATACGGATAGAGAAAAAGAAGTGGTCAGTTTTAACGTATTTAAAAAAAACGAAATTTTATATGAGATAAAAATATTGTCGTTCCACAAAATCCTTAATAAAAACTTTATTTTTCATTCGCTTAAAATGTTGGTAATTAAATATACTATTTGGTTAAAAAATAAAACATTCCAGATATTTAGAAACTGGGAATTATTTCCTTCCGAAGGTAACTTTATATTATATTCAACATTTTTAATTTTTCGAATTTATTCTATGAGCTAAATTTCAGTTATGTATTTTATAAAGCTTTTTTGTAATAGTTCTATTCCTACAATTTTTCAGAAATGACTTTATACACTACCAGACTATTATATTGTATTTTTTTTTTTTTTTTTTTTTTTTTTTTTTACATTTTACCTTAGCCTTCCGTTGGAAAGCAATGAGGTATACTGAATGTACAGAAAAATTTACAATTATTAGACACCAGCAGAATGTAATGCATTTTCTGGCCCGCTACGGCCGTCGTCAGCATTGTTTGTGTCTCACTGGATAGTGGTACTTTATAAATTGAATGTATTTAACTCAACTATTTTAACAAATAGAAACTGGGAATTATTTCCTTCCGAAGGTAACTTTATATTATATTCAACATTTTTAATTTTTCGAATTTATTCTATGAGCTAAATTTCAGTTATGTATTTTATAAAGCTTTTTTGTAATAGTTCTATTCCTACAATTTTTCAGAAATGACTTTATACACTACCAGACTATTATATTGTTTTTTTTTTTTTTTTTTTACATTTTACCTTAGCCTTCCGTTGGAAAGCAATGAGGTATATTGAATGTACAGAAAAATTTACAATTATTAGACACCAGCAGAATGTAATGCATTTTCTGGCCCGCTACGGCCGTCGTCAGCATTGTTTGTGTCTCACTGGATAGTGTTACTTTATAAATTGAATGTATTTAACTCAACTATTTTAACAAATAGAAACTGGGAATTATTTCCTTCCGAAGGTAACTTTATATTATATTCAACATTTTTAATTTTTCGAATTTATTCTATGAGCTAAATTTCAGTTATGTATTTTATAAAGCTTTTTTGTAATAGTTCTATTCCTACAATTTTTCAGAAATGACTTTATACACTACCAGACTATTATATTGTATTTTTTTTCTGTACATTCAATATACCTCATTGCTTTCCAACGGAAGGCTAAGGTAAAATGTAAAAAAAAAAAAAAAAAAAAAAAAATATACAATATAATAGTCTGGTAGTGTATAAAGTCATTTCTGAAAAATTGTAGGAATAGAACTATTACAAAAAAGCTTTATAAAATACATAACTGAAATTTAGCTCATAGAATAAATTCGAAAAATTAAAAATGTTGAATATAATATAAAGTTACCTTCGGAAGGAAATAATTCCCAGTTTCTATTTGTTAAAATAGTTGAGTTAAATACATTCAATTTATAAAGTAACACTATCCAGTGAGACACAAACAATGCTGACGACGGCCGTAGCGGGCCAGAAAATGCATTACATTCTGCTGGTGTCTAATAATTGTAAATTTTTCTGTACATTCAATATACCTCATTGCTTTCCAACGGAAGGCTAAGGTAAAATGTAAAAAAAAAAAAAAAAAATACAATATAATAGTCTGGTAGTGTATAAAGTCATTTCTGAAAAATTGTAGGAATAGAACTATTACAAAAAAGCTTTATAAAATACATAACTGAAATTTAGCTCATAGAATAAATTCGAAAAATTAAAAATGTTGAATTCCAGATATTTAATATAACGTAGAAAAAAAACGAAATCAAAATGAAAAATTTTGAAAAAAAACGTAAAAAATAGGCAAATTTTCAACTTTGATGTGCCATAACTCAGCCATTTCTTATCAGGTAGAAATTTTCAGCATATCGACGGAAATGGCATTCAATTATCTCTCCAACGATGTGCCACTTGTTTCAGTTGGGCTCCACAAGGGTTTTAGTGTGACCATACACCAAAAAACACAAAAGTACCGTTATCTAAAAAACGGTACTTAGGAAAAAAAAAATTACAGCGATTTTCGTGTTCAGTAGGTCCCAATTAACTTATCTAGGCATGTGGCATGTTTTCCAAACTTTAAATTTGTAAAGCAGTGTTATTGACCGTGGCCGGGGCTCGAACCCTGGCCGGCAGGTTACCATGACATGTTTCGAGCACCGGCCAGGGTCAAGAATGAAAGATTATCAATAACAATTTTAATTAATTTTCATGTTGTAAAATTCCTTTCTTCATAAAAATAATTTAATGAAAATTAAATTTGATGAACTTAAGCCTAATTAAAAATATTAAAAATTTGGATTTAAAACAATGGTGGGCGCTCCATAGCACAATTGTGCTGAGAGATTTCACACGTATTCTTAGCCTCTTTAATTTAGTTTTTGATGAGACACATTTTCTTATATTTTTTGTATTTTTTTCAAGAGAATTTACCCAGCAATCACACGTGTTTCATTTCAAATAAATTATGTTATGCGAAAAATAATTTACTGTACTTTTTTTACTGTTACTTTTTTCTGTGAACAGTAAATTTTTTTTTTTTTTTTTTTTTTTTGTCATTATTTGTTTATTGAATCTTCATATATTAAATATGAACTAACAATAATTAATCAAATCTTAACCTAATACGTTATTTTATCTCCTGCCAGTGCCAGACAAAATTTTCTTCATCACGGGTTATGTTCACTTTTATAGGTGTTTATCGCTCATCTAATTGGGTAAGTGCTGCAGTGTCTCTTCTTCTTAACCGAGTGTGGCCGCCATGATTTAAAATATTTCGAGCTAGTGGATTTGGGTGTTGTTCAAGCCTTTTTAAATATTTTATTGCATATTTTGTAATCATAGATTTCACTAATGGCACATTGAGATCCTTATGAATGTTTGAGTTTTTAACATACCAGGGAGCGGCTGTGATTATTCGAAGAAGTTTATTTTGGCGCCTTTGAATTTTGTCGATATTAGAGGCCGAGGCAGTGCCCCATAGTTGAATACCGTAGCACCAGATAGGCTTTAAGATAGAGTTGTAAAGTAGAAGCTTGCAATCGAGACTAAGGACAGAATTTCTTCCAATAAGCCAATAAATTTGAATGGCTTTTAGTTTCATTTGAGTTAATTTTGCCTCTATATGGCATTTCCACGTTAATCGCCGATCCAGATGTATACCGAGATATTTAACATGCGAATGTTGAGGAATTATTTGATTATTGATTGTAATAGGGGGGCATGATTCCCGGCGCAAAGTGAATGTTATATGTACACATTTTTGCGCATTGACCATTATCCTCCATTGTCTTAACCATATTTCTAGTTGAAATATATGATGCTGTAAGTAACGCGATGCTTCATAACGATTTTCGTGGACGCTTAGAAAAGCTGTATCGTCTGCAAATGTTGAAGTTTGTGTGTAGTTGCTTGTTGGCATGTCCGAAGTATAAATTAAGTATAATAGGGGGCCCAGGATGCTGCCTTGTGGGACTCCAGCGGCAATGGGCTGAGGTGAACTTAAGAAATTTCCTTCTTTAATAATAAATTGACGACCGACTAAGTAGCTTTCTAGCAGCTTGTGTGTGTTTGCTGGTAAATTTTGCTTCAATTTGTGTAATAAGCCTTCATGCCAGACTTTGTCAAAAGCTTGCGAAACATCGATGAAGAGTGCTGAGCAATATTTCTTTTCTTCAAATGCTTTTCTTATGACATTTACTATTCGATGAGTCTGCTCGATTGTGCTGTGTTTTCTTCTAAATCCGAACTGATGGTTTGGAATACATCTATTTTCACTTAAAATTGGTGTTAATTTTGAAACTAATAATTTCTCAAACAGCTTTGACATATTTGATAATAAGCTAATAGGTCTATAAGACTCAACTTTTGTATGATCTTTACCTGGCTTTGGTATCATGGTAACTAAGGAAACCTTCCATTTTTCAGGATAGTATTCAAGGCGTAAAATAGCATTAAAAATAAAAAGAATAATTTTCTTTGCTATGCGAGGTAGCTCCAAAAGCATTTTATTACTGATTTTATCAATACCAGGTGCCTTCTTAGTGTTTAAGTCACAAATAGCCTTTTCGATTTCTCTTATCTCAAATCTGAGGGGAATAGCTGCTCTAGCATCAACAGGTGGTAACTCGACCGCAATATTGTGAGATATATTTGGTGTAAATACGTTTTTCAAATGATTTACAAACAGGTTTCCTTTTTCATTATCATTTCTTGCCCAACTACCATTCAAGTTTCTTAATGGTGGCTTAGATATAACTGGCCTTTTTAGATTTCTAGCTGCACGCCATAATGAGTAGTCAGATTGTGGAGTTGCATCAAGTTCCTTAAGATATTTTTCTAGAGAAGCCGTTTTCTGATTCTGTAGCAACTTTCTTAGCCTTTTTGTGCATTCTTTTAATAAAATCTTAAGTTGCGGGGATCTGTAAAGTTGCCACTCTCTTCGAACTCTCCTTTTTTCAGTCAAGAGCCGCTCGACATCTGAAGAACATATTTTATTATTTTTAATTTTTTTGGGGGTAACGCTGGAGTGTTGAACAGCTAGTTTAAGATAACTGTCAAAGTTAACAAGAGAGAGATCCACATTCTCCGGTGTACTAAGCGGAATATTTTCTGTGCAATGGGCACTGAGAAATTTTTTATATTTTAACCAATTTATTTGTGTGGCTGGCGTCGCTAAGTAACCTGACGGAAATACAATTCTATTTGGGTTCGATATAGTAACAATTGTAGGTGTGTGGTCGGATGATAATTCTAAGGAAGCTTCAACATGAATCGTTTCTGTGGGGATGTTTTTAACCACGCCAAAGTCGATAACATCTGGAATTTTTTGCTGATCAGTAGGCCAATATGTTGGTTGCCCGCTCGCGACCACATTTAAACCCATTTTAGAGATTGTGTTAAACAAAACACGACCTTTTGGTGTTATAAGTCGTGACCCCCAGAAGGTATGTTTAGCGTTATAATCGCCAGCGGCCAGAAAACAGGGTCCTAATGATTTATAATATTTATAATATTGGCCTTCTGATATGGAAAATCTAGGTGGAGAGTATAAAGAAGAAATTACTATGTTTCGATTTAGCTCCTCAACACAAATAGTCGTTGCTTGCAGATAGTCTTCACGGTGATCACACATAATGTAGTGTTTGACTCGAGTTTTTATTAAGATGGCAGAACCTCCACAAGCTCTATCTCGAGGGTCCTTGGTATCATATAGTATATAACCATTGATTTTAAACGTATTTCTTGAGGTCAAATGAGTTTCAGAAATCATCATGACATCAATTTGTTTATTTTTAAGAAAGTATTCTAATTCATTTTTATGTTGGCGGATGCCGTTTGCGTTCCAAAAACAAATTTTTAAACAGTTCATGGTTTGTTAAGTACAGCTTGCAATAACATCGATTGCATTCTAAGCATTTCCTGCATCATATTTCCCATTGTGTTCGTAAAATTATTTACTGTTTGCACTAATGTTTCCATGGTTTTTTCTAAACGACTTAAATTAGAAACCGGAGTTTCATCATTACTTGGCGAGGCACCTTGCATTGGCTGATGGTTTGATTTTAGGACGTTAGCGTAAGAGGTTCTGTTATTACTAGGCTGGGGGGCTTGAATTGCATTTGTGTTTACCTGATTTGCAACCTGCATTTGAGGGGTATTTGTTTTCGGTCCAACCGTCTGCTTGACAATATTATATACTGGGCATCCTCTATAATTGGCAGTGTGATTACCGCCACAGTTGCTACATTTTTTTACGTTGGGGTCGGTTTTAGACTTATCGCAAGAAACTGTACCGTGTAGTTCACCACATACTACGCAGACAGGGGGTAAGTAGCAGTATGCCTTGGTATGGCCAAATTCTTGGCAGTTTAAGCACTGAACAGGTCCATTTTTTTTGTGCGGCTCTTCTATAGTTATTTTTCTGTAGAGAATATATTTTAAATTGTAAATAGGATGTGTTTCGTTTTTTTTAAGTTTTACGTCGCCGGGTTCAAACTCCACTCGAAAAAGTGGTTGGGGAATTTTTTCTCTATTTTTAATATTTACTACATGTTTTACCTTGAAGCCTTTTTCTTCTAGGAATGTTTTAACCTCTTCTGGGTCCACACATGAGTCAATACCCTTAATCACTACCTGTAGACCTTTACTGCTTTTCAGTTGGTAGGTATAAAAGTTTTTTTTAAGCGTTTCGAAGTTGTTTACTATTTTGCGAAAATCATTCTCATTATTGACTTGTATTTTTGTCTCGTTTATACTTCCACGCTTTATAGCCGCTACGTAAAACGAATTTTCACCTATCACCGATATCAAACTCTTTATGAGCTCATTTGAATTTTGCTCCCTTAGATATATCGGGGGAGGCTTGGATGGTTTAATGACGTTTGGTGCTTCAGAGGATTCATCCTCCAGAATTGCAAAACGATTTTGAGTATTTATTTTATCAAAAGATGGTACTTTTGAGGCCGAAGCAACTGCTGCAGAGGTAGGGCTGCGTCCCCGTTTAAGCACTGTTATGTACCTGTCCATACCAACTTGTACTGTAGGCTTTTGACAACTTTTTACAGGGGGGTTTTCCATTGCATTTGTGTTTAAGTTCATGGTATCATTGCCCACTAAATTTGTTTTTGACGTCACGGCAATACTTGCTGGCCTGGCAACACTTGTCACCAAATCTTGTTGTAGTTTTTTTAATGAGTCACTATCCACCGTTTGTGTAAATACCGAGGGTGAGAGGGAACGTGTTCGAGTAATTGGCTTAGCCGTTAGGTAGTTAATATTGTTTTGATTTGTTTTATTTATTTCTACATTATTTTCGTTTGCCTGAACTAAAACGTAAACGTTTCTTTCATTTTGTCTTAGTGTTGTTTCACTGTTCGTACTCATGCAAAGAGTTGTTTTTGTTTTTCACCGTTTTGCTTTGCTTTAATATTTTTATTATTTATTGTATTTTACAACAACAAAAAAAAACAAGAAATTTAAATTTAAATGTTTTTGTTCAGAATATGTATACACATGTATGAACATTCATACGTACATACATATATATTTTTACTGTTTTATTTTATTTAATTTTATCGTTTTAAATTGTTCACTATTATGTTAAGTAATTTAAATAACAAAATATATTTTTTTTTTTTAAGCGTCCATTCGCTGCTTATATTTATGTATTACAAAATCAAATGTGATTAATTGATAGTTCAAATCGTATGCGGGGCTAAAAATACACGTCTGTATCACAACAAAGCACAAACCGAACAGTAAATCTCTACAATTTAAACTATGTTTTCTATTACTTCAAATGCGTAAAATATAAAATAAGGAAATATAATGCACCATTTATTTCAAATGCTTGGCTTTGTGTTTAGTGGGTACTTCCGCCATCTCACTAATACTAATAAGCATCAATAAAAGCACAGTTTTAATTGTGCCCACTTCTGATTTAAATTTTAAAACCATAAATAGTTCAACAAAATAACCACAATACTAATTAATAATTAATTTTTTAAAAACAAAATAAATATAAATTTAATGAAATTATTAAATACCCATGAACTTTAACTATGTTTTTGTTTGATTATTTTTTAATAAAAGTCGAAACAAATTTGCTTAGAATTGATTTTAAATTGCACGATTTTTAAAACAAAAATGACGATCTTTTTAATTTTTTTCTCAGGAAGTTGACGATTTTGACACAAATTTATTTGGCAGCACTGATTAAGACCAAAACAAGGAAAGGCTAAAAAAAATTTAATATAACAAGATATAACAATTGTTTTTTGTTTATTTTCATCATATAAATTATGCAATCATCATTTATATTCCTTCTATTTTTTTATTTATTTTAAAAAAATAGTATATAAACATATTTTAAATTCAAAATATCTACATTTTGTTTTTCTCGCCACCAATTTCAATTGTGACTTACTTTGATAGTTCTTGAAAGAAACTTTTCGCAAAATATTGTTATAGAAACACTTTTTCTCACATCCTTCCAATAATTGCTGGAAAATTATTTAAATGACAAATAATTCTCGCAAAAAAAAGATACAGAAACACTTGTGTGAGAAAAACCATTTTTCGTTTCATTTCACACTATTTTTGTTGCAATTCACACGTTTCATGCGAAAAGTTTTACGATGTGAGAAATACAGAAACGGGCTACTGATTACGAAAATACGATGCAAACGTTATTAGAGAACAAAAACACATACCGTGCATTACTAATCGGCCCAACACAAAAATCACAAAGAGACAACAATAATATCATAACGGACCTACACAAGAATGAATACATAGACTCATGGCAAAAAGACGTCTTCTTTGTTCAGCGGCAACGGCCCCAAGAATCTACGGGTTAACGAAAATCCACAAAACTGGAATCCCTCTGAGACCAATTGTTTCCTCAATGCAGGTTCCATGCTACCAACTTTCCAAATATCTAGGAAAAATTTAAGAAAACGTAATTTGGAGCAACTACAACATAAACAAGTAAGAAAGTATAGTCGGTCAAGCCCGACCATATGATACCCTACACCACAGTATTTAAAAACACATCATGCTGATGTGTCCATGTAAATATGGATTTATCTATGTTTATAAACTTCATGAAAATCGGTTTGAAAGTTTGTAAGAGGCAGAAATTGCCCCCTGCCTCCCTTTGTGGTCCTATTTTTTAAAAACTGTATAGCTAATGTGTCCCTATAGAAATGGATCTATCTATGTTTAAAATTTCATTAAGATCGGTTTGAGAGGCAGAAATTGCCCCTATCTCCCCGATTTTTTTTTTTTAATTTATACATTTTGTGTCCATATAGATATGGTTCTATGTATGTTTTAAATTACATTAAAATCGGTTTGATAGTTTCTGAGAGGAAGAAATTTCTCCCTATCTTCCCTCGTGGTCCTACGATTTGGCCTAATTTCAATAGGTTTGGTCCTTGTGCTAATAAGAACCTATGACCCAAATTTTATCAAATTATCTCCAAAATTGCGACCTGTACTTTGCGCACAAGGTTACATGGACAGCCAGCCTGCAAGCCAGCCGGACGGACATCGTTAGTCCGACTCAGAAAGTGATCTGAGTCGATCGGTATACTTTAAGGTGGGTCTAGGACCACTATTTTAAGGCGTTGCACACATCAGCACAAGTGCATAATACCCTCTACACTATTGTGGTGTGGGTATAAAAATTCAGCACATTTAAAATTACAGTTAGAAAACATAAACATCAGCCCCGGAGAGATATTGGTATCTTTTGACGTCATATCACTTTTCACAAACATCCCAGTTCATACTGCAATTAAGAGCATAATGGGAAAATGGAAAGTTTTAAAAGATTTCACTAGAATTCCCAGATCTAAGTTTCTAAATATACTAAAATTCTGTCTTACTGATAATAATTACTTCATATACGATAAAAAAAATTTTCAATCAAATATTTGGTATGCCGATGGTTAACCCACTTTCACCAACTATCGCTGACATAGTTCTAGATACTCTACTTCACGAAGGAATTAAGGAATTGCAAGATAACAATATCCGCATAAAGTACATATCAAAATATGTAGATGATATTTTGGTCATAGTAAAATTAGACGATAAAGATGAAATCCTAAAGACCTTTAACAAATATCATGAGAAAATTCAGTTCACTATTGAGATACATACCAACACAGGAATTGCTTACCTACACTCACAATATTATTACAGAAACGGACTGTAGTTTATTTAAGAAATATTCCGTTTAGTAATTTTTAAATAACTAAACATTTAAAATTCCAAGCAAATTTATTTTTAACTGATTCTAACAGTTATTCAAAAAACTAAGTGCATATTAATACGGATTTTCAGTTGCAGTTAATATTGTCCGTTGATTGAGTTAATTTCTTCTTTATGTTAAATTAAATAAAAATGTAATTTAAAGCAACGAAAAGTTCATTTAATTTTTACTGTCAAAAATTCAACCGCGAATTCCGTAAAAACAAATGAATATTCAGTTATCTTATATAAATTGATTGTCAAAAAATTAACTACATATTCCGTAAAAACAAATAAATCTGCAGTTATTTTATAAAATTTTACTGTCAAAAATTCAACACCATATTCAGTAAAAACAATTAAATATTCAGTTATTTTATATAATTGAACTACAAAAAATTAATTTTTACTTATCTATAAAAAATGAATTGCTTGTTTTGTGTAAGCAATTCCCATTTTCTATTTGTTAAAATAATTTAGTTAAATACATCAAATTTTAAAAGTAAAATAATTGCGAAGCCATATCGGTCATGCTACTGGTGTCTTATAATTGAGAGTTCTTCTGTAAACAACGTGATCAGTACAACAAAAGTAAAACAAACGTGTGTAACAGGGTAAGTAAATTATAATATTCTCCCTCTCTCGCTTATAAGAAAAACAAGCGGACAGGTGTATGTCTGGTATTTTTTAGAAATTCGGCTCTTTTGTGGAGTAAACGAAAATTACTGAATTTATTAAAATAACTGAATATTTAATTGTTTTTACTGAATATGGGGTCAATTTTTTGACAGTAAAATTTTATAAAATAACTGAATATTTAATTGTTTTTACTGAATATGGTGTTGAATTTTTGACAGTAAAATTTAACAAAATAACTGAATATTTATTTGATTTTACGGAATATGGTGTTGAATTTTTGACAGTAAAAATTAAATTAACTTTTTGTTAAAAATAAATGAAAAATAAGTAGACCGGTTTTTAATTTAATTTTCATTTATTTTATATTATAATTTCAGTTAATTTTACGTACAGAATATTGTGAGTGTAGCTACGAAACTACGCATTAGTGGAAATAAAATAGTTTTCGACTGGTATGCAAAAGAAACATCATCGGGAAAATTCATGAATTTTCACGGAACACAACCACGGAACCAAATAATTAATACTGCCAGAAATTTTATTGACAGAGTACTTAACATTAGTGACAGACAATATCACGCAAAAAAACATAGAAAAGATAAGCAACATTCTAACAAACAATAGCTTTCCAAAAAATCTTATAAAAACTTTAATAGCAAATACAGTAAGAAAATGAATAACAAAACATCTGTACCTACATATGTTCTGTATTTTTTTTTATTTATTTATTTATTAAAGAAAAATCAAATTACTACAATTTTCAATTACAACTCATATATATTAATAACCATGCCAAGCCATTGCGGCTTGTCGGCAGGTAAAAGTTAACATTTTTGAATTTAATTATAATTATTTTGAGCATTCATTGCTGATGTATAATAAAGTTTTTTAATATTTTTTTCCTCTGATTATAATTTGTTGTATTATTGAGAACTTCAAGGGGTAGTTTGTTGAATATTGTTGGGATACCTACGGATAGGGTGCTTTTTCCGTAGTTGTTTTTATGTCTTTGTATGCGGAATCTTCCTTCAGCGTTCATACGACTTTGGTGGTTATGGTCTATTTTTTTAAAAAATCTGGAATCATTGTAGAATTATGTCGCCAAAGTAGTGAAGTAGATGCTGTTAACATCTAGTACTTGTTATTCTTTAGCAATGTTGTTTATTGTTGATTGGTTTTTATTGGTAATTGTTGTACTGTTTGTGTTGGTTGCATTTACAGGAACGTTAATATTATTAGGTGTTGTTGTTTGCGCTGTTGTCGTAGATCTTGCTGTTGTAGAGTTGCTAGAAATGGTATTTTGTTTATACATCGTTTATGTTGTCTGCTCCGCTGAAGTTATTGCTGAAAATAGTTGAATGTGCGCCGTTTATTGTAGTAGTTTGCTCATGAATAGGGCTACTTTTTTGGAGAATTTTCAAAAGTTGATTTTGTGTTTGTTGAAGTTTTTTAGTAAACAATGAGCTTCCCCAGGCTGTTATGCCATGCCGAAGGTGGGATTCAACCAACAAAAAATATGCTTGCCGTAACACCATATTGTTTGAACGGTAGCTTAAATGGTGTAGCATAAAAGGTGCTTTTCTCAGTTTTTTGCGGATTTCTTCTACATGCTCCATTCATTTAAAATTGTGGTCTACGTACACGCCTTAGTATTTGTAAGTGTTGACGAGATCGATTTTCTTTAGTGAGAACTTCTCGCATCGAAAAGATCTGAAACAAAAAATTTATTGTTTGCAGACGTTGAGAACGCCAGTCACACTTATCGTCGACGGCGGCCAATATTTTCTAAAATTGAAATATTTTTAACAACGACGAAATATTTAAAACAACCTTCGGCTATATCAAATACATAATTTAAAGTGCGACTTTAATGTTTGTTGTTTGCAAAAGAGCTTTGAAAACATTCGTATATTTTATAAAAATGTTTTAAACAAAATAATAAAACAATGAAAAATGTGCCAAGAACAAAATATAACTATTATTATTCTCTGCATTTTGCATTTTTAATTGTTTTTTAGTGTTAAAATTTGTTCTCCCCCATTTTTATACGTGAGTTCAGGGATGATAAATGAGAAAACCAATATCGTATCAACGAACTTTTAAAATCGTACTTTTTCGGCCCCAATAGTACTAATTTTTTTTTTTATTGATAGCACATTATCATTAATTATACATAATAAAAGGGTGGGTAAAATTTTTTCGCTTCGAAAGCACATCGCGATTCTTGTTCTATAAGTCATTTCAAGAAACTTTGCCAAAAAAAACTATAGGTCAAAAATTTATTTCGAGCCCCAAAATATTTAAGAATAGAGGCAAACAAATTGTATATTTTGTCTAGCCAGATTATTATGTGATTTTTAGGGTCTAGAAATTCATTTATTTTTATTTTTGATTGCCGCCAGAGCGCGTTTTCACAAACTTTTTAGAATTTACCGTCTTTTTATGTGGAAAATTGACGAATATTTCTCAAAATGCAGTCTTGAATCCAAGTTATTTTTGGGAATGTGATGGACATTTTGCGTCTAAACTTTCTGTGGTAAAAATAAGGCATACAATCAAACCATTTTTTTTTTTACTCAAAATATATCTATGAAATATACCATTGATTTAAATCTTAATTCATATTCCTTAAAAATTAACGGTTTCTGATATACGGGAGTATGTATTTCTGAAAGTGGTGAATTAAATTTACCAAAAATTCATAACTGGCAATACCCAATCTTTATCTCGATTATTTGGTTATTTTTTTCATTCTCTTCTTTGCAAATTTTACTTTGATCATGCACAAGAATTTTCGAGATGGATTACAAAACCACATTACTTCCTTTTTCTGGCAGCTATCATTGAGTGCAGATCATTTTTAAAGTCGTCTACAATTAAATTGTAATTTGGTCAATATCATAGACATCCTACATATTTTTGAAATTTGTAATAAATTTGTAATTGTAATCATCTACATCACATCCACAGGTAATAAACATTTTTGTGAAATTTTCTTTTGAACTTTATATTTTTTCCTAATTTATTTTGTAAAGTAATTCTGAATTCTTTATTCGAGGTGCTCTACGAACCACAGAAAATATATTCGATAGTGTTTGAGGTAGGAAACCTCGGCTACACATTGATTATTGGCATCCGAGCGTTTCTAAATAGCTGGAGAAATTGGAAGTAGATTCAGGTGCGCTCTAGGCATCAACCAGATCGCCTTCATAATTTCGCCACCTTATATTCGTAAATCCTCCTCTAATCCTCCATTGATTACAGACTTAGAAGTTTTGCTAAAATAAGAAAGTAAAAAGGCCTTTACTTCTTGCAGCCTTTGGTGGTGCTTTTAAAATGGTCATTCAAGAGTGCTATTTCTCATAAATCGCTTTACAAGAAAGTGTACATTAGATCAATTGATAATAACATAAAAATATAAAAAAATAATCTGAATGGAAGAAAAAAACAAAGTAGAAAAATTTAATACAGAAAAAAAAATAGAGAAAAAAGAAATTAAAACCCAATAATTTGCAAATTCCGTAAAGCAAATGAAAGAATTTAAAAGAATGCAACAATCGTGATAAAAAAAAAAATTTACAAGATCAACAACAAAAATGTTAAAAGTTTACTCACTCTCAACTTAAGAAAAAAAAAACTAGAGTAAAAACTTTAAGTTAAAATTTAATTAACATTAATAACATGTGTAAAAATTAGGAGTTTCGTTTGTGTTATAGTTTTTTTTAATAATATCACAATGTTCATTGAAAATTTCTAAAATTGAATAAGTTATCCTAAAAATGAATATAATAGCAAAAGTCATAAAACCCTAACTACTTAAAACTACACTAAAATTCTACCACGCCATCCGTATCCTCAGCTTATATTTAAATAAAAATCATTAAATTTTGATGCCCAAGTTATACTAAACAACACCCCTGGACATCGAATAAGGCCTTCTTCGAACGTCAGACATGTTGGTTAGTTAACTCTTTATACTCAAACACAACCTACTTTCGTTTACAACATAATTTCTTTTGCAACATAATTTTGTGCACAACATAATATTTTTCTTTTTTTTCATGTTTATTATAAATATTTAACAGCAATGTATCAACAATATTAATGTTTGTATGTATTTCGATTTTAACAGAGGTAAGAGCTTTAACTCTGTTAACTACATATACTGTCTTTCGTTAAATATCTCTAGCAACGAATGTGCTCTGAGCGTGGTGATATTGTTGTTACATTGTGTGTAAATCTTTATAAAACAAAATGAGTTTTTTTTGACAAATAAGTAAAATAGCAAATGAAATCAGCAAAACGTAACTAAACATAAAAAAAGGAAAAAATGATAACAAAACAAGATTGATTATCTTGCACCCTACATTAATGCATATTCGGTAGTGCATTTATATCAAAAAAATAAAAAACAAAAAAAAAGAAAAACATATCATTTACACGTGAACATTGTGATAAATATTACCTACCATTGTAGATTTTAGATTTTAATTAAAAAAATTTTCTTTTCCTCAAATGTTACTTATTTAAATTTTCCATATAAAATAATACCATGAATTAAGTTAGTTTTTTTTAACGATATATTATTTTGTTGGGAAGAGGATTTAAATGGGATGAATAAACTATGTATTTTTTGTTCATAATGAATTAAATTAAATTAACAGTGTTTTCTTTGATGATGATGTCGACGATGTTATAAGTGATTAAGGATATCTTAAGTTTGGGTTCTAACGAATATTGGCAAAGTTGGAACATTGGTTTAGGGAGGGTATAGAGCCATCACTGCCTCAATTCTACCATGGCGCAGTCAAACTATTAAGAACAAAGAGATAGGCTTCGTATATTGTTTTTTTATATCTATAGGGCTAATTTGGTTTTATACATAATTTTATTCATAATTTGGTTTTTAGTTTTTTTTATATAAAGTTTTTAGGGAGTCCTCAAATTATTATTGTAATACCCGATTACACCTGAGCGGGAGGGGACACGAATCCCCCCAGCCCGACTGATTAGCTAGCATGTTAAAGGCTCCCTCGTCCCCTCCATCCAGGCAGGTTATCTTTTTCCATTTAATTAGGAGAAACATTACAGGAATACAATTGTAGTGTGGAATGTAAGAAAAGAAAAACTCACTGTTTATTGTTGATGTTTTTGTTTAAACTTTGATATTGTTACAAGTAGAACTGTTGCTTATAACTCTTATACGCTTAACAGTTTTATTTGGTTTAATATATTTAGTTTTTCTTAAAATCTTTTTGGATGAAGTTTCCTGACGATCTGGCCTAAGCAACCAGTGAAATGCGCATAGGAATAGCTTATCCCATCAACAATAAAGTTCAGTGTTCTTATCAAGAATTAATATTGGGAATTAAGCACGACAAACAAAATATCGGATTTTAAACGAAAATAAAATTGTTAAGCATTCTAAAAATATGTGCATACGAGCATCTTCGGATAACAATTTTCAATATGTACTGCAGAAACAGGAAAGGAGTAGGAAATCCGAATATAATAAAATTTAATTAAGCGCTTGTAATATCTCCTTCAAATTAATTCGGAGTAAAATAATAATGGAGTGGGCTCTAGAATGGTTCGAAAAAAAATTTTTTTGTCAGTCCCCCCTAGGATTAAAGATAATGTAAAAACAATTCCAAAAAAATTTTTTTTATTTTTTTGCTACGCCTAGAAATACCACCCTTTTAGTTTTTTGTTCACTGTATCGCCATTTTTAGTCCGATCATACATTTTGTATATCGGTGTTTATGACTCTGTAAGGGCTACATTTCAGACTAATAATAGTTTTTTATACCACTCAAATTTTAGTCATGTCTGTGGTAAATATGTCCATAGGTTTGAAAAATTTTTAAATAGTACCAAATGAGTCACGGGGGTACCAGCGTACTTTTTAGTTTAGAATTGTACCAAAAAAAGTACCAACTTTATCAACCCTGCGTGAGTTTATTTGAAAGTTCAAAGCGGGAACTTTTCTCACAAAAATGTTACAGACACACTTTTTCTGTAAACCGGCGAGAAATTATCTTACGTGACAGCTAGTACTCAGCAAAAAAAGTTACAGACACAGTTAAGTGAGAAAATCAGCTGTTTGTTTCATTATATGGCATTTTTGTTTCATTTCACACATTTCAATCAATCGAGTTTCCCGACGCGAGAGTTACAGAGCATGGGTACTAGTCACTCTAATGCCGACGGGGAGAAAAACAATTTTATAGTGTAAAATACATACCTGGACTTACGGATAAACAGAACATCAAAGATACAATAGAGAAGAAAAACATATGGTTTGCTTACAAACCTAACAAAACTTTAAGCACAATATTTACAAACATATAAACAACAATAAATAAACAACAACAAAGCTGTTGTTTACGAAATACCATGTAAAGCTGGGATCACACGATTGCCGCAAATGCACCAATATTGCACAATTTTGATTGTGCTTTATTGACGCACAATAATGAAATTGCACCAACCAAATATTCTGAAATCACACTATTGCCCTGTTTTATACAAATTTAATTGCCGCTAGTTGGTACAAAGTGAAATGGGTACAATAATTGCCGCAGCACAGTCACACGATTGTTCTTACTTGACAACTGTGAAAACAGCTGTTGTGGTAGCTTTTTCATTTGTTTGGAAGTTCTAGTTGATATATGTCCATTAAAAACGAAAAATTTGTTCATATAGGTACCTACTATACAATTTTTTGTTGAATAGTTTTATTTTAAACATTTTAAGAAACATTTATGAAATTCCAAAAATGAACAGCCTGTTCAACAATTTCGAATGTTAACGTAATAGAAAATTTGTATGAAATAATATTATTTAAATATCAGTAACTTTATTAATTTAACTACCGATATCGTTTAGTTAAGAGAAGTCTCGGCTTCTTTAACAAATTTTTTATTTTCGTTTTTAAGTAATGAAATATTTTCTTTAAGAAATATCAATGAAAAATATTCGTAAAAGAGTAAAAGAAAAGTTTTATTAAATATCTTTAATAAAAAAATTCGCCCTTAACAGATACATAGTATGCTTGAGAACATACATATGGGCATTTCCCCAGAATGGTCTACCAGGATGAAAAAATAAAATGTTGATTATCATCGCCTTTTATTGCTTTTTATTATAAAAAAAGTCTTTGTTCTTATAAAAGAATGGTTTCATAGCATATCTCAGCTGTTTTACATTTTTATATACTTATTTTACATGCAAAAAATATGTTATGTTTACACTCTTTTTTCATAATCTCTCCATTACAATCAATTGTAAAAGGAGTATTAATTTTTTTGTTAAGGACATTTTAAGACATTTATTGGGAAATGCGTGGTGATAATAATAAAAAAAAACATATGGAAAAATCGTACGTTCGCGATCCGTACGTTCGCGACCGGTAAATAAGCCAATTAAATAGAAACCAAGAGAGATATTTTATTTTGTAAATACTGGATGGAGACATACATTAATACACTTTTAAAATAAATTAATCACTTTTGTATATTCCGTTTCATTACGCAGATTTTTACATTTCACTACTGTCAGCCAAAGTTGACTTCTATTTTGCGTACGTTCGTGACCACACGTTTATAACTCTTATTATGAAAACTTAAACTCGATGAAATCCATCTTTTGTACTAAACATAGAGCTACCCAAATGCTATCGAATCGAAAAAAAATGCTAGGAAAAGTTTTGTTTTCTATATTATGTGTACATCAAAAGCGTATGAACGTACGTTCGTGACCCCAGGAAATGCCCATATGTATTTGTTAATAGCAAAAATTAAAATGCATAATAAATATATACGTATTTATCTTTATTATTTACTAAAGGAAACACAAAAACGTAAAATTTATTAAAAAAAGACAAATATTGGCGCGTATTGTGTTGTTTGATTGCCGCACAAGAAGGCAATAAATATTGGTGCATTTTTGTTATTTTATTGGCGCGCGATTGCATAGCAAACAGTCACACGATTGCCGACCCAGGGTTGCATTTGATTGGTAAAAGTAAGCACAATATTGTCCTCGATTGGTACAAGAGCTAATTGGTTGTGCAGTCACACGATTGGGGTATTAAAAAGTGTGAAAATTGGTGCATTGCGGCAATCGTGTGATCCCAGCTTAAGGGGGAAAAAAGATCAAGGCTGCGATTTGATTTATATTGGTACCACAAAGAAAACATTGGAAACAAGAATAATAAACAAATTGAAGGAAAGTACGGCTTTAGCCCAACACATAAAAAATACAAATCATACGGCAGATTTTGACAAAGTACGAATATTGGATAGAGAAAAAATCGAAAGGAAAAGATTCACAATAGAGACGTTAAGGATACAACAGAAAATAAAAAAGACAATCAACTCAAAAGAAGACACACAAAAGATAAATGCCAGTTACTGTGTTGCAATATCTAACCTGTGATAAAAATTTTAAGTTTGTTTAATTAAATTTCATGTTTAATGTTTTTATGTTTGTCTACAACAAATTATTGTTCAATGTAATAAAAAATTAATTTCTCTTTTTGTAAGTAATAATTAATTGTTGAAAAATGTTTGTTGTAATTATATTGTTTAATATATTTTCTTTAATTTAAATAGACGAATCCGTTGATAAAGTGAACATAACATTCACGAAACGTTGGGAAAATATGGATTAAATGCATTTTTAATTACATATAGAACTTTAGGCCAGTGATTCGGATTGTTATTTCAATATAAATGACATTTTGCTCTAACTTTACTGCAATGTTAAATTAACATGAATTATAGTTATTTTAAAAGAAAACAATGTTGTTCGAAGCAAAATCACTACCGAAAACGGTTAAATCAACCTTGTTTTCGACGATTTTACATAGATTTTTTTTTTTTATTAGCTTTTATTTTTGTTCTCAATTGAAAAACATTTCAAAACATTTCACGTACAAAAGGGGATTTCCCCGAAAAAAAAGAGGAAAGTAAAACATATAAACCAGCTAAACAAGCAAAAGAAAACGAAATAAACAAACAAAATCAACAAAACAAGCAAACCACTTCGAGTAGGTTAAGGTGTGAGTAGAGAGTAGGTGAGTTTTGATCCGATTTAAATACATAAATTCGTTTTAATATGAACATAGGATTGCCAGATCCCAAGAGCTAAAGAACTGGACAAATGAAAAAAATTCACCTGGATTTTGGAAAAATAAATGGACAGTTTAACCCTTAGATGTCTTTCATGGTCTGACCAGACCATATTTGACTTACATATGGGCATATCCATGTCATCGTTCGTGACATTTGTACGCCTTCAGAGCGATAGATATTTTGTAAAAAAAGTAGTAACTGGAAAATTTTTTTATAATTATGTTTCATTTAGAGGGAACTTTATATGAAAAAAAAATTCTCAAATTCGGAACCTTGTTGTCCAAAATATTGGGCAAAATAAGTGCATATCGTACGTGACATAAAACGGAAGTGATATTTGGGTGAATGTAAAATAATACGAAAATCTGCGAATTGTGTTAGGTTTTTCTCCTGTTTTTAATTTCATACATTAAACCACATATTTTTTTTTTATAATCCGTAATTGGAAAAAAAATTTTTTTTGGATGGTTTTATAATGAACCAAATGTAATATCGTTCTTGACACACCGTACGTGACAGATTTTTCTCTTATAGTATTTGCAAAGTATGAAATAAATTTTTTGTAAATATATGTATATTAAAACTTAAAGCAAACAATTAAGAAAGTATAGACGGGCAAGCCAGACCATATGATACCCTACACCATTATATTTAAAAACAATTTTTTGAGTTGGTACCCTATTTGGGAGCCATGGCCAATCAAGGTCCCCAAAACAGAATTATGCTATGAGGTTAAGAATTATATAAAAGTTATTTGTGCCGAATATTATTTAGTTGTCTTCATCTATATGAGATTTGTTTGCCCCTAACCGATTTAAAGAAGGGGGTTTATTTGGGACCTATGGTTAATTTTGGATCTAACATCACAACATTATGTCATGGCATAGTACCTATCGTAAAATTCATTGTCGCCAATTTTTATGTATATACCAACATTTTTAAGGAAATGGCATTAAAATCTATTTTCGGGAGTAGTACTTGTATGGGAGCTATGGTCAAATATGGACCGATTCCAATAAAATTTGGTAACATGATATTAATTGTAATAAAATAAGGTTTGACCAAATTTTAACTCAATACAAACATAAAAAGATGACGCATTTAGTTGCATTTTAGTACTTATAATATCGTACGTGACGAACTTTAAAAGCTTATAAAATTTTTATTATACCAATTTAAAAAAAAAAATTTCGATCAATATTATTTTGCAACAAATATCTTGCTTTGAACTTTTATTTTGGTACTCCTAAGACTGATCAATTTCAAATGATAAAGACAAATGATGTTTTTGCACCACGTACGTGACTTCAGAATAGCATCGAAAAAAAAACACAAAAATATACCGCTAATCGAACTATGGCCCTTATTACGGTTTACAACTCAACTCAGTTGAGTTGTAATTTCTAAATTTTTGTATTATGGTTTACAACTTTGCTATATTGCTGTGAACAAAAACATAACAAAAATTACAACTGATCACAACCAGTTGACTTAATTACAACTCAACTGAGTTGAGTTGTAACCCGTAATAGGGGCCTATATATTTGGTCTTTCCTCGTGGATATTGTTCATTGTTGTTGTAACATTAAATTCATAGCATAATTCCAGGGTTGCCAGTATCTGTATTTATTCGGCAGAATATTGAAAATTGTTAATTGCAGTTACTAAAAATGAATTAATGAGAAAGTGAGTTAAAACTTTTATTTTTTGCTTTTTAGAAATTGTAATAAGCTATAAATAGCTCGGCATAGTAAAGTTTGAGTGTTTTTTTCCTTTCTCACATATTTGAACAAAAGTTTCAAGCGTTTTAATTTTTTGAGTCGCGGTTGACATTCTAATGGAATATGCAATATCTTTTTTTGTTGCTAATGTTTTAAGAATGGCTATGAATTCTATATGTTAGTTGTCGTGAATCGAATAAAACAATTTTGGAATCATGAAAATGTTGGCTAAGCGCACCTTATGGTCTAGCTGAATCACAGGTACCTTTAAAATACATTACAGGGCCATAATACTAACTCGCAATCCGAGAATGTACAAGCGATACCGTACCCGTCAAGTTCAACTTATTACCGTCCGTTGTGCGTTATTTGTTAAACCAAAATCAAAGCTCAAAGAAAAACTCGTTTTTGCTGAGGTAACTGCAACAAAGCTATTTGTCTTAAACATGGCGGAGAAACAAAAACGTATACATATTTTCAATGATTGTTTAAGAGAATAATTTTAATTTTTATAATTATATTAAAAAAGACTGATTTATTTTAAATAAACACAAAATAAATAAAAAAAATTTTTTAATTTACTTATTTGGCTGGGGTTTGCAATCTTGGTCTGGACAGACCATGTGGTGCACTTAGTGGTACTAAGGTTACAGAACATCAAAGGGTTAAAAATGCACCAATAGCTCAAATATACAATTTTATTCAAATTTTTTTCGACTGTGCCGAAATTTTTATACCCTTGACCATGGCTTTTTATTTAGCTAATTTTTAAAACCAGACGAATCTTAATATTAAAGAATTTCTTTTTTAAATGGACAAATTTTATTTTAGCTTTACAGGACCCAAAAAACTGGACAATCCAGGCCGACTGGCAACCCAATATGAACCCAATTGAAATGTTACCCCGGGTCTCCACGTAGCAATATTTATTGCGGCAAACGTCAAATTTGATTGCTTCATAAAATTTGCGACGTATAGACCGCATATTACCATGGGTGGCAATCCATTGCGCAATGATTGCTCTTTTTATTGCTTGAGCAATTATTGCTTAGCAATTATTGCTTAGCAATCTGCTGTCAAATCAGTTGTAATTTATCTGACATTTCATTTCTCTGTACGGTTGGTTATTTATTAGTGTGTTTATTTATTAAAAAAGCAAGTGAAAAAATACTTCAACAAAATGCAGAAAAAGATTTTATATATTATATTTTTAAATAAACGTCAATATCAACAAAAGCAAACGACGAATTTGTTTTTTTTTTTGTATATTTTTATTTGCTGAATAGAACAATACAAGTTTTAGGTTTTTTTCATACGCAAATAAACAAAAAAGCAATACAAAACACAGCTACGACAATTACAATTAATTATTTTATTGATTTAATTAATTAATTTAAAAAAGAAAATTTAACAATCACTTCAAAACACAACATAAAACATTTGTTATAAATACAGCCACAAAACTTTATACAACTACTCGAGGTGAAAATTGCAAATTTATGGCAAAGCAATAACAAGTGTTCTCCAGCAATATAATCAGCAATCATTGCACCATTGTTCTGTCATTGTTCTGCCGACGTTATTGCTTGTACTTAGCAATAAAAATTGCTACGTGGAGACCCAGCGTTAAGAATTATGACTTGTCAGTTCAATAAAACTGCAACTTTACCTTTTTGCATCACTTACTCCTAAATTTAATTTTTTGAGTTATGACGAGGTTGCAGCAAATGAGCGATATATATACTTATATATGGGCATTTCCATTTTGACGTGTCGTGATATTCGTACCACAAAATGTAAAAACATTAAAGGAAGAAGTCAAATTTGTAAAAAGGGTTTGTATATATATAAAGTTAAGTAGTAGCACTATATTCAGAAAAAAATTACAGCAATCGACGGTAAGGATTTGCAGATATAAGCAAAAATATGCGCTGGCGGGACGTTAAAAAAACGGATGTGGATTTTGACTTGCATTACAAAATTTAATAAGACTGCGAATGGAGCAAGACGTTTTGAATAAAACCTTTTTAGTAAGCTTTGGACTTATATAGATTTCTTATTCAAGCTATTAGAATTAGAAATATTTGCTCGTTTAAAGGCACATATGGGCATTTTTTTAATGTAACGCCAGAATGCAAATAAGGTTGTATTTTAGGACCATGTTGTTCAACCGTATCCCTTTTGTTATTAAATGTAAAGCTAGTTGCGCTTTACACCACAATATAAAAAAGTAAACTATACATATGAGCATTTCCATCATGTCGAACGTGATCATCGTACACATTTAAAGTTAAAAAAAAAGTCAAAATAAAACGTATATAGTATAACCCGGTTAATTACCCCACGCTTAAATGCCTTTCACGCTTATTTACCTCGAGTTTTAAATCCCCGATTTTTTTCTTCCATTTTTTAGACAAAAATCCACGTTTAATTGCCATACGCTTAATTACCCGATTCGGATAATTGCCTTAAAAATTTAACTCCCAAAACAAAATTATACCTAAATTTCATTCGTTTAATTGCCTCAGTACTATTTGACAAAAACACAGCAAGTAATGTAACCAAGTTTTACATGTTAACAATTTGAAAATATCCACTAAAATTTTTTTAAAAAAATATGCCTAAAAAACAAAATGTGGCTTGATTAAAAGCAAAATATTCAACAAATTAATATTTGCATTAAAAGTTATGTTATGCGATCAAGATTCATATAAGAGTTATATATTATCTAGATGCACCAAAATTTATAAGATATTTTGTCTTAAAGAGATTAAACTTTGAAGTTTGCATGGGGACTATGTTTCGTTTTTATGACAATTAAACGTATTTACCCAATTTTATCAAATTATCTAAAAACTGCTACCTTAACTTTTCGTACAAGGTTTACATGGACATACAACCAGCAAGATGGATGGACGGACGGACGGACACGAAAAGATTACCTAAACAAGTGTTTCTGATTTGATCGTTTACTAAACGATGCGTCTAGGTTTCTATGTTATAAGTTGCGAAAAACATTTATCTTCAACAAAAACTTGCTATGGCTTAAAATTGTACAGTGAAAATTTAATGTAGGTGGCGAAATTAAGGCAACAGAAAACTCATCTGTTAACCAGATTTTTAAGCAATTTTTTTATTTTTTTTTTTAAAACTTAAAATATGTGTGCAATAAAAATGCAGCAATGGCTACAATATGGAAATTATTTACAAACAAATCGATACCAAAATTCATTAAAAGCTCTAAACGCATAAATATATTGTTTCTGCTTTCATTGGTCGCACAAAAAAAACCATGCAATTGCATATTTACGTCTTCCATGTGCAGTAGTAGGATATGGATATCTCAGAAAGCACTACAGACAAAATTTAAGACAACAAATCCCATTGTTTTTTATTGCTATCTCTTAATATTAAGCTGATACATGTAAAAATTCTTTTCTTAAATTTTTTCATACATCAAAGTTAAGTTATCTTGTAAATAAATACGTCTAATTACCTCACTGAGGTATTTAAACGAATTCGCTTAATTACCTCAATGAGGTAGTTAACCGCATTCTTATTATTACCTCAACGAGGTAGTTAAGCGTATTCGTTTAAATGCTTACCCCGCATAATTACCCAAAAATATTGGCATTTTTGTCGAGGTAATTATCCGTGGAATACTGTATTTATTTTGGCAATAGATTCAAGTTATAGCTTCTAATTAGCCCAATAATTGGTGCTATTGTTCATTTTGATAAATTTTTTCGTTTTCAAGAAAATTGCAAAAAACAAGGCATTTGCACGTGACGAAAACAGAAGTTGTTTTTGTGGCCATTTTTTCGAATGCCGATTTCAGCGAAACCTGAGGCAATATTTGAATGCAAAAAATTGTAGAATGTTATGCACTCATATCTCTTAAATATGGCTGTCATTTTAAATAAAAATAACTAACATCACTATTATTAGAATACACATTTATAATTTGAAAGATGGCTTAAGAAACTTATTGACAGAAGAAGATTACAACGGATTCATGGACAAACAGAAAAATAGACTAAATTACTTGAATAAGAATATTAAAGATGTACAAAAACAAAAATTTGACACACTGAAAGAAAAACAGTTAAAAACACATGGTTTTAAATTCAACGACGACTGGTTTGAAAATAAAACGAGTATTGGGATACCTACGGAGTCAAAATGGATATTATCGTTAGGAAAGAAATTTGCTCTTCCTGTGAACAAAGGCAATTTTTCCCCTCTCCATACTATAGCGGACATAGACCAATGTATTCAAACAATAGGGGACAATGGAGAGAAAGAAAAGGAAATAGCAAGAACAAAACTGGCAATTGAAGTGACACGATTCAAAAGAAATATGAGAAACACACCGAAAGAAAAATTTATATGAACGACCTACAGAAAGACAAAAGACTTTCTAAGCAGAAACAAGAATATGATTATAGTTCAGGCTGACAAAGGCAACAAAACGGTAGCAATATACAAAAACGACTATGAAAGAAAAATGGAGGAACTATTGGATGATTAAAACACATATCGTTAACTTAGAATTGACCCAACATCAAGACTACAAAGAGAAAACAACAAAATGATTACAGACCTTTTTAACAGCCAATGCATAAATGAATGGCAGAAAAAACAACTTATTTGTACAGCTGGAATAGCTCCTAGAATTTATGGTCTACCTAAGATACACAAAACAGGGACACCCTTAAGACCTATAGTTTCGTCTATACAGGCTCCTTGCTATGGACTCTCCAAACACATAGGTAAAATTTAAAAAAACATAGTTTCTAAAGATTTTAACATAAAAAATTCGAACGATCTGAGAGAACTTAAGGACATCACTCTCAATGATGGAGAGATTCTAATTTCACTAGACGTCATATCTTTTACTAATATACCTATCAACAAAGCAATTAACATTATTATCAAAAAATGGAAAATGATAGAGAAACATACAAAAATGTCAAAGCCAACATTTATTAAGATCCTTCGATTTTGCATTATAGAAAACAACTATTTCATTTACGATAAGGACATTTATAGTCAAATTTTTGGAAGGCCAATGGGTAATCCTTTTTCTCCTACAATTGCGGATATAATATTAGACGACTTACTAGATGAAACCCTCACAAAGTTAAAAAACAACAATGTAGAAATTAAATACATAAGGAAATATGTAGATGACATACTGGCCAAAGTTAAAGTGGACGACAAAGAAGAAATTCTGAAAAATTTCAACAACTATAATAAAAAAATACAATTCACCATGGAAATTGAAACCAATAACTCTATAGCATACTTAGACACCAAACTATATAGAGAAAACAACAAAATAATCTTCAATTGGTACAAAAAAGACATTGCATCTGGAAGAATGATAAATTTCAACTCGACACAACCTAAAAGTCAAATAATTAATACGGCAAAAAATTTCATCGCCAGGGTGATAAAAACAAGTGACGAACAATTTCATAAAGAGAATATTGTACACATCAAAAACACCTTAACAAATAATAATTTTCCAACAAAATTAACGAACACACTTATAGATGAAATGATTAGAAAATTAAAGAACAAAAATGACATAAATGAAAACTTAAACAATAATAAAGAACAAAACATTTTCTTCAGTGTACCATACATCCCTGGACTAACAGATAATAAAAACATAAGAAATGCAATTGAAAACATAAACTTTGCCTACAAAGCCAATACAACATTAAACACAATATTTACAAAAACAAAAACCATTATTAGTAAACAAAAATAAAACAATGTGGTATACGAAATACAATGCAAGGGAAACGAAAATAACAAATGCGACAAGATTTACATAGGAACAACAAAACGAAACTTGGAAACGAGAATAAAGGAACACAAAAATGACATCGAAAAACAAAAACATTCAACAGCCTTGGCACAACATATATTTGAAAACAACCACACAGCTGACTTCGACAATATACGAATTTTAGACAAGGAAAAAACAGAAAGGAAAATATATACATTGGAGAGCCTACGAATCCAACAGAAGAGAGAAAAAACAATGAACATGAAAGCAGATACAGACAAAATAAGCGCAAGTTACAGAGTGGCAATAGGATAATTTATTAACGACCAAGTTTAAATTACACAAATTAAAATTAAAATAATGTCAATAACAAATTTAATAATTAAAAATTATTTCGTTTACTCATATTTTATCTAATGTAATATATACACACTTAAAAAGAAAGTAAGTAAAAATACAATTATATAAAAAAATGTTTGTAATAATGTTATTAATAAAAATATTTAAATAGATGTTCCCCTGAAGAAGTCAACAAAAAATTGACGAAACGTTGGGAAAAAATGTAATTAAATGTGTTTTTAATTTACAATGAAAAAATTTATGCCCTATTAGCTTACTTATATATCTTAAACTTCAAAAATAATGTATACTTTTTTTATTTAGCTTTAATCGCTGTCGCACGTGATCTGTCGCACATGACATTTTTTTCCATCATGATATATATGTTGATTAGACCAGGTCGACCTCCATACAAAAAAAAAAGTTGTGCCAGTCACCCCTAGAATGAAAGATATGTCAATGAAGTTTCTAAAACAGGAATAATTTTTCTTTGCCATGCCCTAAATTACAGCCCTTTTTGTTAAATATACATATATAGCATCGTCATTTAAAGTCTAATCTCATCGTATCGTATATCATCGTTAATGGCTAGAATATGGCTTTATTTTTGAATTTAGTGCTTCTTTTTGCTCATCTAGATTTAAATGATTGAAATATTTATATTAACATAAATAAATCATTTACATATATAAAAAATTATTTTCAAATTATTAATTTTCACACTTACGATGTCGCACGTGAACAACTTTATATAAGTACCAAGATCACAAATCTTGCTATTTTACAGAAATTTTTTTTTATTTTAATATTATAAAAAATCTCTGTTTGGCCCGGTAATTTGATGAGCTTTCTACTTTTACCTTCGACGCATTGATAGAAAATGATGTTTTTCAATGTCGCACATGACATCCAAATATGAGATAATACAAAGAAAAAAATTACTGTTATTTGTAATCGCATAGTTTCTTGTGCATTCTATTTTGACTCTTTGTACCTTCCGAAAGGTTTTAGAGAGAAAAAGTCAATGCATAATGTCTCTCTTAAAGAACTGTTATCATAGCAAAACGTACAATAGAAATATCCAAATAAGAAAAGTTGCACTTGTTCCACTTTGCATTCATAAATCTTCAAATGGGTTATAAATAAATATAAAATTTTTTTACTTTTATTAAATTTGATTGTTTTCCTGTTAAAATATGATAAAACAAAGTCTTTTGAAGAACTTATAATTTTTTTGTTGCGGTGGACCTTTCGGTGGAAATGCCCATATACAATTTTTTGAGAAATAATTTAAATTATTTCTGGCGTTACGTTACAAAAAGTAGACTTTTCGCTGGAATTGCCCATATATATTAGGGCGGGTTAATTTTTATTTTTTTTTTTTTTTGATGAAGCGTATAGCAAAAACGTAATCTATAGGTGATTCTGAGAAATTTTGCTCAGGAGGCCATAGCTCTTTGGAGCCCCCCAAAATTTCAAAATAGATATTTTTCCATATTTTAATAAATTCTGGGGCCTAATTACCGCATTCGATATCGAGTAAGCTATCATATCGAGTAAACTATCGTATTTTCCTGCATACGATAGACACTGACGTATCGAATGAAAACTAGAGAGATGTAATGTCTTTGGTTACTCGATATTGAATGCTATCATCTCAAATTACGATACACTGCATAGCCGGCCTTCGGCCGGGCGCAATATTTTCTCCTCTATGGTAGAACAAGTACCGGTTACGCTAAGTATAGCTTCTAAAATCTGCCTTGCTTTCGAACGAAGGCCGAATACGCAGAGAAGCCGGTGTTTGTTATACCATAGAGTAGAAAATCCTTGCGCCCGGCTGAAGGCCGGCTATGCAAAGAAGTTTTAGTTAGCGAAGCCGGTCTTTGTTATACCATAGAGGAGAAAATCCTTGCACCCGGCCGAAGTCCGGCTATGCAGAGAAGCTTTAGGTAGCGAAGCCGGTCTTTGTTGTACCATAGAGTAGAAAATCCTTGCTCCCGGCCGAAGGCCGGCTATGCAGAGAAGCTTTAGTTAGCGAAGCCGGTCTCTGTTATACCATAGAGGAGAAAATCCTTGCTCCCGGTCTTTGTTACACCATAGAGGAGAAAATCCTTGCGTCCAAAAGTGTTTTCCTTATATCTTTTATAAAAACACCCAGAGAAAACCAACAAAACAATTTTTAAATAAATTGCAATTACATGAAAAGAAAAAAATTTAAATGGGTAATAAGGCCATATATGGCTTTATTTCCTATGGCTTTACTGCACGGCGTCAACATGGAAGCATTTTTCAAAGTTTAATTTAAGCTTATTACGTTTACACCATCTAACAAGCTTATTTAAATCACTCTGTAAACTTAATACATCAGCCGCCGAATCAACCTTTAAGAAAATTTTCAGATCATCAGCATATAAAAGAAATTTAGATTTATTGAAACAAGAAATTATATCATTGATAAATAAATTGAAAAATAATGGCCCTAATATAATTCCCTGAGGTACACCAGAAATTTGAACATAAGGATGAGATTCATAGCCTTCAATCACAACCTTACACATTCTGCCAAATAAATAAGATTTTATCCAGTCTAAAAAATTAGAATGGAAGCCAAATTGCCTTAGTTTTAACAAAAGGACAGAGTGAGACCATTTATCAAACGCCTTTGAAAAATCGGTGTAGATAACTTCCACTTGACTATTATGCTCAATAGCATCAAGACAATATTCACTAAAGACAATTAAATTTGATATCGTTGATCTGCCGGCAAAAAAAAACCATGCTGGTTAGGGATAATCCATGATTTGGTAAGAAAAAATAATTTTTTGTATATAATACGTTCAAATAATTTGGAAACAGATGATAATTTAGATATAGGTCTGTAACATGTAACATCATCCCTCTTTTAATGACAATTAAAAATGTAGGTAAGCACTAACGACAACGAAGCAATACATTTTTTCAATAAATGAGTGCAAATGCCATCAACATCCAATTTAGTAGAATTTTTCATTTCAAGAATAGCATTCTTCACATCAATCTCAGAAATGGGCATAGACCCTATATTCAGTTTATCAACCGAACAAAGGGTATTATTGTTAACTTGATTGAGAGTTTCAAAGTAAGATTTAAAATATGATGCAAACATATTTATTAACCGAATCTACGCAAGAATAAGCAATATTGGCTCCATATTTCATTGTTTGAGGAATATTTGAAGACTGGCTTTTAGATCTAACAAAGTTCCAGAAAGCTTTTGGGTTACCTTTAATTTCCTGCTCTTTTTCCAACAGAAATTGCTTATAGAGAAATGTATTCAAAAAATTTAATTTACGCTGATAGTAGATAAAAAAATATTTTAATTCAGAATCACCCAGATCTAAAAATCGTTTATGATATTTATTGCGAAGATTTTTAAGTTTCTTTAAACCACTAGTATACCATGGAAGCTTATACGGCTTATGGCCATTTTCTCAATGTATCGACAAACTGTCTGTTACTTAATGTCAACATAAATTTATTGGACCGATAAACTGTCCGTTAACGATTTTGGGTTTCTCAATATACCGACAAAAAACAAAGTTTTCAGCTGGCAACGCCACTCAAAATACATGTAAAAGATGGGAGTCAGCTGATTGAATTTATCTGTACGGCAAATAAAAGGAAAATAAATAATTGGCAGATGAGTGCCGGTTAGCTTTGCGATTAAAACGAATGTGCAGTTTTTCGTTGGGAAAAACGATAATCGCCTAATGAGAAAATGGCCATTAGACTTTTTAATTGGAATTTTACTAGCACATACAGCAAGAACATTATTTAAAAATATTTCATAACATTCTGATACTTTAAGTTCAGAAAATAAATCAATCCAGTCAATTGATTCAAATATAGAATTAAGCACATCAAAATTACACATATTAAAATTTAAACGATCCAGTATAACATTGCTGGTATCAATAAATTTACTTTATAAAACTACCAATTTCAATTAATAAGGGTATATGATGAACATTAGGTGGTGAAATAGAAATATGTAAGTGATTTTGTAATTTGAAATTTAGAATTATATGGAAGAAAAACTAGATCCAAAAAATGATTTAATTGATTAGCAAAATTATTAATTTGAACAAGATCTAGGGTAGCCAGATTTTAAATTCGGAAAAACAGTACATTGAATACAAAAAAACAGTACAATCAAGAAAAAAACAGTACATTTTTTTGACGAAAACTTAACCATTTGTTTTAATTAGTAACCCCCAATTTCACAAAGTTAAACTTTAATTAACTATCAGTTCAAGCTGTCAAAACATATTGTAAGCTGGAAGTTAAAGTAATAGTTTGTTTTATTTGAACTTGGTGAAATTGGGGTAAATATTTTAAACTTTTGATTGAATATACAACAACAATTATATAAAGAAATATACTTAAAATGTGTAACGTTTCATAAATATATGAAATTACTCCATGTGCGTTTAAAAAGTAAACACCACAAACGAAGCATTTGGCCAGGAAAACGATAACATTGCTGTAAGCCATATAAGAAAGGAGAAAATCCTTACTTAGCTCAAAGTAATTAACTCATTGATTGTGTAAGTACGATTTTTTTTAAACATATTTGTATTTAAAGCAATTTTCACTACACACATAGTTGCACAAATCATTTAGAATTTGAGAAAATGTTTGTTTCCTAAATTAATTTTCCAATTTTAAACAATTTTTAAATTATTTACGGCTAATTTTACCAAGTTCAGCTATAATTAACTATTACTAAAACAATAGGTTTTTTGGCTTTTATAATGAAAGTTAATTAAACCTGAACTTGGTGAAATTGGTCATTAATCTCTAAAATCCAAAAAAAAAAAACATAGTTTGGTTAATTTTTATTTCACAAAATCTGCAAATATTTAAAATCAAGTGAAATTGAAAACGATGAATATTTTCAATAAATTTTTTGTAAAAATTAACTTATCATATTCTTATTTCAGTAGTTTAGGTAAAGAAAAGTGGTCCCCAAAGGTATTAGGTATTTTTATAAATTTTGAACACGGAGAATTTTCCAAATTTGTTTGTTTTCAATTTCACGTGATTCTAAAAATAAACGATAATTGTGTTGGAGTAAGTATTTTTTTAGTACTTAAAAAAAATTTAGATTTTATTTTTGTCTTTCTCAGGTGTAGAAAGGGAAAGACTATTGGAAGAGGTAGCCATAAAATCATAACATCATGAAAATATACCACTGCTACGAGCCACCCATTATAATTTAGATTTCTACTGTGTATTTATGAGAAAACAATGACCACAGCGTAAAAGCTCTTATTATTTTAGAACTTTTTTTTTAACACAACATAATTTTTGTAAGCCAGTACTGTTAAATATAGACTGAGCAAAAAAAAAAAACAGTACAAAAAACTGTACAAAGTGTAAAAAACAGTACATTTGCGTACTGTTCTAGGAGTTGTGCATAAAACAGTACAATTGCAAAAAATCAGTACATGTACTGCTTAAAACAGTACGTATGGCAACCCTAACAAGATCTAAGGACATTAAGCTGTCAATAAAGTTTATTTCATGAGCCTGATTAACATTATAAGGAGATAAAAATACATTATCAGCAAATGTAGACCAAAACAGATTTCTAAGATTAAAATCACCTAATACACATAAATAATCATTTACTGCTAATTTTTCACCCAGAGACACAATATAGGAGGCATTTTAGAATAAATTTAAATTAACGCCAGAAATAGAAACAATTAATTGATCTAATAATCCGCCATCATAGTTAATAGTACATATATACGATTTTAAGCTACTTTTGACTGCAACTAACACCCCACCGCCTAAATAAAGACCAGTACATTGAGCATCTCTATCCTTACGATAAATGTTATATAGCTTAGTATCAAAAAATTCAGCATCGAAAAAATCTTTGTTTATCCAAGTTTCAACTAGCACGATTACATCAAAGGCGCATTGGGATGAAAAATCATAGATCATTTTAGATTTGGTTCTCATTCCTGACAAATTCTGATAATATATTTTAAAATCTGATTCAGAATTTATTATATTTGAACTGGAGGTGGATCTTTTCTGGGAAAATTTACAAACGGACGAATTTTAATATCTGCTGGCCAAATGTCTGGCTTTAAAAGGTCATTATAAAAGCGGTGGGAGATACCAAGTTTTAAGTTAATTATTTTTAATTGGCTCACATCAGTATTCTTTTTAATAAGATTATAGCATAGCATATGATTTTTATTTATACCCGTAACTTTCTCTACGTAGCTTATAATTTGATCACTAGACACCGTTGGTTTAAACGATGATAAATGAATCCATTTCTTTTGAGCAGTGACATCTAACTCATCCGATACCTTCGCCCCATAAACAACAAGGCCTTTCCTCTTATTACGCCTCTTAACACTCATCCAATCTGACGACTCCTTGGTATTTAAACAAGGATTATTCTCTGCAGTAACTAACGAAACAGAAGGTACAGAGGGAGCACACAAAACTATATGATTGTTTTGTGCATTTGTAACAACTGCACACTGATTTTGAGAAGCAACAACAACGGCATTTTTAACTTGATTTGCATTTTGTACAGCAGCGACAACATCTACACTCATAAAATTATGGTTGTTGGTAGACTCTTTTGGATTAGCAGACAAAACAGTTTGTTTGTTATGTTCATTTGTAACAACAATTTCACTATGACTTTGAGTAGCAGCTAAATTAGGATTATTAGTAGGCTCTCTTCGTTTAGCAACAGCACTTTTACTGTTAAACGCAGTATTCTGAAGGTTATTTTTGAATTCCTTTTCACTGTTTTTAGAAAACTTAACGAATTCTTCTCTTAAAATATTCAACTCATTTTTAAATGATGACGTAAGCATTTCTTTTAACTCTCTCACTTCACTTGTCAACGATGAAATATGCGAAATAAGATTTGAAGTCACATTAAGACAATCACAGCAATTAAACACAACATTTTTATTTGCAATAAATAATCCAATACATTTATCATCAATATTGCCACAAAAAAAGTGATATTTAGCCCAACACAAATGGCAGGAAATAAAATTGTTTTTAAGCGATTTAAAACACTTAGCGCACAGAGTATTAGGTGGAGGATCCATCAAAAACACGTCTGATCAATACAAGAGACTAGACTAGACTATTTGGCCCTAAAAGTCGCTCAAAATTAATTTTTTTTTATATTAGTCTAGGATCACACTATGAAAGTTTTCTTATAGAAAGTCTGAGTTTATGGGTGAGAGAGGAGAGAAAAAAGCATGTTCTCTTCCCCTCTCACCAATAAACTCAATCTTTCTGAAAGAAAACTTTCATTATTTTTGTCAGGGCTTTTGGTTTGGCCAAGGACCTGTTTTCCGAAAATACGTCTCATAGGGTAAATGTTAATCTGAATGAGATAGAAACCGATGACAATATACACATTCTGGATAGTGATCAGAGGGCAAGGTTAGAAATAGCTATTAATGCCTTCCCGTCCTTTTCCAAGGAGGGTCTTGAAAGAACAACACTGGTGTCCCATGTTATTGACACGTCAGATAGTAAACCCATTAAGCAAAGACATTTCGCAGTTTTTCCTGCGATTAAGCGACTGTTATTTGAGGAAGTAGATCGTGTGCTCAAGCTTGGGGTAATAGAAGAATCGCAAAGTCCTTGGTCGTCACCGGTGGCATTAGTGCGCAAGCCGGGTAAGGTATGATTGTGCCTTGATCCCCGAAAAGTTAATAGTGCATCGGTTAAGGATGCCTATCCTTTGCCTTTGATCGATGGAATCTTAAGTAGGCTCCCTAAGGTCAGATTCATTACGAGTCTTGACCTTAAGGATGTCTTCTGGCAAATTCCATTAGATGAAAGGTCAGAGGAAAAGACATCTTTCACCGTGCCAAGGATACCCTTATACCATTTGGTTTATGCAATGCTCCTCAAACCATGTCCCGGCTTATGGACAAGGTTGTACCTGCGCATTTACGGACCAGGGTTTTTATATATCTGGATGATCTGCTTCTTATTACCGAAAAATTCGACGAACATATATTGTTACTTCATGAGGTTGCTCTTTGTATGAGGAAGGCCAATTTAACTATAAATATAGAGAAAAGTAAGTTTGTTCTCAAGCATGTTAAATATTTACATCATATTATAGGATATGGGACAAACAGATCCAGAAAAAGTACAGGCTATCCGAGACTTTCCGTTACCAACGTCCGTCCGCCAATTAAGAAGGTTTTTAGGTATGTGTGGGTGGTATCGACGGTTTGTCCGTAACTTTGCAATTGTAACAACTCCTTTGACCAACATGTTACAGAAAAATAAAAAATTCTCTTGGTCCGAAGAAGCAAATATTTCTTTTGAAAACTTAAAATACTCCCTTTGTTCCGCACCAGTTTTGCATAATCCACACTTTTTCCCGTCCGTTTTCGATACAATGCGATGCAAGCAAATATGGGATTGGGGCGGTTCTCGCACAGAGAAACAACGACGAATTACCAATCGCAATCAAGAGTCATAAGCTTACCTCGGCTCAGAGGAACTATTCCATTTCAGAACAAGAGTGCCTTGCAGCTGTTTTGGCTGTAAAGAAGTTTAGAGCCTATATAGAGGGCCATGAATTTGAAATAATAACGGATCATGCTTCTCTTAAATGGCTCATGAATCAAACGGACCTGCACGGAAGACTCGCAAGGTGAGCACTTAAATTGCAAGGTTTTAATTTTACCATACGTCATCGGAAAGGAAGCAGGAATATCGTACCTAACTCGTTATCTAGAATGTATTCGGAAAACCACGAGGAAATAACCGAAAACCGAAACAATGCAACTATGTTTTTTTATTTTTTTTATTTTATTCTTATATTTTTTTTTTTTATTTTTTCGGATTACATATCTTTCTGTGAGGTCTGCAAACAGACAAAAGCCTCGAATAAATGTTTAAGACCTCCTATGGGTCAGCAAGCTAGTTCTGTTAGAGTTTTTCAGAAATTGTTTTTAAACTTATTAGGACCATATCCGCGTTCGTCTTTCGAAAACACAAGCATCATAATAGTTTTGGACCATCTCTCTATTTATTTATTTATTTATTTATTTGATTAAATCTATGGATATGAATCCTTACAGACTACTATATATTACAAAGTTTTATATAAAGGTATTATTAACGAAATACCATTAAGTTTCACTTTCTGGAACCTATTCGGAAGTTTACTTCCAACGTAATAAATAATTGAATTTCTTGAAAAGCGCGTTTTCCATATTTTCGGTGTACCGGAAACAATTACAACTGATAACGGCGTTCAGTTGAATCAAATCTATTTAAAGATTTTCTTCGTTCATATGGAATTTTTCATAACCTGACCATTTATTCGCCGCATTCAAACGCTAGTGAGAGAGTGAATAGGTCGGTATTGGCGGCCATAAGGGCATACGTAAAACCATCGCAAAAGAACTGGGACGAAAAGTTATCAGCTATTAGCTGTGCTTTACGTAGCTCAATTCATGCCAGTACTGGGTTTTCGCCGTGCTTTCTTCTTTTTGGTCAGAATATGCTTACGAACCGAAAATCCTACTCGCTTCTTAGAAATGTCAATTTATTAGAAACTCCCTGCACGGATCTGAGAAAAGATGAAAAATAAGAACTTATTAGGCAAAAAGCTCAGGAAAAAATTCACAGGTCCTATGAGAGAAATGTCAAAACCTATAACCTTAGATCTAGGCCAGTGAACTTCGAAAAAGGACAAATCGTCTTCCGACGAAATTTCGCACAATCAAGGGCGATCGATCACTTTAATAGTTAACTTGGGAATCAGTTCGAAAAGGCCAGGGTAATAAGGAAACATGGAACCTGCTATTATGAACTGGAAGATATGACGGGCAGAAACATTGGAAAATTTCACGCAAAGGATATTTAAGCTTGACTTCAGCGTTTTGTACGTATCGGGAATAAGTCCAGAAAACCTGTTTTGTAACGCCTAATTTTGCAACGGACCAAACACAAATTTTCAGAAACCTTAAAATCCAAGATTGTTTGAATATTTGAACCTTTTTAGCAATATATATATATATATATATATATATATATATATATAGATATATTAATATATATATATGTATAATATTTGTTAACCGGCAGAATAATAGAAAATGTAAAACTGTCCTTATTACATTACGAAAATACTTCAAGTTATTTTACAAGTCTTACCACTGACAGAGTACGCACTGATCAGCACTTTTGGTTTATGCTATTTTTCTTTAAATTTCGTTTACTAGATGATATGCTCTCATGCATGTTTCATGTATTTAGAATACATGACTTTTTACTAAACCAAATGAGCGTGACAAATATACGTCTCATTTGCGGTTCTGAAAGCTCTACGCAAACTTTTGTTGTAGAGGGAAAAAGCAAGCAAGGTGTAATGGTTTGAACGGTTAAAATCTTGAGTCTTTTCAGTTTTGGCTGCCGTTCTAAAATGTGTGGAAGTAATTTTCTGTCTTTATATAATACTGAATTATAGTGCATCAATTATTAAAAGATTAAAATTCATTGATACCATCTAAACTTTAAATATTTGGTCAGAAGAAAAAAATAGAGGTTTAAGGCTGTAACATCTAAGCTTTCTTGTAGAAAAGTTGATAAGTATTGGTGTAGTAAATAATAAGGGCTTATTATTCGCACGTTATTTTTTTTATTTGTAAGGCACAGGCTAGGATAGACACAAGAACAAGATCCCCGCCCAATACTACCAAACAAGTTAACTTAGCTAGAACGTGCGAAAGCTTCCTGCATAACTCTGAACTAATTCGTGTTAATTATATGAAAAGAAATATCTAAGTTTTTTTTTCATCTTCGGATTCCGACATTAACATTAACAATGTTCAGCATAATATCTGACGAATGTTACATGATCCATGGAAATGTTTCCGCCGTTAAAATTATCATCTTCAATAAAAGTAATAAATAATTCTGTCTTATTTGTAAAAAGTTCAGCGGGGATCCTTATCTTATGTTTATAATATACTCACAAACGTTGTATCTTTATTCTCTATAGAAAAGTTTTTAATTAATTTTTTTTATTTTAAATTCAAAAATTTTAAATTAAAATTAAATTTGAACTTTTTTTCACAAAAAAGTTCCAATTCAAAGAAAAATATAATAAACTTACATACATATGTATATTAGAGCGACTCAAAACAAAAAGTCATTTTGTTACACCTCTGAAAATAAAGCTTGATATGTTTTATGATGGTTCCCAAAATATTTTGGTTCTAGCGTTGACCATCCGTGAGCTGGACCATTTTTAAAAAAGTTATTATTTACGTTTTTCGAATTTGTTTACTATGCTCCAAGACGACATCAATAAAATTTGGTATCATCGAAAAGAGAAGCAGCTTCCAATCGCATATAAAACTTGACCACTAATTGAGATATTTAACTAAATACATATTTTCGTTTCGGGTTTTCATACAAATTCTACCTATGTGCTTTTCAAATTGAAAAAAAACCTTTTTTTAAAAATGGTCAAGCTCACGGATGGTCCACGCTAGAACCAAAATATTTTGGGAATCATCATATGTATAACATATCAAGCTTTATTTTCAGAGGGGTAACAAAATCACTTTTTTCAGCTCCATACAAGTTGAGTCGGTCTAATGTATGTATATACATTAGGGTGGCAGCTAAATGTATGGAGCAATTTTTTTGTATTAATATTGATGTCTCCCGGGCGGAATATTGTGCCACATGGTCTAAAACTGATGTGGAAAAAATTTCAGCCAAATCGGATAACTTTTACCCCTGCCCCTTTGAGGTCAAAGTTCAAATGATAAAAAAAAAAATTTCCATACAAGCAAAAAAATTTTTTTTCGATTTTTTTTTTTTTTTTTTTTTTAATATTAGTAAGCTTTATAAGCTTATTAACAACAAAAAATTTCATTTTGATCGGACAAGATTTTCAGTTTCAAAAGTGACTCTGAAAAAAAAATGTGAAGCTTGTTAGGGGCTTACTCTAAAAAATTTTCAAAAAAAATTTTTTTTTAGTTTTGATAAACACACATTAAAGATTTTTTGTTGCTCTTAATACCAGGTTTTTTTAATTATTTTTAAAAATTTTTTTTCGACATCGCATTTTTGTTCTAAATTAGGGTAAAAAACTGGAAAAATGCAGTTTTTGGCCCCATTTGAGAGCATGATTACTAGGGTGTCAGCTAAATTTCAACTTTGGATTTTCAACATCTCCCGGGCGGAATATTGTGCCACATGGTCTAAAACTGATGTGGAAAAAATTTCAGCCAAATCGGATAACTTTTACCCCTGCCCCTTTGAGGTCAAAGTTCAAATGATAAAAAAAAATTTACATACAAGCAAAAAATTTTTTTTCGACTTTTTTTTTATCATTTGAACTTTGACCTCAAGGGGGCAGGGGTAAAAGTTATCCGATTTGGCTGAAATTTTTTCCACATCAGTTTTAGACCATGTGGCACAATATTACGCCCAGGTGATGTTGAAAATCCAAAGTTGAAATTTAGCTGCAACCCTAATATACATACATATTAAAAAAAATTCGAAGAAGATACCTAACCCAATCAGTTATATGTAACGATTCTGTTTGGGTGTGCTGAGTTTGGGAACGAGGCTACCTAATATATTCGGCTGTGCTCGTCGGATGGGAGGGTTGTGTAATGTTCCCAATAGCAAAAGTTGGAATAATTTAAGAATCGAAACCGGAAACTTTACTTTAGGTAGCATATCTAAAAATAATGACCTACAGAGTTAGAGGGAGAAGAGAGATGAAAGAAGTGGTTGCCGATTGTAGGGTAGCTTGAGATGGTATACACTACCCTATGACCTATCCCGCCCACCATGCTGACAGTATGTTAAAATTTCCCTGACAGCCCAAAATAAAAAAAATTAAAGCAAACGAAAACTAAATTAAATTACATACCTCAATATCCTACTTCACCTTTCGTAATAAAAAAAAATTTAAGATTTCATGTTATTACACATTATAATGTTTCAAAATATTTATTATAAAAAAAAATTATTAAAATTAACCACCAAGTTTTAAATAGTAATTATGAATTAAAAGATTCACCATAACATTAAAATTTGTTTAACATTGTAATTAATAAATAACAAATTAAAATGGTTGAGATTAAAATTTAAAGGGTTTATATTTTCATTCAAATAAACTCCCCATTAGGTATTTAAAAAGAATACAAAATAAAATCAAACTAATAAAAAAAAAATATTTCGTGTGCGTAGAGTGTTCTTAATTCGTAATATGAATATCTATATAACAAAATAAACTTAAATGTTTAATTGTTTAAATAAGCAACATTTGCTGATTTTTAAGTTGTTGTTAGTTATTTATTTCAAGCAAAACAATAATATCTGCAACATTTGTTGCCTGTTTGTATTTAATTCTGTTTATAAAAAACGAATGTTTAAATACAGACTGACACAAATGGTTTTGAGAAATTTGAATTTTTATAAATATGTTAATCGCATTATGTATAGATTCAAATGTTGCTATACATATATATTCATATTACAAATAAAAAAAATTAAATATTTAAACAAAAAAAAAACTACCACTTACTTAAACATGTTCCATCGTAGTCAGCAGGCGCCGGATGACAAAGGACTGTTGCGCAGTTGGTTTAACGAAGATTGTTTATTTTATCGAAGGGTGTATGTTTGTGTGGAATTAGCTACATTTGAGAATGCTGCTTATGGTTTAGATAATGTGTTTATGTGTATATGTGTATATGTATGAATGTATAAGTGTATATAAATGTATGTATATTGAGAAGGTTTATGAATTTGATTCTATTATGGTTGAATTTGAATGAAAAATAAGAAAACTAAATTAGGTGACCATATAAGAAATTAAGAAACTACATATATAACAATTGAAGTTCAATGTGTTTTAACACAAGATAAAGTAAAATTTTAAAATCAAAGATAACAATTAATAGTATTTAAATTTTTATAAACAATAAGTAAAATTAAGTAATTTTAATATTAAATTAAGCGAAAATTAATTGAAATTCATATACATATACATGTATATGAAGTTTACAACTAAATGAATTAAAACATAATTATGTGAAGTTATTAAATTTCTAAATTTTTGGTTTCTTTAGAACCCACGTTTTTAAAATTGAAATGTTTGTAAAGAATTTACTTTTATTTTAAGATAAATCTGTTTGAAATTTACTCAAACAATAGTGAGGTCCCAAAAAGAAGGAGTATATTGTAAAATAAATATTTTGGATGCTAATTAGATCATTTGGTCACCCTAATATATAAAAGGGTACCAAGATTAATATCCTCACACAAATGATTAGTTGGAGGCGATGTTGTTGCAATAAACCCAATGCACATAGGGGTATTTCTTTCGTGATATAGCAAACACTTAAGACCAAACCACTTCACTTAGATATTAATAAAAACAAATCGCACGTGACTAAGACAGGCACTATGGGTACAAATAACTGCAAACGAATATTTCCCGGAATTTTTGCTCTTGAATTAGCCTTATGAGATGGTACTATAACAGGCAATAAAAAAAAAATCACGTCAAATCCCTCGAACAATTCTAAAAATCAAAAAATAGTCATTATACCTACGATCAGGCACAGAACACAAGATCCTTACCTCACAATTTACGACTCCAAATTCACAAATAGCACGGTCCACAAACAACAAGATGAGCTCCTTTAGACTCTGTCCACAGTTCTATCTTCCTTTCCAATTTTATTATTTTTTTTTTGATTTATTCCCCTGTCCTTTAGTTTATACCTTTTCCTTCCTTTTCAACCGACTCACTCAAAATTATATTTACAAATGAAAATTTTTCCCTCAAATATAAAAAACTTGAAAATTGAAAATTCAAAGCCTGCCACTTTTGAAAATTTCGAAAATAAATAAATAAAAAAATTAACATGAATTTTCCTACAGCCGAAATTATATGTTAGTAAAATGTAAACTTAAATTCAGTTAATTATCAAAGAAAAACTAGTCGCCATCACAAAACAGATAAAATACAAAGGACACTGCAGAATTTTATCTGAAACAGGTGACATTTGATGCTTTCTATGTCCATATATCCTTAAGATGGAATATTCCTACATGCTTGCCCTTAATGTCCTCGAGTTCGTAATTCACGTTACCAATTTTCCGTTTAACGACAGCCCTAACGCCCGTTGGCGCAAGCTTGGCATTAAAATTGTCTGCCAGTGAGCTTTGGACGAAATTGCGTCTTACCACTGATTGGCCAACATTAAATTCCCGCCTATGTGATCTAAGATTGTAGGACCGAACATTACGTTCATACGCGTCCTTTATCTTTGTCCCTATAGAGTCACGTAAAAGTGTAAAATTGTCCTGTCTTTCTAATTGTGTATCTGTCTCCGCCAACAGTTTGAGATTACGTAAAATTGTATAGTCCTGTCCGTGTGTAATCATAGTCTGCCCGAATACTAAGTTATAAGGTGTCTGTCCGGTGGTCTGATGAACGCTGCTACGAATAGCACAATTGACGCTAGGAAGATAATTATCCCATTGTCGTTGGTCATTACGAACGTAAGAGCGGAGAGCCTCATTTATAGAGCGGTTTACTCTCTCGCTTGCGTTAGACTGTGGGCTATGTACAGCGGTGAATTGGTGCTGAATTCCGAACTTGTCAACTAACGTTTTGAATTCATTAGACTTAAATTGGCTTCCATTATCAGAAACAATTATCTCAGGGACACCAAAGCAAGTAAAAATCTCGTTCTGAAGATATTCGACTATGGGTTTTGTCACAAATTTTTTTAGTGGTTTCAAAAATGTAAATTTGGTAAAGTGGTCAAGGATTATAAAAATGCCTATATTACCGGATTTAGTACGTGGGAATGGTCCTATGAGGTCCATATAAAGACGTTGGAATGGCCTTTCGGTTTCAACTATCTGACCCATAGGTGGTTTAAGACTATATGTTGGTGCTTTGGATGTTCTGCACAATTCGCAGTTGAGGACGTATTTCTTGACGTCGGACACTAGTTTTGGCCAAAAGAAGAATGTTCTGATTTTATGTACGGTTTTGGCTATACCTCCATGTCCTGCGTGCGGTATGTCATGAGCAGCGTAAATGACATCTTTGCGCAGCTCATCAGGCACATACAATTTCCATGAATCAGACTCATCGAAGTTGCCAGAGGTGAAACCTGTCCTCTTATAGATATAATTGTCCACCACTCGATAGTCAGGATTATCAAACTTTGAAAATTCCAATCTTAAACGACAATATTCTGGGCTATGAAAAGCCGCAGATTGTAAATCTACAGATGGCAAAGTCTCTATATCCAAAGCAGCTATGTTACTCTCTTCTTCGAATGCTCGGGATAACGCCTCCGGCACAACATTTTCGCTCCCTTTTCGGTGTTCGATTGTAAAATCATAGCCTTGTAGCTTAAGCGCCCACCTGGCCAAACGACCGGCAAGATCTTTCTGCCGCATAAGCCACTTGAGGCTCGCGTGGTCAGTTATGACCTTAAACTCGTGGCCCTCAATATAGGCCCGAAACTTCTTAATGGCCAGAATAACAGCCAAGCACTCAAGTTCAGTTATGGAATAGTTCCTTTGGGCTTTATTAAGTTTTTGAGACATGAACGCAATTGGCCGTTCGATGCCATCGCCGTCGACCTGTGCCAACACGGCGCCGATACCATAAGTACTGGCGTCGCATTGAACTACAAACGGTTTTTCGAAATCGGCGTGTACCAAAACGGGAGCTGACGTTAATTTAGTTTTGACGCTCTCAAAGGACTTCTGAGCGTCGACTGTCCATACAAAGGTTTTACGTTTCGACAAGAGCTCAGTCATTGGAAAAGTCACAGTTGCGTAATCGGCAATGAAACGACGATACCAGCCCGCCATACCAAGAAATTGGCGTAGCTGGCGCACCGTTTTAGGAACCGGAAACTCAGAAATGGCCTTCACCTTTCCCGGATCCACTCTTAGCGATCCTTCCCCTACAATATATCCCAGATACTGAACCTTGCGTAAGCAAAATGAGCTCTTCTTAACATTGATAGTTAAGTTGGCTCGGCGAAGTTGTGTGGCCACCTCCTGCAAGTGTGTCATGTGTTCGTCAAAGTCTTTCGAAATAATTAATAAATCGTCCAAGTACACAAAAACATTTGTTTTAAGGTTATACGGAATGACACGGTCCATTAGTCTGCACATTGTTTGTGGGGCATTACACAATCCAAACGGCATTCTTGTGAATTGGTACAAGGGCCGATTAGGGATTGTGAATGCAGTCTTCTGTCGCGATTCTTCGTCCAATTTAATTTGCCAAAAGGCATCCTTGAGATCCACTTTTGAAATATAATAAATTGGAGGAAGTCTCGAAATAAGTCCGTCTATGTTCGGTATCGGGTACGAGTCTTTTATAGTCACAGTATTTAATTTACGACTGTCCAAGCAGAACCTCACTTTCCCAGGTTTAACAATCAAAACCCCTGGAGATGACCAAGGTGATGCTGGGCATTCTTCAATAACACCTAACTGCAGCATTCTGTCCACTTCACCACATAAAAGTTTTTCCCTGGCTGGTGAGATAGGGTAATACCTTTGTTTGATAGGGGAGGAATTGCCAGTATCGATACTGTGTTCTAGCAATGAAGTGCATCCTAACCCGTCGCGGTCAGAATTTGGGTAATAATCAATTACTTTTTGTAATTGTTGCTTTTGGGATGGAGTTAATACCATTTTGTCCGGATCCACGTCGGAAACTATCCCACTAAGGGTAAGCATGGGAACGATTTGGATCCCGAATTTCTCCCAGAAGTCCATCCCACATATCACGTCTTGGGTAATAGAAGGTATTACCAAGAAATCAATTGATTTCTGTTGACCACTGTACGTTATATCTAACGTCACAGTACCTAAAACTTGCTGTCGTTGTCCGTCTGCTGTTTTGACGTTACCCAAACCACGTCTGAAATTGTGAAAATCTAATATTTCTGTCCCAAGCTCACCACCAATGACATTTACATTCGCGCCACTGTCCATTAATGCCAAATAATTTTTATTTAGAATATTCAATCTAATGTAGGGTCTATTATCGTCTTCCATATTTATTAAAGAGGAAACAACATACGTTCGAAACTGTTTTCTACGATCGTAAAATTCACGAATCCTTCTGGAGGAACGGGTTGGTTTAAGTTTTATATATGGCTCGCCGAAGATTCTTGCCCTAACACGATTATATTCCCCAAGGCGAATGTGGTAAGGTCGTTGGAGCGGGTGTAACTTCGGTAATTCCGATTTATTTTTAGTATTGTCAAGTGCATATCGAAAGTCAGGTAAATTTGTACGTCCCGGTTTTACGCCCGAAGAAATGTCGCGAGTTATATCTTTTCCGGATGTCCGTCCTTCGTCGCACGAACATCCCTTTTCACGTTTCCCCGCTTTGATAGACAATTGAAACAGTTGGGCTTGTAAATATTCTTGGCCCCACAACCGTAACAAAAAACTGTCCTTGGTTCTAAACAATCTATGAAACTGTGACCAACGTTGTTACAATTCCAGCATTTCCCCGATTTAACCCCACAGCAAATTCCCAAATCATTCTCGTCAATGTTGTCTGTTATTTTGGTGTCGGTAACTACGATCTCGGACAACTGTTTCTGGAAAGAACGTTTACTCGAAGTTGAAGAAAAATCCTTAATAAATTTTTCGTACCTTCGTACTGCACGTCTCAATTGGGATAACCGAGTAATTTCGAGATGTAAGATCTCGTGTCTTACTTCAGGTCTTAAATTGCGTTGGATAGTCTCGCATAAGTCATTTTCTGAAAAGGGAGTTCGCAATTTGTCACAAAGAGTCATAATTCCGTCATAAAAATCATCAAAAGTCTCGTTCGGTCTTTGTTTACGTCGTAAAATGTCGTCCTTAATGTCAAAGTCAGTTGTAAAGTCTTTATATTGACGCTTCAAAGCGTCACATAAATCATCCCAGTCCATCAGTTCAGTTGTCCTGTGGTACCGCCAATACCATTTTAGGGCTTTACCCTCGAAAAGTAAATGAGCGTGCTCACATAGCAAGTCAAAATCCCCCCTAAGGTTGGATCTTGTGAGGGTATTGACTCTATAAATGAATTCTTCAATACTGATTTCCGATAATTCACCGGTGAATCGAATTCTCCAGTTGCGAATAATGTTCAGAATTCGTTCCGAACTTGAGCCGAAGTCCCTGATACCATGATCGTCACGTCCTTGTCTAGAAGTTACACTTCGAGCATCCTCCTCAGCAGGATTTCTGTCCATTCGTCTAGTCACATTCCGTAGTCTGTCCTGTCCATTCGATATCTGACCCGACAAGTCGACATTTCTCATGCCATTAGTAATCATGTTAGCTATTTCGTCCCTAAAACCGCTCATTGTCTCATGGACAATTTGTCGAACACGGGCATCATTCGAAGTTTCCTGTTCGACTGCTTCCCGACGAGCTTGTTGACGGGTCCAAGGTCGATTTGTAGGTCTAAATGCGTCACCGCCGGCGGCTTCATCTAACGTTATGGTTCTGTTGGCCGTCTCCTGTCCCACATTCGTAGGAATGTCATCACAGCTACGAGCCACAAACATTGTCACAAATCAAGGAAAAATTTGACAATAAGTCAGTTAATTGAAATCAAGTAAAAAAAAAACTGACTGAAATATATTCAGTTAATTTTCACAAACACTAGTTAATACGATATATAAATTTACTACTACTCGGTGAAGTAAAATGGGTAGAAAATATACAGCTGACAAAAAAAAAAATTATAATTAAATAAAATAAAAGAGATAAATAATTTAAACAATCATCAACCACTGCAAAATAACAAAGTTGTTTGTTGCTCACTTCAAATGGAAACTTTTGACAACAGCCAAAAGAATGAAGTCCAAGGTTAAACTGAGACAACGGTTTGGAATGAGGGAGTGATTATCCGGTGCGGGAAAGTAACAATCTATCATCATTAACTTTACGTTCACACATCCGGAAAAATCAAACAAGAAAACTAAATTTTGAAGCAAGAGAAAAGTTACCAAACGAAAAGATCAAAGACTAGAAAGAGAGGAGAGAATGAGTCGAACGAGTATTGTACCGAAACCGTCCAATACAACTTCTCTAGTTCGAACCCAAACCCTGATAACTAAAGTCCTATCGAATGAAAACCGGGGAATTGGTAACTATATTAATAATGACCAATTAAGTCCTCAGATCCAAGTAATAGAACAAAAGCTAAAAAAGCGGAAAAATGAAAAGATAAGAGAAATAAAAAAAAAAAGCAAATCACCACCCCAAAAAGGATTCAAAGAGGCCTCAGCATCTAGATAACAATTGCACAAAAAAAATCTTAAACTTACGAAAGCTGAGGCCCCACGTTGGGCGCCAAAAATCTCCTGTAACGATTCTGTTTGGGTGTGCTGAGTTTGGGAACGAGGCTACCTAATATATTCGGCTGTGCTCGTCGGATGGGAGGGTTGTGTAATGTTCCCAATAGCAAAAGTTGGAATAATTTAAGAATCGAAACCGGAAACTTTACTTTAGGTAGCATATCTAAAAATAATGACCTACAGAGTTAGAGGGAGAAGAGAGATGAAAGAAGTGGTTGCCGATTGTAGGGTAGCTTGAGATGGTATACACTACCCTATGACCTATCCCGCCCACCATGCTGACAGTATGTTAAAATTTCCCTGACAGCCCAAAAATAAAAAAAATTAAAGCAAACGAAAACTAAATTAAATTACATACCTCAATATCCTACTTCACCTTTCGTAATAAAAAAAAATTTAAGATTTCATGTTATTACACATTATAATGTTTCAAAATATTTATTATAAAAAAAAATTATTAAAATTAACCACCAAGTTTTAAATAGTAATTATGAATTAAAAGATTCACCATAACATTAAAATTTGTTTAACATTGTAATTAATAAATAACAAATTAAAATGGTTGAGATTAAAATTTAAAGGGTTTATATTTTCATTCAAATAAACTCCCCATTAGGTATTTAAAAAGAATACAAAATAAAATCAAACTAATAAAAAAAAAATATTTCGTGTGCGTAGAGTGTTCTTAATTCGTAATATGAATATCTATATAACAAAATAAACTTAAATGTTTAATTGTTTAAATAAGCAACATTTGCTGATTTTTAAGTTGTTGTTAGTTATTTATTTCAAGCAAAACAATAATATCTGCAACATTTGTTGCCTGTTTGTATTTAATTCTGTTTATAAAAAACGAATGTTTAAATACAGACTGACACAAATGGTTTTGAGAAATTTGAATTTTTATAAATATGTTAATCGCATTATGTATAGATTCAAATGTTGCTATACATATATATTCATATTACAAATAAAAAAAATTAAATATTTAAACAAAAAAAAAACTACCACTTACTTAAACATGTTCCATCGTAGTCAGCAGGCGCCGGATGACAAAGGACTGTTGCGCAGTTGGTTTAACGAAGATTGTTTATTTTATCGAAGGGTGTATGTTTGTGTGGAATTAGCTACATTTGAGAATGCTGCTTATGGTTTAGATAATGTGTTTATGTGTATATGTGTATATGTATGAATGTATAAGTGTATATAAATGTATGTATATTGAGAAGGTTTATGAATTTGATTCTATTATGGTTGAATTTGAATGAAAATAAGAAAACTAAATTAGGTGACCATATAAGAAATTAAGAAACTACATATATAACAATTGAAGTTCAATGTGTTTTAACACAAGATAAAGTAAAATTTTAAAATTTTAATTGCCTGTTATAGTACCATCTCCTAAGGCTATTTCAAGAGCAAAAATTCCGGGAAATATTCGTTTGCAGTTATTTGTACCCATAGTGCCTGTCTTAGTCACGTGCGATTTGTTTTTATTAATATCTAAGTGAAGTTTGTTTGGTCTTAAGTGTTAACTATATCACGAAAGAAATACCCCTATGTGCATTGGGGTAACCAGATGGTAAAAGGTTATTGCAACAACATCGCCTCCAACTATTCATTTGTGTGAGGATATTAATCTTGGTACCCTTTTATATATAAGGGTGACCAAATGATCTTATTAGCATCCAAAGTATTAATATTACAAAATATTCCTTCTTTTTGGGACCTCACTATTGTTTGAATAAATTTCAAACAGATTTATCTTAAAATAAAAGTAAATTCTTTACAAACATTTCAATTTTAAAAAAAACGTGGGTTCTAAGCAAACCAAAAATTTAGAAATTTAATAACTTCACATAATTATGTTTTAATTCATTTAGTTGTAGTTGGTTACTTCATATACATACACATGTATATAAATTTCAATTAATTTTCGCTTAGTTTAATTTTAAATTTACTTAATTTTACTTATTGTTTATAAAAATTTAAATACTATTAATTGTTATCTTTGATTTTCAAATTTTACTTTATCTTGTGTTAAAACACATTGAACTTCAATTGTTATATATGTAGTTTCTTAATTTCTTATATGGTCACCTAATTTAGTTTTCTTATTTTCATTCAAATTCAACTATAATAGAATCAAATTCATAAACCTACTCAATATACATACATTTATATACACTTATATATTCATACATATACACATAAACACATCTAAACCATAAGCAACATTCTCAAATGTAGCTAATTCCACACAAACATACACCCTTCGATATAATAAACAATCTTCGTTAAACCAACTGCGTAACAGTCCTTTGTCATCCGGCGCCTGCTGACTACGATGGAACATGTTTAAGTAAGTGGTAGTTTTTTTTTTTTTTTTTTTTGTTTACATATTTAATTTTTTTTTTATTTGTAATATGAATACATATGTTAGCAACATTTGAATCTATACATAATGCGATTTACATATTTTTTATAAATTCAAATTTCTCAAAACCATTTGTGTCAGTCTGTATTTAAACATTCATTGTTTATAAACAGAATTAAATACAAATAGGCAACAAATGTTGCAGATATTATTGTTTTGCCTGAAATAAATAACTAACAACAACTTTAAAATCAGCAAATGTTGCTTATTTAAACAATATAACATTTAAGTTTATTTTGTTCTATAGATATTCATATTACGAATTAAGAACACTCTACGCACACGAAATATTTTTTTTTATTAGTTTGATTTTATTTTGTATTCTTTTTAAATACCTAATGGGGAGTTTATTTGAATGGAAATATAAACCCTTTAAATTTTAATCTCAGCCATTTTAATTTGTTATTTATTAATTACAATGTTAAACAAATTTTAATGTTATGGTGAATCTTCTAATTCATAATTACTATTTAAAACTTGGTGATTAATTTTAATAATTTTTTTTTTATAATAAATATTTTGAAATATTATAATGTGTAATAACATGAAATCTTAATTTTTTTTTACTACGAAAGGTGAAGTAGGATATTGAGGTATGTAATTTAGTTTTCGTTTGCTTTAATTTTTTTTTATTTTGGGCTGACAGGGAAATTTTAACATACTGTCAGCATGGTGGGCGGGATAGGTCATAGGGTAGTGTATACCATCTCAAGCTACCCTACAATCGGCAACCACTTCTTTCATCTCTTTTCTCCCTCTAACTCTGTAGGTCATTATTTTTAGATATGCTACCTAAAGTAAAGTTTCCGGTTTCGATTCTTAAATTATTCCAACTTTTGCTATTGGGAACATTACACAACCCTCCCCATCCGACGAGCACAGCCGAATATATTAGGTAGCCTCGTTCCCAAACTCAGCACACCCAAACAGAATCGTTACAGGAGATTTTTGTTTGTGATGGCGACTAGTTTTTTTTTTGATAATTTACTGAATTTAAGTTTACATTTTACTAACATATAATTTCGGCTGTAGGAAAATTCATATTAAACTTTATATTTATTTATTTTCGAAATTTTCAAAAGTGGCAGGCTTTGAATTTTCAATTTTCAAGTTTTTATATTTGAGGGAAAAATTTTCATTTGTAAATATTATTTTGAGTGAGTCGGTTGGAAAGGAAGAAAAAAAAGGTATAAACTAAAGGACAGGGGAATAAATAAAAAAAAAATAATAAAATTGGAAAGGAAGATAGAACTGTGGACAGAGTCTATAGGAGCTCATCTTTTTGTTTGTGGACCGTGCTATTTGTGAATTTGGAGTCGTAAATTGTGAGGTAAGGATCTTGTGTTCTGTGCCTGATCGTAGGTATAATGACTATTTTTGATTTTAGAATTGTTCGAGGGATTTGACGTGAATTTTTTTTAATTGCCTGTTATAGTACCATCTCCTAAGGCTATTTCAAGAGCAAAAATTCCGGGAAATATTCGTTTGCAGTTATTTGTACCCATAGTGCCTGTCTTAGTCACGTGCGATTTGTTTTTATTAATATCTAAGTGAAGTTTGTTTGGTCTTAAGTGTTAACTATATCACGAAAGAAATACCCCTATGTGCATTGGGGTAACCAGATGGTAAAAGGTTATTGCAACAACATCGCCTCCAACTATTCATTTGTGTGAGGATATTAATCTTGGTACCCTTTTATATATAAGGGTGACCAAATGATCTTATTAGCATCCAAAGTATTAATATTACAAAATATTCCTTCTTTTTGGGACCTCACTATTGTTTGAATAAATTTCAAACAGATTTATCTTAAAATAAAAGTAAATTCTTTACAAACATTTCAATTTTAAAAAAAACGTGGGTTCTAAGCAAACCAAAAATTTAGAAATTTAATAACTTCACATAATTATGTTTTAATTCATTTAGTTGTAGTTGGTTACTTCATATACATACACATGTATATAAATTTCAATTAATTTTCGCTTAGTTTAATTTTAAATTTACTTAATTTTACTTATTGTTTATAAAAATTTAAATACTATTAATTGTTATCTTTGATTTTCAAATTTTACTTTATCTTGTGTTAAAACACATTGAACTTCAATTGTTATATATGTAGTTTCTTAATTTCTTATATGGTCACCTAATTTAGTTTTCTTATTTTCATTCAAATTCAACTATAATAGAATCAAATTCATAAACCTACTCAATATACATACATTTATATACACTTATATATTCATACATATACACATAAACACATCTAAACCATAAGCAACATTCTCAAATGTAGCTAATTCCACACAAACATACACCCTTCGATATAATAAACAATCTTCGTTAAACCAACTGCGTAACAGTCCTTTGTCATCCGGCGCCTGCTGACTACGATGGAACATGTTTAAGTAAGTGGTAGTTTTTTTTTTTTTTTTTTTTGTTTACATATTTAATTTTTTTTTTATTTGTAATATGAATACATATGTTAGCAACATTTGAATCTATACATAATGCGATTTACATATTTTTTATAAATTCAAATTTCTCAAAACCATTTGTGTCAGTCTGTATTTAAACATTCATTGTTTATAAACAGAATTAAATACAAATAGGCAACAAATGTTGCAGATATTATTGTTTTGCCTGAAATAAATAACTAACAACAACTTTAAAATCAGCAAATGTTGCTTATTTAAACAATATAACATTTAAGTTTATTTTGTTCTATAGATATTCATATTACGAATTAAGAACACTCTACGCACACGAAATATTTTTTTTTATTAGTTTGATTTTATTTTGTATTCTTTTTAAATACCTAATGGGGAGTTTATTTGAATGGAAATATAAACCCTTTAAATTTTAATCTCAGCCATTTTAATTTGTTATTTATTAATTACAATGTTAAACAAATTTTAATGTTATGGTGAATCTTCTAATTCATAATTACTATTTAAAACTTGGTGATTAATTTTAATAATTTTTTTTTTATAATAAATATTTTGAAATATTATAATGTGTAATAACATGAAATCTTAATTTTTTTTTACTACGAAAGGTGAAGTAGGATATTGAGGTATGTAATTTAGTTTTCGTTTGCTTTAATTTTTTTTTATTTTGGGCTGACAGGGAAATTTTAACATACTGTCAGCATGGTGGGCGGGATAGGTCATAGGGTAGTGTATACCATCTCAAGCTACCCTACAATCGGCAACCACTTCTTTCATCTCTTTTCTCCCTCTAACTCTGTAGGTCATTATTTTTAGATATGCTACCTAAAGTAAAGTTTCCGGTTTCGATTCTTAAATTATTCCAACTTTTGCTATTGGGAACATTACACAACCCTCCCCATCCGACGAGCACAGCCGAATATATTAGGTAGCCTCGTTCCCAAACTCAGCACACCCAAACAGAATCGTTACAGGAGATTTTTGGCGCCCAACGTGGGGCCTCAGCTTTCGTAAGTTTAAGATTTTTTTTGTGCAATTGTTATCTAGATGCTGAGGCCTCTTTGAATCCTTTTGGGGTGGTGATTTGCTTTGTTTTTTATTTCTCTTATCTTTTCATTTTTCCACTTTTTTAGCTTTTGTTTTATTACTTGGATCTGAGGACTTAATTGGTCATTATTAATATAGTTACCAATTCCCCGGTTTTCATTCGATAGGACTTTAGTTATCAGGGTTTGGGTTCGAACTAGAGAAGATGTATTGGACGGTTTCGGTACAATACTCGTTCGACTCATTCTCTCCTCTCTTTCTAGTCTTTCATCTTTTCGTTTGGTAACTTTTCTCTTGCTTCAAAATTTAGTTTTCTTGTTTGATTTTTCTGGATGTGTGAACGTAAAGTTAATGATGATAGATTGTTACTTTCCCGCACCGGATAATCACTCCCTCATTCCAAACCGTTGTCTCAGTTTAACCTTGGACTTCATTCTTTTGGCTGTTGTCAAAAGTTTCCATTTGAAGTGAGCAACAAACAACTTTGTTATTTTGCAGTGGTTGATGATTGTTTAAATTATTTATCTTTTTTATTTTATTTATTTATTAATTTTTTTTTTTTTTTTTTTTTTTTTTTTTTTTTTTTTTTTTTTTTTTTTTTTTTTTTTTTTTTTTTTTCCTCATCTAGATGCTGAGGTCTCTTTGAATCCTTTTTTGGGGTGGTGATATACTTTGTTTTCTATTTTCTTTTCATTTCACTGTACTTTTTTTTTTTAGCTTTTGTTTTATTACTTGGATCTGGGAAATGAATTGGTCATGATTAATATAGTACCAATTCCCGGTTTTCATTTAATATGACTCTAGTTATCAGGGCTTGGGTTCGAACTAGAGAAGTTGTATTGGACGGTTTCGGTACAATACTCGTTCGACTCATTCTCTCCTCTCTTTCTCTTTCTATTCTTTGATCTTTTCGTTTAATAATATTTCTCTTGCTTCAAAATTTAGTTTTCTTGTTTGATTTTTCTGGATGTGTGGACGTAAAGTTAATGATTATAGATTGTTACTTTCCCGCACCGGATAATCACTCCCTCATTCCAAACCGTTGCCTCAGTTTCACTTTGGACTTCATTCTTTCGGCTTCTGTCAAAAGTTTCCATTTGAAAGGAGCAACAAACAACTTTGTCATTTTGCAGTGGTTGATGATTGTTTAAATTATTTATCTCTTTTATTTTATTTAATTATAATTTTTTTTTTGTTTTGTTAGCTGTATATTTTCTACCCATTTTACTTCACCGAGTAGTAGTAAATTTATATATCGTATTAACTAGTGTTTTTGAAAATTAACTGAATATATTTCAGTCAGGTTTTTTTTTTTTACTTGATTTCAATTAACTGACTTACTGTCAAATTTTTCCTTGATTTGTGACAATGTTTGTGGCTCGTAGCTGTGATGACATTCCTACGAATGTGGGACAGGAGACGGCCAACAGAACCATAACGTTAGATGAAGCCGCCGGCGGTGACGCATTTAGACCTACAAATCGACCTTGGACCCGTCAACAAGCTCGTCGGGAAGCAGTCGAACAGGAAACTTCGAATGATGCCCGTGTTCGACAAATTGTCCATGAGACAATGAGCGGTTTTAGGGACGAAATAGCTAACATGATTACTAATGGCATGAGAAATGTCGACTTGTCGGGTCAGATATCGAATGGACAGGACAGACTACGGAATGGGACCAGACGAATGGACAGAAATCCTGCTGAGGAGGATGCTCGAAGTGTAACTTCTAGACAAGGACGTGACGATCGTGGTATTAGGGACTTCGGCTCAAGTTCGGAACGAATTCTGAACATTATTCGCAACTGGAGAATTCGATTCACCGGTGAATTATCGGAGAACAGTATTGAAGAATTTATTTATAGAGTCAATACTCTCACAAGATCCAACCTTAGGGGGGATTTTGACTTGCTATGTGAGCACGCTCATTTACTTTTCGAGGGTAAAGCCCTAAAATGGTATTGGCGGTACCACAGGACAACTGAACTGATGGACTGGGATGATTTATGTGACGCTTTGAAGCGTCAATATAAAGACTTTACAACAGACTTTGACATTAAGGACGACATTTTACGACGTAAACAAAGACCGAACGAGACTTTTGATGATTTTTATGACGGAATTATGATTCTTTGTGACAAATTGCGAACTCCCTTTTCAGAAAATGACTTATGCGAGACTATCCAACGCAATTTAAGACCTGAAGTAAGACACGAGATCTTACATCTCGAAATTACTCGGCTGTCCCAATTGAGACGTGCAGTACGAAGGTACGAAAAATTTATTAAAGATTTTTCTTCAACTTCGAGCAAACGTTCTTTCCAGAAACAATTGTCCGAGATCGTAGTAACCGACGCCCAAGTAACCGACAACGTTGACGAGAATGATTCGGGAATTTGTTGTGGAATTAAGTCGGGTAAATGTTGGAATTGTGACAATTTTGGTCACAGTTTCATAGACTGTTTAGAACCAAGGACAGTGTTTTGTTACGGATGTGGGGCCAAGAATATTTACAAGCCCAACTGTTTCAATTGTCTGTCAAAGCGGGGAAACGTGAAATGGGATGTTCGTGCGACGAAGGACGGACATCCGGAAAAGATATAACTCGCGACATTTCTTCGGGCGTAAAACCGGGACGTACTAATTTACCTGACTTTCGACATGCACTTGACAATACTAAAAATAAATCGGAGTTACCGAAGTTACACCCGCTCCAACGACCTTACCACATTCGCCTTGGGGAATATTATCGTGTTAGGGCAAGAATCTTCGGCGAGCCATATATAAAACTTAAACCAACCCGTTCCTCCAGAAGGATTCATGAATTTTACAATCGTAGAAAACATTTTCGAACGTATGTTGTTTCCTCCTTAATAAATATGGAAGACGATAATAGACCCTACATTAGATTGAATATTCTAAATAAAAATTATTTGGCATTAATGGACAGTGGCGCGAATGTAAATGTCATTGGTGGTGAGCTTGGGGTGGAAATATTAGATTTTCACAATTTCAGACGTGTTTTGGGAAATGTCAAAACAGCAGACGGACAACGACAGCAAGTTTTAGGTACTGTGACGTTAGATATAACGTACAGTGGTCAACAGAAATCAATTGATTTCTTGGTAATACCTTCTATTACCCAAGACGTGATATGTGGGATGGACTTCTGGGAGAAATTCGGGATCCAAATCGTTCCCATGCTTACCCTTAGTGGGATAGTTTCCGACGTGGATCCGGACAAAATGGTATTAACTCCATCCCAAAATCAACAATTACAAAAAGTGATTGATTATTACCCAAATTCTGACCGTGACGGTTTGGGGTGCACTACACTGCTGGAACACAAAATCGATACTGGCAACTCCTCCCCTATCAAACAAAGGTACTACCCAATTTCACCAGCCAGGGAAAAACTTTTATGTGGTGAAGTGGACAGGATGCTGCAACTAGGTGTGATTGAAGAATGCCCAACATCACCTTGGTCTTCTCCAGGGGTTTTGATTGTCAAACCTGGGAAAGTGAGGTTTTGCTTGGACAGTCGTAAATTGAATACTGTGACTATAAAAGACTCCTACCCGATACCAAACATAGACGGACTTATTTCGAGACTTCCTCCAATTTATTATATATCAAAAGTGGATCTCAAGGATGCCTTTTGGCAAATTAAATTGGACGAAGAATCTCGACAGAAGACTGCATTCACAATCCCTAATCGGCCCTTGTACCAATTCACAAGAATGCCGTTTGGATTGTGTAATGCCCCACAAACAATGTGCAGACTAATGGACCGTGTCATTCCGTATAACCTTAAAACAAATGTTTTTGTGTACTTGGACGATTTATTAATTATTTCGAAAGACTTTGACGAACACATGACACACTTGCAGGAGGTGGCCACACAACTTCGCCGAGCCAACTTAACTATCAATGTTAAGAAGAGCTCATTTTGCTTACGCAAGGTTCAGTATCTGGGGTATATTGTAGGGGAAGGATCGCTAAGAGTGGATCCGGGAAAGGTGAAGGCCATTTCTGAGTTTCCGGTTCCTAAAACGGTGCGCCAGCTACGCCAATTTCTTGGTATGGCGGGCTGGTATCGTCGTTTCATTGACGATTACGCAACTGTGACTTTTCCAATGACTGAGCTCTTGTCGAAACGTAAAACCTTTGTATGGACAGTCGACGCTCAGAAGTCCTTTGAGAGCGTCAAAACTAAATTAACGTCAGCTCCCGTTTTGGTACACGCCGATTTCGAAAAACCGTTTGTAGTTCAATGCGACGCCAGTACTTATGGTATCGGCGCCGTGTTGGCACAGGTCGACGGCGATAGCATCGAACGGCCAATTGCGTTCATGTCTCAAAAACTTAATAAAGCCCAAAGGAACTATTCCATAACTGAACTTGAGTGCTTGGCTGTTATTTTGGCCATTAAGAAGTTTCGGGCCTATATTGAGGGCCACGAGTTTAAGGTCATAACTGACCACGCGAGCCTCAAGTGGCTTATGCGGCAGAAAGATCTTGCCGGTCGTTTGGCCAGGTGGGCGCTTAAGCTACAAGGCTATGATTTTACAATCGAACACCGAAAAGGGAGCGAAAATGTTGTGCCGGATGCGTTATCCCGGGCATTCGAAGAAGAGAGTAACATTGCTGCTTTGGATATAGAGACTTTGCCATCTGTAGATTTACAATCTGCGGCTTTTCATAGCCCAGAATATTGTCGTTTAAGATTGGAATTTTCAAAGTTTGATAATCCTGACTATCGAGTGGTGGACAATTATATCTATAAGAGGACAGGTTTCACTTCTGGCAACTTCGATGAGTCTGATTCATGAAAATTGTATGTGCCTGATGAGCTGCGCAAAGATGTCATTTACGCTGCTCATGACATACCACACGCAGGACATGGAGGTATAGCCAAAACCGTACATAAAATCAGAACATTCTTCTTTTGGCCAAAACTAGTGTCCGACGTCAAGAAATACGTCCTCAACTGCGAATTGTGCAGAACATCCAAAGCACCAACATCTAGTCTTAAACCACCTATGGGTCAGATGGTTGAAACCGAAAGGCCATTCCAACGTCTTTATATGGACCTCATAGGACCATTCCCACGTACTAAATCCGGTAATATAGGAATTTTTATAATCCTTGACCACTTTACCAAATTTACATTTTTGAAACCACTAAAAAAATTTGTGACAAAACCCATAGTCGAATATCTTCAGAACGAGATTTTTACTTGCTTTGGTGTCCCTGAGAAAATTGTTTCTGATAATGGAAGCCAATTTAAGTCTATTGAATTCAAAAAGTTAGTTGACAAGTTCGGAATTCAGCACCAATTCACCGCTGTACATAGCCCACAGTCCAACGCAAGCGAGAGGGTAAACCGCTCTATAAATGAGGCTCTCCGCTCTTACGTTCGTAATGACCAACGACAATGGGATAATTATCTTCCTAGCGTCAATTGTGCTATTCGTAGCAGCGTTCATCAGACCACTGGACAGACACCTTATAACTTAGTATTCGGACAGACTATGATTACACACGGACAGGACTATAGAATTTTACGTAATCTCAAACTGTTGGCGGAGACAGATACACAATTAGAAAGACAGGACAATTTTACCCTTTTACGTGACTCTATACGGACAAAGATAAAGGACGCGTATGAACGTAATGTTCGGTCCTATGATCTTAGATCACGTAGGCGGGAATTTAATGTGGGTCAAACAGTGGTAAGACGTAATTTCGTCCAAAGCTCACTGGCAGACAATTTTAATGCCAAGCTTGCGCCAACGGGCGTTAGGGCTGTCGTTAAACGGAAAATTGGCAACGTGAATTACGAACTCGAGGACATTAAGGGCAAGCACGTAGGAATATTCCATGTTAAGGATATATGGACATAGAAAGCATCAAATGTCACCTGTTTCAGATAAAATTCTTCAGTGTCCTTTGTATTTTATCTGATTTGTGATGGCGACTAGTTTTTCTTTGATAATTAACTGAATTAAAGTTTATATTTTACTAACATATAATTTCGGCTGTAGGAAGAGTCATGTTAATTTTTATATTTATTTATTTTCGAAATTTTCAAAAGTGGCAGGCTTTGAATTTTCAATTTTCAAGTTTTTTATATTTGAGGGAAAAATTTTCATTTGTAAATATAATTTTGAGTGAGTCGGTTGAAAAGGAAGGAAAGGGTATAAACTAAAGGACAGGGGAATAAATCAAAAAATAATAAAATTGGAAAGGAAGATAGAACTGTGGACAGTGTCTATAGGAGCTCATCTTGTTGTTTGTGGACCGTGCTATTTGTGAATTTGGAGTCGTAAATTGTGCGGTAAGGATCTTGTGTTCTGTGCCTGATCGTAGGTATAATGACTATTTTTGATTTTTAGAATTGTTCGAGGGATTTGACGTGATTTTTTTTTTATTGCCTGTTATAGTACCATCTCCTAAGGCTAATTCAAGAGCAAAAATTCCGGGAAATATTCGTTTGCAGTTATTTGTACCCATAGTGCCTGTCTTAGTCACGTGCGATTTCTTTTATTAATATCTAAGTGAAGTGGTTTGGTCTTAAGTGTTTGCTATATCACGAAAGAAATACCCCTATGTGCATTGGGGTAACCAGATGGTAAAAGGTTATTGCAACAACATCGCCTCCAACTACTCATTTGTGTGAGGATATTAATCTTGGTACCCTTTTATAATTAGGGTGACCAAATGATCTAATTAGCATCCAAAGTATTAATATTACCAAATATTCCTTCTTTTTGGGACCTCACTATTGTTTGAATAAATTTCAAACAGATTTATCTTAAAATAAAAGTAAATTCTTTACAAACATTTCAATTTTAAAAAAAACGTGGGTTCTAAACAAACCAAAAATTTAGAAATTTAATAACTTCACATAATTATGTTTTAATTTATTTAGTTGTAGTTGGTTACTTCATATACATACACATGTATATAAATTTCAATTAATTTTCGATTAATTTAATTTTAAATTTACTTAATTTTACTTATTGTTTATAAAAATTTAAATACTATTAATTGTTATCTTTGATTTTCAAATTTTACTTTATCTTGTGTTAAAACACATTGAACTTCAATTGTTATATATGTAGTTTCTTAATTTCTTATATGGTCACCTAATTTAGTTTTCTTATTTTCATTCAAATTCAACTATAATAGAATCAAATTCATAAACCTACTCAATATACATACATTTATATACACTTATATATTCATACATATACACATAAACACATCTAAACCATAAGCAACATTCTCAAATGTAGCTAATTCCACACAAACATACACCCTTCGATATAATAAACAATCTTCGTTAAACCAACTGCGTAACAGTCCTTTGTCATCCGGCGCCTGCTGACTACGATGGAACATGTTTAAGTAAGTGGTAGTTTTTTTTTGTTTACATATTTAATTTTTTTTTATTTGTAATATGAATACATATGTTAGCAACATTTGAATCTATACATAATGCGATTTACATATTTTTTATAAATTCAAATTTCTCAAAACCATTTGTGTCAGTCTGTATTTAAACATTCATTGTTTATAAACAGAATTAAATACAAATAGGCAACAAATGTTGCAGATATTATTGTTTTGCCTGAAATAAATAACTAACAACTACTTAAAAATCAGCAAATGTTGCTTATTTAAGCAATTAAATATTTAAGTTTACTTTGTTATATAGATATTCATATTACGAATTAAGAACACTCTACGCACACGAAATATTTTTTTTTATTAGTTTGATTTAATTTTATATTCTTTTTAAATACCTAATGGGGAGTTTATTTGAATGGAAATATAAACCCTTTAAACTTTAATCTCAGCCATTTTAATTTGTTATTTATTAATTACAATGTTAAACAAATTTTAATGTTATGGTGGATCTTCTGATTCATAATTACTATTTGGAACTTGGTGATTATAATGTGTAATAACATGAAATCTTAATTTTTTTTTTTTTACTACGAAAGGTGAAGTAGGATATTGAGGTATGTAATTTAATTTAGTTTTCGTTTGCTTTAATTTTTTTTTTGTTTTGGGCTGACATAGAATAATTAACTTACTGTCAGCATGGTGGGTGGGCAAGGATATAGGGTAGTGAATTCCATCTCAAGCTACCCTACAATCGGCAACCACATCTATCTTCTCTCTTCTCCCTCTAACTCTGTAAGTCATTTATTTTAGTCATGCTACCTAAAGTAAAGTTTCCGGTTTCGATTCTAAATATTTTTATTAATTTACTTGGGAACATAACCAACCCTCCCCATCCGACGAGCACAGCCGAATTTAATAGGTAGCCTCGTTCCCAAACTTAGTACACCTAACACAGAATCGTTACAGGAGATTTTAATAACCAACCCTCCCCATCCGACGAGCACAGCCGAATTTAATAGGTAGCCTCGTTCCCAAACTTAGTACACCTAACACAGAATCGTTACAGGAGATTTTTGGCGCCCAACGTGGGGCTAAGAATGTATATAAGCCCAACTGTATTAATTGTTTGTCGAAGCGGGGAAACGAGAAAAGGGATGTTCGTGCGACGAAGGACGGACATCCGAAAACCAATTAACACGCGACGTTTCTTTGGATATTAAACCGAGATGTTCTAATTTACCTGACTTACGTAATGAACTGGACAATACTAAAAATAAATCGGAATTACCGAAGTTACACCCGCTCCAACGACCTTACCACATTCGCCTTGGGGAATATAATCGTGTTAGGGCAAGAATCTTCGGCGAGCCATATATAAAACTTAAACCAACCCGTTCCTCCAGAAGGATTCGTGAATTTTACGATCGTAGAAAACATTTTCGAACGTATGTTGTTTCCTCTTTAATAAATATCGAAGACGATAATAGACCCTACATTAGATTGAATATTCTAAATAAAAATTATTTGGCATTAATGGACAGTGGCGCGAATGTAAATGTCATTGGTGGTGAGCTTGGGACAGAAATATTAGATTTTCACAATTTCAGACTTGGTTTGGGTAACGTCAAAACAGCAGACGGACAACGACAGCAAGTTTTAGGTACTGTGACGTTAGATATAACGTACAGTGGTCAACAGAAATCAATTGATTTCTTGGTTATACCTTCTATTACCCAAGACGTGATATGTGGGATGGACTTCTGGGAGAAATTCGGGATCCAAATCGTTCCCATGCTTACCCTTAGTGGGATAGTTTCCGACGTGGATCCGGACAAAATGGTATTAACTCCATCCCAAAAGCAACAATTACAAAAAGTAATTGATTATTACCCAAATTCTGACCGCGACGGGTTAGGATGCACTTCATTGCTAGAACACAGTATCGATACTGGCAATTCCTCCCCTATCAAACAAAGGTATTACCCTATCTCACCAGCCAGGGAAAAACTTTTATGTGGTGAAGTGGACAGAATGCTGCAGTTAGGTGTTATTGAAGAATGCCCAGCATCACCTTGGTCATCTCCAGGGGTTTTGATTGTTAAACCTGGGAAAGTGAGGTTCTGCTTGGACAGTCGTAAATTAAATACTGTGACTATAAAAGACTCACTTGCAGGAGGTGGCCACACAACTTCGCCGAGCCAACTTAACTATCAATGTTAAGAAGAGCTCATTTTGCTTACGCAAGGTTCAGTATCTGGGATATATTGTAGGAGAAGGATCGCTAAGAGTGGATCCGGGAAAGGTGAAGGCCATTTCTGAGTTTCCGGTTCCTAAAACGTTGCGCCAGCTACGCCAATTTCTTGGTATGGCGGGCTGGTATCGTCGTTTCATTGACGATTACGCAACTGTGACTTTTCCAATGACTGAGCTCTTGTCGAAACGTAAAACCTTTGTATGGACAGTCGACGCTCAGAAGTCCTTTGAGAGCGTCAAAACTAAATTAACGTCAGCTCCCGTTTTGGTACACGCCGATTTCGAAAAACCGTTTGTAGTTCAATGCGACGCCAGTACTTATGGTATCGGCGCCGTGTTGGCACAGGTCGACGACGATGGCATCGAACGGCCAATTGCGTTCATGTCTCAAAAACTTAATAAAGCCCAAAGGAACTATTCCATAACTGAACTTGAGTGCTTGGCTGTTATTTTGGCCATTAAGAAGTTTCGGGCCTATATTGAGGGCCACGAGTTTAAAGTCATAACTGACCACGCGAGCCTCAAGTGGCTTATGCGGCAGAAAGATCTTGCCGGTCGTTTGGCCAGGTGGGCGCTTAAGCTACAAGGCTATGATTTTACAATCGAACACCGAAAAGGGAGCGAAAATGTTGTGCCGGATGCGTTATCCCGGGCATTCGAAGAAGAGAGTAACATTGCTGCTTTGGATATAGAGACTTTGCCATCTGTAGATTTGCAATCTGCGGCTTTTAATAGCCCAGAATATTGTCGTTTAAGATTAGAATTTTCAAAGTTTGATATTCCTGACTATCGAGTGGTGGACAAGTATATCTATAAGAGGACAGGTTTTACTTCTGGCAACTTCGATGAGTCTGATTCATGGAAATTGTATGTGCCTGATGAGTTGCGCAAAGATGTCATTTACGCTGCTCATGACATACCACACGCAGGACATGGAGGTATAGCCAAAACCGTACATAAAATCAGAACATTCTTCTTTTGGCCAAAACTAGTGTCCGACGTCAAGAAATACGTCCTCAACTGCGAATTGTGTAGAACATCCAAAGCACCAACATCTAGTCTTAAACCACCTATGGGTCAGATGGTTGAAACCGAAAGGCCATTCCAACGTCTTTATATGGACCTCATAGGACCATTCCCACGTACTAAATCCGGTAATATAGGAATTTTTATAATCCTTGACCACTTTACCAAATTTACATTTTTGAAACCACTAAAAAAATTTGTGACAAAACCCATAGTCGAATATCTTCAGAACGAGATTTTTACTTGCTTTGGTGTCCCTGAGATAATTGTTTCTGATAATGGAAGCCAATTTAAGGCTATTGAATTCAAAAAGTTAGTTGGCAAGTTCGGAATTCAGCACCAATTCACCGCTGTACATAGCCCACAGTCCAACGCAAGCGAGAGAGTAAACCGCTCTATAAATGAGGCTCTCCGCTCTTACATTCGTAATGACCAACGACAATGGGATAATTATCTACCTAGCATCAATTGTGCTATTCGAAGCAGCGTTCATCAGACCACTGGACAGACACCTTATAACTTAGTATTCGGACAGACTATGATTACACACGGACAGGACTATACAATTTTACGTAATCTCAAACTGTTGGCGGAGACAGATACACAATTAGAAAGACAGGACAATTTTACACTTTTACGTGACTCTATACGGACAAAGATAAAGGACGCGTATGAACGTAATGTTCGGTCCTATAATCTTAGATCACGTAGGCGGGAATTTAATGTTGGTCAAACAGTGGTAAGACGTAATTTCGTCCAAAGCTCACTGGCAGACAATTTTAATGCCAAGCTTGCGCCAACGGGCGTTGGGGCTGTCGTTAAACGGAAAATTGGTAACGTGAATTACGAACTCGAGGACATTAAGGGCAAGCACGTAGGAATATTCCATGTTAAGGATATATGGACATAGAAAGCATCAAATGTCACCTGTTTCAGATAAAATTCTGCAGTGTCCTTTGTATTTTATCTGTTTTGTGATGGCGACTAGTTTTTCTTTGATAATTAACTGAATTTAAGTTTACATTTTACTAACATATAATTTCGGCTGTAGGAAAATTCATATTAATTTTTATATTTATTTATTTTCGAAATTTTCAAAAGTAGCAGGCTTTGAATTTTCAATTTTCAAGTTTTTTATAATTGAGGGAAAAATTTTCATTTGTAAATATAATTTTGAGTGAGTCGGTATAAACTAAAGGACAGGGGAATAAATAAAAAAATAATAAAATTGGAAAGGAAGATAGAACTGTGGACAGAGTCTATAGGAGCTAATCTTTTTGTTTGTGGACCGTGCTATTTGTGAATTTTGAGTCGTAAATTGTGAGGTAAGGATCTTGTTTTATGTGCCTGATCGTTACTATAATGGGTATTTTTGATTTTTAGAATTGTTCGAGGGATTTCTGTCGTGATTTTTTTTTATTGCCTGTTAGAGTGCCATCTCCTAGGGCTAAATCAAGGGAAAAGTTTGCAGTTATTTGTATCCATAGTGCCTGTCTTGGTCACGTGTGAATTGTTTTTATAAATACCCAAGTGAAGTTTGTTTGGTCTTAAGTGTTTGCTAGATCACGAAAGAAATACCCCTATGTGCATTGGGTTTATGCAACAACATCGCCTCCAACTATCCATTTGTGTGAGGATATTAAACTTGGTACCCTTTTATATATTAGGGTGACCAAATGATCTAATTAGCATCCAAAATATTTATTTTACAATATACTCCTTCTTTTTGGGACCTCACTATTGTTTGAGTAAATTTCAAACAGATTTATCTTAAAATAAAAGTAAATTCTTTACAAACATTTCAATTTTAAAAACGTGGGTTCTAAAGAAACCAAAAATTTAGAAATTTAATAACTTCACATAATTATGTTTTAATTCATTTAGTTGTAGTTGTTAACTTCATATACATACACATGTATATAAATTTCAATTAATTTTCGCTTAGTTTAATTTTAAGTTTACTTAATTTTACTTATTGTTTATAAAAATTTAAATACTATTAATTGTTATCTTTGATTTTCAAATTTTACTTTATCTTGTGTTAAAACACATTGAACTTCAATTGTTATATATGTAGTTTCTTAATTTCTTATATGGTCACCTAATTTAGTTTTCTTATTTTCATTCAAATTCAACTATAATAGAATCAAATTCATAAACCTACTCAATATACATACATTTATATACACTTACACATTCATACATATACACATAAACACATCTAAACCATAAGCAACATTCTCAAATGTAGCTTATTCCACACAAACATACACCCTTCGATATAATAAACAATCTTCGTTAAACCAACTGCGTAACAGTCCTTTGTCATCCGGCGCCTGCTGACTACGATGGAACATGTTTAAGTAAGTGGTAGTTTTTTTTTGTTTACATATTTAATTTTTTTTTATTTGTAATATGAATACATATGTTAGCAACATTTGAATCTATACATAATGCGATTTACATATTTTTTATAAATTCAAATTTCTCAAAACCATTTGTGTCAGTCTGTATTTAAACATTCATTGTTTATAAACAGAATTAAATACAAATAGGCAACAAATGTTGCAGATATTATTGTTTTGCCTGAAATAAATAACTAACAACTACTTAAAAATCAGCAAATGTTGCTTATTTAAGCAATTAAATATTTAAGTTTACTTTGTTATATAGATATTCATATTACGAATTAAGAACACTCTACGCACACGAAATATTTTTTTTATTAGTTTGATTTAATTTTATATTCTTTTTAAATACCTAATGGGGAGTTTATTTGAATGGAAATATAAACCCTTTAAACTTTAATCTCAGCCATTTTAATTTGTTATTTATTAATTACAATGTTAAACAAATTTTAATGTTATGGTGGATCTTCTGATTCATAATTACTATTTGGAACTTGGTGATTATAATGTGTAATAACATGAAATCTTAATTTTTTTTTTTTACTACGAAAGGTGAAGTAGGATATTGAGGTATGTAATTTAATTTAGTTTTCGTTTGCTTTAATTTTTTTTTTGTTTTGGGCTGACATAGAATAATTAACTTACTGTCAGCATGGAAATGAGGACTTAATTGGTCATTATTAATATAGTTACCAATTCCCCGGTTTTCATTCGATAGGACTTTAGTTATCAGGGTTTGGGTTCGAACTAGAGAAGTTGTATTGGACGGTTTCGGTACAATACTTGTTCGACCCATTCTCTCCTCTCTTTCTAGTCTTTGATCTTTTCGTTTGGTAACTTTTCTCTTGCTTCAAAATTTAGTTTTCTTGTTTGATTTTTCCGGATGTGTGAACGTAAAGTTAATGATGATAGATTGTTACTTTTCCGCACCGGATAATCACTCCCTCATTCCAAACCGTTGTCTCAGTTTAACCTTGGACTTCATTCTTTTGGCTGTTGTCAAAAGTTTCCATTTGAAGTGAGCAACAAACAACTTTGTTATTTTGCAGTGGTTGATGATTGTTTAAATTATTTATCTCTTTTATTTTATTTAATTATAATTTTTTTTTTTTTTTTTTTTTTTTGTCAGCTGTATATTTTCTACCCATTTTACTTCACCGAGTAGTAGTAAATTTATATATCGTATTAACTAGTGTTTGTGAAAATTAACTGAATATATTTCAGTCAGGTTTTTTTTTTACTTGATTTCAATTAACTGACTTACTGTCAAATTTTTCCTTGATTTGTGACAATGTTTGTGGCTCGTAGCTGTGATGACATTCCTACGAATGTGGGACAGGAGACGGCCAACAGAACCATAACGTTAGATGAAGCCGCCGGCGGTGACGCATTTAGACCTACAAATCGACCTTGGACCCGTCAACAAGCTCGTCGGGAAGCAGTCGAACAGGAAACTTCGAATGATGCCCGTGTTCGACAAATTGTCCATGAGACAATGAGCGGTTTTAGGGACGAAATAGCTAACATGATTACTAATGGCAGGAGAAATGTCGACTTGTCGGGTCAGATATCGAATGGACAGGACAGACTACGGAATGGGACCAGACGAATGGATAGAAATCCTGCTGAGGAGGATGCTCGAAGTCTAACTTCTAGACAAGGACGTGACGATCGTGGTATTAGGGACTTCGGCTCAAGTTCGGAACGAATTCTGAACATTATTCGCAACTGGAGAATTCGATTCACCGGTGAATTATCGGAGATCAGTATTGAAGAATTTATTTATAGAGTCAATACTCTCACAAATAAATTCTTCAATACTGATTTCCGATAATTCACCGGTGAATCGAATTCTCCAGTTGCGAATAATGTTCAGAATTCGTTCCGAACTTGAGCCGAAGTCCCTAATACCACGATCGTCACGTCCTTGTCTAGAAGTTAGACTTCGAGCATCCTCCTCAGCAGGATTTCTATCCATTCGTCTGGTCCCATTCCGTAGTCTGTCCTGTCCATTCGATATCTGACCCGACAAGTCGACATTTCTCCTGCCATTAGTAATCATGTTAGCTATTTCGTCCCTAAAACCGCTCATTGTCTCATGGACAATTTGTCGAACACGGGCATCATTCGAAGTTTCCTGTTCGACTGCTTCCCGACGAGCTTGTTGACGGGTCCAAGGTCGATTTGTAGGTCTAAATGCGTCACCGCCGGCGGCTTCATCTAACGTTATGGTTCTGTTGGCCGTCTCCTGTCCCACATTCGTAGGAATGTCATCACAGCTACGAGCCACAAACATTGTCACAAATCAAGGAAAAATTTGACAGTAAGTCAGTTAATTGAAATCAAGTAAAAAAAAAACCTGACTGAAATATATTCAGTTAATTTTCACAAACACTAGTTAATACGATATATAAATTTACTACTACTCGGTGAAGTAAAATGGGTAGAAAATATACAGCTGACAAAAAAAAAAAAAAAAAAAAAAAATTATAATTAAATAAAATAAAAGAGATAAATAATTTAAACAATCATCAACCACTGCAAAATAACAAAGTTGTTTGTTGCTCACTTCAAATGGAAACTTTTGACAACAGCCAAAAGAATGAAGTCCAAGGTTAAACTGAGACAACGGTTTGGAATGAGGGAGTGATTATCCGGTGCGGAAAAGTAACAATCTATCATCATTAACTTTACGTTCACACATCCGGAAAAATCAAACAAGAAAACTAAATTTTGAAGCAAGAGAAAAGTTACCAAACGAAAAGATCAAAGACTAGAAAGAGAGGAGAGAATGGGTCGAACAAGTATTGTACCGAAACCGTCCAATACAACTTCTCTAGTTCGAACCCAAACCCTGATAACTAAAGTCCTATCGAATGAAAACCGGGGAATTGGTAACTATATTAATAATGACCAATTAAGTCCTCAGATCCAAGTAATAAAACAAAAGCTAAAAAAGCGGAAAAATGAAAAGATAAGAGAAATAAAAAACAAAGCAAATCAGCACACCCAAACAGAATCGTTACAGGAGATTTTTGGCGCCCAACGTGGGGCCTCAGCTTTCGTAAGTTTAAGATTTTTTTTGTGCAATTGTTATCTAGATGCTGAGGCCTCTTTGAAGCCTTTTGGGGTGGTGATTTGCTTTGTTTTTTATTTCTCTTATCTTTTCATTTTTCCGCTTTTTTAGCTTTTGTTTTATTACTTGGATCTGAGGACTTAATTGGTCATTATTAATATAGTTACCAATTCCCCGGTTTTCATTCGATAGGACTTTAGTTATCAGGGTTTGGGTTCGAACTAGAGAAGTTGTATTGGACGGTTTCGGTACAATACTTGTTCTCTAGTTCGAACCCAAACCCTGATAACTAAAGTCCTATCGAATGAAAACCGGGGAATTGGTAACTATATTAATAATGACCAATTAAGTCCTCAGATCCAAGTAATAAAACAAAAGCTAAAAAAGCGGAAAAATGAAAAGATAAGAGAAATAAAAAACAAAGCAAATCACCACCCCAAAAGGCTTCAAAGAGGCCTCAGCATCTAGATAACAATTGCACAAAAAAAATCTTAAACTTACGAAAGCTGAGGCCCCACGTTGGGCGCCAAAAATCTCCTGTAACGATTCTGTTTGGGTGTGCTGATTTGCTTTGTTTTTTATTTCTCTTATCTTTTCATTTTTCCGCTTTTTTAGCTTTTGTTTTATTACTTGGATCTGAGGATACCGAACATAGACGGACTTATTTTGAGACTTCCTCCAATTTATTATATTTCAAAAGTGGATCTCAAGGATGCCTTTTGGCAAATTAAATTGGACGAAGAATCGCGACAGAAGACTGCATTCACAATCCCTAATCGGCCCTTGTACCAATTCACAAGAATGCCGTTTGGATTGTGTAATGCCCCACAAACAATGTGCAGACTAATGGACCGTGTCATTCCGTATAACCTTAAAACAAATGTTTTTGTGTACTTGGACGATTTATTAATTATTTCGAAAGACTTTGACGAACACATGACACACTTGAAAAATCTCCTGTAACGATTCTGTGTTAGGTGTACTAAGTTTGGGAACGAGGCTACCTATTAAATTCGGCTGTGCTCGTCGGATGGGGAGGGTTGGTTATGTTCCCAAGTAAATTAATAAAAATATTTAGAATCGAAACCGGAAACTTTACTTTAGGTAGCATGACTAAAATAAATGACTTACAGAGTTAGAGGGAGAAGAGAGAAGATAGATGTGGTTGCCGATTGTAGGGTAGCTTGAGATGGAATTCACTACCCTATATCCTTGCCCACCCACCATGCTGACAGTAAGTTAATTATTCTATGTCAGCCCAAAACAAAAAAAAAATTAAAGCAAACGAAAACTAAATTAAATTACATACCTCAATATCCTACTTCACCTTTCGTAGTAAAAAAAAAAAATTAAGATTTCATGTTATTACACATTATAATCACCAAGTTCCAAATAGTAATTATGAATCAGAAGATCCACCATAACATTAAAATTTGTTTAACATTGTAATTAATAAATAACAAATTAAAATGGCTGAGATTAAAGTTTAAAGGGTTTATATTTCCATTCAAATAAACTCCCCATTAGGTATTTAAAAAGAATATAAAATTAAATCAAACTAATAAAAAAAATATTTCGTGTGCGTAGAGTGTTCTTAATTCGTAATATGAATATCTATATAACAAAGTAAACTTAAATATTTAATTGCTTAAATAAGCAACATTTGCTGATTTTTAAGTAGTTGTTAGTTATTTATTTCAGGCAAAACAATAATATCTGCAACATTTGTTGCCTATTTGTATTTAATTCTGTTTATAAACAATGAATGTTTAAATACAGACTGACACAAATGGTTTTGAGAAATTTGAATTTATAAAAAATATGTAAATCGCATTATGTATAGATTCAAATGTTGCTAACATATGTATTCATATTACAAATAAAAAAAAATTAAATATGTAAACAAAAAAAAACTACCACTTACTTAAACATGTTCCATCGTAGTCAGCAGGCGCCGGATGACAAAGGACTGTTACGCAGTTGGTTTAACGAAGATTGTTTATTATATCGAAGGGTGTATGTTTGTGTGGAATAAGCTACATTTGAGAATGTTGCTTATGGTTTAGATGTGTTTATGTGTATATGTATGAATGTGTAAGTGTATATAAATGTATGTATATTGAGTAGGTTTATGAATTTGATTCTATTATAGTTGAATTTGAATGAAAATAAGAAAACTAAATTAGGTGACCATATAAGAAATTAAGAAACTACATATATAACAATTGAAGTTCAATGTGTTTTAACACAAGATAAAGTAAAATTTGAAAATCAAAGATAACAATTAATAGTATTTAAATTTTTATAAACAATAAGTAAAATTAAGTAAACTTAAAATTAAACTAAGCGAAAATTAATTGAAATTTATATACATGTGTATGTATATGAAGTTAACAACTACAACTAAATGAATTAAAACATAATTATGTGAAGTTATTAAATTTCTAAATTTTTGGTTTCTTTAGAACCCACGTTTTTAAAATTGAAATGTTTGTAAAGAATTTACTTTTATTTTAAGATAAATCTGTTTGACGTGAATTTTGGTTGCCGATTGTAGGGTAGCTTGAGATGGTATACACTACCCTATGACCTATCCCGCCCACCATGCTGACAGTATGTTAAAATTTCCCTGTCAGCCCAAATTATATGTTAGTAAAATGTAAACTTAAATTCAGTTAATTATCAAAGAAAAACTAGTCGCCATCACAAATTTTTTTTTTTTTAATATTTTATTTTTTTTTTTTTTTTTTTTTTTTTTTTTTTTTTTTTTTTTTTTTTTTTTTTTCATGTTATTACACATTATAATGTTTAAAAATATTTATTAAAAAAAAAAATTATTAAAATTAACCACCAAGTTTTAAATAGTAATTATGAATTAGAAGATTCACCATAACATTAAAATTTGTTTAACATTGTAATTAATAAATAACAAATTAAAATGGCTAAGATTAAAATTTAAAGGGTATATATTTCCATTCAAATAAACTCCCCATTAGGTATTTAAAAAGAATACAAAATAAAATCAAACTAATAAAAAAAAAAAAAAAAAAAAAAAAAAAAAAAAAAAGTGTATACCATCTCAAGCTACCCTACAATCGGCAACCACTTCTTTCATCTCTTTTCTCCCTCTAACTCTGTAGGTCATTATTTTTAGATATGCTACCTAAAGTAAAGTTTCCGGTTTCGATTCTTAAATTATTCCTTGTTTGAACAGGATATTCAACTTCGTCCTGTGTATATTGAGTTTCCTGAGCTACCTCAGCCAACCAAAATTCACTGACGCCACAATATATGCAAATTTCAATTATATTGAAATATTTGTTTCCCCTGCGTTCTAACACAGAAATCAAACGGAATTCGCAAAGGTTGAATTATTAAAATTTCCACAGAAATACTTTTTCTAAGACTATTCAAACTGTTTTTTTGTCGAATCAATATCTCCTTGATCACCAATTACCATCCAAACTGCGGATACATTACTTTTACATCGATTATCTAAATTTTTTGTTTATAATTCAAAAACTTAAAATTTATCTAATTCTTATATTCTTGTTTCCAATTTTCTAAATTTAAAATTTTCTAAGTTCCTAAATTTAAAATCTCCAATTTCCTAAATCTGCATAATTTTATAAGTTCCTAAATTTAACATCTCTAATTTCCTAAATCTGCATAATTTTATAAGTTCCTAAATTTCAAAATCTCATAACTCTTAATTGCATATGGTCACCTAAATTTCTTTGAGTTAATCAGACAACAGTCTTATTCAAAAGGACATCCTACATACAGATATAACATCCAACGCCCATTTACTTACATTCAAACCCATTACAACTTACCTCATACACTTAAATTTTGGTTTTGTTTGATCTTATTTTAATATAATACGAACCTGCTTATAAGTCTCCTGGCGCCAGCTGACATCGATGGACCCATTACCATTACTGTAAGTTGAGTTTTATTATTATATCAACCAAATTTTGAAAACACATATTTATTATATTCCAGTTTAAACATCTCGTGTCTTACTTCAGGTCTTAAATTGCATTGGATAGTCTCGCATAAGTCATTTTCTGAAAAGGGAGTTCGCAATTTGTCACAAAGAGTCATAATTCCGTCATAAAAATCATCAAAAGTCTCGTTCGGTCTTTGTTTACGTCGTAAAATATCGTCCTTAATGTCAAAGACTGTTGTAAAGTCTTTATATTGACGCTTCAAAGCGTCACATAAATCATCCCAGTCCATCAGTTCAGTTGTCTTGTGGTACCGCCAATACCATTTTAGGGCTTTACCCTCGAAAAGTAAATGAGCGTGCTCACATAGTAAATCAAAATCCCCCCTAAGGTTGGATCTTGTGAGGGTATTGACTCTATAAATGAATTCTTCAATACTGATTTCCGATAATTCACCGGTGAATCGAATTCTCCAGTTGCGAATAATGTTCAGAATTCGTTCCGAACTTGAGCCGAAGTCCCTGATACCACGATCGTCACGTCCTTGTCTAGAAGTTACACTTCGAGCATCCTCCTCAGCAGGATTTCTGTCCATTCGTCTAGTAAAATTCCGTAGTCTGTCCTGTCCATTCGGTATCTGACCCGACAAGTCGACATTTCTCAAGCCATTAGTAATCATGTTAGCTATTTCGTCCCTAAAACCGCTCATTGTCTCATGGACAATTTGTCGAACACGGGCATCATTCGCAGATTCCTGTTCGACTGCTTCCCGTCGAGCTTGTTGTCGCGTCCAAGGTCGATTTGTTGGTCTATATGCGTCACCACCGGCGGCCTCATCTAACGTCATGGTCACGTCAGCAGTCCCCTGTCCCACGTTAGCAGGAATGTCTTCACAGCTCCGAACCACAAACATTGTCACACGTCAAGGAAAATGTTGATGTTAAGTCAGTTAATTGAAATCAAGTAAAAACAACAAAAAAAAATACCTGACTGAAATATATTCAGTTAATTTAAAAAAAAAAAAACTATTTAATACGAAATATAAATTTACTACTACTCGGTGAAGTAAAATGGGTAGAAAATATGCAGCTGACAAAAAAAAAAAAAAAATTAATAAATAAATAAAATAAAAGAGATAAATAATTTAAACAATCATCAACCACTGCAAAATAACAAAGTTGTTTGTTGCTCACTTCAAATGGAAACTTTTGACAACAGCCAAAAGAATGAAGTCCAAGGTTAAACTGAGACAACGGTTTGGAATGAGGGAGTGATTATCCGGTGCGGGAAAGTAACAATCTATCATCATTAACTTTACAAAAATCTCCTGTAACGATTCTGTTTGGGTGTGCTGAGTTTGGGAACGAGGCTACCTAATATATTCGGCTGTGCTCGTCGGATGGGAGGGTTGTGTAATGTTCCCAATAGCAAAAGTTGGAATAATTTAAGAATCGAAACCGGAAACTTTACTTTAGGTAGCATATCTAAAAATAATGACCTACAGAGTTAGAGGGAGAAGAGAGATGAAAGAAGTGGTTGCCGATTGTAGGGTAGCTTGAGATGGTATACACTACCCTATGACCTATCCCGCCCACCATGCTGACAGTATGTTAAAATTTCCCTGACAGCCCAAAAATAAAAAAAATTAAAGCAAACGAAAACTAAATTAAATTACATACCTCAATATCCTACTTCACCTTTCGTAATAAAAAAAAATTTAAGATTTCATGTTATTACACATTATAATGTTTCAAAATATTTATTATAAAAAAAAATTATTAAAATTAACCACCAAGTTTTAAATAGTAATTATGAATTAAAAGATTCACCATAACATTAAAATTTGTTTAACATTGTAATTAATAAATAACAAATTAAAATGGTTGAGATTAAAATTTAAAGGGTTTATATTTTCATTCAAATAAACTCCCCATTAGGTATTTAAAAAGAATACAAAATAAAATCAAACTAATAAAAAAAAAATATTTCGTGTGCGTAGAGTGTTCTTAATTCGTAATATGAATATCTATATAACAAAATAAACTTAAATGTTTAATTGTTTAAATAAGCAACATTTGCTGATTTTTAAGTTGTTGTTAGTTATTTATTTCAAGCAAAACAATAATATCTGCAACATTTGTTGCCTGTTTGTATTTAATTCTGTTTATAAAAAACGAATGTTTAAATACAGACTGACACAAATGGTTTTGAGAAATTTGAATTTTTATAAATATGTTAATCGCATTATGTATAGATTCAAATGTTGCTATACATATATATTCATATTACAAATAAAAAAAATTAAATATTTAAACAAAAAAAAAACTACCACTTACTTAAACATGTTCCATCGTAGTCAGCAGGCGCCGGATGACAAAGGACTGTTGCGCAGTTGGTTTAACGAAGATTGTTTATTTTATCGAAGGGTGTATGTTTGTGTGGAATTAGCTACATTTGAGAATGCTGCTTATGGTTTAGATAATGTGTTTATGTGTATATGTGTATATGTATGAATGTATAAGTGTATATAAATGTATGTATATTGAGAAGGTTTATGAATTTGATTCTATTATGGTTGAATTTGAATGAAAATAAGAAAACTAAATTAGGTGACCATATAAGAAATTAAGAAACTACATATATAACAATTGAAGTTCAATGTGTTTTAACACAAGATAAAGTAAAATTTTAAAATCAAAGATAACAATTAATAGTATTTAAATTTTTATAAACAATAAGTAAAATTAAGTAATTTTAATATTAAATTAAGCGAAAATTAATTGAAATTTATATACATGTATATGTATATGAAGTTTACAACTAAATGAATTAAAACATAATTATGTGAAGTTATTAAATTTCTAAATTTTTGGTTTCTTTAGAACCCACGTTTTTAAAATTGAAATGTTTGTAAAGAATTTACTTTTATTTTAAGATAAATCTGTTTGAAATTTACTCAAACAATAGTGAGGTCCCAAAAAGAAGGAGTATATTGTAAAATAAATATTTTGGATGCTAATTAGATCATTTGGTCACCCTAATATATAAAAGGGTACCAAGATTAATATCCTCACACAAATGATTAGTTGGAGGCGATGTTGTTGCAATAAACCCAATGCACATAGGGGTATTTCTTTCGTGATATAGCAAACACTTAAGACCAAACCACTTCACTTAGATATTAATAAAAACAAATCGCACGTGACTAAGACAGGCACTATGGGTACAAATAACTGCAAACGAATATTTCCCGGAATTTTTGCTCTTGAATTAGCCTTATGAGATGGTACTATAACAGGCAATAAAAAAAAAATCACGTCAAATCCCTCGAACAATTCTAAAAATCAAAAAATAGTCATTATACCTACGATCAGGCACAGAACACAAGATCCTTACCTCACAATTTACGACTCCAAATTCACAAATAGCACGGTCCACAAACAACAAGATGAGCTCCTTTAGACTCTGTCCACAGTTCTATCTTCCTTTCCAATTTTATTATTTTTTTTTTGATTTATTCCCCTGTCCTTTAGTTTATACCTTTTCCTTCCTTTTCAACCGACTCACTCAAAATTATATTTACAAATGAAAATTTTTCCCTCAAATATAAAAAACTTGAAAATTGAAAATTCAAAGCCTGCCACTTTTGAAAATTTCGAAAATAAATAAATAAAAAAATTAACATGAATTTTCCTACAGCCGAAATTATATGTTAGTAAAATGTAAACTTAAATTCAGTTAATTATCAAAGAAAAACTAGTCGCCATCACATATATTAACAAAAATTTTAGGCTAAACTTATTTTATAAATTACCAATTATTTTATACCATGTTTCCACGGTACGTGCATCGCTCTCTATTCATGCTTCACATCCCAATCATGAACGAAGCAACTGCTTCGCCATACAAAATTTTGAGAGCGAAGCAAGTAGATTCATATTGAATCTATTTGCGAAGCACGAAAAATTACTCTCTTCTCTAATTTTTATCGCAAGGTTATCTGAACTAGCTGTAAAAATCGATTGTTTCAGAGTTGTCAACTCGGTGCGTTTCGCACCATTTTGGTGCTTTTTAAATTTTGTCCTGTTATAACAATAAGGATGAAAATATTAACTTTATTAATTTGGAATAATTAAAATAAATTTTTGATCACCTTTTCAAAAGTTTTAAACAGAATTTATTAAATCAATTTACGAAAATATATCATCTTGTACAAATGAAACATAAATACTATCCCTTATATTCATTAAAAAACGAATTTTTTATGAAAATTTGTTTAATAAACCTGTCATAAACCCAAACTATTTTTTATTAATATGGAGGTATGTATTTATGTAGAAGTTTGTTTAATTTTTTTATAAAGTTTTTGGTTTTTCTTTTTTAACTATGTAAAAGGCTGTTTTATTGTTATATTTTTTATATGAAAATATTAAACTTCTTAAAAAATATTATATTTTTAAAAATATTTTAATAACACGATAAATACTAAACTGTTGCTAATTTAGAATCCTTACTAGATATTTAGTGTTGAATTCTTTATAAAAAAAATTAGATATATTTTATGCAATTAAAAAAAATTTACCTAGTATATATGAATGCCGAGTCGAATTCAACAAGGTAAGTAAGTATGTAAGTATTCCTCTTTATTTATTTGTTATTTTCTAAAAACATTACAAAAGTTCATTACAAAAGTTCATCTTAATTGTATAAATTATTTACAAATAAACAAAGAAATTTTACAGCTTGGTTTTATAAAAAAAACCGTCAGCTGGAAGATATAGTGATTTTTTCATTTCTTCTTTTTTCCATTTTCAAAAATTGAATTCTTCTATCAACATTTTCCTATATTTTAAAGCAACTCTTACATAGTTATAAAGGTTTGACCAACTAGCCACTTCATCACCATTAAGGATATTAATCATTTGTTCTTCTGTTAAAAAAGTATTACAGAAGTACCGCCGTCTTATTTCCTTTAACACTGGACAACGTCCCAAAAAGTGTTGTACAGTTTCCTTCTCTTTAAGGTTGCACAAGGAACAAAGACAATCATCACCTACGCGGTAAGATGTTCCGTTTAGCCACAAAACACCTCCCCTGACTTTCATAATTAATGATATTTGAAATTGGTTAAAAAACTCATTACAATACGTTAAACCTTTTGTGAGGTCTAAACAACGATATATTCTATCTTGACTTTGGCGTGCCTCACTGACGTGTGCATGGTATGCGCGATTTTTCATTTCCTCCACCAAAAGTATGTTGGCATTGTTCCATAGCATTTTGCTCTGTTCAATGTTGTTGTGTTCTACGTTGTGCTGTATTAGCCAGGTTTTAAAATATTTGTACCAATATGTATTTTTCATTATTACTTTTCTGGATAACAGGTGGGGTAATCTATGGTTTTCATAATCGAAAATAGTTTTTGAAATATATTTTAAGTGCAGAGTGAGCGTGTAGAAGTGTCCTTCTTCTTGATTTGTTTCTAAAGCGATTACGTAATTTGGTGTGTTGTCTGGTAGTTTAAGGACTCTTTTCGTAAAATATCTGCTCAGCTTATTTACACCATCAAAGTTTGAGTATCCCCAAATTTGTGCCCCGTAAGAATGAATTGACCTACATACTGCGAGAAACATTTTCCATTTTGCTTTAATTGAGACATCTTTTTTGCCTATAAAATTTTTCCAGGTTACATTTAAACATGATTTTGCAGCATCGGTTTTTTGATTTATGTGCTTTGTGAACGACATTGTTGGTGTGAGCAACATTCCAAGATATTTATACTCATTTACTATTCTTACATCTTCTCCTTTAAACGTCCACTTTTCACTTGAACCAAGTCTACCTGCTTTTCTGAACACCATTATTTCCGATTTCGTTAGATTTACTTCCATTGCCCACATATGACAGAATTGTTCTAATTTATCAATCATTTTTTGTAAAACATCCACTTCTTCGGCAATCAAAACTATATCGTCTGCATACATTAAAACTCTTATATTGATTTCGTCTATAAATAAACCACCACCAAGAAACTCATGCAGATCGTTTAAGTATAACGCAAACATAAGCGGCGATAGTAAGCAACCTTGTTTGACTCCTGAATATGTATCAAAAGAAGTAGACATCTCAGTACCTGTCCATACAGCTGCCTTTGTATTTTGGTATACTTTCTCAATAAAATTTATAATTTTAGTTGACAGTCCACATTGGTAAAGCTTGTATATTAACATTTTTCTTGGTATTCTATCAAAAGCTGCACTAAAATCTACAAAAAAGGCGTACACTTTTTTGTTCTCAGTGAATTTTATATTAACTATTGCAGATAAATTGTATAAATTGTCAATAGTTGAGTAGCCTTTGCGGAACCCAGCTTGGTACTCGTTTAAAATGATATTCTATCATTTATTGAGCCCATCATAATTTTTGCTATAGAATTCATAAATGATATTCCTCTATAATTGCTAATTTGGTTTATGTCACCTTTTTTATGTATAGGGAATATAATACTTTTTCTAAAAGCTTCGTAATCGTTGCAGCCTTCTAAAATTTGGGTAAATACATCTGCTAGTGCTTTTAAATAATTTTCGCTTGCATTTTTGAAAAATTCGTATGGGATACGGTCTTCTCCAGGAGCCTTATTTACTTTAGCTTTTATAAGTTGTTGCTTAATTTCCTGAAGTGTAAATTCTCTGTCTAGATTTTCATCTGTCACAAAGTTTGGCGCATAGAAAATTTCAGCTGCAGTGGCAGAAGGATTCAACAAACGTTTGAAATAATCTCTAAGACTTTTTGAACTGATTGTACATCCAATATGGGTTTCCTGATTTCTAATTTCCTTTGCTATTTGCCACCATTGCTTGCTATCTGAGACTAAATCCAATTTGCGTTCTAAATTTTTATAATAATCTTTCTTTTTACTTTTACAGAGAGTTTGATACTCATTTCTTTTCTTAATATAAGTTTCTTTATCAGCAAGACATTTTGTAACTCTAAAAACATTCAAGCTTTCCATTGACTCCTCTCTAGCTTTGCTACATTTCTTATCAAACCATTTATTTTTGAAATCGATAGTCTTTTTCGTATTACTATGCTGCTTATATGAATCTCGAATCACGTTTTTAAGATCATTTAAAAACCAAACATTCTTTTTGTTCTTGAACCCTTCTCAAGTTTGCATCTAAATTTTGTTGGTATCTCTTTTCATTAAGCGGGATCCATTTTAGCTTTGGTAACAAGTTAATTTTTTTGGCTGTGTTGTTTGCTTCTTTTAGTTTTAAATTTAATCTGATGGGAAGATGATCGGAAAATATTTGGTTTTCTACTACAAAGCTTTCTACATATTTTAAAATCTCAATCGTTAACGCACATATGTCATTTACGGAACTTCCATTATAATTCATACATGTAAAGCAGCCTTCCTGATTACCAACTGTTCTGCCATTTGCTATCAATAGCCCATAATTATTGCAAAATTCTAAAAAATCATTGCCATGTGAAGTAGTTATTTTGTCCATAGACCTTCTTTTTTCTAAACCAGCGGGAAACATTGATTCAATTAAACCTTCTAAGCAATGCTGTTGGAGTTCACCTATCCTTACATTTAGATCGCCCATTATTATTGGATTAATCAGATCATTATCAAAAATATTTTTTAATTGCTGAAAGTCATGGTTCCAATTCGCACCTCTAAGATAAGAGGGTATAATTTCTAAATTCAGATCATTTATTTTTAATTTTATTGTAAATGATTCGCCATAGCTTTTAAATATATGTTTTATACCCAACTCATGCACATCTTTTCGCACACCACAAACACAGCCACCAATAGCCCTACCAAATCTACTATTTCTCGTTGCTGACTTCCAAAAGGTATTAAAATTTCTGAACTTTGTATCAAATTTGAAAAAATTTTTGTTTTCTACATGAGTTTCTAATAAGATAAATATATGACTGCTTTCCAAGAATTCAAAAAACCCGTGATGAAATTGCTTATTTTCCAAACCATGTACATTATATGAAACTATGCTTAAATTAATTTGTTCACTTAAATTTTCTAAACCTATGATAACATTCGTTTTTACATTACAATTTTCATTAACTATTGATGTTCCTGAAAGTTTTTTGAGGATACTGATTTTAAAAGTGTATTATACTCTAGATTATGATTATTTATTTCATCACCATAAATATTTTGCAAAACTTCCTCACCTTCACTTTGCCCACACATCAGAATTTTGTTCTTGTTCCAAACAAACACCTTACCCTCAATTACCAGTTTGTCACCTTGTACCCCAACCTTCTTGCTTACATCGAGACTTGCGATTATTTTCTTTAACTGCAACATGACTTTTTTGTTTTGTAACCGCTCTCTACATAAATCGCGTTCAATGAATATTGTTGTTCCTTTGAGATTTTTTGTGTGTTTAAATATTTCCGTTACACCGCTGTTCGAAGTAAATTCCACCAACACTGTCATTTTCTGATCTTTTTCATAAAATTTTTTAGCATATTCAATTTCAACAGGCGTTTTAATTTTTAGGTTAGTTTTACACATCTTTTTTACGGCTTCATATGCAGATCTTTGACTTGCTAGTCCACGCACTATAATCTTTTTCCTTGCCATCTCAACTTCAATCTGACTCATTTTCCTTACATCTGATTCTCGAACCTCTCTTAGCTGTTGTACTTCTTCTTTGAGACTTTGATTTTCGCTTGCCAATCTTTCCATTTCTGCTTTCATCTCCTTTATATTGTCCTTTACTTCCCTTAAGTCGCTTTTCGTTGGCAAATTTTTTAATTTCTGATCCAGCAGAATAGACATTATATTCACTAAATCTGCAGTAGTCATATTTCCCACTTGGTTGTTTGTTTCTGGTGATGTTTCACCAAATTTTCTTTTAGCATTTTGTGAGTCTTGCCCCAATGTATTCATGGTAGATTGGGAAATACCAGCCTGATTTTGTGACATACTTTTAGGCTTTATGTAAAATACACTCAGATAAAAATCTGGTAGCACTGCTATTTGAGCCCAGTATTTTGACAGAAAGAGACCAGCTGACTGTTATTGTTTATTTTTCTTTTATCAGTGCGTTTGTTATTTTCTAAAAAGTTTTTTCCACTTTCCAGTAAGATTAATGAAAAATTTAGAAAAATTCTAAAGATTTAATGATGATTTGTTGATAAAAAACCGAGTGCCACCCTCAGCAAATATTCACTTAGATGCCGGTGCAGATTTTCTTTCCATTTAACTTTCTCTTGGGTAAGACAACACCTTTTTTACCACTCTGTTTTTAAAAAATATACGGAGCTCCACTGAGACACAACCTTTCGAACTATTACACACGAATCATCGCTCATTCAACAACCCTACAGGAAGACTACCGGTCATTTTACTAGTTATATGACCGGTAGTGTTCACCAATATATTGGTTAAAGTTTCTATTAGTTTATTAAGAGCAAAATGAAAAAACTAACTGAAACTCTTGTGTACATGTGATTTTGCCTCTCTTTCTAACTAATGAATTCCACTCGACTACGGAACATATATCTGTACTGCTTACTCTGCTGCTTTTTATTAGTCAATGATAACCAAAATAGTGGTTAATGCTAACTAGTTAGTCATAACGTAAGTATTGGTTAGCACTAACTAGTTATTTATAACGTAAAAATTGGTTAATACTAACCTTTATAAACAAATACTTTTTTTTTTAATTTTCATTTTAAATTAAATTTTTTATTAAAAATATTAAATGGAATTTCATGAATTAAGAGGAAATTAGATTTCAGTAAAGTAAATACCAAGTACCATTTTTTTTGTGGCTGCTCTTTAAGGTTCCACTTCTTGCATGATTCTGGAAATGTAGGTAAACATACGTGTTTCCAATTGTTAACAATTTGTGGCAAAAAATTATATACATACTTGAAAAGCCATCAGGATTTTTAAATATTTTTTTTTTTGTTCCTTTACTATCATCACCAAATCTCAAACGATTATCCTGGCCAAAGCCACCACCCGAATGACCGCTACCTGTTGAACGAGCACTCCTTTCAAAACGACCTTTTCGCACATGACCTCTGTGTTTCCTGATAATCCAGCACCACGTTCTCTGAAGCCGCCATCAATACGCCTTCCTTTCCACTAGCATTCTGATTACAGCTTTTTGGCGGTGTCACTTTTTTATAGTAATTTTTTTATCTCACTACTTTAGTAACAAATTATAAATTTAATTTAATTGATTTTTTTCTTTGATACCAATCGCAAATATTAAATTTAAGAACTTCACAAATTTTTACACGCGTATGACAAAAATATATTAAAATATTGGTATTATTTGGGAAATGTTAGTTGAACCATTCTAACATATATGCTAGAGTGGAACAACTAATCTTAAATTGTTGCAAGTGTGTTAGTAATTTTTTTGGTTTTGGTTATGCATTTCTTGTAGGGAAGGTAAACTCGTCGCTACAACAATTACAACTCTAATAAAAACGACTGAAGTATACATACTTCTTTTGTAATCAATTTAAATAAAATCAGTTTGTTCTCAAAAAATTTTAACTTCGACAATTAAATGTAATTAAAACAAAAAAATTAAAGAAGAACATTTTTTGACAAATTGGACTTAACAGCTGATAGGCAGTTGCTCTAAAGAGTTTACCTGGTTGAATTTTCCTTAAATGAATGCAAACAAATTTGTGTAGTTTTTTATGTTTGATAAGTTTTACTTTTTTTTCTAAAAACTCTGAACTGTAAAGACTTTTTTATTGTTATACAGTAGAATCGCAAAAAAGTAAACCGAAATAATCCAAGGGTTGTTTACTCTTTCGAAATATTAAATATTCTAAGCGGTATTTAATTGTAAAAAAATGCAATAAAGCAAATTTTTCGAAAATAACACACTCAATTTATTTAAATTACTTATTTTTGATAAATTAACTAATTGTTACAGGTAAGACTTAGAGTGTTTACAACTCTTATTCGCTTAAGGTTTTATTTGTTTAATATTTTTGGCTTTTCTAAAAAAAAAAAAAAAAAAAAAAAAAAAAATAAAAAATTTCCTGAAGAAGATTTCCAACGGAAATCGAAATATTGAAAATAAAAATATTTTAATTAATTTTATAAATAAGTGACCTTAAGCTTGAAGAATATATTAAAGTATTTAATATAAAAAAAAGGTCGAAGAAATAGGACTATAATTTACTGAAAATAACTTTGTTAACTTAGATTTAATTTGCACCGGCTAGTTTAAAGAGCACAACTCCTCTTAAACCACAATTTACGATGCTACTGTATTTTTAATATAAACATGTTATGCAAAATTAATTCAATATTTTAAATAAAAAAAAATTTTAAACTAGCTGCGTTTTTTCTCCATTTTGGTGGGGTTTTGAAAATGCAAAGTTGACAACACTGATTTGTTTATTAAAGACAACTGTCAAATCGAAGCAAGTAGATACGTCGTGTAAACACCATGATTCATTAACATGATTCAGAGAGCGAAGCAGGTGATTCAAATTGTCGTGGAAACATGGCATTATTAGGCAATTAAACTTATTTTTTTGTTTATACATATAAAAATAAATTACCTATGTACGCATTGGTAAAATTGCCTAGATTATTTTTTTGTGTGTATGTACATATAATGTATATGAACTTACAATTCTTTTAGCCATCCGCGTATGTGATCTGATATATCTTCTGTTATTTGAGATTGATGTTCTTGCAACAATCGTGTTCGCTCATTGGTCATTAGCTGCGCATATATCTTTTCCAACTCTTTCTGTTTTACATCTTGTTGACGTGTTTTAAAATCTTGATATTCGCTTTCTTCTAAACAAACAATTTTTTTCCTTTTTCTCATGCCGTATAAGCTTTGTTTATTGTTTTTCTCCCACTTTAAAAGTTTCTTTGCTTTATAATTCCGCCAAGCCTTTTGTATGATTAAAGCTGAATTTAAAACTTTTTCTGTGCTGTATTGGCAATCTAATATTTTAAATAGTAAAACAATTAATTAGATCATTTGGAAAAAAAATTTAGAATAAACAAAAATGGTACAATACAAAATATCGCTTATTTGAGTTGGATTTCATTACGTACACCAAGCATTCAATGCGCTTATGCATCCGTCAAAAAAAAAAAAAATCAACGTAAAATTGTACTGACAAGTTACAAAGTTAACACATGAAGTAGAATTACTTTAAAACGCATAGAAGGCATCATATGGACCATCATCTTAAACCCAGCTTTAAGGGCATCGTACACTATCTAAATTATTGATGGTTAGTTATTGTACGAGTTGTAGCATATAAATAACCTAAGTTAAAAGTTTCATCGTATGGGCAGATGTTAATTTTCAATTTGAATATAGCAGATGCACGCTTGTAGACCGGCTTACTTGCTCGTCGGAGGGAGGGTTCGATGGCCATATTAAATCGTTACCCTGTAGCTACGTATAAATTTATTTTAAATGCGTGCGTAAACAGAAACAATATAGAAAAGCAGAAGAAATAACATTTTTTTATTATTAGAATATTTAACAGATTCGGTATAAAAGGTGTTATTAACAAAGCAATCTGTTGCCCACCCAGCCATGATCATGGGTTGTACATCCCAAAGAAAATACGAAAATAGCTTCAAAATTTCCATGATCCCTAAGATTTTCACAACTAAGTTTCACCACAACTGGCTAGAAATTAAACAGTCATTATGTTAAGCTTATTCACTGATCATATTAAATGATTTATTAAAATTCAAATTCATTTTATCATTTAATAATGAGGTTAAACATGAAATACTTAAATTATTATATTTATGAAGTATTAATGGAAAGTATAATAAAATTCCTTTTTATCATATTTATTAAATAGAAAAAAAAATGTAATAAACACGAAAAAGTTAAAATAATAAGCTGAAATGCTTTAAGGGTTAATTAAATTGGCAAGGTCGTTGACCCAAATGCAATAAAATAAATAAGGGAAAAATGCATTTATGTAAAAATAACAAAGAGAAATTTAAGCAAGGAAAAAAATAGGTATAAATAATAAACTTGACTTACATTATGTTGTTGTTGCTCCCACGTCGAAAGTACTTTCGAAGAGTTCAGCTAATGTTGTTGTTCTTGTTATCGTAAGAAGAGAATATTACAATTGTTCAAGCCGCCTGTTATTTACATGGGTTTACAAAAAATGTTTTTAAGACAAAAAAAAAACCCCATGAATCACTTTTTACACAATTTTTTCTAATTTACATTAAGTACTAATTTTTTCTCTTTAATAAGATTTAGTATATTCAAAACAAATAAAGTTCTTAAAATCAAATTAAACTCAATTGCACCTCATACATACATACCTTTATTTACTAATAATTGACCAATCACTGTTAATTACATTTGGGCTGTTAACAAAAAAAAAGAATGTTGTTAACAGTGCTTAACTGAGTTTTGATTTTTGTATGCAATTTTGTTGAAACATACCCATGTACATACATGAAATATGACTTATACATACATACATGTGTGCATGACAATGCAATTGCATTTAATTTATTTTTAAGTAAAGGAAGCTAAAACCGGTTTTAATTTTTTTTTTGTTTTTTTTTTCAATTTTGGAAACACTAGTTAACACATTTAAATTTAATTAGGACTTATGAATTTTTAATTCAATAAATTTTATATTATAAGCTACTGATTTCGATAAAAAAAATTTTTATGCACTTCTTTAATTTGTAATTAGGTTTTGTTGATATACCCAAATGTCTTTGTTAATGAAACCTTGACAAATTATTTCTTGGTATTCTAAACTTTAACTATTAGTTTGTTCTTATAAAGGAGAAAAATTTTGTTTATGTTCTACTTTAAATTTGGTAGACCAGTGTAATTATTTGTTTTTTGAATTTTTTTAAAATTTTGTTTTCTCTAAGTGAATCAATAAAGTTCTTTTTTTTATGTTTTAAATTATTTCACTTTACTTATTTAAATGTTCGTTCTCTTATTAAATTTTAAATATTTTTAGCAGGGTTTTATATTTTTTCTTTTTTTTCACAACGCAAATTCCACTTTTACACTTTTTGCCAATTTTATTTCTCCACTTTTTCCTATGACCGTAGATGAAACCCCTTTACAGACAGATTTATGACGATCCTTTACGATTGACCTTTCATCGACAACTGATAAAAAGATTTCATGTAAATTTAAAATAGCATACTGGCAGAAGATGTATTTCATAGCATCAAAGGTTAGGCAGAATATAATGGTTAGCTATAGCTGGCAAATCTGTTTGAAATATAAAGGTTAAGACAATCAAGGCTATGACACAAACATTTTCCTATAGAAACTTGACTGTAAAATTACCTTTATTTGGCACCGAGTGGAGCGTAACTTCAGATTATTAAGGAATCTAGGAACTCCCTTTTCCCCGTAACTCGAATTGGCAATTTGAGAAATCAAATTAAGGTGTAAGACAATATCTACATAATTTACAAGCCCATTTTTATTTCAAAAAAAAAACACAACTAAAAGCTTATTAAAAACCACTGACCTATACTTACAATTTATTTTAATTGAAAAAAAGATTTCTGGTTACTACTCAATTAAATATTTATAACTTTAAAAAAAGTGTTCCAAACAAAACTAATTTTTAATCACTTATGATTTTAAATATTTAATTTTAAACTCGAAAGACGTACAATAGTTGTTCACCGTAGGCAGGTTAGACTAATTAATGGCGAGATATTTAATTTTTCAAAAACACGAAACCTTGGTTTATTATGTATTAATAAAAAAAATAGGTGCAGTTATAACACTAAATTTCCAAAACCAATCGAAATTTGTAATAAACAAATAAGGATGCAAAAATAATTGACAATACATAAACAGTATTTTCTTGAGTGGTGGTGAAAGACTTCACTCATAGATGGCGTTGACAAAAATAAACTTTTTATCCGTTTCCGTTAAAATTTGAACTGAGGAAGGTACTATTACAAAACCCCCCTTCAAAATCAGGCTTTGGGATTTAAAGCGGTAAAATCGCCAAACCTGATCCAACCTGACGAAGTTGTGAAAGTATTTACTGGCGGATATCCTTTGCATGATAATTCCCCAAAAAAATTCCTTTTAAATCTTCCAATTCATAATAACTATTTCCTAGTTTTTTCCTTATACGAGCCTTAACAAATGTGGGCGCGAGCTTAGCATTATAGTTATGTTCAAAATTGCTTTGTTTAAAGTTTCGCCGGTAGATTACCTGGCCTACCTCATAATCCACCTGTCTTGCTCGCAAGTTGTAGGATTTTTCGTTGCGATAAAACTGTTTTTGCATGATTTCGGAAGCACGTTTAGCCAAAATTTGAAGCGAGTCATTTTTATCAAAACGAACAGAACGGTCATCTAGCATTTCTAACTGACGTAATAATGGATACGTTTTACCACTGGTTATCATATGTTGACCAAAAGTAAGATAATATGGTGAAGTACCGATGGCAGAATGTACAGCAGAACGAAGTGCGCAGCAGATATTGCTAAGGAGCTCATCCCAGTTTCTTTGGTCCGGCTTAATATACGCTTTTATGGCAGACAAAACAGATCTGTTCACCCGTTCGGACGCGTAAGCTTGAGGAGCATGAACAGCCGTATAAATATGTGTTATACCATATTGCTTCAACAGATTATTAAATTCGTTAGATCTAAATTGTGTCCCATTGTCAGACACAATGCTTTAAGGGACTCCAAAGGTGTGAAAAAGCTCTAGTTCCAAATACTTCACTACGATTTCAGAGGAAAATTTTTTTACAGCTTTCAAAAAGGGAAATTTCGAATAATGGTCAAGAACAATAAAAATTCCATTGTTGCCAGATCGAGATCTTGGGTATGGTCCCAGAAAGTCCACATAGAGCTTTTGAAAAAATCTGTTGCTTTCAGCAATCCTTCCCATCGGTGGTCTCAGCGCATGGTTCGGGTGTTTTACATATTTCACACTCGTTTATGTAATTTTTAACATCAACAGCTAGATTAGGCCAAAAATAAAATCTTCTTATTTTTTCCAACGTTTTATTAATTCCACAATGAGCAGATAAAGTACTATTATGGGCCTTGTACAAAATTTCCGGAATCATCTGTTTAGGAATCCATAGTTTCCAAGCCAGATCATCTTGTACCTTCTCCCCAGATGCATGTTCTGTCCGTCTATATAGGTAACCGTCCACTATTTTTAAGTCCGGCATTTGGTCGATGTTCTTCCCCACTTTGTTTAATAAATCCCGATATTCGTCCGAGTGAAAATGGGTAGAATTTAAATCTACGAAAATTCCCGAGTCAGCGTCCGAAAGAGTTAAGCTATCCAAATTTAAAGCAGACATATCCTCGGTATTGGCCCTTGAAAGAGTATCAGGAACTATGTTCAAACTACCACGTCTATGCTCTATGTTAAATTTAAACCCTTGCAACTTTAAAGCCCATCGAGCCAGCCTTGAATTTAAATCAGTCTGAGACATGAGCCACTTTAGTGACGCATGGTCAGTAATAACTATAAACTCATGCCCCTCGACATAAGGTCTAAACTTTTTAATACTCAGCAAAGCCGCCAAGTATTCTTGTTCAGTCACTGTATAGTTACGTTGGGCTTGGTTGAGTTTCTTTGACATAAACGCCACTGGAATCTCTTCACCCTCCGCATTTTTCTGGACCAACACACTTCCTATACCTGTTTTACTGGTATCGCAGTGTATAAAGAACGGCTGCGAAAAATTTGGGCTGTGCAAAACAGGAGCTGAACTCAAATGGGTCTTTAAAATTTCAAACGCTTTCTGAGCCTCCTCTGACCAAATAAACTTTCTCTTTCCTTTCAACAAATCAGACAATGGGGTAGTAATAGAAGCATAGCTCCTAATAAACTTCCTATACCATCCTGTCATTCCTAAAAATCTTCTGACCTGTTTGACTGATCTCGGAACTGGGAAGTCAGTAATGGCGGACACTTTCTCTGAATCCGTTCGAATCACCCCATTTCCCACTACATGACCAAGATATTTTACTTCCGGGACGCAAAACTTACTCTTTTCTATGTTTATTGTCAGTCCTGAGTCTCGTATTCTACCGGCAACAATTTTCAAGACCTCAAGGTGCTGGGTGAAAGATTCCGATATGATGAGTAGATCATCCAGGTAAACAAACACCTCCGTCCTGAGAGCCGGCGGTATCACTTTATCCATAAGGCGCGACATAGTCTGTGGGGCGTTACACAAACCAAATGGCATAACGTTAAAATGATACAAAGGTCTCCCAGGAACAGTAAATGCTGTCTTTTCCTTAGATCCAGCATCAAGCTGAATCTGCCAAAAAGCATCCTTGAGATCTAATGCCGTAATAAATTCTGCCTTCGGCAGCCGGCTTAGAATACCGTCAATATGTGGCAACGGGTACGCATCTCCTATGGTAACGGAATTTAATTTTCTGCTATCTAAACAAAGCCTATTCTTTCCAGGTTTGCGATGAAGAACAATTGGGGATGACCAAGCGCTACTTGATTCCTCTATGACCCCTAATGACAACATGCGATCGAGCTCATCATAAATTAATTTTTCAACAGCTGGTGAAACTGGAAAGTGCCGCTGTTTAATAGGCCTTGCCTCCCCTGTATCTATGGAGTGAAACAAAACACGCGTTTTTCCCAGACCTTCTTTTGCAAATGAAGGGAATAGAGCAATTACCTGTTGTAACTGTTGTTGTTGACCAGTTGTCAAAGGCATTTGAACAGAAATTTCTGATATATCAGAATCTGAATTTGACGGTAGAAATCGGTTTAAGCCGGAAGGAAGAAGATCAAATAGTTCCCAGAAGTCAATTCCCAGGAATAAATTTCTTTCTAAACTGGGAATTATAAAAATTATAATGGGTTTCTCAATGTTTTTAAAAATTATCGAAGTTTCAACATAACCAACGACGTTCTGACTTTTCCCATCTGCAGTTTTAACTGAAGATCTCAATTTCTTGTATGATACCCCAGAATTCAAAAAGTTCGAAGCTGCTTCAGAGCCTATACAGGTAATTGATGCACCAGTATCCAGTAACCCTAACATTTTTACTCCAAACAAAATAACTTCGGCATACGGGCGTACATCACTGGGTTTATCTAAAACAGAGCAAACAAACTTTTTCCTCAATTGTTTAACTTTCTGCCAAAAATTACGCATACGAATGGCTGAACGAGTTGGCATGCTAGGTTGACCAAAAATTCTTTCTCGTATTCGGTTATATTCCTGCAATCTAACGTGAAAAGGTTTAAATCTATCGGCATCTAGAGTAGTATTATTTATTGTAGTTTTTAAAATAGGATTGTTCGTAGAAGATGTTAATATATGATTATCGTATGTACTGATTTTCGGACTATTACGGTTAAGTATTGATATTACATTTCCGCTGGCCTGTTCTTCAGATTGTGCGCACACTTTGGTGCACTCACCATGGAGTTTTTTGAATTACAATTTCTACAATTAGGTTTGTAAGTATCTGGTGTTCCACAACCGTAGCAAAATATTATTCTATCTGATAGACAATCCTGGTAACGGTGGCCTTGTTTACGGCAATTCCAACAGACTAAACTGATTGCACCAATTTCTTCACAATTTGGCTCCGGCAAGAGCTCGACCGTTTTCTCACTTTCATGTGCGATTTCCGCAACTTTTCTTTGGCCTGAAGTACTTTTAGACAAAAATACACTTTGTTTTCTTCTAATATCAGCAAAGAAAAATTATCTACGCCTACAAATATCCCGTAAATCCTGCACGGATGAAATACGCAAATTTAGTATCTCGTGCTGTATTTCAGGCAGCAAGTTACGACGCAATATTTCCACCAAATAGTCATCTGGAATCGGTTCTCTTAGATGATCGGTTAACTCTACAATGGATTCGTAAAAGCTATCAAATGTTTCGGTTGTCCTTTGTTTGCGATCACGAATCATTTCTCTATAATCTACATCTGTACGAGAGTCTCGGTATTCCTTACGCAAAGCTAGACACAAATTCGGCCATCTAATGGAAGAAACTGACCTATGGTACCGCCAAAACCACACACTAGCTTTACCCTCAAATAATAGACATGCGTTATTACAAAGCAAATCGAAATCACCTTGCAATGTCTGAGCAGTTAACGCTTCAACACGATAGATAAAGTTATTTACCGACAGACAATTACCACCACCTGAAAACTTTATTTTCCAATTTGAAATTATTTGAAGCACTTTATCTGGGCGCAAGCTAAGGTCTGATGGTGTGGGTACACTCATTGAAGTAGGGTTTAGATGGCGTGACAAAGATCCAAGTTCAGGGCAAGGGGGTTGCAAGTTACCAGCGTTTCCGCTACTAGTACGAATGCCTAATAGTTCTCTAAATGTTTGATGTTCCACAGATGGTAAGGTTTGCATTCGAGGGGGTGAAATAACATTATTTTGAGGTTGTACCGAGTTAGGCTGCATTGCTGCGGAAGAATGTTGGGAATTAGGCAGAACCCCTAGGTTTAAGCTAGATATTCTAGATTCAATGGTAGTTCTTACCAACTCGGAAATTTGGCAATTCAGTGAGGACAAAAGTTGTGCTTGCTGGTCAGAAACAATTGACGCTATCATCTGTCTAAACGATTCACTTGTAGGAACAGTTGGTTGATTCGTTATTGTCTGTTCCGAAACAGAAGGTTTCATATTACCAGCATCTGAATTTAAAGACCCTCCTGGTATAGCAGTATCCAACCCTTGTTGACTAGAACTAAACTCCAAATTAGATGATAAAGACTTTGAACGGGTGGCTATAGTCGTAGCTGGAGCATCATTCACTATTCTAGCATTGCAAACTGGACAGAAAGGTCTAGTTTTTAAACTCAAAGCTAAACAATTTTTATGAAAATTATGACCACAACACGGCTGAATTAAAGCTGATTTAGAAGCAATGATTTCATTACATAAACTGCAAGTCAATTGACTAGCTGGTAGTGTGGAATTATTATCATTGTTTCCCATTTTTAGCAAAAACAATTATATAACAGACTAAACGAAATTCTCATAAAATATAATTCAATATCAAAGCACTAGATAATATCTTTGCAAAAACGGTATAGTAAGTTATTGAAAATTCAAATAAAAAAAAATAAAACAAAAATTCAAAATAACATAAGACACTAAGATTCACTATCATCAAAACGAAAATGCGGCCAACATATGTACCATATAAATGTAAAAAAAATCAACAGTACCCCTACAATCAATTAGCAATATTAAAATTTATAAAACCTGCCTAAACTATTAAATAGTTGGCATAGACCAAAACGATTGAGCGTATGCTTACTAAGAGAAAACGACAGTTACTAGTAATTTGCGATATGAAATAAAATTTAAGAATTTAAGTGGAAATTAAATTTAAAAGAAAATATTTCGTTTATAGCATGTGAAGTAATATTTATTTATTTGCGAGAAAAAAAAATAAATGAAAACAAGAAATAAAATTAAATTAAAAAAAATTATTTTGCAGAAAAAAAATATCAAAAAATATGAAGATATTTTTCCAAATGTATGTAAAAAGTGTAAGGTATCCGTTTATTTCTTTTTATTCAGTATAAACGACTGTTTAATTCAATTACCAGTAGGTAAAACTTGTTGTGAAATAAAAAATAAAAAAAAATGTTATCAGAAAAAAAATATAGATTTTACCACGAGGGTTAATTGTAATCAACAATATAAAATCCACCCATGATATTATAAGAATGCTTAACAGATTTTGAAAATAGCACAGGGTCAGACCTAGCTTAGTTATCCAAGTTGACGATCCATTCAGCTACAGATAAATTCTATTAAACAACTATAGGATAGTAGTTTAGGGAATATTCTGAGATAATCGGTTGTAAAAGGAAAAGCTCACAAGCCTCTAACCGTTAAACAATTTCCATAAAATCTCAAAATGAACGTAATAGAAAATAAAAGAGTAAAGTGTTAGATAGAGTTGAAATATATATGGAGATCCGAACAACACGTATCGAATTGCTTAGGGCAATCATAGATGGTAAAAATAAACAACAACTGTTCGGGCCCCACGTTGGGCGCCAAAAATTTATATTGTAGCATATAACCTAAGTTAAAAGTTTCATCGTATGGGCAGATGTTAATTTTCAATTTGAATATAGCAGATGCACGCTTGTAGACCGGCTTACTTGCTCGTCGGAGGGAGGGTTCGATGGCCATATTAAATCGTTACCCTGTAGCTACGTATAAATTTATTTAAAATGCGTGCGTAAACAGAAACAATATAGAAAAGCAGAAGAAATAACATTTTTTTATTATTAGAATATTTAACAGATTCGGTATAAAAGGTGTTATTAACAAAGCAATCTGTTGCCCACCCAGCCATGATCATGGGTTGTACATCCCAAAGAAAATACGAAAATAGCTTCAAAATTTCCATGATCCCTAAGATTTTCACAACTAAGTTTCACCACAACTGGCTAGAAATTAAACAGTCATTATGTTAAGCTTATTCACTGATCATATTAAATGATTTATTAAAATTCAAATTCATTTTATCATTTAATAATGAGGTTAAACATGAAATACTTAAATTATTATATTTATGAAGTATTAATGGAAAGTATAAAAAAATTCCTTTTTATCATATTTATTAAATAGAAAAAAAAATGTAATAAACACGAAAAAGTTAAAATAATAAGCTGAAATGCTTCAAGGGTTAATTAAATTGGCAAGGTCGTTGACCCAAATGCAATAAAATAAATAAGGGAAAAATGCATTTATGTAAAAATAACAAAGAGAAATTTAAGCAAGGAAAAAAATAGGTATAAATAATAAACTTGACTTACATTATGTTGTTGTTGCTCCCACGTCGAAAGTACTTTCGAAGAGTTCAGCTAATGTTGTTGTTCTTGTTATCGTAAGAAGAGAATATTACAATTGTTCAAGCCGCCTGTTATTTACATAGGTTTACAAAAAATGTTTTTAAGACAAAAAAAAACCCCATGAAGCCCTTTTTACACAATTTTTTCTAATTTACATTAAGTACTAATTTTTTCTCTTTAATAAGATTTAGTATATTCAAAACAAATAAAGTTCTTAAAATCAAATTAAACTCAATTGCACCTCATACATACATACCTTTATTTACTAATAATTGACCAATCACTGTTAATTACATTTGGGCTGTTAACAAAAAAAAAGAATGTTGTTAACAGTGCTTAACAGAGTTTTGATTTTTGTATGCAATTTTGTTGAAACATACCCATGTACATACATGAAATATGACTTATACATACATACATGTGTGCATGACAATGCAATTGCATTTAATTTATTTTTAAGTAAAGGAAGCTAAAACCGGTTTTAATTTTTTTTTTGTTTTTTTTTTCAATTTTGGAAACACTAGTTAACACATTTAAATTTAATTAGGACTTATGAATTTTTAATTCAATAAATTTTATATTATAAGCTACTGATTTCGATAAAAAAAATTTTTATGCACTTCTTTAATTTGTAATTAGGTTTTGTTGATATACCCAAATGTCTTTGTTAATGAAACCTTGACAAATTATTTCTTGGTATTCTAAACTTTAACTATTAGTTTGTTCTTATAAAGGAGAAAAATTTTGTTTATGTTCTACTTTAAATTTGGTAGACCAGTGTAATTATTTGTTTTTTTAATTTTTTTAAAATTTTGTTTTCTCTAAGTGAATCAATAAAGTTCTTTTTTTTATGTTTTAAATTATTTCACTTTACTTATTTAAATGTTCGTTCTCTTATTAAATTTTAAATATTTTTAGCAGGGTTTTATATTTTTTCTTTTTTTTCACAACGCAAATTCCACTTTTACACCTTTTGCCAATTTTATTTCTCCACTTTTTCCTATGACCGTAGATGAAACCCCTTTACAGACAGATTTATGACGATCCTTTACGATTGACCTTTCATCGACAACTGATAAAAAGATTTCATGTAAATTTAAAATAGCATACTGGCAGAAGATGTATTTCATAGCATCAAAGGTTAGGCAGAATATAATGGTTAGCTATAGCTGGCAAATCTGTTTGAAATATAAAGGTTAAGACAATCAAGGCTATGACTCAAACATTTTCCTATAGAAACTTGACTGTAAAATTACCTTTATTTGGCACCGAGTGGAGCGTAACTTCAGATTATTAAGGAATCTAGGAACTCCCTTTTCCCCGTAACTCGAATTGGCAATTTGAGAAATCCAATTAAGGTGTAAGACAATATCTACATAATTTACAAGCCCATTTTTATTTCAAAAAAAAAAACACAACTAAAAGCTTATTAAAAACCACTGACCTATACTTACAATTTATTTTAATTGAAAAAAAGATTTCTGGTTACTACTCAATTAAATATTTATAACTTTAAAAAAAGTGTTCCAAACAAAACTAATTTTTAATCACTTATGATTTTTAATATTTAATTTTAAACTCGAAAGACGTACAATAGTTGTTCACCGTAGGCAGGTTAGACTAATTAATGGCGAGATATTTAATTTTTCAAAAACACGAAACCTTGGTTTATTATGTATTAATAAAAAAATAGGTGCAGTTATAACACTAAATTTCCAAAACCAATCGAAATTTGTAATAAACAAATAAGGATGCAAAAATAATTGACAATACATAAACAGTATTTTCTAGAGTGGTGGTGAAAGACTTCACTCATAGATGGCGTTGACAAAAATAAACTTTTTATCCGTTTCCGTTAAAATTTGAACTGAGGAAGGTACTATTACAGAGTACTTGATGTAATATCTAAATCAGACAAAGTTAGATAGCAAAAGTTAGTACACTTCAAAGATCAATGCCACATATACATATGTACGAAAACTGTCGTACATTTTACGAAATCGTTTGTAATTTCACACCACGCAATTTTTGCGTACAAAAGTTAAGCGATCGAAGTTTTCGTTCGCAAATTGATGAACAGGCAGTTAGTGTCAATTATAAGCACTGAAACCGGAAATAAATAAAAACTTGTAAATATGCACTAACAATGTTTACAAAATATGCCCAAAAAACAAAATATTGCTTATTTGAAAGTAAAATATTCAAAAATTTAATATTTGTATTAAAAAAAAACAAGGGTGGTCAAACCATAATGCACGACGTTAATTGTGAGTCACACCATGGTGAAATATTTAAAAATAAAATGGTTTAAATAATTTCAGGAAGACAAAAGGTTAAACTGGCTGCATAACTCTTTTCGCACACAACAGCCAGTGCTATAAAGAGATGTAATTCTTTGGGCATGGGCATTTATGAACCAATCAACACGTCTGAATTCTTTCAGTTAGTTAACGACTGGTTTGATGTTCTGAATTCCAAGATGAATACATATCATTATCCAGGCAAAGTATGTACCTACTTTATTTTTGCATTTTACCCAGTATTGTAATGTTAATTTGTTTTTTCTTCTAAGGAACCCTATGGTATTTCGTATGAAAATCAAAAACATACCATAGATCGTATGACAAACGTTATGGCAAGACCCATTGTGCCGGGAAAGAAATCGTTGGACCCGTTTCAAAAAGGTATCATCACTACCAACAACGCACTGGACATGTTGCTAAAATATGTTGAAAGGTACGGCATGAGATATATCATAACCAGCCGTCTTAACCAAGATGTCTTGGAGACTTTTTTTGGAGCAATCCGCAGCAAAGGAGGATTAAACGACCATCCTTCGCCGCAGCAGTTTAAATACAGGCCACGAAAGTACATACTGGGTATGTTTGAAAATGTATAACGGAGCATTGTAAACAAATCAACTATTTTTATTTATTTTATTTGCTTTTTTCTTATTTCAGCAAGAAATAGCGAACATCTAAATGGCATGGGAAATGTCGAAACTGACAACACAAATTGGTTGGACAGTAGTGGCAATTGCGTGTCCGTTATACACAGCCAAGTGCCCCCCGATACCTTAGACGATGAAGATATCTTTAATGAGATAATTTCAGAAGATGAGAGCTTCGACAGCTGTTTCGTATCTCAAAATAATGACGACTTACCCAATGACCTATACGGTTCGAATCTAGATGACATTGGTATACTGCAAGATGATGCCCTAGATTATATAGCTGGCTATTTTATTCGAAAGCTTAACCTTGTAGAATACGAATGTAATCAAGATTCCAATACGTGGGTTGATCAGGTGTCAAAAGGATTTTTAAAAAAGCCTAAACCAGACTTTGTACTGCAATTTAGAAAATTAGAAGCAATTTTCTATAAAAAAAATGGAAGTAACATCTCACATGAGCGCAACCTTCGCAAACACCTGGTCGAGGAAAGTACGTGTGTCGATTTGCGGGAAGACATACGAAAATTATTTTATAAATGCCGTATTCACTTTCGAATACGTAACTTAAATAAAAGATTGAAACTTAAAAAGGCTAAGCAGCGGATAGTCGGATTTAAGAAACTCATAAAAATAAACTTGTAAATTTAAAAAAAAAGTAAGTACAAATTAACAATTCAGTTTTTATACATATACATATCTATTTTTATTTATTTCAGTCTCCTGCATCTTATTAATTGTGTTTTTTGTTATATATCGTGGATTAGGCCTACAGGGGAAACCACGTTAAAAAAACGCGCTAAGTACATAACCTCAAAGGTGGCGTGGAAAGGTGTACACAAGATTTTTCAGAAGAAACAAAACAATTTTTAATTTAACAATAAATGCATATCGTCATCTTAAAGACCTAATAACATATCTGCAAAAATTTCAAAATTGAGTTTTTTATGGATTTTTATTCCCTTTATCATAACGCATATGTGTGCAAAATTTTGAACATGTAATATTACAAATGCCAAAGTTTTTGTTCCTAGAGGACAGTAACGCACAAAAAAAGAGAAAAATAAATCATCAAAAATCACGATAAAAGTTTAATTTTGTTGCATAATGTAATTTAAACAAACATTAAGTACTTGTTTTTGCTTAAACCAGTAAAAGAAACTGCTACTGTTATTATTTAATGTATAAAGTATTCATGTGTATAAATAAATTTTTATTCATACTAATTAGTACTGCAGATAGGTTATTTGCTTTCAGATTTTTACAATTCCAAAAAACCTAAGTGTCATAACATAAGCTGTGATTAGAAAAACCAAAATTTTCTTAACCAGAACTAAAGCCTAATTAAAAATATTAAAAATTTGGATTTAAAACAATGGTAGGCGCTCCATAGCACAATTGTGCTGAGAGATTTCACACGTATTCTTAGCCTCTTTAATTTAGTTTTTGATGAGACACATTTTCTTATATTTTTTGTATTTTTTTCAAGAGAATTTACCCAGCAATCACACGTGTTTCATTTCAAATAAATTATGTTATGCGAAAAATAATTTACTGTACTTTTTTTACTGTAACTTTTTTCTGTGAACAGTAAATCTCTACAATTTAAACTATGTTTTCTATTACTTCAAATGCGTAAAATATAAAATAAGGAAATATCAAGGTCTATCCAATAGGTCTGCTAAAGAAGCCAGATGTTTATTTGGTTTTTTCCTCAACGATATCAAGAGTTGTTTACATTTTCCTTATACGTGTATATTTTTGTTTACTTTTTTGGTTTTTTGCCACACATGCATGCACACAAAACACATTTTTCCTTTTGTTTTGCCTATGTAGTAGTAAGATTTTGACAACGGCGAGGAATTTTACACAAACAAAATGCCTGTTGTTTTTTGTATTGTTGTATTGTTGTAGTAGTAAGCAGACCTATTGGATAGGCCTTGAACCAGCGTTTGACAAATTCAAAGAATGCTTGGTTGAACAGACAGAAGCAGGGTTACCGTTGAGGATTTTGAAAAAGTCAAACAAAAAGTCGTTTTTTTTCAAATTAAAGACTCATACTTTTTTTAACATTTTAATAACTTAAGCCTTACCTACCCGGGTGACAATCTCAGTTTTATTTCTTTAATAACTCTCTCAAATTTGCTACAGTTAAAAAGACATTTTTACTTACTGAACAAATTGTTGTCTTTAAAAAAACTGGAAAAAATTTGTGTGACGAAAAATTCTTTAAAAAAAAAAACTGAAAAGAACATTATGACGATAACTTCTCCTCATCGCTTACTGAGCTACCTAAAAAACAGCGGCAAGCGTCTGCTAAATGTCAAAACTTTTGATTTTGACACAGTTTATACGAACGCGAGTTCAACACCAGCTGGCTAAAAAATCTTATTTGATAGATCGCTTGGTCGTTTAATTGAAAACGTTGAGGAACGGTCCATAATTTCTCAAAGATCCCTTTAAAACTTCTTTCCGGATAAGAGTCTTTGTGCCCATAAACCATGTTTTATGGTATTTAGACTTAATTTGGTTCAAAAAATTTATATTCTAAATCTATAGTTCCCATATAAATACCACTCCCAAAAATATTACCAATACCATAACTTCCTTACAAATTTTGGTATCGAAATCAAATTTGGCGAAGATAAGTTTTATAATATATACTACTAAAATAACAAATATCATATAGATATACCAGTCCGACTTTGAGCTTTATAGTGTAAAGTCGTAATCTTTACTAGTCATCTCTCTCTGTAAGAACCCAGTAAAAAAAATTTGGGTTTTTTGAAGCACTTAAGAGAAAAAGCACATAATCGAGCGCTTCAATAAGAGAGCTCTTATACAGCAGTAAATGACAAAGAATAAAATATAAAAAAGCTACTAGTTTAGTGCTGATTTTTAAATTCTGACAACGAAGAAGGTTTTAAAAAAATTTAAATATATTATGGTTTACGAAAATTATTGAAAAAAGGCATTTAAACAAGTAAAAGCAAAACATTAGTGAATGTTTTTATATAATTAACCCCTAAAAAAGCACTTTATGAGTGCTTTGTTTGCATGTTAAATGAAGCGCTTTGTGTCAGCAGAAAATAGTCCTCCAAACCGGGAACACTCCATAAAAAAATCAGGCATCCCATCAGCAGGTTTGAAGCGATTTGAGGTATGAATTCATACATAAAACCAGCTCCTTTTGGAGCACATTTTTTACTGGGAAGTGTTTAAACAAAACAATATGACTACTCCACCTAATTATGGTGGAATATTCCAACCACCGCTTTTAATAGACAAAGACAAAATAGTAAAGCTAACAACACCAGGACCTAAGTACTCCGCTGGTTATGACCAGAATAAAAAGTGAAGACTCACTTTCCAAGGATCGCCCTTTTTAATTAAAAAGGTAATCGAACCGGAACCATCCTTATAAAAACAAAAAATGTAACAAACATGTAAGTTAAATAAACTTAAGTCCCTTGCTCCTTCTATCGAAGTAGAAGTATCCGAGCACAATTCGCTTAACTTCTCCAAAGTGGTCATTTATTTGAATGACCTGCGCGAAATTCCCTAAGACGAAATAAAGGAAGAACTAAAGTCTCGAAATGTTGTCAAAGTGGAAAAAATCAAGAGGAAAACGGGTTCGACCCAAGAAGAAACCGGCTTAGTTATTTTAACATTTGACTCTACAACACTTCCATCTGATTTCTTAATAGGATACGAGAGAGTGAGAGTCCGCACCTATATACCACTACCTCTGCGTTGCAAAACGTGCCTCCGTTACGGACATATTAGTAAAACGTGGGAATTTACAAAACTATGTCCACAATGTTCTCAAGAATTTCACCTTAAAAATCCTGAAGACACTTGCACTCTAACAAAAGTATGTATAAATTGCAAGGAACAAAATCTCGAATTTAGTCACGCCACTGTGGGCAAAAACTGTCCCATGTTCCTAAAGAAAAGGATATTCAAGCGATCATTACATTAGAAAAAGTTAGTAAAAAGAAAGCGATGAATATTCATAGGGAACGACACCCAAACATATATATGCCATATTTTTCAACACTAAAAAATCAAACTCATTTTAATAATGTAAGCAGTGTGACCATATTAGCTTTTTTCGAGCTAAATTTAGCTTTATTTTTTTCTGTTTAGCTTGAGATATTTCATTTAGCTTTAAACTTTTTTTCAGCATTTTTCAACGATGCATTTAGCTTTTCCTAGCATTTTTTTAATTTTAATTTCGTATTTATTTATATTTTAAAATAAATAAAACAGTTTATCCGAATAAACTTATGTGTGATTTAGTTAAAAGGGTAATCGTCTGGAAGCGCAGAAGAAATCGCTGTTGCAGATTTGGTTTAAATGAATACAAAAGTTACGCCAGTAGTATTAATATGGGGATTTTGTATATGATTTTTCCTCCCTACGTGATTCCCATAAGGAGGAATGTTACTTTAAACTTAGATATTCTAGATTAATTTTTCAACTTTTTTTTTTGCTCCAATGGATTTTTCCATAAGGAGGAATTTTAAATATAAACAAAATAAAAAAATTTTGAGTAATTTTAAATAAAAAAAGAGAATTATATAAAGTTGATTATATTTTCTTCAATGAAGAGAAATTTAAAAATGTGTACAAATAAATTGTTTGAGTATTTTAAAATAAGATAGAGTAATGTGTAAAATATTTAGAATATGCAGCACATGTAAGTATAGAGATTAACTCAATTTGAAAGTTTGCCATTAATATAAAAAGGCTTAGGGAGTATATTCCACATCATTATTCTAATTGCCACTTTAAAGGAAACTTAATAAAAATGGTAAGCATTTCGTACATAATAAAGGTATATTTAATTATTTATTATTTTTTTTTTTTTTTTTTTGTTTGTTTTCAGATGTATAAAAAAATTGTGAATATTGCCCAAGGTATTAAGCCTGAGTATATTAGAATAGATGATATACCTTTAAACCAATCTTTGAAAATTGTGAATTTTGAATGGAAAGAAACACAATATGGTCTTAAAGTCATTGCCAATTTAGATGACAATAAATGGTTTTATCTCCCCAATAGAATGATGAAATTTTTTAATAAGGAGGATCCATACTTAACTCAAATGAATGACAAGGGGCGTCAATTACCAAATGGACCTGCAATATTCGATTTTAATTATACCTAAACTCTGAAAAAATCCTTACAATAAAGATAAATATAATAAAAGAAAAACAAGATTTTTTTTTAAATTTTTATTACTTTTATTTAAAATAATTTTACATATTAAAATTTAAAATTTAATTTCCAAAAAATGAGAATCGTCCTCCTCCAAAAATTGTTTTATGAAGTCAGGAATCTCCTCCTTCGCGTTGTCGGGGATCTCTTCCTTCATGTTCATCTCTGCGGGATGTTGTTTTTGAAACTTTGATTTCTTGGCACTAAAATTATGCACTCGCATAAAGTGCCTTTTTTTGTTATATTTGTTTGCAAATGTTAAATGTTTGCAAAATAAAAAATAAAAAAAATAAAAATATTAAAAAATCTTTTGAAATACCTCGTAAAACATATATTTATTTACTTATGAACTTATTTTTTTTATTTTATTTTGGTATATATATTTAATGTTAATCAAAGCATATTTTGAAAACTGGTCTATGATTATTGAACTTTTAAGAACATTCTGGTAAACAGTAAATATACAATTGTTATTGTGGAAATTAAAAGTCAATAAACTTTGCAATCGTATGCATTTTTAAAGTTTAAACATTAACCTTGAATGTTTGCTTCATATTAAATAATGAGTTAATAAACTTTTCATAAGTAAAAAATGCAATCGTAGCATTTTTTAAGTTTAAGAATTAACCTTGAATGTTGGCTTCAAATTAAACTATCAATTAATGAACATTTCAAACGTATTTTATTTAATTATTTATAATAATTATAACATATCTTATTAAACAGTTATCAAGTATTTTTGAAACTATAAACATGGCCGGTATAATTAAATGTAGTGAGTGCAAAAAAGTTTTTGAAAAAGAAATGGACTTAAAATTGCATGAAAAAACGCATGCATCTTCATCTTCAAAAAGTCAAATAGGAAAAGTGAAACAAGTGACAAGTGCCTTTAAAAATAGAATAATAATTCTTTCATATGAAAATATGAATAAAAAAAATATTATTCCGGAAATATTTTTAAAAGAAGCTTCCGCGGTAATAAAGTCGGAAGTGGAGAGTTTTTAAGACTCCATGTCATATTAAAATTCAATATGGAACTTTCTGGGTTTTATATAAAGCCCAACATTAAAGACGGAGAATCAATTGAACTAAAAACCTTCCAAACCAAAATGGAAGAAATATATTATATTGAAGATTTTGATGTCATTTTCAATAACAAAATTGAAAAAGTGTTACAAAAATGGAGGAGTTTCAAGAAAGGGATAGTGGTTGGACTCTCATTGAAATAACAAAAGTGGATGTCAATTTAAACAAATATCAACCAATGAAAGGGTCAAGTTTCATACAACTTCCTAGAAAACTAATGGTAAAAAAAGCCTGCCTCAATATTAAAAACAGAGATGAGTTTTGTTTTAAATGGGCTGTTATATCAGCAATAGCTGACTTAAAACAAAATAACGCCAATCTACCATTTATGTACAATGTTAAGATTGAGGAAAAAATAATTGCCATAAATGGTTATACCTTAAATTTTAAGGGATTAAGCTTCCCTGTAAAAATAAAAGACATAGCCATTTTTGAAGAAAACAACCCTCTGATCATTATTAATGTTTTTGGATATGATGACGAAAAAGATTTACTTGTGGACCCTATTACAAAACTAAAGGGAAAAAATCCAAACACATTTCCTTTATGTTCCTACAGGAGAAAAATGGAGTTAATTCCCACTTTATGTGGATAAAAAATATTTCAAGGTAAGTTTATAATTGACAACCGTTATAATTTTGTGTTATTAAAATGTTATTTTTATTTTTCTTTTTGCAGATTAATCAGATTGCAAACAACGAAGCATAAAGGCAAAATTTTTGTATGCGATGACTGTCTGCAGCATTTTTACCAAAAGGATAAATTAAATAATCACCAACAACACTGTAACCGAAAAATCGCTCCAAAGGAAAGTGAGTCAACATTAGAATTTAAGAATTTCAATAACTCCATTGAAGTTCCATTTGTGATATATGCTGATTCGCAATGCATTTTTGAAAACATTCAAACGTGCATTTCGAAAGGGGATACTTCATCAACAACTTTGATTGATAAGCATATCCCCTATGCATTTTCATATTTCATTAAGTGTAATTTCAATGATAATTTAAATAGATTAAGAATATTTAAAGGGCTTGATTCCGCAAAGCTCTTTATAGAAAATTTAGTACTAGATATAAAATATTTAAATGATAATGATAATTTTCTCACTAAAATTGTCCCAATGACACCCTTAACCGAACAGGAAAATTTAAATTTTGAAAACAATAATGTTTGTCATATTTGCTCTCAAGCTATTACAAATGACATAAAAGTAAAAGATCATTGTCATTTCAGTGGAAAGTATAGAGGACCAGCTCATAACTATTGCAATATGAATTATAAAATACCAAAATTTTTCCCTGTTATTTTTCATAATTTTTCGGCCTATGACTGTCATTTATTTATTAAACAGCTAAACAATATTGATGATGGTCCTATAAAGTGGTTGCGATCGAAACATGTCATGGTAACCTGCCGGCCAGGGTTCGAGCCCGAGCCACGTCAAGAATGAAAGATTATCAATAACAATTTTAATTAATTTTCATGTTGTAAAATTCCTTTCTTCACAAAAATAATTTAATAAAAATTAAATTTCATGAACTTAAGCCTAATTAAAAATATTAAAAATTTGGATTAAAAACCATAAATAGTTCAACAAAATAACCACAATACTAATTATTGTTAAAGCTAAGGCACGAGCTCTATGTGTACATTTGTCCTTCAAGTTGTGCTGAAAAAGGTCAACAGAAAAGAGAAAGACAAAGTGAAAAAACAAAAAATGTACTTGGACTTCAAGAAAAATTCTTGACGAAAGTACGAAAAAACAGAAGTAAAGGAAAAAACATGTAAAATCAATTAAAATGGATAATCATTCAGGAAAGCAAATTTCGATCTACCAAATGTTAAAATACAATTTGGTTTAAGGATTGATGTTTGACTAGTGACGTCAGCAGTCGTCGATGGCTGCGAGTGTAAGACGGCAAATCCATCTGAGGAGATCGAGTGGTTGCGATCGAAACATGTCATGGTAACCTGCCGGCCAGGGTTCGAGCCCGAGCCACGTCAAGAATGAAAGATTATCAATAACAATTTTAATTAATTTTCATGTTGTAAAATTCCTTTCTTCACAAAAATAATTTAATAAAAATTAAATTTCATGAACTTAAGCCTAATTAAAAATATTAAAAATTTGGATTTAAAACCATAAATAGTTCAACAAAATAACCACAATACTAATTATTTTCCTATAAATATTATTCCACTTAATAAGGAGCTATATATATCACTGTCTAAAGGCTCAGTTAGCCGGGAGTAACAGTAACCTTACCGTAAAAAAGTAAGACCAATATATTTCTTACAGATTGAGACGTAACATCTTACTGCTAACTGTAATCGTTCTAATTGCTTTATATACAACAAAATGAAACGGCTGATTTGCAACGTTACTGTTACTCCCGGCTAACTGAGCCTTAAGTCTATAAAAGGCGATAGCACTTATAATATTGAAATACGATTTTTAGACTCCTTTAGATTTATGCCCTCAAGCTTAGACAATCTCGTTAAGAATTTATCTAAACATGAATTGAAAATAGTGAAATCATTTCGTGTAGATGATGAAACTAAGTTTAATTAACTTGTAAGAAAAAGAGTTTTTCCATATAATTATTTGAATTCTGTTGCGAAACTTACAGAAAAGCATTTGCCAAGCAAAGAAGAGTTCTTTAATAAGTTAAATAATACACATTGTTCTGAAGAAGACTACATTCATGCTAAAATGGTTTGGAGTACATTTCAATGTGAAACTTTGGAAGACTATTTAATGTTATACCTTAAAACTGATGTTTTGTTGTTAGCAGATGTATTTGTATTTGAGAATTTTAGGATTGTTTGTAAAGACATTTATAATTTAGACCCATGCCATTATTTCACAGCTCCAGGATTGTCATGGGATGCTATGCTTAAATTAACAAATATTAAGTTAGATTTGCTTACTGATCTAGAAATGATCTCCTTTCTCCAAAAGGGTATTAGAGGAGGAATAGTTCAATGCTCTCAAAGGCATTCTATTGCTAACAATAAATATTTGCCAGATTATGATCAAAGCCTACCTTCTAAATACTTAATGTATTTAGACGCAAATAATTTATATGGTTGGGCAATGTCTGAAGCTCTACCAGAAGGTAATTTTGAGTGGGTAAGAAACATTGATAACACAGTGTTACAAAATTGAATGAAATAGAAAAACCTGGGACCGGATATTATTTTTCTTGTAGGGCTTGTCGACCAAAACAAGATTCCAATAGTGAAATATACCGGACACCTCCAAAATCCGGATTTACTTATATAAGCCTGTAATTTTGTTGATAATGATCCGATTTTTAATTTCTTACCAGATTTGGAAAGAAGAAACTGAGATCTTTCGAACAGTGTATAATTTATTTAAGAAAACTGGAGAAACTTGGGTGTTATTGTCGAGCAAACACAAATATTTGTAATGAGAGCTTTACTCATGTAAAATTATTGTTTTTTTTTTAATATGACGTTTTGTTAATGTCTTCTTTTTCACTTTGAATCTGTGTATTAAAAAAAAACGTTTGCAATTTAATAAAAATCGTGTGCAATTTAAATTAAAATTATATACAAAATGTGTGACAATTGTAAAAAATTTTTGGCTCATTTACTGATATCACTCACCTGCGTGATTTTAAAAACAATACAGTTTTAAAACACGCAAAAACATTAAGTACGCAAATGTTGTAACTGTTACAAAACCGATACCTGTAAGTTATGATCTACCGACAACGAGCAAATCTGTCGATATAACAGAAAAAGATTTTGAACAAAGAAAGTTCCTTCCATCCAGGTCTACAACAACGGAGCGGCATATTTTGTCAAATGCTGATTTCTACGATCTTGTTCGCGAATTACACTTGTCAAAGCGGCAATCTGAAGTCCTTTGGTCGCGATTAAAACAGTAGAATTTTCTGGAAAAGGATTTCGTTATAACATCTGGTAGAACAAGTTACCGGACTTGGTTACTTGAAGAAAGATTTAAGACTATTTCCAATGACAGTGACCTCGTGTATTGCGTTGATGTACCGAAACTATTTTCGGCATTAAATCACAATTATAATGCAGATGAATGGCGACTTTTTATTGATGGTTCATTTAAAAGTTAATTTTCTTATAAAAATGTATGACTTTATTTTTATTAATTTAAGATTTGTAATGTAATATGTCGTGCGCCGAATCGTTATGATCGCAAGCTATGGCCATCTCGCGAGTCACATAGAAAAGGCAGCAAAAACATTTTAAATTACCATTTAGTTAAAGTTAAGGACGTTATTCTGGCACCACTGCATCTTAAACTGGGAAACATGAAACAATTTGGAAAAAATTAGATGTAAACGGCGATGCTTTTTGTCATCTTTGTCATAATTTTAATTTAAATTGCACACGATTTTTATTAAATTGCAAAGGTTTTTTTTAATACACAGATTCAAAGTGAAAAAGAAGACATTAACAAAACGTCATATTAAAAAAAAAAACAATAATTTTACATGAGTAAAGCTCTCATTACAAATATTTGTTGTAAATCTAAGTTGTGTTTAGGCTAACAGTGATTTGTAATTTTAAAGAAAGTGCGTAAAAAGAACACGAAAAAAAACAATATTTTTGAATGACTTAAACTCTCATTACAAATTTTTTTTGTGTTTAGGATAACATTGATTAATTGATTAATAAAATTTTTATAAAATGTTTAAAAGTTTATTTTCATGAAAAGTTAAATAACTCAGTCAATTACTTATCTATTTTTAAACCCAAATATGCGTTGTAATTGTTAATAAACGTACTTTTTGAATAAACTCAATAGTATTATAGTTTCTTAAGAAAATAATGTATAAAAACGTCACCAAATTTGAAATTTTTTTGAAAAATCTACACAATTTGTGTTTGCTCGACAATTACACCCAAATTTCTTAATCAAATTATATATCGTTCGAAAGATCTCAGTTTCTTCTTTCCAAATCTAGTATGCAATTCAAAATCTGATCATTATCAACAAAATTACAAGCTTATAACTGCGCAAAGGTACAAAAACCGGTTTTTTACCCGTAAATCCGGATTTTGGAGGTGTCCGGCATATTTCACTATTGGAATCTTGTTTTACTCGACAAGCCCTACAAGAAAAATGATATCCGGTCCCAGGTTTTTTGGACTGTCTCACCGTGTAATTTTTCTTTAGACTCAATACCAAATGATTCAGATATTGGATATATTTTAAAAGTTGATTTAGTATATAATTTACCTAATTTATTATAAAAATTTACAGCAATGTTTAAAACATGTTTTGAAGCTAACTAAAATTCATAGAATATTAAAATTTAAACAGTCGTATTGGTTAAAAAAATATATTTCACTAAATAATTTTCATAGAACTAACGCAAAAAACACTTTTGAGAAAAATTTCTTCAAATTATTAAACAATGCAGTATACGGAAAAACAATGGAAAACGTTGATAAACGTAAAAATATAAAAATAGTTAATAATTGGGAAAATGTTGGTAAGAGACTTGAAGCTCGTTCTCTTATTACTACTCTGTAAGTATATTTGAAGAAAACATGGTAGCAGTTGAACTAAATAAATCTTTTTAATTTTACAATAAGCCAATTTACTTAGGTTTTACAATCTTAGAACTTTCGAAATGGAAAATGTATGATTTTCATTACGATTACATATTACCAAAATATAAAACTAAAGCAGAATTAAATTATATGGACACAGATTAATTTATTTATACATTTGAAATGGATGACTTCTATAAAGATATAATTAACGACATTGATTTAAAGTTTGATACATCAGAGTATGAAACAGATAATAAATTTGGAATACCAAAAAAAAATAAAAAAGTCTTAGGGATGATGAAAGACGAAAATAATGGAATTATTATGAAAGAATTTGTAGGTTTGAGAGCAAAAATTTATGCTTTTAAAACAGCAGATATGCAGGAAATTAAAAAGGCTAAGGGTGTCAAGAGTAGCATATGTAACAGTTTAATGGCGATTTCTTTTCTGAGAAAAATATGTTACAGTATATACATGTAACATTTTCTAATGTTACCTATAATCACTTGAAGTGTTACATGTTGTGCAATTTCAATAGAACACAATTAGTGCTTTTATTTGCATCTATTACACTTTCATCATTAATGTACTTAATGAGCGCTTTTAAAAGCTATTTAAGCGGTTTTTGCACGCTATTACGGGTTGGAAACAAATGTTAACATCATTAAAGGCTTACAAAAATTAAAACGATTATAATATAAATACACTTTTTTAATTTTCATGTGTAAATATTTTTATATTTTGTTTTAAAACAATTTTTTTACAAGATTATGAGCGGTATTAATTATGACAAACAAAATAAAACATTTGTTGTACAAACAAAGTAGTAAGTACCAAAGTTGTAGAACAGGGCAATATGAACACCTTAAGTAAAAGTAAGGGTAAAATATGCAACATGTTGTCCATGTTTTTCATCAACATATTCACAAAAGAACTTGAACATTTTTCCCACAGTTGTATTTTTTGTACAAACGAACGCAAAAATGTAGAACATGTAAAGCTTAGTCTACACGATATGTTGAATCAGCAAATTTATGTTGAAAAATTTGCTTTCAGCGCCAACATATCGTGTAGACACCAAATTTGTTCAACAAACGTATGCTTACCAACATATGACAGGCATTTGTTAACGAAGTCAGCAAACGTTTGTTCACAATTATAGCATATCGTCTAGACACAATATTTTTACTTTTCAACAAATTTTCTACGTATGTTGACAAATATGATATTTGTTGAAAGTCGTATGCAAGCTTTTCAGCATACGGCAAATTTGGTAGCATATAAAATAGATAAAAATTGGTATTCTTTCAATTACTTGTTTAAATTTGCATATAACCCCGGAACTTATCAAGATTTCTAGCTCATCGGCAAACAAAAAATTGCATTTAGAAGTGCTTTGAAAATAAAAATGTTGGTCAACGAACTTTGTTTTAGATATATAGATTATAAAAGTTGAGAAATTCTTAACCAATATCTCTTGAAGTATAAATTTGATCTCAGCAATATGGGTAGCGCTGAAGCGTGTTTCCAAATACCTTTCACATGGTATATAAAACATGCCGAATTATTAACCCATTAAGAGCCAATTTCAAAAAATATTTTTAGTTACTAATGTTATTTGTCAAAATGGCTCTTATCTCAAAATTTTGTCGATATTAAGGTATTTTTATTTACATATAATATTTTCAAGCTTTCCTATAACATGGTACAGTAGCGTATACAATTCTGAAGCTATAAAAGTTAACCATTTATATTCTAATAAATCTTTTTGTTAAATATATTAGGTTTGACAACACATGTGGTAATATTTAATATACTTTATGTAATTGCTTCAATATAGGTATTAACTATATGGTATGACAAACATCAGCTTCGCTTAATAAATTTTTTCCTTATTGTCGGTCTTCGACTGGACATAAGGGTTCTTAATTTTATGGTATATCAAGCAACGACTTCGCTCAGCTGAGTTAATTTTCTTTTTTTAAACCAGAGCCCCAACACCCTTAAAAACTGATATTTCTGTTAAAAAAACTAACAAAAATTAGCGACAGAATGAACCGATTGCTATTTAATTTTGCAAGAACTTTCTATGACTAGATATTACACTAAGATGGTCGCTCCATAATTTACCATAGGCCTCATGTTTAACCCATTCTCGGAAATACTTAAATATGCCTAATACGTACTGAATAACGCTATTATAGTAAAATTTGGTCGGTCATATTTTCATAAAACTAAAAATCACACAACTAAATTTGAAGAAGATCGGCCCACAATTTACCATAGGCTCCGTATAAAGCCCACTCTGGGATATCATTTAAATACGCCAAAACCGTAAAAAATATTGATATTGTGGAAAAATATAGTCCAATTTAGCTTTAAGTGGTTAGAAATAAAACCATGCAACTTTGTGATAATCGGCAAAAAAAAATCACTATAGCTCCCGTAGAAAGCGGGACTTTAAAACGGTTGAAACATACAAGTGTTTTGTATTGAAATTTGGTCTTATTTATGTTTTTAATACTAAAAATTACTCAACCCATTAACATTTTTAAGGACGTTATAGTATTGGAAATATTTTTGGGAGTGGCATTTGTATAGGAACAATAGATTTACAATAAAACTTCTTGACCCAGATTTAGTCTTAATACCAACATAGAACATGGTTTATGAGCGCAAAGGCTCTTATTCGGAAAGAAGTTTTTATGGGATTTTTGAGAAATTATGGACCGTTCCTCATTGTTTAATTACAATAAATAATTAGAAACAATGTACCAAATTTCATCAAATTATTGCGACAAGTACTTTGCGCACTACAAAGTGTACAGCCAGCCAGCCGGCCGGACGGACATCCTTATATCGACTCAGATAGCGATTGAGTCGATCGGTATACTAAACGATGGTTATAGGACCAATATTTTTAGGTGTTACAGACACTATAGTGGTGTGGGTATCTAATAAATCCATAAAACATTCTGCTGGTCGGCACATAATTTACCATAGGGGTAGAACTGAAATAAATAAATTAACTGTGAGACTTTACTAATAATTTTAAGATCAATCCAGTCCTTAAATATTTTAATTTTTTGCGGATTTGACCAAGCCCAATAAAGCACTCTTACTTTTAAGTGTTAATTACACTAAAACTATTAATTTTTGCAATAAAGGCGATAATTGATAACAAATTTTTAATAAAATAATAAAAAAAGAGAATTGTCAAATTAATTTTTAATTTTTAAACAAATGTTCTCTTTACTCAACATACTTAACAACATATGCAATTCAACATATCGTGTAGACACAAAAATTGTATGCTAACTTATTTGTTGAAATATCATTTGCTAGCATATGATGAATTTGAAAAATTTAGTATTTTCAGCATATCGTCTAGACACCTAACATATTGAATATGCTGATAGAGGCATTTGTTATAATATTTAAGCATATGAGTGCAAGCATACATTTGCTGATTCAACATATCGTCTAGACTAAGCTTAACATTAATTCAACATTTTTCTCAGAAAAGAAATCGCCATAAGTCTATCTGATTATAAAAATTGTTTATTTAACAAACAAATTTATTATGGAAATATGTATATTTTTAAGTCAAAACTACATGTGTTATATACCAGAGAAAGACAATGGGTATAAAAAAATTAAAGTACTCTTGTACATATCGAAAATGTTCAATACCTGTGCGAGCTACATCCTTCCCACAAAAACTATCATTACCGTCCATAAAATGTAGGGTGACAACAAAATATTAAATTACATTTCCATTCCCACATTTTATGGAGTGCAACGTAAGCAGTTTTGCGAACGTTGCATAGCTTAAAAATATTTTAAAATAAAGTTTAAGGTAGTCTTAAGATTGTTTTAAATAAATAAAGTTATCCCTCCGAAGAGCGGACAACTAGAAAAACTAAATCGTTTTAATACATTTCTGGCGCCCAACGAAAGATACCTTTTCTGACGAAAAGATAATATTGGAACAGAAGTTTCATAAAAACCAAATATTTGAGTTGTACTTATATAAAAGCAAATATTTCCTTTATACAAGTTAAGCATTATTCAAAAAAAAAAAAAGAGGAAAAAAAGAACTAAGACATTCGCAACAAAAATTTCAAGTTCTTAAAAATAAATAAATAATTAAATATCAAGTGAAACTCATGAACCGAAAAGACACTTTTGACAACAACCGAAAAATCAACATGGAGGAGGAACTACAACAAAGAGTCGTAGAATTGGAAACTATTCTTAAGCAACAAGAATTAAAAATTAACTTACAACAGCAGCAGCTTGAACAACAATTACTGCATATTAATACTCAACAGCAGCATGAACACCAAAGTCAATTGCAACAAGTTAATGTACATCAACAGGAAGAACCAGTTCAAGTGCAGCAGGGAATTGTTTTTCAACCTGACCAAATTGTAAGGGAATTTAGAAGCATCAAACCTTTAAATGGAAATCATAATATAAGACAATTTATACAATCAGTGGAATCAACAATGGCTTTAGCTGTTAATAATCAGGCTTTGCTGGCATATGGGGTGAGAATAATTATAAATGAGAAGCTTGAAGGCAATGCAGGAAGGATAGTTAGAGAATTAGACAATAATGCCACTTGGGAACAGGTAAAGGAAAAATTATTGAGCAGCCTACAATCAAGAAAGACGTAAGCGGAGATATTCAACTTCTGTAGAAGTGTTAAAGTGAGTAACTAGTAAATTGATGGGCCGATAAGAACCCATTTAGATGAACATGAAACATTGAATAATATAATCACAAAATATACAAAATTGAAACTTTTATATGATACTAGAGCTATAGCTTTTGCTCACAGAATTGATCTTAGAAACAGACAAAAATCAAGTTACAATAAACCCTTTGCTGATGTTAAGACAAACAATGGTTATCGTACACCTAAGGAAAATTGGCAAAATTTGAGGTCAAATAATTTCCAAAGCCAAAATGGCAGATTTCAAAACACAAACAATAATTTTAGGACCGATAACATTCAACAATTAGATAGAAATTTTAGAAGTTCAGGTCAGGGCTTAAATTATAATATACATCTAGGGCATCAGAATATGGGTAATCGTCAGACAAGATCTAACCAAACCAGAAATTATAACCAAAGTAGACAACAACGTCAATCAAACTTCTCAGGTCAGGAAACAGAACCGATGGAAATATGCACAATTCATGAGGAACGGGACATACATTTTCACATACCGCCTCAAGGACCACCTTGCCCATAATAGTAATCTCAATAGGGAAGCAAAAAATTAGGTGCCTAATAGATACAGGCTCAACGACAAGTATCATTAAACAAAACAAATTAATTGATGACTATCCGGAACAGAAACTCGAAAAACCAATCAAATATCGAACTTTAAATGGACTTAATGAAATATATTCTTACTTGATTACACCTTTTCCCAAAGAATTCTGTTGTTTGGGAACACTTAGTTGGAAGGTTGTTAATTTTAAGAATGATAATTATGATGCCATAATGGGACAAAACTTCTTGAAACCACTCGGGGCAATAATAAATAGTAATCATGGTTATGTTGAAATTTTAAACAAAAATATAGTTTTTGAGGAAATGAGTTATCCTTTTTATATCGACAATATATGTTCCCTAGAACCAATTTCTATAGAATCAGTTTTCGATAAGATTAATTTTGGGCATCTAAATAATGAAGAAACAAAGAAAATTACAAATCTTTTGAGCGATTTCAAGGACTTATTTTATATTGAAGGTGATGAACTTTCGGCAACAACTGAAATAGAACATAAAATTATTACTGACACAGAAAAGCCTCTTTATTCGAAGATTTATCGTTATCCTCAAATTCATGAGGATGAAATCAGGAAACAAATAGATTACATGCTAAAACATAATATTATTCGGGAGAGCAACTCGGCCTATAATAGTCCCCTATGGATTGTCCCAAAGAAAGCCGATAACTCAGGTACCAAAAATTGGCGTATAGTCATAGATTATAGAAAGTTGAATGAACATACAGTTGAAGACAAATTCCCAATACCAAACCTAAACAGCTTATTAGATAGATTAGGTAGAGCCCAGTATTTCTCCACTATAGACCTGGCGAAAGGGTTTCACCAAATACTTCTCGCAGAGGAGGATAGAAAGAAAACTGCGTTTTCTACTCCATTTGGGCACTTTGAATTCATCCGAATGCCTTCTGGACTACGAAACGCACCTTCGACCTTTCAAAGGTTGATGAACTCGGTGCTGAGGAATCATATAAACAAAACCTGTGTCGTCTATATGGATGATATTTTAATATTTAGCACTTCGCTAACAGAACATATTAATAATATCAGGGAAATATTCAAGACTTTAAGAAAGGCCCAACTAAAAATACAGATAAACAAATGTGATTTCCTACAAAAGGAAACCCAGTTTTTAGGCCATATGTTAACAACTAATGGCATTAAACCAGACCCAAATAAAATTTCAGTAATACAGAAGCTTAAACTTCCAACTACTGAGAAACAAATTAAATCGTTTCTAGGTATGACTGGATTTTACCGAAAATTCATTCACAATTATGCTAAGATAGCGTATCCAATGACGAAGTTTTTAAGGAAAGACGAAAAAATAAACACAAATGATCCTAGCTATATTACATCTTTTGAGAAACTCAAAGAGCTCATAACAAATTCACCCATATTAAGATACCCAAATTTTAACAAACGTTTTAAAATTGTAACAGACGCAAGCAACAATGCAATTGGCGCTGTCTTAACACAAGACGGTCACCCAATAGCATATGCTTCGCGAACCTTAAATAAACACGAAACCAACTATGCAACAATTGAAAAAGAATTGTTAGCAATAGTTTGGGGTGTAAAATATTTTAGGCCTTATATATATGGGAAGGAATTTGATTTGGAAAGCGACCACAAACCCTTAAAATGGCTTATGAGCAAATATTCAGGCAGAGATATAAGTCCTAGACTACAAAGATATCTCATTGATTTGGGCCAATACCAATTAAAAATAGAACACCTAAAAGGAAAGTGTAACTATATTGCCGATTTTCTTAGCAGAATTAACGTTGAGACAAATGAAATAAATACAACAGAACCAATTAAAGAGGATTTTGTATATAATGGAGAAACAAATAGCGAGGAAGATTCTTCGGAGGTACAAACAATACACTCACAGGAGGAGGACCACGGCGATGGTGTTGGAATATTGGAAACAATCGTAAATCGCTTCAAAATTCAGATCATCGTTGTGGAAGAAAAAGAAAGTAATGTCAAAACAATTTTCGGCAATAAAAGAATTTTTATAGATAGAAATGACATTGAGCAGGAAAATGTTTCTAATATCTTAAGAAGAGAAGTTACAAAAGGAAAAATTGGGGTATATTCGGAGTTAAATGATCATGATTATTACAAAGTGCAACAACAGTTGACTAAAGAGTTTTCTGATAGGGATAAATACAAAATAGTTAAATGTTCCTACTTTGCTAAGGACATGGAAGATGAGAATGAACTAAATAAACATATATGTAGCTCTCTTTCATAAATATGAAAGCGGTCATTCCGGAATATTAGCTACTTATGAGAATATCAAACATAAAATATAAAACCCAAATTAAAAAATGGCCATACATAAGATAATAAATAATTGTCATATTTGCTCATCGGCAAAGTATGACAGAAACCCTGTAAAGAAAAAGTTCCAAAGAACTGAAACACCAACAACCGTAAACGAAATAGTACATGTGGACACATATGTAAATAGTAAGCAGTATTTTATGGTTTTCACAGACAAATTTTCAAAACATGCAGTCTGTTTCCACATGCCTGACAGAAATAGTACAACTATAGTACAAAAACTCAGGGAATTCTTAGCAATAAAAGGTAAAACGAAAAAATTTGTGTTTGACAATGAATTCAATTCGAACAATGTCAGAAATTTCTTAAATGAAGAAGGAATTGACTTCCATATAACAAAACCAAATAATCATACCGGGAATGCTGATGCAGAACGGTTAAACAATACTATAAAAGAGAAAATAAGAGCACTTAACCTAGAAGAACAGTTACCAATAGAAACACAAATAATAAAAGCTATTAATTTCTATAATAATAGTTATCACAATACAATAAAATGTACCCCTTTCGATGTAGTTAATAATAAAATAAACTATGAAATAATTAAGAAAAGAATGGAGAAGTATAAGGATAAATTGGATGAGAAACGAAACCCAAATAGGGAAAATTATGTAGAGAATAGGGAAGAAGGTTATATAAAAAACTACAAGGCTTTACGTCATAAAGAACAGCCCAAATGCCGAAAGCATTCCTTGAGAAACATTCATGAATCTAACATTAAAAGACCGTTCAAATTTGCAGAAAATGGAGATTTCTCTGACAACGACGATATTGACTTTGAGTATTTGTCTGAGCGTTTAAAAAATCTTAAGGGCCGCTTTTTGAAAAATACAAATGATAATGATTAGAGAATTTGTTGCTTCTTTTGTCTTTTGTAGATCATCTTGCTCTCGATGTTACTAATGTTTACAAGAAGTTCTGCATTCCTGCAGATTAATCAACTACCGGATAATAATGGTTATATCGACATAAAAGTTGATGATGTAGAGATAGTAAACACCACGAATACAATTGTCCATATTATAAATGTTGGCAAAATACTTGAGACTCTGAACCTTATAGAAACGAATATCAAAGCACTAGATGTAGTAAGAAATAAGCAAGTACTCTTGAGTGAGATAGAAAGCATATACGAAAAAGTTCAGACTATTATTCCTATGGTAAAGAGGAATAGAAGAGGCTTATTGAACGTTGTCGGCAAGGCACAGAAATGGTTGTTCGGGACTATGAACGACGAAGATAGAACCGACATTTTGGAGCATCTGTCAGCTACGGACGAAAATAACAGAAATTTAATAAAAACAGTAAATAGGCAAATAATTGTAAATGATTCATTTAATAAATCAATAAACAGTTTAAGGGATTCGATAGAAAAAGATAGAATAAACATTAAATCTGCATTTCAAGAGATTCGGAAAAGTAATAATGAAATTGTAAAAAGATTGTTATATTTAAACGAATTGTCAAAGTTGAAGGTTATTGAAGACAAAATAGAAAAAATACAAGACAACATCGCATCGGCAAAAAATAATTTTGTACATCCTAGTATTTTTACGAGACAAGAAATTGAACTATTTAAAATCGATTTTTATAAGTTAAAATTGTTGAGGATCGGTGTGATAAGTTTTAGTGAAGATTCAATAATTGTGGCTGTTCAAATCCCTGATGAAATTATAGTTACACAATTGAGATCGTTAGTTCCGATGCCAAATAAAAATCACCTAGAAATTGATGAATATAACGTAAACATAGTTGAAATAAATAATATTGTGTTAGAATACAAGGAAAATACAATTCTAAGGCATTTAAAACCATCAAAACATTGTTCTCTGACAGGTAGCTGCAAATACAAATTCAATAATAAAACAAATATAGTATGTTAAGATGACGAAACTATTTTGTTGAAAAATGTAAGAAACGAAAATCTTGGGCAGACTTGTGACAATAGGAACTTAAGCTTATCGGGAAACTATCTAATAAATTTTAACAATTGTAATCTCACAATTTTTAATCAGACCTTTAAAAATAATAAAAATGTAATTTATGAAAAGTTTTTTTATCCACCGGACAAAATCGCTAACTTGACTCATAATGAAATAAAGTTTGAAAAAATTAGGTTAGAACATACAAAAAATATTGACGAAATAAAAGAATTAAGATTTCATAACAAAATAGTATATGGACTTAACTCTACTGTAATAATATTAGTTATAATTATATCAATAATAATTTATACATTAAAAAGAAGAGAAAAAACAAATTTAAAATTAAAATTAAATGAAACTAAAAATATTACGGTTCTAAATACCGAAGATATTATAAAGAAATATCGTGTTGATGATGTAACAAAATCAGGAGTTAAGGAGCATGCCGAGTTATAAATCTTAAGTTGTGGTATATTATGCAATTCAATATATTAACGTTAATACTTATTTTATTTTGAATATTGTCACTCATTGTAAGTAATGTTTTATAGTTGTGATACACTTGTATTTTCTGTATGCAGTATGAAATGTATGTATGCAAAACGAAAGTGTCTAATTTGATTTATGTTTTAATTTCACTCATAATTGTGGAATGTTCCTAAAGCACTTAAGCTTGAAGAATATTATTTGGATAAAATTACTAATTACCTTTTATAAGATCAAAATATGAATTTACAACAAACATATTAAGCAACAAATTACATACATTTTAATGATAGGAATTAAGAGATTTTTGTTCGTATATATATTAAGAAAAGGCAAAATTCGGGAGAATTTTAGCTAAAGGGTGGAGGAGTTACATACTTCCCACAAAAACTATCATTACCGTCCATAAAATGTAGGGAGACAACAAAATATTAAATTACATTTCCATTCCCACATTTTATGGAGTGCAACGTAAGCAGTTTTGCGAACGTTGCATAGCTTAAAAATATTTTAAAATAAAGTTTAAGTGAGTCTTAAGATTGTTTTAAATAAATAAAGTTATCCCTCCGAAGAGCCGACAACTAGAAAAACTAAATCGTTTTAATACATTTCTTGCGTACTCGTATCTATTTATTTTCATACTTGTGTATATCCCTGCGCATTTGATTTCATTCATGTATGTTGTCATACTTATTGTATTTCATACTCGCACATATCCACATACACCCATAGGTATATCATTGACTTCAAAAATTTTTTATTTATTAATTTGTTTTTCATAAGTGTTGCCAGAAATTTTTTTGTTATTGCTGAATCACTAATAAATCCTTTTTTCAAAATCGTTTGAGTAAAATTCAACAAAATTTTATTGAAAAAGAATTGTTGATTTTACAAAAATCTTTGGAATATTAAGATCTGCGTTCTTATATAAATAGAAAAAAAGTTGCGGAATACCACAAAAATATTTAAATCGAATATTCGGAATTAATAAATGAGATATCACAGGTAAATTCATTCATACATATTATGACTTTGAGATGTTTATCTGTTGGCAGTTGCACTTTAAGACGTTTAAAATTGTTTAAAATTTAAAGGCTGAAGTCGATCAGCATGCCAACGAAAATGTTAGCCTTACAAAAACCTGACGTAAATGGTGTAAAAACAACTCCACAAGATATCCACGGTTGTCTATATAAACATCAAGAATTATATCAACTCCTGCAGCCCAGCATCAAAACGAGTTTTCTCTTTAGCTGGAAACATGAAAAAAGAAACAGAACAGATCCCAAAATAGCTGATAGCCTTCTTTTTATAAAAAACCCCTTTCGTAAAAAATATTATATTTTATTATTGTTAATAGAGGCATAATTTTATAATAATAGAAAATATTTATGTTTTAATATAGCTTTTAAAAAAATTAATTAATTCTTTTTTAATCAGTGCTATATTTGTTTTGCTGGTTTTGGAAAATACTTAAAATTAATTCTCTTTCCTGTATCAAAAATTATAAGGTCCTGGCTGCACTGCTTGCTTTACAATAACCATACGAATTGTTGAAGTTACTTGTCGATACTCATCGATACATGCCTATACTCATACGCATTCATACGAATATCCCAACGCATGCCTGTTTGTTCATACTCATACCGGTCGCTTTACAAACTTATTTTTGTTCATACTTATTGGTATTCATACCTGTCTGTACTCGTGCTCGGTGGCGTATGAATATGTTATAAGTATTAAAAATATAACTTTTTGGCTTTCTCTGTTATATACCTCCTTAATTAATAAAATATCATTAAGTTATTTAGATAATAAGAAAAGGCAGCAAAAACATTTTAAATTACCATTTAGTTAAAGTTAAGGACGTTATTCTGGCACCACTGCATCTTAAACTGGGAAACATGAAACAATTTGTAAAAAATTAGATGTAAACGGCGATGCTTTTTGTCATCTTTGTCATAATTTTAATTTAAATTGCACACGATTTTTATTAAATTGCAAACGTTTTTTTTAATACACAGATTCAAAGTGAAAAAGAAGACATTTACAAAACGTCATATTAAAAAAAAAACAATAATTTTACATGAGTAAAGCTCTCATTACAAATATTTGTTGTAAATCTAAGTTGTGTTTAGGCTAACAGTGATTTGTAATTTTAAAGAAAGTGCGTAAAAAGAACACGAAAAAAAACAATATTTTTGAATGACTTAAACTCTCATTACAAATTTTTTTTGTGTTTAGGATAACATTGATTAATTGATTAATAAAATTTTTATAAAATGTTTAAAAGTTTATTTTCATGAAAAGTTAAATAACTCAGTCAATTACTTATCTATTTTTAAACCCAAATATGCGTTGTAATTGTTAATAAACGTACTTTTTGAATAAACTCAATAGTATTATAGTTTCTTAAGAAAATAATGTATAAAAACGTCACCAAATTTGAAATTTTTTTGAAAAATCTACACAATTTGTGTTTGCTCGACAATTACACCCAAATTTCTTAATCAAATTATATATCGTTCGAAAGATCTCAGTTTCTTCTTTCCAAATCTAGTATGCAATTCAAAATCTGATCATTATCAACAAAATTACAAGCTTATAACTGCGCAAAGGTACAAAAACCGGTTTTTTACCCGTAAATCCGGATTTTGGAGGTGTCCGGCATATTTCACTATTGGAATCTTGTTTTACTCGACAAGCCCTACAAGAAAAATGATATCCGGTCCCAGGTTTTTTGGACTGTCTCACCGTGTAATTTTTCTTTAGACTCAATACCAAATGATTCAGATATTGGATATATTTTAAAAGTTGATTTAGTATATAATTTACCTAATTTATTATAAAAATTTACAGCAATGTTTAAAACATGTTTTGAAGCTAACTAAAATTCATAGAATTTTAAAATTTAAACAGTCGTATTGGTTAAAAAAATATATTTCACTAAATAATTTTCATAGAACTAGTACTAGAACTAGTATACGGAAAAACAATGGAAAACGTTGATAAACGTAAAAATATAAAAATAGTTAATAATTGGGAAAATGTTGGTAAGAGACTTGGAGCTCGTTCTCTTATTACTACTCTGTAAGTATATTTAAAGAAAACATGGTAGCAGTTGAACTAAATAAATCTTTTTCATTTTACAATAAGCCAATTTACTTAGGTTTTACAATCTTAGAACTTTCGAAATGGAAAATGTATGATTTTCATTACGATTACATATTACCAAAATATAAAACTAAAGCAGAATTAAATTATATGGACACAGATTCATTTATTTATACATTTGAAACGGATGACTTCTATAAAGATATAATTAACGACATTGATTTAAAGTTTGATACATCAGAGTATGAAACAGATAATAAATTTGGAATACCAAAAAAAAATAAAAAAGTCTTAGGGATGATGAAAGACGAATATAATGGAATTATTATGAAAGAATTTGTAGGTTTGAGAGCAAAAATGTATGCTTTTAAAACAGCAGATATGCAGGAAATTAAAAAGGCTAAGGGTGTCAAGAGTAGCATATGTAACAGTTTAATGGCGATTTCTTTTCTGAGAAAAATATGTTACAGTATATACATGTAACATTTTCTAATGTTACCTATAATCACTTGAAGTGTTACATGTTGTGCAATTTCAATAGAACACAATTAGTGCTTTTATTTGCATCTATTACACTTTCATCATTAATGTACTTAATGAGCGCTTTTAAAAGCTATTTAAGCGGTTTTTGCACGCTATTACGGGTTGGAAACAAATGTTAACATCATTAAAGGCTTACAAAAATTAAAACGATTATAATATAATTACACTTTTTTAATTTTCATGTGTAAATATTTTTATATTTTGTTTTAAAACAATTTTTTTACAAGATTATGAGCGGTATTAATTATGACAAACAAAATAAAACATTTGTTGTACAAACAAAGTAGTAAGTACCAAAGTTGTAGAACAGTGCAATATGAACACCTTAAGTAAAAGTAAGGGTAAAATATGCAACATGTTGTCCATGTTTTTCATCAACATATTCACAAAAGAACTTGAACATTTTTCCCACAGTTGTATTTTTTGTACAAACGAACGCAAAAATGTAGAACATGTAACATTAATTCAACATTTTTCTCAGAAAAGAAATCGCCATAAGTCTATCTGATTATAAAAATTGTTTATTTAACAAACAAATTTATTATGGAAATATGAATATTTTTAAGTCAAAACTACATGTGTTATATACCAGAGAAAGACAATGGGTATAAAAAAATTAAAGTACTCTTGTACATATCGAAAATGTTCAATACCTGTGCGAGCTACATCCTTCCCACAAAAACTATCATTACCGTCCATAAAATGTAGGGTGACAACAAAATATTAAATTACATTTCCATTCCCACATTTTATGGAGTGCAACGTAAGCAGTTTTGCGAACGTTGCATAGCTTAAAAATATTTTAAAATAAAGTTTAAGTGAGTCTTAAGATTGTTTTAAATAAATAAAGTTATCCCTCCGAAGAGCGGACAACTAGAAAAACTAAATCGTTTTAATACATTTCTGGCGCCCAACGAAAGATACCTTTTCTGACGAAAAGATAATATTGGAACAGAAGTTTCATAAAAACCAAATATTTGAGTTGTACTTATATAAAAGCAAATATTTCCTTTATACAAGTTAAGCATTATTCAAAAAAAAAAAAGAGGAAAAAAAGAACTAAGACATTCGCAACAAAAATTTCAAGTTCTTAAAAATAAATAAATAATTAAATATCAAGTGAAACTCATGAACCGAAAAGACACTTTTGACAACAACCGAAAAATCAACATGGAGGAGGAACTACAACAAAGAGTCGTAGAATTGGAAACTATTCTTAAGCAACAAGAATTAAAAATTAACTTACAACAGCAGCAGCTTGAACAACAATTACTGCAAATTAATACTCAACAGCAGCATGAACACCAAAGTCAATTGCAACAAGTTAATGTACATCAACAGGAAGAACCAGTTCAAGTGCAGCAGGGAATTGTTTTTCAACCTGACCAAATTGTAAGGGAATTTAGAAGCATCAAACCTTTAAATGGAAATCATAATATAAGACAATTTATACAATCAGTGGAATCAACAATGGCTTTAGCTGTTAATAATCAGGCTTTGCTGGCATATGGGGTGAGAATAATTATAAATGAGAAGCTTGAAGGCAATGCAGGAAGGATAGTTAGAGAATTAGACAATAATGCCACTTGGGAACAGGTAAAGGAAAAATTATTGAGCAGCCTACAATCAAGAAAGACGTAAGCGGAGATATTCAACTTCTGTAGAAGTGTTAAAGTGAGTAACTTAAATGAACTTTTTGATATATTTATTAAGGCTAAATATGAAATTAATGAACTATATGAAGTAGATGTAAGAAAACCAATAGTCTATAGCTCAGCTTTCGTGGACAGAGATTTAGTAGACCTACTAATGGAGAAAATTGATGGGCCGATAAGAACCCATTTAGATGAACATGAAACATTGAATAATATAATCACAAAATATACAAAATTGAAACTTTTATATGATACTAGAGCTATAGCTTTTGCTCACAGAATTGATCTTAGAAACAGACAAAAATCAAGTTACAATAAACCCTTTGCTGATGTTAAGACAAACAATGGTTATCGTACACCTAAGGAAAATTGGCAAAATTTGAGGTCAAATAATTTCCAAAGCCAAAATGGCAGATTTCAAAACACAAACAATAATTTTAGGACCGATAACATTCAACAATTTTATCAACAATTTTAGAAGTTCAGGTCAGGGCTTAAATTATAATATACATCTAGGGCATCAGAATATGGGTAATCGTCAGACAAGATCTAACCAAACCAGAAATTATAACCAAAGTAGACAACAACGTCAATCAAACTTCTCAGGTCAGGAAACAGAACCGATGGAAATATGCACAATTCATGAGGAACGGGACATAAATTTTCACATACCGCCTCAAGGATCACCTTGCCCATAATAGTAATCTCAATAGGGAAGCAAAAAATTAGGTGCCTAATAGATACAGGCTCAACGACAAGTATCATTAAACAAAACAAATTAATTGATAACTATCCGGAACAGAAACTCGAAAAACCAATCAAATATCGAACTTTAAATGGACTTAATGAAATATATTCTTACTTGATTACACCTTTTCCCAAAGAATTCTGTTGTTTGGGAACACTTAGTTGGAAGGTTGTTAATTTTAAGAATGATAATTATGATGCCATAATGGGACAAAACTTCTTGAAACCACTCGGGGCAATAATAAATAGTAATCATGGTTATGTTGAAATTTTAAACAAAAATATAGTTTTTGAGGAAATGAGTTATCCTTTTTATATCGACAATATATGTTCCCTAGAACCAATTTCTATAGAATCAGTTTTCGATAAGATTAATTTTGGGCATCTAAATAATGAAGAAACAAAGAAAATTACAAATCTTTTGAGCGATTTCAAGGACTTATTTTATATTGAAGGTGATGAACTTTCGGCAACAACTGAAATAGAACATAAAATTATTACTGACACAGAAAAGCCTCTTTATTCGAAGATTTATCGTTATCCTCAAATTCATGAGGATGAAATCAGGAAACAAATAGATTACATGCTAAAACATAATATTATTCGGGAGAGCAACTCGGCCTATAATAGTCCCCTATGGATTGTCCCAAAGAAAGCCGATAACTCAGGTACCAAAAATTGGCGTATAGTCATAGATTATAGAAAGTTGAATGAACATACAGTTGAAGACAAATTCCCAATACCAAACCTAAACAGCTTATTAGATAGATTAGGTAGAGCCCAGTATTTCTCCACTATAGACCTGGCGAAAGGGTTTCACCAAATACTTCTCGCAGAGGAGGATAGAAAGAAAACTGCGTTTTCTACTCCATTTGGGCACTTTGAATTCATCCGAATGCCTTCTGGACTATGAAACGCACCTTCGACCTTTCAAAGGTTGATGAACTCGGTGCTGAGGAATCATATAAACAAAACCTGTGTCGTCTATATGGACGATATTTTAATATTTAGCACTTCGCTAACAGAACATATTAATAATATCAGGGAAATATTCAAGACTTTAAGAAAGGCCCAACTAAAAATACAGATAAACAAATGTGATTTCCTACAAAAGGAAACCCAGTTTTTAGGCCATATGTTAACAACTAATGGCATTAAACCAGACCCAAATAAAATTTCAGTAATACAGAAGCTTAAACTTCCAACTACTGAGAAACAAATTAAATCGTTTCTAGGTATGACTGGATTTTACCGAAAATTCATTCACAATTATGCTAAGATAACGTATCCAATGACGAAGTTTTTAAGGAAAGACGAAAAAATAAACACAAATGATCCTAGCTATATTACATCTTTTGAGAAACTCAAAGAGCTCATAACAAATTCACCCATATTAAGATACCCAAATTTTAACAAACGTTTTAAAATTGTAACAGACGCAAGCAACAATGCAATTGGCGCTGTCTTAACACAAGACGGTCACCCAATAGCATATGCTTCGCGAACCTTAAATAAACACGAAACCAACTATGCAACAATTGAAAAAGAATTGTTAGCAATAGTTTGGGGTGTAAAATATTTTAGGCCTTATATATATGGGAAGGAATTTGATTTGGAAAGCGACCACAAACCCTTAAAATGGCTTATGAGCAAATATTCAGGCAGAGATATAAGTCCTAGACTACAAAGATATCTCATTGATTTGGGCGAATACCAATTTAAAATAGAACACCTAAAAGGAAAGTGTAACTACATTGCCGATTTTCTTAGCAGAATTAACGTTGAGACAAATGAAATAAATACAACAGAACCAATTAAAGAGGATTTTGTATATAATGGAGAAACAAATAGCGAGGCAGATTCTTTGGAGGTACAAACAATACACTCACAGGAGGAGGACCACGGCGATGGTGTTGGAATATTGGAAACAATCGTAAATCGCTTTAAAATTCAGATCATCGTTGTGGAAGAAAAAGAAAGTAATGTCAAAATAATTTTCGGCAATAAAAGAATTTTTATAGATAGAAATGACATTGAGCAGGAAAATGTTTCTAATATCTTAAGAAGAGAAGTTACGAAAGGAAAAATTGGGGTATATTCGGAGTTAAATGATCATGATTATTACAAAGTGCAACAACAGTTGACTAAAGAGTTTTCTGATAGGGATAAATACAAAATAGTTAAATGTTCCTACTTTGCTAAGGACATGGAAGATGAGAATGAACTAAATAAACATATAGCTCTCTTTCATAAATATGAAAGCGGTCATTCCGGAATATTAGCTACTTATGAGAATATCAAACATAAAATATAAAACCCAAATTAAAAAATGGCCATACATAAGATAATAAATAATTGTCATATTTGCTCATCGGCAAAGTATGACAGAAACCCTGTAAAGAAAAAGTTCCAAAGAACTGAAACACCAACAACCGTAAACGAAATAGTACATGTGGACACATATGTAAATAGTAAGCAGTCTTTTATGGTTTTCACAGACAAATTTTCAAAACATGCAGTCTGTTTCCACATGCCTGACAGAAATAGTACAACTATAGTACAAAAACTCAGGGAATTCTTAGCAATAAAATGTAAAACGAAAAAATTTGTGTTTGACAATGAATTCAATTCGAACAATGTCAGAAATTTCTTAAATGAAGAAGGAATTGACTTCCATATAACAAAACCAAATAATCATACCGGGAATGCTGATGCAGAACGGTTAAACAATACTATAACAGAGAAAATAAGAGCACTTAACCTAGAAGAACAGTTACCAATAGAAACACAAATAATAAAAGCTATTAATTTCTATAATAATAGTTATCACAATACAATAAAATGTACCCCTTTCGATGTAGTTAATAATAAAATAAACTATGAAATAATTAAGAAAAGAATGGAGAAGTATAAGGATAAATTGGATGAGAAACGAAACCCAAATAGGGAAAATTATGTAGAGAATAGGGAAGAAGGTTATATAAAAAACTACAAGGCTTTACGTCATAAAGAACAGCCCAAATGCCGAAAGCATTCCTTGAGAAACATTCATGAATCTAACATTAAAAGACCGTTCAAATTTGCAGAAAATGGAGATTTCTCTGACAACGACGATATTGACTTTGAGTATTTGTCTGAGCGTTTAAAAAATCTTAAGGGCCGCTTTTTGAAAAATACAAATGATAATGATTAGAGAATTTGTTGCTTCTTTTGTCTTTTGTAGATCATCTTGCTCTCGATGTTACTAATGTTTACAAGAAGTTCTGCATTCCTGCAGATTAATCAACTACCGGATAATAATGGTTATATCGACATAAAAGTTGATGATGTAGAGATAGTAAACACCACGAATACAATTGTCCATATTATAAATGTTGGCAAAATACTTGAGACTCTGAACCTTATAGAAACGAATATCAAAGCACTAGATGTAGTAAGAAATAAGCAAGTACTCTTGAGTGAGATAGAAAGCATATACGAAAAAGTTCAGACTATTATTCCTATGGTAAAGAGGAATAGAAGAGGCTTATTGAACGTTGTCGGCAAGGCACAGAAATGGTTGTTCGGGACTATGAACGACGAAGATAGAACCGACATTTTGGAGCATCTGTCAGCTACGGACGAAAATAACAGAAATTTAATAAAAACAGTAAATAGGCAAATAATTGTAAATGATTCATTTAATAAATCAATAAACAGTTTAAGGGATTCGATAGAAAAAGATAGAATAAACATTAAATCTGCATTTCAAGAGATTCGGAAAAGTAATAATGAAATTGTAAAAAGATTGTTATATTTAAACGAATTGTCAAAGTTGAAGGTTATTGAAGACAAAATAGAAAAAATACAAGACAACATCGCATCGGCAAAAAATAATTTTGTACATCCTAGTATTTTTACGAGACAAGAAATTGAACTATTTAAAATCGATTTTTATAAGTTAAAATTGTTGAGGATCGGTGTGATGAGTTTTAGTGAAGATTCAATAATTGTGGCTGTTCAAATCCCTAATGAAATTATAGTTACACAATTGAGATCGTTAGTTCCGATGCCAAATAAAAATCACCTAGAAATTGATGAATATAACGTAAACATAGTTGAAATAAATAATATTGTGTTAGAATACAAGGAAAATACAATTCTAAGGCATTTAAAACCATCAAAACATTGTTCTCTGACAGGTAGCTGCAAATACAAATTCAATAATAAAACAAATATAGTATGTTAAGATGACGAAACTATTTTGTTGAAAAATGTAAGAAACGAAAATCTTGGGCAGACTTGTGACAATAGGAACTTAAGCTTATCGGGAAACTATCTAATAAATTTTAACAATTGTAATCTCACAATTTTTAATCAGACCTTTAAAAATAATAAAAATGTAATTTATGAAAAGTTTTTTTATCCACCGGACAAAATCGCTAACTTGACTCATAATGAAATAAAGTTTGAAAAAATTAGGTTAGAACATACAAAAAATATTGACGAAATAAAAGAATTAAGATTTCATAACAAAATAGTATATGGACTTAACTCTACTGTAATAATATTAGTTATAATTATATCAATAATAATTTATACATTAAAAAGAAGAGAAAAAACAAATTTAAAATTAAAATTAAATGAAACTAAAAATATTACGGTTCTAAATACCGAAGATATTATAAAGAAATATCGTGTTGATGATGTAACAAAATCAGGAGTTAAGGAGCATGCCGAGTTATAAATCTTAAGTTGTGGTATATTATGCAATTCAATATATTAACGTTAATACTTATTTTATTTTGAATATTGTCACTCATTGTAAGTAATGTTTTATAGTTGTGATACACTTGTATTTTCTGTATGCAGTATGAAATGTATGTATGCAAAACGAAAGTGTCTAATTTGATTTATGTTTTAATTTCACTCATAATTGTGGAATGTTCCTAAAGCACTTAAGCTTGAAGAATATTATTTGGATAAAATTACTAATTACCTTTTATAAGATCAAAATATGAATTTACAACAAACATATTAAGCAACAAATTACATACATTTTAATGATAGGAATTAAGAGATTTTTGTTCGTATATATATTAAGAAAAGGCAAAATTCGGGAGAATTTTAGCTAAAGGGTGGAGGAGTTACATACTTCCCACAAAAACTATCATTACCGTCCATAAAATGTAGGGAGACAACAAAATATTAAATTACATTTCCATTCCCACATTTTATGGAGTGCAACGTAAGCAGTTTTGCGAACGTTGCATAGCTTAAAAATATTTTAAAATAAAGTTTAAGTGAGTCTTAAGATTGTTTTAAATAAATAAAGTTATCCCTCCGAAGAGCCGACAACTAGAAAAACTAAATCGTTTTAATACATTTCTTGCGTACTCGTATCTATTTATTTTCATACTTGTGTATATCCCTGCGCATTTGATTTCATTCATGTATGTTGTCATACTTATTGTATTTCATACTCGCACATATCCACATACACCCATAGGTATATCATTGACTTCAAAAATTTTTTATTTATTAATTTGTTTTTCATAAGTGTTGCCAGAAATTTTTTTGTTATTGCTGAATCACTAATAAATCCTTTTTTCAAAATCGTTTGAGTAAAATTCAACAAAATTTTATTGAAAAAGAATTGTTGATTTTACAAAAATCTTTGGAATATTAAGATCTGCGTTCTTATATAAATAGAAAAAAAGTTGCGGAATACCACAAAAATATTTAAATCGAATATTCGGAATTAATAAATGAGATATCACAGGTAAATTCATTCATACATATTATGACTTTGAGATGTTTATCTGTTGGCAGTTGCACTTTAAGACGTTTAAAATTGTTTAAAATTTAAAGGCTGAAGTCGATCAGCATGCCAACGAAAATGTTAGCCTTACAAAAACCTGACGTAAATGGTGTAAAAACAACTCCACAAGATATCCACGGTTGTCTATATAAACATCAAGAATTATATCAACTCCTGCAGCCCAGCATCAAAACGAGTTTTCTCTTTAGCTGGAAACATGAAAAAAGAAACAGAACAGATCCCAAAATAGCTGATAGCCTTCTTTTTATAAAAAACCCCTTTCGTAAAAAATATTATATTTTATTATTGTTAATAGAGGCATAATTTTATAATAATAGAAAATATTTATGTTTTAATATAGCTTTTAAAAAAATTAATTAATTCTTTTTTAATCAGTGCTATATTTGTTTTGCTGGTTTTGGAAAATACTTAAAATTAATTCTCTTTCCTGTATCAAAAATTATAAGGTCCTGGCTGCACTGCTTGCTTTACAATAACCATACGAATTGTTGAAGTTACTTGTCGATACTCATCGATACATGCCTATACTCATACGCATTCATACGAATATCCCAACGCATGCCTGTTTGTTCATACTCATACCGGTCGCTATACAAACTTATTTTTGTTCATACTTATTGGTATTCATACCTGTCTGTACTCGTGCTCGGTGGCGTATGAATATGTTATAAGTATTAAAAATATAACTTTTTGGCTTTCTCTGTTATATACCTCCTTAATTAATAAAATATCATTAAGTTATTTAGATAATAAGAAAAGGCAGCAAAAACATTTTAAATTACCATTTAGTTAAAGTTAAGGACGTTATTCTGGCACCACTGCATCTTAAACTGGGAAACATGAAACAATTTGTAAAAAATTAGATGTAAACGGCGATGCTTTTTGTCATCTTTGTCATAATTTTAATTTAAATTGCACACGATTTTTATTAAATTGCAAACGTTTTTTTTAATACACAGATTCAAAGTGAAAAAGAAGACATTTACAAAACGTCATATTAAAAAAAAAACAATAATTTTACATGAGTAAAGCTCTCATTACAAATATTTGTTGTAAATCTAAGTTGTGTTTAGGCTAACAGTGATTTGTAATTTTAAAGAAAGTGCGTAAAAAGAACACGAAAAAAAACAATATTTTTGAATGACTTAAACTCTCATTACAAATTTTTTTTGTGTTTAGGATAACATTGATTAATTGATTAATAAAATTTTTATAAAATGTTTAAAAGTTTATTTTCATGAAAAGTTAAATAACTCAGTCAATTACTTATCTATTTTTAAACCCAGATATGCGTTGTAATTGTTAATAAACGTACTTTTTGAATAAACTCAATAGTATTATAGTTTCTTAAGAAAATAATGTATAAAAACGTCACCAAATTTGAAATTTTTTTGAAAAATCTACACAATTTGTGTTTGCTCGACAATTACACCCAAATTTCTTAATCAAATTATATATCGTTCGAAAGATCTCAGTTTCTTCTTTCCAAATCTAGTATGCAATTCAAAATCTGATCATTATCAACAAAATTACAAGCTTATAACTGCGCAAAGGTACAAAAACCGGTTTTTTACCCGTAAATCCGGATTTTGGAGGTGTCCGGCATATTTCACTATTGGAATCTTGTTTTACTCGACAAGCCCTACAAGAAAAATGATATCCGGTCCCAGGTTTTTTGGACTGTCTCACCGTGTAATTTTTCTTTAGACTCAATACCAAATGATTCAGATATTGGATATATTTTAGAAGTTGATTTAGTATATAATTTACCTAATTTATTATAAAAATTTACAGCAATGTTTAAAACATGTTTTGAAGCTAACTAAAATTCATAGAATATTAAAATTTAAACAGTCGTATTGGTTAAAAAAATATATTTCACTAAATAATTTTCATAGAACTAACGCAAAAAACACTTTTGAGAAAAATTTCTTCAAATTATTAAACAATGCAGTATACGGAAAAACAATGGAAAACGTTGATAAACGTAAAAATATAAAAATAGTTAATAATTGGGAAAATGTTGGTAAGAGACTTGGAGCTCGTTCTCTTATTACTACTCTGTAAGTATATTTAAAGAAAACATGGTAGCAGTTGAACTAAATAAATCTTTTTCATTTTACAATAAGCCAATTTACTTAGGTTTTACAATCTTAGAACTTTCGAAATGGAAAATGTATGATTTTCATTACGATTACATATTACCAAAATATAAAACTAAAGCAGAATTAAATTATATGGACACAGATTCATTTATTTATACATTTGAAACGGATGACTTCTATAAAGATATAATTAACGACATTGATTTAAAGTTTGATACATCAGAGTATGAAACAGATAATAAATTTGGAATACCAAAAAAAAATAAAAAAGTCTTAGGGATGATGAAAGACGAATATAATGGAATTATTATGAAAGAATTTGTAGGTTTGAGAGCAAAAATGTATGCTTTTAAAACAGCAGATATGCAGGAAATTAAAAAGGCTAAGGGTGTCAAGAGTAGCATATGTAACAGTTTAATGGCGATTTCTTTTCTGAGAAAAATATGTTACAGTATATACATGTAACATTTTCTAATGTTACCTATAATCACTTGAAGTGTTACATGTTGTGCAATTTCAATAGAACACAATTAGTGCTTTTATTTGCATCTATTACACTTGCATCATTAATGTACTTAATGAGCGCTTTTAAAAGCTATTTAAGCGGTTTTTGCACGCTATTACTGGTTGGAAACAAATGTTAACATCATTAAAGGCTTACAAAAATTAAAACGATTATAATATAAATACACTTTTTTAATTTTCATGTGTAAATACTTTTATATTTTGTTTTAAAACAATTTTTTTACAAGATTATGAGCGGTATTAATTATGACAAACAAAATAAAACATTTGTTGTACAAACAAAGTAGTAAGTACCAAAGTTGTAGAACAGTGCAATATGAACACCTTAAGTAAAAGTAAGGGTAAAATATGCAACATGTTGTCCATGTTTTTCATCAACATATTCACAAAAGAACTTGAACATTTTTCCCACAGTTGTATTTTTTGTACAAACGAACGCAAAAATGTAGAACATGTAACATTAATTCAACATTTTTCTCAGAAAAGAAATCGCCATAAGTCTATCTGATTATAAAAATTGTTTATTTAACAAACAAATTTATTATGGAAATATGAATATTTTTAAGTCAAAACTACATGTGTTAGATACCAGAGAAAGACAATGGGTATAAAAAAATTAAAGTACTCTTGTACATATCGAAAATGTTCAATACCTGTGCGAGCTACATCCTTCCCACAAAAACTATCATTACCGTCCATAAAATGTAGGGTGACAACAAAATATTAAATTACATTTCCATTCCCACATTTTATGGAGTGCAACGTAAGCAGTTTTGCGAACGTTGCATAGCTTGAAAATATTTTAAAATAAAGTTTAAGTGAGTCTTAAGATTGTTTTAAATAAATAAAGTTATCCCTCCGAAGAGCGGACAACTAGAAAAACTAAATCGTTTTAATACATTTCTGGCGCCCAACGAAAGATACCTTTTCTGACGAAAAGATAATATTGGAACAGAAGTTTCATAAAAACCAAATATTTGAGTTGTACTTATATAAAAGCAAATATTTCCTTTATACAAGTTAAGCATTATTCAAAAAAAAAAAAAGAGGAAAAAAAGAACTAAGACATTCGCAACAAAAATTTCAAGTTCTTAAAAATAAATAAATAATTAAATATCAAGTGAAACTCATGAACCGAAAAGACACTTTTGACAACAACCGAAAAATCAACATGGAGGAGGAACTACAACAAAGAGTCGTAGAATTGGAAACTATTCTTAAGCAACAAGAATTAAAAATTAACTTACAACAGCAGCAGCTTGAACAACAATTACTGCAAATTAATACTCAACAGCAGCATGAACACCAAAGTCAATTGCAACAAGTTAATGTACATCAACAGGAAGAACCAGTTCAAGTGCAGCAGGGAATTGTTTTTCAACCTGACCAAATTGTAAGGGAATTTAGAAGCATCAAACCTTTAAATGGAAATCATAATATAAGACAATTTATACAATCAGTGGAATCAACAATGGCTTTAGCTGTTAATAATCAGGCTTTGCTGGCATATGGGGTGAGAATAATTATAAATGAGAAGCTTGAAGGCAATGCAGGAAGGATAGTTAGAGAATTAGACAATAATGCCACTTGGGAACAGGTAAAGGAAAAATTATTGAGCAGCCTACAATCAAGAAAGACGTAAGCGGAGATATTCAACTTCTGTAGAAGTGTTAAAGTGAGTAACTTAAATGAACTTTTTGATATATTTATTAAGGCTAAATATGAAATTAATGAACTATATGAAGTAGATGTAAGAAAACCAATAGTCTATAGCTCAGCTTTCGTGGACAGAGATTTAGTAGACCTACTAATGGAGAAAATTGATGGGCCGATAAGAACCCATTTAGATGAACATGAAACATTGAATAATATAATCACAAAATATAAAAAATTGAAACTTTTATATGATACTAGAGCTATCGCTTTTGCTCACAGAATTGATCTTAGAAACAGACAAAAATCAAGTTACAATAAACCCTTTGCTGATGTTAAGACAAACAATGGTTATCGTACACCTAAGGAAAATTGGCAAAATTTGAGGTCAAATAATTTCCAAAGCCAAAATGGCAGATTTCAAAACACAAACAATAATTTTAGGACCGATAACATTCAACAATTAGATAGAAATTTTAGAAGTTCAGGTCAGGGCTTAAATTATAATATACATCTAGGGCATCAGAATATGGGTAATCGTCAGACAAGATCTAACCAAACCAGAAATTATAACCAAAGTAGACAACAACGTCAATCAAACTTCTCAGGTCAGGAAACAGAACCGATGGAAATATGCACAATTCATGAGGAACGGGACATAAATTTTCACATACCGCCTCAAGGATCACCTTGCCCATAATAGTAATCTCAATAGGGAAGCAAAAAATTAGGTGCCTAATAGATACAGGCTCAACGACAAGTATCATTAAACAAAACAAATTAATTGATAACTATCCGGAACAGAAACTCGAAAAACCAATCAAATATCGAACTTTAAATGGACTTAATGAAATATATTCTTACTTGATTACACCTTTTCCCAAAGAATTCTGTTGTTTGGGAACACTTAGTTGGAAGGTTGTTAATTTTAAGAATGATAATTATGATGCCATAATGGGACAAAACTTCTTGAAACCACTCGGGGCAATAATAAATAGTAATCATGGTTATGTTGAAATTTTAAACAAAAATATAGTTTTTGAGGAAATGAGTTATCCTTTTTATATCGACAATATATGTTCCCTAGAACCAATTTCTATAGAATCAGTTTTCGATAAGATTAATTTTGGGCATCTAAATAATGAAGAAACAAAGAAAATTACAAATCTTTTGAGCGATTTCAAGGACTTATTTTATATTGAAGGTGATGAACTTTCGGCAACAACTGAAATAGAACATAAAATTATTACTGACACAGAAAAGCCTCTTTATTCGAAGATTTATCGTTATCCTCAAATTCATGAGGATGAAATCAGGAAACAAATAGATTACATGCTAAAACATAATATTATTCGGGAGAGCAACTCGGCCTATAATAGTCCCCTATGGATTGTCCCAAAGAAAGCCGATAACTCAGGTACCAAAAATTGGCGTATAGTCATAGATTATAGAAAGTTGAATGAACATACAGTTGAAGACAAATTCCCAATACCAAACCTAAACAGCTTATTAGATAGATTAGGTAGAGCCCAGTATTTCTCCACTATAGACCTGGCGAAAGGGTTTCACCAAATACTTCTCGCAGAGGAGGATAGAAAGAAAACTGCGTTTTCTACTCCATTTGGGCACTTTGAATTCATCCGAATGCCTTTTGGACTACGAAACGCACCTTCGACCTTTCAAAGGTTGATGAACTCGGTGCTGAGGAATCATATAAACAAAACCTGTGTCGTCTATATGGACGATATTTTAATATTTAGCACTTCGCTAACAGAACATATTAATAATATCAGGGAAATATTCAAGACTTTAAGAAAGGCCCAACTAAAAATACAGATAAGCAAATGTGATTTCCTACAAAAGGAAACCCAGTTTTTAGGCCATATGTTAACAACTAATGGCATTAAACCAGACCCAAATAAAATTTCAGTAATACAGAAGCTTAAACTTCCAACTACTGAGAAACAAATTAAATCGTTTCTAGGTATGACTGGATTTTACCGAAAATTCATTCACAATTATGCTAAGATAGCGTATCCAATGACGAAGTTTTTAAGGAAAGACGAAAAAATAAACACAAATGATCCTAGCTATATTACATCTTTTGAGAAACTCAAAGAGCTCATAACAAATTCAGCCATATTAAGATACCCAAATTTTAACAAACGTTTTAAAATTGTAACAGACGCAAGCAACAATGCAATTGGCGCTGTCTTAACACAAGACGGTCACCCAATAGCATATGCTTCGCGAACCTTAAATAAACACGAAACCAACTATGCAACAATTGAAAAAGAATTGTTAGCAATAGTTTGGGGTGTAAAATATTTTAGGCCTTATATATATGGGAAGGAATTTGATTTGGAAAGCGACCACAAACCCTTAAAATGGCTTATGAGCAAATATTCAGGCAGAGATATAAGTCCTAGACTACAAAGATACATTGATTTGGGCGAATACCAATTTAAAATAGAACACCTAAAAGGAAAGTGTAACTACATTGCCGATTTTCTTAGCAGAATTAACGTTGAGACAAATGAAATAAATACAACAGAACCAATTAAAGAGGATTTTGTATATAATGGAGAAACAAATAGCGAGGCAGATTCTTTGGAGGTACAAACAATACACTCACAGGAGGAGGACCACGGCGATGGTGTTGGAATATTGGAAACAATCGTAAATCGCTTTAAAATTCAGATCATCGTTGTGGAAGAAAAAGAAAGTAATGTCAAAATAATTTTCGGCAATAAAAGAATTTTTATAGATAGAAATGACATTGAGCAGGAAAATGTTTCTAATATCTTAAGAAGAGAAGTTACGAAAGGAAAAATTGGGGTATATTCGGAGTTAAATGATCATGATTATTACAAAGTGCAACAACAGTTGACTAAAGAGTTTTCTGATAGGGATAAATACAAAATAGTTAAATGTTCCTACTTTGCTAAGGACATGGAAGATGAGAATGAACTAAATAAACATATAGCTCTCTTTCATAAATATGAAAGCGGTCATTCCGGAATATTAGCTACTTATGAGAATATCAAACATAAAATATAAAACCCAAATTAAAAAATGGCCATACATAAGATAATAAATAATTGTCATATTTGCTCATCGGCAAAGTATGACAGAAACCCTGTAAAGAAAAAGTTCCAAAGAACTGAAACACCAACAACCGTAAACGAAATAGTACATGTGGACACATATGTAAATAGTAAGCAGTCTTTTATGGTTTTCACAGACAAATTTTCAAAACATGCAGTCTGTTTCCACATGCCTGACAGAAATAGTACAACTATAGTACAAAAACTCAGGGAATTCTTAGCAATAAAATGTAAAACGAAAAAATTTGTGTTTGACAATGAATTCAATTCGAACAATGTCAGAAATTTCTTAAATGAAGAAGGAATTGACTTCCATATAACAAAACCAAATAATCATACCGGGAATGCTGATGCAGAACGGTTAAACAATACTATAACAGAGAAAATAAGAGCACTTAACCTAGAAGAACAGTTACCAATAGAAACACAAATAATAAAAGCTATTAATTTCTATAATAATAGTTATCACAATACAATAAAATGTACCCCTTTCGATGTAGTTAATAATAAAATAAACTATGAAATAATTAAGAAAAGAATGGAGAAGTATAAGGATAAATTGGATGAGAAACGAAACCCAAATAGGGAAAATTATGTAGAGAATAGGGAAGAAGGTTATATAAAAAACTACAAGGCTTTACGTCATAAAGAACAGCCCAAATGCCGAAAGCATTCCTTGAGAAACATTCATGAATCTAACATTAAAAGACCGTTCAAATTTGCAGAAAATGGAGATTTCTCTGACAACGACGATATTGACTTTGAGTATTTGTCTGAGCGTTTAAAAAATCTTAAGGGCCGCTTTTTGAAAAATACAAATGATAATGATTAGAGAATTTGTTGCTTCTTTTGTCTTTTGTAGATCATCTTGCTCTCGATGTTACTAATGTTTACAAGAAGTTCTGCATTCCTGCAGATTAATCAACTACCGGATAATAATGGTTATATCGACATAAAAGTTGATGATGTAGAGATAGTAAACACCACGAATACAATTGTCCATATTATAAATGTTGGCAAAATACTTGAGACTCTGAACCTTATAGAAACGAATATCAAAGCACTAGATGTAGTAAGAAATAAGCAAGTACTCTTGAGTGAGATAGAAAGCATATACGAAAAAGTTCAGACTATTATTCCTATGGTAAAGAGGAATAGAAGAGGCTTATTGAGCGTTGTCGGCAAGGCACAGAAATGGTTGTTCGGGACTATGAACGACGAAGATAGAACCGACATTTTGGAGCATCTGTCAGCTACGAACGAAAATAACAGAAATTTAATAAAAACAGTAAATAGGCAAATAATTGTAAATGATTCATTTAATAAATCAATAAACAGTTAAAGGGATTCGATAGAAAAAGATAGAATAAACATTAAATCTGCATTTCAAGAGATTCGGAAAAGTAATAATGAAATTGTAAAAAGATTGTTATATTTAAACGAATTGTCAAAGTTGAAGGTTATTGAAGACAAAATAGAAAAAATACAAGACAACATCGCATCGGCAAAAAATAATTTTGTACATCCTAGTATTTTTACGAGACAAGAAATTGAACTATTTAAAATCGATTTTTATAAGTTAAAATTGTTGAGGATCGGTGTGATGAGTTTTAGTGAAGATTCAATAATTGTGGCTGTTCAAATCCCTGATGAAATTATAGTTACACAATTGAGATCGTTAGTTCCGATGCCAAATAAAAATCACCTAGAAATTGATGAATATAACGTAAACATAGTTGAAATAAATAATATTGTGTTAGAATACAAGGAAAATACAATTCTAAGGCATTTAAAACCATCAAAACATTGTTCTCTGACAGGTAGCTGCAAATACAAATTCAATAATAAAACAAATATAGTATGTTAAGATGACGAAACTATTTTGTTGAAAAATGTAAGAAACGAAAATCTTGGGCAGACTTGTGACAATAGGAACTTAAGCTTATCGGGAAACTATCTAATAAATTTTAACAATTGTAATCTCACAATTTTTAATCAGACCTTTAAAAATAATAAAAATGTAATTTATGAAAAGTTTTTTTATCCACCGGACAAAATCGCTAACTTGACTCATAATGAAATAAAGTTTGAAAAAATTAGGTTAGAACATACAAAAAATATTGACGAAATAAAAGAATTAAGATTTCATAACAAAATAGTATATGGACTTAACTCTACTGTAATAATATTAGTTATAATTATATCAATAATAATTTATACATTAAAAAGAAGAGAAAAAACAAATTTAAAATTAAAATTAAATGAAACTAAAAATATTACGGTTCTAAATACCGAAGATATTATAAAGAAATATCGTGTTGATGATGTAACAAAATCAGGAGTTAAGGAGCATGCCGAGTTATAAATCTTAAGTTGTGGTATATTATGCAATTCAATATATTAACGTTAATACTTATTTTATTTTGAATATTGTCACTCATTGTAAGTAATGTTTTATAGTTGTGATACACTTGTATTTTCTGTATGCAGTATGAAATGTATGTATGCAAAACGAAAGTGTCTAATTTGATTTATGTTTTAATTTCACTCATAATTGTGGAATGTTCCTAAAGCACTTAAGCTTGAAGAATATTATTTGGATAAAATTACTAATTACCTTTTATAAGATCAAAATATGAATTTACAACAAACATATTAAGCAACAAATTACATACATTTTAATCATAGGAATTAAGAGATTTTTGTTCGTATATATATTAAGAAAAGGCAAAATTCGGGAGAATTTTAGCTAAAGGGTGGAGGAGTTACATCCTTCCCACAAAAACTATCATTACCGTCCATAAAATGTAGGGAGACAACAAAATATTAAATTACATTTCCATTCCCACATTTTATGGAGTGCAACGTAAGCAGTTTTGCGAACGTTGCATAGCTTAAAAATATTTTAAAATAAAGTTTAAGTGAGTCTTAAGATTGTTTTAAATAAATAAAGTTATCCCTCCGAAGAGCCGACAACTAGAAAAACTAAATCGTTTTAATACATTTCTTGCGTACTCGTATCTATTTATTTTCATACTTGTGTATATCCCTGCGCATTTGATTTCATTCATGTATGTTGTCATACTTATTGTATTTCATACTCGCACATATCCACATACACCCATAGGTATATCATTGACTTCAAAAATTTTTTATTTATTAATTTGTTTTTCATAAGTGTTGCCAGAAATTTTTTTGTTATTGCTGAATCACTAATAAATCCTTTTTTCAAAATCGTTTGAGTAAAATTCAACAAAATTTTATTGAAAAAGAATTGTTGATTTTACAAAAATCTTTGGAATATTAAGATCTGCGTTCTTATATAAATAGAAAAAAAGTTGCGGAATACCACAAAAATATTTAAATCGAATATTCGGAATTAATAAATGAGATATCACAGGTAAATTCATTCATACATATTATGACTTTGAGATGTTTATCTGTTGGCAGTTGCACTTTAAGACGTTTAAAATTGTTTAAAATTTAAAGGCTGAAGTCGATCAGCATGCCAACGAAAATGTTAGCCTTACAAAAACCTGACGTAAATGGTGTAAAAACAACTCCACAAGATATCCACGGTTGTCTATATAAACATCAAGAATTATATCAACTCCTGCAGCCCAGCATCAAAACGGGTTTTCTCTTTAGCTGGAAACATGAAAAAAGAAACAGAACAGATCCCAAAATAGCTGATAGCCTTCTTTTTATAAAAAACCCCTTTCGTAAAAAATATTATATTTTATTATTGTTAATAGAAGCATAATTTTATAATAATAGAAAATATTTATGTTTTAATATAGCTTTTAAAAAAATTAATTAATTCTTTTTTAATCAGTGCTATATTTGTTTTGCTGGTTTTGGAAAATACTTAAAATTAATTCTCTTTCCTGTATCAAAAATTATAAGGTCCTGGCTGCACTGCTTGCTTTACAATAACCATACGAACTGTTGAAGTTACTTGTCGATACTCATCGATACATGCCTATACTCATACGCATTCATACGAATATCCCAACGCATGCCTGTTTGTTCATACTCATACCGGTCGCTATACAAACTTATTTTTGTTCATACTTATTGGTATTCATACCTGTCTGTACTCGTGCTCGGTGGCGTATGAATATGTTATAAGTATTAAAAATATAACTTTTTGGCTTTCTCTGTTATATACCTCCTTAATTAATAAAATATCATTAAGTTATTTAGATAATAAGAGATATATTTGTGATAATAATGTTAATACTCTTGCTTGGGGTCACTACAAGCAACAATTTTTAAAATTTGATGAAGATGATGACTACTTAATGAAAGTAGACGTAGATTTAATTAATTATAAAGATCAGTTTCAAAAAGATAATGATGATGATGAATATTTAATGGAAATTGAATACTAAAGAAACATTTTTTCATGTAAATATTATTTTAAATCCAAATTTTTAATATTTTTTTAATTAGGCTTAAGTTCATGAAATTTAATTTTTATTAAATTATTTTTGTGAAGAAAGGAATTTTACAACATGAAAATCAATTAAAATTGTTATTGATAATCTTTCATTCTTGACGTGGCTCGGGCTCGAACCCTGGCCGGCAGGTTACCATGACATGTTTCGATCGCAACCACTCGATCTCCTCAGATGGATTTGCCGTCTTACACTCGCAGCCATCGACGACTGCTGACGTCACTAGTCAAACATCAATCCTTAAACCAAATTGTATTTTAACATTTGGTAGATCGAAATTTGCTCTCCTGAATGATTATCCACTCTAATTGATTTTACATGTTTTTCTCCTTTACTTCTGTTTTTTCGTACTTTCGTCAAGAATTTTTCTTGAAGTCCAAGTACATTTTTTGTTTTTTCACCTTGTCTTTCTCTTTTCTGTTGACCTTTTTCAGCACAACTTGAAGGACAAATGTACACATAGAGCTCGTGCCTTAGCTTTAACAATAATTAGTATTGTGGTTATTTTGTTGAACTATTTATGGTTTTTAATCCAAATTTTTAATATTTTTTTAATTAGGCTTAAGTTCATGAAATTTAATTTTTATTAAATTATTTTTGTGAAGAAAGGAATTTTACAACATGAAAATCAATTAAAATTGTTATTGATAATCTTTCATTCTTGACGTGGCTCGGGCTCGAACCCTGGCCGGCAGGTTACCATGACATGTTTCGATCGCAACCACTCGATCTCCTCAGATGGATTTGCCGTCTTACACTCGCAGCCATCGACGACTGCTGACGTCACTAGTCAAACATCAATCCTTAAACCAAATTGTATTTTAACATTTGGTAGATCGAAATTTGCTCTCCTGAATGATTATCCACTCTAATTGATTTTACATGTTTTTCTCCTTTACTTCTGTTTTTTCGTACTTTCGTCAAGAATTTTTCTTGAAGTCCAAGTACATTTTTTGTTTTTTCACCTTGTCTTTCTCTTTTCTGTTGACCTTTTTCAGCACTAGTGACGTCAGCAGTCGTCGATGGCTGCGAGTGTAAGACGGCAAATCCATCTGAAGAGATCGAGTGGTTGCGATCGAAACATGTCATGGTAACCTGCCGGCCAGGGTTCGAGCCCGAGCCACGTCAAGAATGAAAGATTATCAATAACAATTTTAATTGATTTTCATGTTGTAAAATTCCTTTCTTCACAAAAATAATTTAATAAAAATTAAATTTCATGAACTTAAGCCTAATTAAAAAAATATTAAAAATTTGGATTAAAAACCATAAATAGTTCAACAAAATAACCACAATACTAATTATTGTTAAAGCTAAGGCACGAGCTCTATGTGTACATTTGTCCTTCAAGTTGTGCTGAAAAAGGTCAACAGAAAAGAGAAAGACAAGGTGAAAAAACAAAAAATGTACTTGGACTTCAAGAAAAATTCTTGACGAAAGTACGAAAAAACAGAAGTAAAGGAGAAAAACATGTAAAATCAATTAGAGTGGATAATCATTCAGGAGAGCAAATTTCGATCTACCAAATGTTAAAATACAATTTGGTTTAAGGATTGATGTTTGACTAGTGACGTCAGCAGTCGTCGATGGCTGCGAGTGTAAGACGGCAAATCCATCTGAGGAGATCGAGTGGTTGCGATCGAAACATGTCATGGTAACCTGCCGGCCAGGGTTCGAGCCCGAGCCATGTCAAGAATGAAAGATTATCAATAACAATTTTAATTGATTTTCATGTTGTAAAATTCCTTTCTTCACAAAAATAATTTAATAAAAATTAAATTTCATGAACTTAAGCCTAATTAAAAATATTAAAAATTTGGATTAAAAACCATAAATAGTTCAACAAAATAACCACAATACTAATTATTGTTAAAGCTAAGGCACGAGCTCTATGTGTACATTTGTCCTTCAAGTTGTGCTGAAAAAGGTCAACAGAAAAGAGAAAGACAAGGTGAAAAAACAAAAAATGTACTTGGACTTCAAGAAAAATTCTTGACGAAAGTACGAAAAAACAGAAGTAAAGGAGAAAAACATGTAAAATCAATTAGAGTGGATAATCATTCAGGAGAGCAAATTTCGATCTACCAAATGTTAAAATACAATTTGGTTTAAGGATTGATGTTTGACTAGTGACGTCAGCAGTCGTCGATGGCTGCGAGTGTAAGACGGCAAATCCATCTGAGGAGATCGAGTGGTTGCGATCGAAACATGTCATGGTAACCTGCCGGCCAGGGTTCGAGCCCGAGCCACGTCAAGAATGAAAGATTATCAATAACAATTTTAATTGATTTTCATGTTGTAAAATTCCTTTCTTCACAAAAATAATTTAATAAAAATTAAATTTCATGAACTTAAGCCTAATTAAAAAAATATTAAAAATTTGGATTAAAAACCATAAATAGTTCAACAAAATAACCACAATACTAATTATTGTTAAAGCTAAGGCACGAGCTCTATGTGTACATTTGTCCTTCAAGTTGTGCTGAAAAAGGTCAACAGAAAAGAGAAAGACAAGGTGAAAAAACAAAAAATGTACTTGGACTTCAAGAAAAATTCTTGACGAAAGTACGAAAAAACAGAAGTAAGGGAAAAAACATGTAAAATCAATTAAAATGGATAATCATTCAGGAAAAGCAAATTTCGATCTACCAAATGTTAAAATACAATTTGGTTTAAGGATTGATGTTTGACTAGTGACGTCAGCAGTCGTCGATGGCTGCGAGTGTAAGACGGCAAATCCATCTGAGGAGATCGAGTGGTTGCGATCGAAACATGTCATGGTAACCTGCCGGCCAGGGTTCGAGCCCGAGCCACGTCAAGAATGAAAGATTATCAATAACAATTTTAATTGATTTTCATGTTGTAAAATTCCTTTCTTCACAAAAATAATTTAATAAAAATTAAATTTCATGAACTTAAGCCTAATTAAAAATATTAAAAATTTGGATTAAAAACCATAAATAGTTCAACAAAATAACCACAATACTAATTATTGTTAAAGCTAAGGCACGAGCTCTATGTGTACATTTGTCCTTCAAGTTGTGCTGAAAAAGGTCAACAGAAAAGAGAAAGACAAGGTGAAAAAACAAAAAATGTACTTGGACTTCAAGAAAAATTCTTGACGAAAGTACGAAAAAACAGAAGTAAAGGAGAAAAACATGTAAAATCAATTAGAGTGGATAATCATTCAGGAGAGCAAATTTCGATCTACCAAATGTTAAAATACAATTTGGTTTAAGGATTGATGTTTGACTAGTGACGTCAGCAGTCGTCGATGGCTGCGAGTGTAAGACGGCAAATCCATCTGAGGAGATCGAGTGGTTGCGATCGAAACATGTCATGGTAACCTGCCGGCCAGGGTTCGAGCCCGAGCCACGTCAAGAATGAAAGATTATCAATAACAATTTTAATTGATTTTCATGTTGTAAAATTCCTTTCTTCACAAAAATAATTTAATAAAAATTAAATTTCATGAACTTAAGCCTAATTAAAAAAATATTAAAAATTTGGATTAAAAACCATAAATAGTTCAACAAAATAACCACAATACTAATTATTGTTAAAGCTAAGGCACGAGCTCTATGTGTACATTTGTCCTTCAAGTTGTGCTGAAAAAGGTCAACAGAAAAGAGAAAGACAAGGTGAAAAAACAAAAAATGTACTTGGACTTCAAGAAAAATTCTTGACGAAAGTACGAAAAAACAGAAGTAAAGGAGAAAAACATGTAAAATCAATTAGAGTGGATAATCATTCAGGAGAGCAAATTTCGATCTACCAAATGTTAAAATACAATTTGGTTTAAGGATTGATGTTTGACTAGTGACGTCAGCAGTCGTCGATGGCTGCGAGTGTAAGACGGCAAATCCATCTGAGGAGATCGAGTGGTTGCGATCGAAACATGTCATGGTAACCTGCCGGCCAGGGTTCGAGCCCGAGCCACGTCAAGAATGAAAGATTATCAATAACAATTTTAATTGATTTTCATGTTGTAAAATTCCTTTCTTCACAAAAATAATTTAATAAAAATTAAATTTCATGAACTTAAGCCTAATTAAAAAAATATTAAAAATTTGGATTAAAAACCATAAATAGTTCAACAAAATAACCACAATACTAATTATTATTTTAAATTAAAAATAAAACATTTTTATATACATACATCTATATATATAAAAGAGTTGTGTGAGTGACTGACTCATTCATCATTGCCCAGCCCAAACCGCTGGCCCTAGAAACTTGAAATTTGGACTAGCGATTGGTCACTCCCCAAATCGATCCACTAAGACGGGATTTTTCGAAATTCGAATGTTAAGGGGGTAAAAAAAGGTAAAAACGGGAAAATTCGGTAACCTTATATCTCCAAAACTAAAAGAGATGCAAAATAAATGTAATACTTGTCGCTCTTCTTTAGAAAAATAAGCGGACAGGTGTCTAGTATATTATAAACAAAAAAGATTTTTATTTTTTTAAATATTTTGCCATAATACATTTTCATTATCGTAATCTAATTTCTTTCGATTTCTTGTAACACGAGGAGAATATTGATAAGGTAAAGATGATTGTTTCATATTTGAATAGTTATCAGTTTTGGATAATATTCTAATTTTTGGAGTTCCTTTTTCCGAAAAGCTTTTAAGACGCTTAGCTACGGAAGATGCAGAAGAAGGATTAAATTTTTGTATTGTTGTATCCATATCGTTCTGGTCATCATTATTTGTGTAAATATCTTCAGGCAAATTCAAATCTGTTTGCAGTGCTTTACTACTCGACTGTAGGCTTACCACCTTTTAAAATTGCGAAAACGGGACTCCACTAAAAAATTATGGAAAAATTTAAAAAAAATCCATTTATGTAAAATTACACTGTGCTAGAAATTGACACTTTTTTAGACAAGCTGAGAACTTGTAGTTTTTATCTAATTCGGGTACGCTGAACCCAGTGGTGCTAAAGGTGTTATGATACTTGCTATTTGTTGTATTGGATTTTTTTAGGATTGACTGAAGGAAACAACAAATGCGAGAAAGAACAAGAAATACAATTTGATAAAATGTAAACAAAACAAACAATACTGCCCACGTTTTTTTCCCCACAAAAAACTGTCATAAAAGCTAAAAATCGCAAAAAAAAAAGTTAAAATCCGTTTCTTTCGATCAAAAACTAAAAAAATTGGCAACAGTGCTAACAATTAATCTGCAAATGTCAATTTTAAGTTAAACAATTTTATAATTTTTTTGACAGTCTTAGATTATTTATCGATAACACATGTATATTTGTTTGACATTTCAAGATTTTTTATGATATAATCATACTCTTTACACTTAGTCAGTTTTCCTATGCAAATATATTTGCACTGTTCTCCAATATAGAAAAAATACAAAAAATAGCAGGTATCATAACAGCTTAAGCGATTTTTTAGGTTAGCTCTGGTTTTCGAGATATGCCATTATTTCGAAATGGAGGAGGGTGCACATCATATGTTCTCGTAACTCAAAAACGGTTTAGTTTATTAAAATTACTAAAAAAAAAACCGAAATTCCGCAATAAACTTTTTTCTAATATGCGCAGTCGTCTTAAGCTACGGTCACACTTATTAAATATTTTACCAAATAAGCGTAACCATAACTTTTGTTAATAGTTTGTGAGATTTAACATGGTCTTAATATCACAAAATACACTAATTATACTACTAGACTTAGCCAAAAAACTGTGGAAAAAGATGTGGAATTATAAACAATATAAATGTGGGAATTAAATGAAATCATTATTTAGTTTGCTTGTTGGTTCCGTTTTTTACGTCAAATATTTGACAAGTGTGACCGTAGCTTTAGAAACATAATTTTTTTTGGAAAAAAAAAAATTTTTTTATCAAAGTTTTTGTTTTTTAAAAATTCATAAAAAATTGGAAAACGCAATCGGAAAAATCGTGTAAAAATTTGAGCAAACCGCGTCTGTAGAAGATATTAAAACACCAGTGCATGCTCGTAGAGCTCGTACTGCGGAAAATATTGCTGCTCTTCGCGATAGTGTGGCTGAAGAGCCATCCACCTCAACTCGTCGTCGTGCCCAACAATTGCACCTCTCACATAAAGACGTGCATTTACACGCTAACAAGCTGCAATTGACTCAAGAACAAAAGCCTCTTGACCATTCCAAATGGCCAGAATGGTGGCAAGAAATGGCAACAGTGGATGATCAATTTTCAAAGAAAATCATCTTCAGTGATGAGGCACATTTTCACCTCAGTGGATTCGTCAATAAGCAGAATTGCCCATTTGGGCGAATGATAATAGAAGATTGATTGTCGAAAAACCAAGGCACCCACTTAGAATTACTGTTTGGTGCTGTTTATGGGCTGGCAGCATCTGGCCGTATTTTTTCCAGGCAGTTACTGGGAATGGTGTACGCTATCGTGAGATCATAACAAATTTTTTATGGCCCGAATTGAAAGATATGGATGTGGACGATATGTGGTTTCAACAGGACGGTGCCACTTGTCACACAAACAAATTTAATGGCCGTGTTATCGGACGTGGTGGCGATGTCAATTGGCCGCCAAGATGATGTGATTTGACACCGTTGGACTTCTTTCTTTAGGATTATTTGAATGAAAAGATAAGCCAGCAACAATTCAAAAGCTAAAGGATGAGATAATTCGGCAGATTAACGGCATATAACCTCAATTATGCCTTAGCGTCATCGAAAATTTGGACCATCGGAGGTGTGCCGCCGAGAATTATTTACCAGGTAGTCGCAGTGCCTTAAAGATGTCAAATTATTAAACACAAATCAAATTCACTTTACATGTTTACGTCTTGCTCATACATACACAATATAACTTGTGTATTGAGATACAAAGTTGACAGCTACAAATAAAAAAAAGTAATCAGCTGTGGAATCAAGAGTATATAGTAAATGTATCTGCTTTTGTTGCTTATGTATTAAAAAAATCCAGTTCTGTTAAAAAAAACTTTTTAGTACTATAATGAGTGCTAAAGCTCTCGATTCTTTTGATTTGCTGTGCCAGGTAATAAAAATGTTATTCAAAAAACGGGACGAATGGCGTCCAGTTCAGAGTATCGACGGGACACGGGACATTCCACTCTTTAACTGGACTGTCCCGGCGAAAACTGGCCAGTTGGCAAGTCTACTCGACTGAGGTGTAAGTGTTTGCGTTTCAATATGCTTTTTATAGACCTTTTTCGTTTGAGTTTCATTATCGCGCAAATTATGCATTGTTGATATTTTATTCTGATTAGATGATCGTTGGGATACAATTAAATATTTAGCAAGTTCTTGTTTAATATAATACCATTTGTTTATATCCTTCAGTGTATGTGAACCATATATTGGTAAGAGTTTCCGATGCAAAAATCTGAATCAGAATATTTAACTTTAAATTTTTCGTAAGTTGATGGATGTAGAACTATAAGTTTTGATAATTTATTTGACATTTTCTAAAATTTTTCCAATGACTCCACTTAATATTGATGTAATAATAATGGGAAAAATCCTCCCTTTTGATAAGATGTGATAAGCAAACTTTCTTCAAAGTATTTTAATATGGTTTTAGTTTTTGAAACACACTTTTGTTTATTTTATGATTTCTGTTTATAATATTAAAAATAATTTCATTTAAAGTTTTGATAACAACATTGTCAAAATTTTTCAAAATTGCATTTCGTAGTTTGTGATCCGCTTTTTTAAGAACATAGAGAATATGTTTGTTCTCCTTCAGTAACTTTAGATCTGAAGTGATTGTTTATATTTGCAAATATATAGTAATCTGTATTAAAAATATTTGATCTAAATCTTAAAGCGTTTGGTATTTCTTGAGTAAGATCAACTATTAAATAACCATGAGCCTGTTCTGTACAATGATTATATTCATCTACTAATGATTTTGAGTTTTCTGGATATACTTGACGAGCTAGATGTTGGAATTGTGTCTTATCTCTTTATCCTTTATCCTTTATGAAAAATATTTTGTGCAACTAAAATTACGCTTAAGTTTCTATGATGAGATCCTTTTGTAAATAGTTCACAAACTTTCTTATTTGATGATTCAAGCATTAAATCATCCAATATTATTAAAGTAGATTCTTCGTCATTCGTATTAAAAGACTCTGGAATTCCTTTAACAAACTCTACATTTTCTATATTTGTAAGTGCATTTATTTCAGAATAACACCATATGATTCGGTCTTGTAACGAACCTAAGCCCGTGAAGGCCCTAACTCCATAGAGACGGTGCTACCTACAATACCGGCCGTGCTCATTAAGATTTGGTAGCTATCATGCCAAACCGACAAAAAGAAATAAAAACAGTTGTAACATAAAAAAAATTTATAATAATGATGATGTGAAAATTTAGCTGAAGAGGAATAGATGCCGAATCCTCTTCCGATTTCTTTACCCTCCCATCCTTGCTATCTATCTATGTATATAATTCTCAGATAGCCCAATTATGAACTATCTATTAATGAACCTTAACCTTTCTTGAAATAAAACTTAACGCAATTTAGCAATTCATAGTGCAATTACTTAAAATTACGTTTATTTGAAATATAAACCTAGAAACATTAATGTTATTAACACTAACCAATTATGTTTTTAAATGTAAACAAATAGAACGAGTAAATTATTATTCCCTTTCTAATAATTTAACATAGTATGTTAATAACAGAAAGGTAATATGTTAAAATTTGATTATAGGAAAAAAATACCAACAAAAAAAAAAAAATAATTAATTAAAATTTAACCGTGTTTTATTGTGGAGTGAACATTTATATATAAAAAAAAAATAATTAACTCACCAATTTTTTATCCCACGTAGACTTACAGGCCTGCTGTCTCTCGGAATTTTGAGTTCTTTGATCGTTAGAGTTTAATGTAAATATTCACTTAATTTGTTGTGTAGGGAAAATGTGAATGGTAATTTAACTTATAAAAAAAATTAACAGAAAGAATTTAAATACAAGTAAATTGACAAATGTTAAATAACATCATATAAAATTAAACAAATAAATAAAAAAAACGAATATTAATTTGACGGAAAGAGATAAAATTATTTTTAAATAAAGTAATGTAAATCCGGTCAGTTAGACATAATTTGTATGCTTAAAGTGACCGTTAGGTTTTAAATGATTTGATTTGTTTACTGATACACAAATGAAAGTGAACGAGATACTGTCTCAATTGGAAATTATGAATTTGTTTTTTTTTAGGTGCCCACGGAATCTATTAAGATTCTTTAATCTGCGTTAAGTAACCACAGCACCAACAAAAAAATGTTACTAAAAATTTGTAAAATGAGTCCCTTCAATTAAAAAAAATAAAAAATTAATGTTTAGAGTTCCAGAATGTAGATATTTAAGTTTTGGCACTTTCTCCAAATGTGCGCTTCCCAATTAATATATAATTCAGGTCCTTGTGATGAATCCTGGGGTCTAATTACCGCATACGAGCAAAATTGATCGAAATTTTTTATTTTGGTATTATGACTCTCGATATCGAATGAAATGTATCATAATTTGAGATGATAGCATTCGATATCGAGTAGCCAAAGCCATTACAACTCTCTAGTTTTCATTCGATACGTCAGTGTCTATCGAATGCAGAAAAATACGATAGTTTACTCGATACGATAGCTTACTCGATATCGAATGCGGTAATTAGGCCCCTGGTTAATCAACGTAACAAAAAAAACAATTGTACAACAAAATTTTTAGTAAAATACACTATTCTTACCAAATAATCCAGACAACTCTTGCAGAAAATTAAAAATCCAAAATTGTTTAATGCGCGGAATAAATGGTATAATGAAATTTCTCTTATTTTTATGTACGTATGTAAAGCACAAATAAAAATTATTGAAATGTTTAATTCAAATTAAAATTTTCAAATGATTAAAATAAAACCAAATTTTCTATGCAAATGTGATAACAAAATCAAAATTAAAAACAAAACTTGGAAATTTGTCGTTAGAAAAGCCTCACAGTCTATATCTTTAGATATTATATTTTGATTTTTTATAATATTTTTAAAAAAAGTAGATTTCCCACAGCCTGAGGGACCACAAAACATCATTGTAAATGGATATATAAACTGATGCAACATGTTTGCACTCTTAAAAACCATTTGTTAATGAATTAAAAAGGAGGAATATTTTAATTAATATAAGTAAAAAAAATCTTATTGACGAAATTCATAGTCAAGCTAGAAAAAACTTTAAGCGACGTAGGTTTATTCAAAAGGGAATTTTAGATACTTGGCAAATAGACTTGGTGGAGATGTTACCATATGCAAAATTTAATAAAGGTTTCAAGTATATGCTTACTGTAATTGATGTTTTTTCAAAGTATGCCTACGCTGTGCCATTAAAAACTAAAACAGGATTTGAGGTTTCAAAATCATTTAAAAGTATTGTAAATTTAAACAGTAACAAAGCTCCTAAAAACCTGCATTCAGACCCAGGAAAAGAATTTTATAACACATATTTCAAAACTCTTATGAAAGAGCTAAATATTAATCATTATCATACCTATTCAAATTTAAAAGCGTCAATAGTTGAACGATTTAATAGAACTTTAAAAAATAAAATGTGGAAACAATTTAGTATGCAAGGAAACTATAACTGGATAGATGTATTAGATAAACTGTTGAAAGAATATAATTCATCTTATCATCGAAGTATAAAGATGAAACCTAATTCAGTTAACAAGCGAAATGAAAAAAAAATTTTAAGAACTGTGTATAATAATTTAAAAGTTTTTAAAAATGGAAAATTCAATATTAACGATTTTGTTCGCATAAGCAAATATAAAAATGTTTTTGAAAAGGGCTATACACCAAATTGGTCTTCAGAAGTTTTTAAAGTTAATAAAATAAATGCAACAAACCCTGTCACATACCAGCTAAAAGATTTTAATGGAAATTTAATTAAAGGTGGATTTTATCAAGAGGAGTTATTAAAAACTAAAGTGCCTAACATCTTTTTAGTTGAAAAAGTCTTAAAACGTAGAGGCGAAAAACTATTTGTAAAATGGTTGGGTTTCGGAAAAGAATACAATTCATGGATTAATCAAACAGATTTTAGTTGATAAACTAAATTGTTCATATATGTATAACACACAACTTATAATATTTAACATTTCTAATAAATATGGCATCAAGCACAGAGGAAAATAGTATTTATGTTACTTTATTAAGTAATGATTCAGTAAATTTATATTAAAACACATCAAGTACTTTTACAAATTTATTAAAGCAATCTCTTAGCATGAGTGACGAGTGGGAAGTCGGATTATCAGATATATCCTTCTCGATAGCGAATAAACAACTAAATATGAATCAAAATATACTTAAACGTAAAAAACGCAACATTTCAAATTTAAATAATCAATCTGTAAAAACATTGAAAATTGACACTAATAACACTGCTTTACAAATTTTTAATTTGGAAAATTACCAAGAACGCCACGTGCCTAGATAAGTTAACTTTGACCTCCTGAACACGAAAAACGCTGTAATTTTTTTCATTAGTTAAGTTTTTAAGATAACGGTACTTTTGTGTTTTTCGGTGTATGGTCCCACTCAAACCCTTGTGGAGCCCAACCGAAAAGTCCGATCGAGATAAATGGCATATCGTTGGAAAGGCAACTGAATGCCTTTTCCGTCGATATGCTAAAAAAATTTATCTGATAAGAATTGGCTGAGTTATGGCATCTCAAAGTTCGCAATTTGCCTATTTTTTACGTTTTTTTCAAAATTTTTCATTTTTATTTCGTTTTTTTTCTACGTTATAGTAAATATCTGGAATGTTTTATTTTTTAACCAAATAGTTTATTTTGTTACCAACATTTTAAGCGCAATTTGAAAAAAATCGGATGAAAAATAAAAATTTTTAAATACGTTAAAACTGATGGTTAAAAAAAGGCGGAATTTTATATGGGATGAAAATATTTTCGTTCCACAAAATCCTTAATAAAAACTTTATTTTTCATCCGATTTTTTTCAAATTGCGCTTAAAATGTTGGTAACAAAATAAACTATTTGGTTAAAAATAAAACATTCCAGATATTTACTATAACGTAGAAAAAAAACGAAATAAAATTGAAAAATTTTGAAAAAAACGTAAAAAATAGGCATATCGACGGAAAAGGCATTCAGTTGCCTTTCCAACGATATGCCATTTATCTCGACCGGACTTTTCGGTTGGGCTCCACAAGGGTTTGAGTGGGACCATACACCGAAAAACACAAAAGTACCGTTATCTAAAAAACTTAACTAATGAAAAAAAAATTACAGCGTTTTTCGTGTTCAGGAGGTCAAAGTTAACTTATCTAGGCACGTGGCGTTCTTGGTAATTTTTGGCTGTAAACCAGTGTAATGAATATGATGAAATAAAAACAAAATTTAAAGAACTAATTTCAAAAGATTTTGTTATTCGTGCTTAATTCCCAGTTTTTATTATTGATAAAAACACTTGAAATTTATTGTTGATGGGATAAGCTATTCCTATGCATTTCACTGGTTGCTTAGGCCAGATCATCAGGAAACTTCATCCATAAAGGTTTTAGACAAACTAAAGATATTAAACCAAATAAAACTGTTAAACGTATAAGAATTATAGCAACAGTTCTACTTGTAACAATATCAAAGTTTAAACAAAACACATCAACAATAAACAACAGTGGGTTCATCTCATCTTACATTTCCCCACTATTGTTTATTGTTTGTTGTTTATTGTTGATGTGTTTTGTTTAAACTTTGATATTGTTACAAGTAGAACTGTTGCTATAATTCTTATACGTTTAACAGTTTTATTTGGTTTAATATCCTTAGTTTGTCTAAAACCTTTATGGATGAAGTTTCCTGATGATCTGGCCTAAGCAACCAGTGAAATGCATAGGAATAGCTTATCCCATCAACAAAAAATTTCAAGTGTTCTTATCAATAATAAAAACTGGGAATTAAGCACGAATAACAAAATCTTTTGAAATTAAAATTTTGTATTCCCAAAAATTGAAATTACTTTTTGATAATTTAAAGAACTTATGGAAACATCTGACGCCCTGAAACTAAAAAATATAAATAAAACTTCAAAATTTTTAAATACATGAAACATTGATAAGCCCCAATCTAATATAACTATGAGAGAAAGACACTCGAAACGTAAATACAAAAAGCTCAGAACCATCAAATAATGAAAAAGATCCAATTTTATCATCAAGAGAAAAAGATACTCGTAGCGTAAATATAAAAAGTCCAGAATCATCAAATAATGAAAAAGAACCCATTTTATCATCAACAAATTATATTTTGGAAAAATCTTTGAACAAATTCTCTGACAACATAAATCAGTTTATTAATAAATTTGAATCGTCTGATATAAGTGAAAACATATTTATTTATACTGATATAATAAAACCTCGGAATGTTGGTAGTAAAAAAATTAAATGTTTAAAAATATTTTCAGTAACAACATTAAAGAACTATATTCATTTCAATAGAATTGAATATTTTCCTCTTGAAGCCTATAATATAAATGATATTTCCATAATGATTCGAAACGATGAAGGAGAAGAGATAAACTTTAATAATTTAATTCCCGTTTATTGTACTCTACACTTTAAAAAAAATGTATATAAAATAGGTGTGTAACCAAACAAAATTAATCATTTTTATTACAACCATGGATACGATTTATACAAGTTATTATAATAATCAGTCTGGAGAAAATATACAAAATATTGGTGAAATATATCACGCACCAAGAATTTTACAATACGGTCGTGGTAATGGATCCATATTTTCGGCTGTATTTTCACATTTAAAACCCTTATTTAAAACGGGGATGAATATATTAAAGAATAAATCATTAGATATTGGAAAGGAAATTTTAGAAGAAATTGGAACAAAGCCAATAAAATAAATCTTACTAAACAAAGGAAAAAAGGTCATACAAAATATAAAAGAAGCTACTATTGATAAAATGAAAACAATGCAGAAAGGTCGACGTGTAAAACTTAAACGTTTAAAGCAAAAGCAACAGATTAAATCAAAACATTGTGGAGGAAAGAACTTTAAGGATATTTTTGGAAATTGGAAATGTCAGGATTTATAGAATGTATGAAGAGTGAGTTGGATTTATTTGAATCTCCTCCAATTCAAACCGGCGTTGTTAAAACCGAAGAAATATGCTACAATCCAATTGCCTCACTAGATAATTCTAGCACAATTGAATTTGTATCACTAGGCAATGGTGAAACTTATCGTGATCTTAATAGTATTTATCTTCGACTGGTTATTGAACTAAAAGGAACCGGAGGAGTTGTTAATAACTAATTGCACTCCTTGTTTAGAAATTGTATTGTACATCTAAACAATAAAAATGTATCACAACCTGACAACAACTATCACTATAGGGCTTATATAGAAAAATTGTTAAATTATGGAAATGATGCTAGTCAACACATCTTGAATCATGTGGCTGGGCTATTGATACAAATAAAATAAAATAAAAAAGAGAAAAAAACTATTTAAGGATGGAAAAAGAGTAGAGCTTTTTGGAAAACTTCATGTTGATGTGTTTAACCAACAAAAATACTTGCTTAATAATGTTGATCTAAAGGTAACATTAAATTTGGAAAAACCGGAATTTTACATTTTAGAAGGTGGAGATAAAAATGAATCTTATATTAAAATTCATGAAGTTAATTTATATATAAACCATCTTACTATTAATCATAATATTCTAATGGCTCATCATAATGTATTACAATCAAGAAATGCTATTTATCCTTATAAAAGAGTGGAAATAAAAACATTTACAATATACCCTGGAAATCACTCATTAACTTTAGATAACGTTATACTAGGACAATTACCAAATTTTTTAATTTTTGGAATGGTGTCTAATAAAGCATAACTGGAGAGAAAAAAGAAAATCCAGTTTACTTTCAACATTTTAATTTACAAAGATTTAATTTGGTTGTAAATGGAGTACAATTTCCTACATAACCAATTGAACTTAACTACAATAACGGAGGGATAATAAGTACTCGTGGTTATCAAACACTATTTAAAGGAACTGGAATTCATCATTTCGATAAAGATCATCAAATAACTAAAGAACTTTTTGATAACAGATATTTTTTACTTGCTTTCGACTTGACACCAGATCATAATAATAATTCTAATTGTGGTAATTTAATAAACCAGGGAACTATTCGCATTGAAGGGCGTTTTGGCAAACCAATTATTGAAGCAATAACGTGCTTAGTATATTGTGAATTTGATAGTGTTATAGAAATTAACAAAACGCGTAATATTATTTAAACACTATGAATTCAATTAATATTAAAAATACTTTGAACTCCAATAATATAACCAAATATAAATTTAAATGTGTAATAAATTACCAACACAACCAGTTTCAAAACCATCATTTTACGTTGCTAACACTGATCCATCACATATGCCTGGACAGCATTAGGTTGCTTTTTATTTTCCTACAAACAAACCTGCTGAGTACCTTTGTTCTGCTGGTCAATCTCCCAATAAGTCTTTTAGGTTATTTTTAAATAAAAATTGTAAAACTTTTACTTATAATAGTCTTCGAATTCAGAGTGAAACTTCAATTTTATGTGGTGTTTATTGTTGTGTATTTATTTATTTAAGATCTAAAAACATAAGTTTTAATAAAATTTTAAAATTGTTTTATTATTTCAATTTAAATTATAATGATATTTTAGTTTTAAGTTTATTTAAGTATATATTTAAGAATTTTTAAAAAATATAATAAAAATATAGTTATTGTTTTTCTTCCACGATTCTTGTCGCCTCTAAAAGGATCTCATCCATACCATCGTACAGGTGCCATTGTGATGGCGACTTGTTTTATTAATAATTTACGAATGTTCAGTTTACATTTTGATAACATTTTACCAATATTTCGTTTTGAGTGTAGGAAAATTCTTGCTCATTTCCATACAAGGCATATTTACACAAGGTAGTCTCGTTGCTACAACAAGTACAACAAGACAAAAACAACAGGCAATTTGTTTTTGTATTTTCTACCGAGACTTCAAAAAAATAGCAACACTGTGCCTTCAGCAAAACAAAATAAAAACAAATTGAAAAAAAGCAAAACAACACGTGCAGGAAAATAATAAAATTTTTTTGTAAATTAATAAATTTTATTATTTGTATTACAAAAATATATATGTAAATAACACATAAAATAGAAGTATCTATGCATGGTACAACTCCACATGTACATAAATCAATAGAAATTTATTAAATTATAATGTATCATCTAAAGTCGGCCGCATTAGATGGTAAAACTACACAATTTAAGAAAAATTGGAACGTTCGTGGAATTTGTGCAAATATTACAGCTAAAGTATTGGCAACATAGTAAACAACCTAAGCACTAATAATGGAGGTGCTGGTGGTGGTAACAGCAGCAACAATAGTGGTATTAATGTCTCTGGTATACGCCCTTCATGACTTAGACGAATTCGGTTTGAATTTTCGCAAAGATTTGTATTTGGTCCAAGAGCAAATTTATCCGCAAGCCTACGGAAAGATCTCTGACAATGCTGTTAAAAAGACAAAGAAATTGGAGAACTCATACAATTTAAGTGGAACCATGGTAGGCTCATTACAATGGGTTGGTCCGATATGGATGAGTTAACTAATATGCGTTCAAGACGATGCTATAATTTTTACATACGATATGTTTGGTAATGTAAAAGATTTCATTTGGATTCCAAAATATTCCAGTCATCAACTTGAACTGCCTTTAGGGGGAGATCGTGAAGTCATAGCAACTTAATTGGCAAGCCTTTTGAACGCTTCATTATGATGTCGGTATCTTATAATCACCAAAATTTAGCTTTGTATAAAAATAATGAAATTTTATGGTTGAGTTATATTGATTCGAAACGAAAATTTTGTGAATTTGATACAGGCCGCTAAGATATGCCGAAACAGAATGCATTATGAAGTTCTTATTTAGAATACATTAATATACAGATTAAAATTCATTACAATATATATTAAAATAAACAAAAAAAAAAGGCACAATGTTTTTAATAGTTTAAATATACATTTTTACACACATCAAAGTTTTTAACAATCTCAATCTTTTTATTTTAAATTTATTTTAAATTGTAAACAAACAGGAAAAAATGTAAACAAACATGAAAATTTTTTTGACGTTTGGGGTTTAACTGGGATAAACAGCTGACAAACATATGTGGCAACAAGTCTACCTTGTGTACTTGTACCATGTTTCCATATTTTTCCATTTTTAAAATTTTTATAATAACAGGCTTTGGTTTTTAAATTCATTTTTTGTTGGTATTTGAAAAATTTTCTCATTTAAAAATATTTTTTTGAGTGAGTCAGTCGCAGCACATAATTAATTTTCCAAAAGTTTTTTTTAATAAAGGATTTGAAGATTTTCATCCCTTAAATTTTTCGAGGAAATTTTATTTAAAAATTCAATTGGTAAGTAAGTTTGAAATTTGGATTGTTAGTTATTTGTTATAGTGAGAAATTCTTTGTATATTAAAGGAATTGGAAGTCTTTGGTATCTTATTTTTTTTTTTGGTGCCTAACTTTTGTCGAAGATTCCGGTATTTGGGTAGTGAGGAGAAGTTATCCTACCATTGAAAATTGAAAATTTGCGTCTCAGCTGGGAAAACTCGTATAAACATTCGAACCTACATATTAATAAATCTAGTGGTACTATTAAGCCAGTGTTTTGGAAATTTTTAAGTATATACGTTCTTAAAAGGGGACATCACCCTTTTCTGTTGTTTTTTCTTAGTTCGTTTGTGTAAGGAAAAACTTAACAGTAAGTGCTGAAAGACAAGCCTATATCGTTGAGATAAAACCACTTCTGGCACCCTTTTGTTTATAAGGGTGACCAGAGGTTACAATAAACCTCTTTTAACATTCTAATTAAAGTAACAAGAACGTTCATAGTTAATATTCATTATTTTGATTCTATCTTTACTTAATTAAATTTTACATTTCATAAATAGGTGTTTTTAAAACACATAAAAATAATAAACTTTTCAATATTATTCAATAATGGTCACCTATTGAAGTTTTTTTTTTATCTTCATTCAAGTCTATATTCAAATACAATAACATTAAGTAACACAAACATACCAATTCTACGTACATAAACACTCAAACAGATTTCTCGCTCTTTTATTAAAACACTTTACACACAGACATAACATACATTTGAAACCAATTGAAACATTCATCCATAACATGCACGTTTATATACATATACAATTTTAAAACATCTATTAAATAGTGTATCAGTGGTTTAGCTATGACCAAATAAAAAAAAAAAAAAAAACTTGTCAGTTGTTGCTAATTCCACACATACATACACTCTTTGTATTTATATACAATCGACGTTAAACCTTCTGCGCATCAATTTCATCTGTCATCCGGCGCCTGCTGACTGCGATGGAACGTGTATATAAATAAGTAAGTTGATTTGTTCTTTGGTTTATTTTTATATCCGCCATAATTGAATACACTCTCTTTCAATTTTGAAATTATTGGTTTTATGAACATATAAGACAAATACATTAGATGTTGCTAAAGGACACAATTGTGTCTAATGCTACCGATGTTGCTAGTGAAAGTACTTATATACACATTAAGTTTTGATTACTAGAATTTTAAATATTCATATTGCAAATAATAAAACACCACACACACAAAAATACTTATAATTGTTTTTTTTTTATAATTTGAATAAATTTGAATGAAACACATCTTCATCGATGTATAATATTCAATAAGTTCCAATACTTTACTATCTTAAAGTAAATTTTAATAGACTTCTTTTTCTTATAACCACGGACGTTCATTGTTGAAACCTATAAATATCCCGCAGTATTAGCATATCTTAAAACTTTTGTTTGTTTTGATTTTTTTTTTTTTATATATAATTTAAGATGTTCTTCTATATAAAAAACATTGAAATATTATAATGTTATTAAACTTGAAATTCTAATTTATTTTATTACGAAAGGTGAAGTAGGGTAAGGTACAAAGAGGTTATTTAGTTTGTTTTCAATTTTTAGTTTGTTTTTGGGCTGACAGAGAACTATTTAATTATTGTCAGCATGGTGGGCGGGATAGGTCATAGGGTAGTGTACACCACCTCAAGCTACCCTACAATCAGCAACCACTTCTTTCGTCTCTCTCTAACTCTGTAGGTCATTTATTTTTTTTCTTTTTTCTTTTATTTTGATTCTTAAATTATTCTACCTTTTTCTATTGGGAACATTACACAACCCTCCCCATCCGACGAGCACGGCCGAATTTAATAGATAGCCTCGTTCCCAAACTTAGTTAACCCAAACACAGAATCGTTACAGGAGATTTTTGGCGCCCAACGTGGGGCCTCAGCTTTCGTAAGCTTAAAATTTTTTTTTGTGCAATTGTTATCTAGATGCTGAGGCCTCTTTGAATCCTTTTGGGGTGGTGATTTGCTTAGTTTTCCATTTCTCTTTCCTTTTCATCTTCCGTTTATTTTTAGCTTTTGTTTTATTACTTGGATCTGAGGACTTAATTGGTCATTATTAATATAGTAACCAATTCCCGGTTTTCATTTGATAGGACTTCAGTTATCAGGGTTTGGGTTCGAACTAGAGAAGTTGTATTGGACGGTTTCGGTACAATACTCGTTCGACTCATTCTCTCCTCTCTTTCTCTTTTTAGTCTTTGAACTTTTCGTTTAGTAACTTTTCTCTTGCTTCAAAATTTAGTTTTCTTGTTTGATTTTTCTGGATGTGTGGACGTAAAGTAAATGATTATAGATTGTTACTTTCCCGCACCGGATACTCACTCCCTCATTTCAAACTTTTGTCTCACTTTAATCTTGGACTTCATTCTTTTGGCTTCTGTCAAAAGTTTCCATTTGAAGTGAGCAACAAACAACTTTGCTTTTATTCAGTGGTTATGTTGATGATTGTTTTAATTATTTTTCTCTTTTATTTTATTTAATTTCTTTTTTTTTTTGTTAGCTGCATATGTTCTACCCATTTTACTTCACCGAGTAGTAGTAAATTTATATAACGTATTAACTAGTGTTTTTGAAAATTTACTGAATATTTCAGTCAGGTATTTTATTTTTTTTACTTGATTTCATTTTATTGACGTTACTGTCAAATTTTTACTTAATTTGTGACAATGTTTGTGGTTCGTAGCTGTGAGGACATTCCTTCGAATGTGGGACAGGAGACGGCCAACAGAACCATGACGTTAGATGAGGCCGCTGGCGGTGACGCATCTAGACCTACAAATCGACCTTGGACGCGACAACAGGCTCGTCGGGAAGCAGTCGAACAGGAATCTGCGAATGATGCCCGTGTTCGACGAATTGTCCATGAGACAATGAGCGGTTTTAGGGAAGAAATAGCGGACATGATTTCTAATAGCATGCGGAATGTCGACTTGTCGGGTCGGATACCGGATGGACAGGACAGACTACAAAATATTACTAGACGAATGGACAGAAATCCTGCTGAGGAGGATGCTCGAAGTGTGACTTCTAGACAAGGACGTGACGCTCGTGGTACCAGGGATTCCGGCTCAAGTTCGGAACGAATTCTGAACATTATTCGCAACTGGAGAATTCGATTCACCGGTGATTCATTGGAATTCAGTATTGAGGAATTCATTTATAGAGTCAATACCCTCACAAGATCCAATCTTAGGGGGGATTTTGACTTACTATGTGAGCATGCTCATCTTCTATTCGAGGGTAAAGCCCTTAAATGGTATTGGCGGTACCACAGGGTAACTGAACTTATGGACTGGGACGACTTATGTGACGCCTTGAAGCGACAATATAAGGACTTTACTACTGACTTTGACATTAAAGACGATATTTTGCGACGAAAACAAAGACCGAACGAGACATTCGATGAATTTTATGACGCAATTATAACACTTTGTGACAAATTGAGAACCCCATTTACCGAAAATGATTTATGCGAGACATTCCAACGCAATTTAAGACCCGAGGTAAGACACGAGATTTTACATCTCGAAATTACTCGTTTACCCCAATTGAGACGTGCAGTACGAAGGTACGAAAATTTTATGAAGGATTTTTCTTCGAGTTCGAACAAACGTTCGATTCAAAAACAGTTGTCCGAAGTTGTAGAAACTGACACTCAATTACCCATGAAAGTGGACGAGGACGATTCGGGAATTTGTTGTGGAATTAGGTCGGGAAAATGTTGGAATTGTGACAACGTTGGTCACAGTTTCATAGACTGTTTAGAACCGAGGACAGTCTTTTGTTACGGTTGTGGGGCCAAGAATATTTATAAGCCCAACTGTCTCAATTGTCAGTCAAAGCAGGGAAACGTGAAAAGGGATGTTCGTGCGACAAAGGACGGACATCCGAAAATCAAATAACTCGTGATATTTCTTTGGATGTTAAGCCGGAATTTAATAATTTACCTGACTTTCGACATGTACTTGACAATAACAAAAATGAATCTGAGTTACCGAAATTACACCCTCTGCAACGACCTTACCACATTCGCATTGGCGAATATAATCGTATTAGGGCAAGAATCTTCAGCGAGCCATATATGAAACTTAAGCCAACCCGATCTTCTGGAAGAATTCGTCAATTTTATGAGCGTAGAAAACATTTTCGAACGTATGTTGTTTCTTCTTTGATAAATAAGGAAGACGATAATAGACCCTACATTAGATTGAATATTTTTAATAGAAATTACTTGGCATTAATGGACAGTGGCGCGAATGTAAATGTCATTGGTGGTGAGCTTGTGTCGGAAATATTAAATTTTCACCATTTCAGACGTGGTTTGGGTAACGTAAAAACAGCAGACGGCCAACGACAGCAAGTTTGAGGTACTGTGACGTTAGATATAACGTACAGTGGTCAACAGAAATCAATTGATTTCTTGGTAATACCTTCTATTACCCAAGACGTGATATGTGGGATGGACTTCTGGGAGAAATTTGGGATCCAAATCGTTCCCATGATAACCATCAATGGGATAGTTTCCGACGTAGATTCGGATAAAATACCGTTATCTCTATCCCAGAGGCAACAATTACAAAAAGTAATTGATTATTACCCAAACTCTGACCGCGACGGTTTAGGATGCACTACGTTGCTAGAACACAATATCGATACTGGCAATTCCTCCCCTATCAAACAAAGGTACTACCCAATTTCACCAGCCAGGGAAAAACTTTTATGTGGTGAAGTGGACAGGATGCTGCAACTAGGTGTGATTGAAGAATGCCCAACATCACCTTGGTCTTCTCCAGGGGTTTTGATTGTCAAACCTGGGAAAGTGAGGTTTTGCTTGGACAGTCGTAAATTGAATACTGTGACTATAAAAGACTCCTACCCGATACCGAACATAGACGGACTTATTTCGAGACTTCCTCCAATTTATTATATATCAAAAGTGGATCTCAAGGATGCCTTTTGGCAAATTAAATTGGACGAAGAATCGCGACAGAAGACTGCATTCACAATCCCTAATCGGCCCTTGTACCAATTCACAAGAATGCCGTTTGGGTTGTGTAACGCACCACAAACAATGTGCAGACTAATGGACCGTGTCATTCCGTGTAACCTTAAAACAAATGTTTTTGTGAACTTGGACGATTTGTTAATTATTTCAAAAGACTTTGACGAACACATTACACACTTGCAGGAGGTGGCCACACAACTTCGTCGAGCCAACTTAACAATTAATGTTAAGAAGAGCTCATTTTGTTTACGTAAAGTCCAGTATCTGGGATACATTGTAGGGGAGGGATCGTTAAGAGTGGATCCAGGAAAGGTGAAGGCTATTTCTGATTTTCCGGTTCCTAAAACGGTACGCCAGCTACGTCAATTTCTTGGTATGGCGGGCTGGCACCGTCGGTTCATTGACGATTACGCGACCGTGACATTCCCAATGACTGAGCTCTTGTCGAAACGTAAAACCTTTGTATGGACAGTCGACGCCCAGATGTCCTTTGACAGCGTCAAAACTAAATTAACGTCAGCTCCCGTTTTGGTACACGCCGATTTCGAAAAACCGTTTGTTGTTCAATGCGACGCCAGTACTTATGGTATCAGCGCCGTTTTGGCACAAGTCGACAACGATGGCATCGAACGGCCAATTGCGTTCATGTCTCAAAAACTTAATAAAGCCCAAAGGAATTATTCCATCACTGAGCTTGAGTGTTTGGCTGTTATTCTGGCCATTAGGAAGTTTCGGGCCTATATTGAGGGCCACGAATTTAAGGTGATAACTGACCACGCCAGCCTCAAGTGGCTTATGCGGCAGAAAGATCTTGCCGGTCGTTTGGCCAGGTGGGCGCTTAAGCTACAAGGTTTTGATTTTACAATCGAACACCGGAAAGGGAGCGAAAATGATGTGCCGGATGCGTTATCCCGAGCATTCGAAGAAGACAGTAACATAGCTGCTTTAGATATAGAGACTTTGCCATCTGTAGATTTGCAATCTACAGCTTTTAATAGCCCAGAATATTCTCGTTTAAGATTGGAATTTTCAAAGTTAGATACTCCCGACTATCGAGTAGTGGACAAGTATATATATAGGAGGACAGGTTTCACTTCTGGCAACTTCGATGAGTCTGATTTATGGAAATTGTATGTGCCTGATGAATTGCGCAAGGATGTCATTTACGCTGCTCATGACATACCACACGCAGGACATGGAGGTATAGCCAAAACCATACATAGAATCAGAACATTCTTCTTTTGGCCAAAACTAGTGTCCGACGTCAAGGAGTACGTTCTCAACTGCGAATTGTGCAAAACATCCAAAGCACCAACATCGTGTCTTAAACCACCTATGGGCCAGATGGTTGAAACCGAACGGCCATTTCAACGTCTTTATATGGACCTCATAGGACCATTCCCACGTACTAAATCCGGAAATATAGGAATTTTAATAATCCTTGACCACTTTAAAAAAACAGAAGTAAAGGAATAACATGTAAAATAAATTAAAATAGATAATCATTCAAAGCAAATTTCGATCTACCAAAGGTTAAATACAATTTGGTTTAAGGATTGATGTTTGACTAATGACGTCAGCAGTCGTCGATGGCTGCGAGTATTAAACGGCAAGCCCTCTGAGGAGATTGAGTGGTTGCAATCGAAACATGTCAGGGTAACCTGTCCGTAAAAACACCTGGGTTCGAGCCCAGATTGAGTCAAGAATGGAAAATTATCAGTAAATTTTAATTAATTTTCATGTTGTAAAATTCCTTTCTTCATAAAAAATAATTTAATGAAAATTAAATTTGATGAACTTAAGCCTAATTAAAAATATTAAAAATTTGGATTAAAAACCATAAATAGTTCAACAAAATAACCACAATACTAATTATTTTTAAAGCTAAGGCACGAGCTCTATGTTTGCATTTGTCCTTCAAGTTGTGCTGAAAAGGTCAGCAAGAAAAAGAAAAGACAAAAAAATGAAAAAAAAAACTAAACAAAATATGTACTTTGAACTTCAAGAAGAATTCTTGACAAAAGTACGAAAAAACAGAAGTAAAGGAAGAACATGTAAAATAAATTAAAATAGATAATCATTCAAAGCAAATTTCGATCTACCAAAGGTTAAATACAATTTGGTTTAAGGATTGATGTTTGACTAATGACGTCAGCAGTCGTCGATGGCTGCGAGTGTTAAACGGCAAGCCCTCTGAGGAGATTGAGTGTTTGCAATCGAAACATGTCAGGGTAACCTGTCCGTAAAAACACCTGGGTTCGAGCCTAGATTGAGTCAAGAATGGAAAATTATCAGTAAATTTTAATTAATTTTCATGTTGTAAAATTCCTTTCTTCATAAAAAATAATTTAATGAAAATTAAATTTGATGAACTTAAGCCTAATAAAAAATATTAAAAATTTCGATTAAAAACCATAAACAGTTCAACAAAATAACCACAATACTAATTATTTTTTAATATTTTTATTTAATTAAAAAATGGAAAGTGTTAAAATTAGTTGCGAATTTTGCAAACATTTAACATTTGCAAACAAATATAACAAAAAAAGGCACTTTATGCGAGTGCAAAATTTTAGTGCCAAGAAATCAAAGTTTCAAAAACAACATCCCGCAGAGATGAACATGAAGGAAGAGATCCCCGACAACGCGAAGGAGGAGATTCCCGACTTCATAAAACAATTTTTGGAGGAGGACGATTCTTATTTTTTGGAAATTAAATTTTAAATTTTAATATGTAAAATTATTTTTAATAAAAGTAATAATATTTATCTTTATTGTAAGGATTTTTCAGAGTTTAGGTATAATTAAAATCGAATATTGCAGTTCCATTTGGTAATTGACGCCCCTTGTAAATAATTGTCCAAACTTTATCATTCATTTGAGTTAAGTATGGATCCTCCTTATTTAAAAATTTCATCATTCTATTGGGAAGATAAAACCATTTATTGTCATCTAAATTGGCAGTGACTTTAAGACCATATTGTGTTTCTTTCCATTCAAAATTCACAATTTTCAAAGATTGGTTTAAAGGTATATCATCTATTCTAATATACTCAGGCTTAATACCTTGGGCAATATTCACAATTTTTTTATACATCTAAAAACAAAAAAAAAAAAAAAATAATAAATAATTAAATATAATTTTATTATGTACGAAATGCTTACCATTTTTATTAAGTTTCCTTTAAAGTGGCAATTAGAATAATGATGTGGAATATACTCCCTAAGCCTTTTTATATTAATGGCAAACTTTCAAATTGAGTTAAAATCTATACTTACATGTGCTGCATATTCTTAATACTCAAACAATTTATTTGTACACATTTTTAAATTTCTCTTCATTGAAGAAAATATAATCAACTTTATATAATTCTTTTTTTTTTATTTAAAATTACTCAAAATTTTTTTATTTTGTTTATATTTAAAATTCCTTCTTTTGGAAAAATCCATTGGAGCAAAAAAAAAAAAGTTGAAAAATTAATCAGATTGTGTCAAGAATGAAAAATTATCAGTAAATTTTAATTAATTTTCATGTTGCAAAATTCCTTTCTTCATAAAAATAATATAATGAAAATTAAATTTGATGAACTTAAGCCTAATTAAAAATATTAAAAATTTGGATTAAAAACCATAAATAGTTCAACAAAATAACCACAATACTAATTATTTAATCTATTATTTAATTATTTATTAAGTTTAAAGTAACATTTCAATTTAAAAATTCCTCCCTATGGGAAGAAAAATTCCTCCTTATGGGAAAACACGTAGGGAGGAAATTGAAATTTAAAAATTCCTGGGAATCACGGAATTTATACTACTTACGCCATTTTTCAAAAAAATTAAGAATTTTTGTCAAAAGTTACACATCGAAAAATTTCTTGAATAAACAGTAAATTTATGTGATTTATAATAACAAAAAACATAAATATTTCTATTCCATTTTCAGTGATAATAGCAAGACCACAAATCAATTATTGAACAAAAGCATAGCTTACAGTAAGTTTTAAGCCTATGCCTATTGCATGAGAATTTAAAAAAAAGGTTTAAGCATACAGTACTTTTCGTTTATGGTCCCTACAGTTTTTAGTCACTTTAGCGATACATTCCAATTTATCTGTTTTTTCTGCCGTTATAAGTAAATTTAATATAAAGGATTTACGCGACAGTCCATTTAGCGATGAAAGCATATTTGCCATATATTCCATATATAAGCAGGCATCAAGGGCAAAAGTAAATCGAATTATGGGCGTTTAGTTACATAAGCAAAACGTTATACGTTCTTTTTAATATTCGAAGCCTCAAACCATTAAAAGAACTAAGATTTAAATCGCTTATTTTTTGTCATCAACACTCAACATGAAAAAAATTAGTTTTTGGCTTAGGTATCAGGGGAAAAATATCTTGTTTGGCCTTCTTATGAGTGTTGTTGTCGTGGTCGAAATATAGTCGTTTTTAAAAAATGGTATTATGATTGACGCAAACGACATATGTAAGGCGAACTTTTTACTTATGTGTTTTACATTGTCGTTGTCGTTATTTCGAATTTCAAACCATAAGAGATTATTATACTATAATCTCTGATGTAGAAATATCGGAGAATGAAGAAAAACATGTAGAATTGGAAAGGTTAATATCATCAGCAGCTATGGGCAAGTTCAAAATGAAAATTCAAAAAGAGCGAACGATGTGTATACATACACAAAAAACAAAGAGCAAAAAACCAACAAATGCAAACGTCCCAGCAAACAATATGAGTCCTAAAACCCATCAAACAATTTTCGGAGCGCTCCTAAATATGACTCTTAAAAGATTCCTTTTCTTGAGGGTTTTATGATTACCCTCCTAATTTATGAGCAATTTTGATTGATTTCGGAGCCTGTAGAACTCAGGACTCCGAAAAGGCTAATTTTTATGAGCAATTTAGGAGCACACTCCTAGAAAACTCTTATTTATGAGGGTTTTCTGTGGGGCAACGGTAGCTTGTTCTCTTTTTCTTGATAATTTCAATATTTTGCGTTTGTCTGTCATTATTGTGATAATTTTGCGCTGTTCGGTTGTGGTTTTGATAAAATCTTTAAGAAATTGTGCAAAAAGTAAGTTTTTTTATGTGTGGTTTTAAATAAAAAACTATCCATTTGTAGCCTTTGTTAAAAGAAAATTAGGTGGTTTGTCCGCGGAAATTTGTTTAAAATGATTATGATTTCCATGCACAAAACATATATGTATTAATAAAACTTTTGCATTAAAAGCTAAAAAACACAAATTTACATATCGTTAGCTAAAATGCAAAAAGACGTAACTAACAAAAATATAATTTTACAGGAGAAGCAAAAAACTTTGTAAAGTGAAAACTATAAACATGGCAGAAAAACATACATTGATAAGTCGTCCATGGAATTCTTCAACCAATTTTCAAAGAAAACCATTTCATTATATTTTCTTAGAAAAAAAATGTGTAATTACGTCGTTTTGCATACATCAAACAAAAAAACTTGTAGTTACGTCCCTTTGTTTTTTGTTAATAAAAGCGCAATTTTTGATCGCAGAAGTGTAAAATTTTGTCAAGACATGTAGTTTTATAGCATTCATAATAATCAATCAAAAACTCGATTTTGAATTTTTTGTTAGTTACGTCTTTTTGCATTTTAGCTAACGATATAAAATGAATACCTTAATTTCAAGAAACAGAAACACTCTTATAACACTCTTTTTTGGTTCCGAAATCCCTCTTTTATGACTCTTTTAAGAGGTTGTTATGATTGATTTGTGAGCAAAAAGGCTCACAATTTTCCATACAAATCGTTAAATTTAGGAGTCCTAAAACGCTCATATTCAGTACAAATTTTTTTGACGGTTTCATAGGAAAACACGCTCATATCTGAGGGTTTAGGAGCTTTTTTATGAGCGTTTTGCTCACAAAAAGGAGTCCTAAAAGACTCTTTTAGGACTCATATTGTTTGCTGGGAAGAGTCTTTTAGGACTCTTTTTTGTGGGTAAATTAACTTTAATCTCCGTATTTACTTTTTGAGTTGTATTTTTTCTTTATTTTTTTTGTTAGTTTAAGCGGCCAACGGTGGTGGTTTAAACCTTAACTTAAACTTTTACCCCCGTATTCATAAAAAATAAAATAAGTTTAAGTTTAAGTTCATAAAAATTTTTCTTAAAATGAATTTCAAATCCATTTTAATTTTTTATGAATACGGCAGTTAACATACACATGTTTAACGTGAAGAACTTTTGCAAAAATATAATCAAAAAATACATTTTAAAATATGATTTATTGCTTAGCACTTTTATATAATTTTTTCATTCTATATTTTTTTCTTTAATATATTTTTTCTTTAAACACAAAAAATGTCTACCTTGTAAAATTTGCGCATTTTCTTCTTCTTCTTTGAAAACATCCATATTGCTTGATAAAATGTTGCCATTTACAAAAAAATGCTGCCATTTATTTGTGCTCAGTATGGTAGCGCTACATGGTTTTAGCCACCACTCAAAAATAACTATTTTAATTGATACTAGATTAACTTAATTCTCAGATTAGCTAATTTAGAATTAAATTAACTTTAATCTCAAACCCAAAAAGTAGCTCTTAATATCTCTTTTTTTTCTATGTCAGTTCATCATCTTACTCATCCTCAGTCAACACCGTACATTCTGCCAAAAAGTTAATATCCCAATTACTTAATTTCAGTTTTTGTACTGGATTTTAAAAATATATTTATAGAAGGAAATATATTGTATAAAAAATAATTCTAAACACCACTTTTTTGGTGAATTTTGGTACGGATAACGTTGTACATGGTTGCACTGTAGAATGCATTTAAAAAAGCGAGTTGCTTTGCCATAATTTAAACACATAAAAAAATATAGTTTAATACTACAAAAAATTATAATTCTTGTTACAACGGTTAATCGACTTAAATTAACCGGTTTAATCGTTAATCGAAAAAAGCCAAATTTAAATTAACCGATTAATCGGGTAGTAATTAATCGGTTAACCGAATGAATACCCTACTGTATACTCTTAACGCATTAATTATTCTCAAAGCAATAATCAAACTTATATCTTATTCTATAATTTGTACATTTGTTTTCTCTATCCCCAAGTTTTTATTAATTTATTTCTCTTAAATAACAATCAAATTTATCTCTTATGTCAATTCATTCTTAATGATACGAACAATAGCTTTTTATAAAACAAAACACAATATTTTATATCACATACTGTTTATATATCCAAATTGCTTGCAATTCAACCCGCCTTGCATTTGTAGCAATATAAAAACCAAACAAAATTCTATAACTCTAACAGCATATCTGTGGCATTTTGACAAAACATCTTAAGTGGAGATGAGATAGAACAAAAGTTAAAAAAAAACTCCGTGAAAAAATCATTTTTATCAAATAATAAAATAAACCAAAATTAAAGAAAAATTTCGTTTATAATACAAAATTTTGAAAACGTAAACAAAAATGATTTTAAATGAAAATTCGTATGATTAACAACATTTTTTTAACTTTCTAAATTCGACTTAAGACGTTTTGTCAAAATGCCACAGATATGATGTTTAATATTAATAAATGGTTATATCAATAATTATAATGAATTGCAAATTCTGATTAAACAATATAGCCGTAAAATTATCACTATTCATGAATCCCACATACACTCCTTAGTAAATATCCCTATCCCAATCAATCACCATCTCTATTCAACAAAGACCATATTTACATTATGCAATTAACGCCGCAATTTGCCGCAACTTTCGCATGCAACTTTTTGTTTGTTAGCAAGAGGTGTAGGGAAGAAAACGGGGTTGAAAAAGTTGAAAAAATGCTTGAAAAAAATGTAAATGTAAATGTGAAAAGAGTTTCGTATAAACTACTTTAAAAGAAAATAGAAAAAAAACTCGGCGTTAATTGCATAGATGTAAATGCGGTCAAACTCTTCCACCACCAGGTATGGAGGTGTAGCAATTTTGATACACAAAACAATAGAAAAGTCGTTACTTTTGAAAACTATTTTGACACAGTATGTCTTAAAATAAAATCTCGAATAAAGTTCCTCATAGTGTGTGCGTATATCCCTCCTTCACCTCAATCCAAACTACGAACAATTAACATTGATAACGTTTTTGGAAATTAACATACTCCTGCTATAATAGCAAGAGACTTTAATGGTTGGCATAGAACATGGGGATCTCCAACAAACAACTAAAGGGGAAAAATCATAGAAAAATTCATTACAAATTCTGAATTCATTATCCTTAATAATGGAACCAACTCATTTGAGTACCCATGGTACTCTCACACATGTTGACTTAAAATTTTGTTCTTCTTCAATAGCCACAATGGTAGATTAGAAAGTTGAAAATAGCTTATTTGGTAGCGATCACTTCCAAATTATTACATCTTTAATATTTCGCCAAAACTTATCCAATATTCATCACAAACCAAAATTTAAGCGCGTTCCTTGGTGGAACTTAAACTAAGATAAATTAAAAAAACAAAAAACACGGTATGGAACTGATGTAAAAGAAATATAAATGATTAGAACCTTCTAACTTTTAAAAAAATAAGCGCTTAATTTAAAAGGAAAACAAAGTCCGCAAAAAGAAAATCAATTGAAGAATTAACCTCATAGAATATCTTTGGAGAATATAAATAACTCTGCCGGTTATAAATCAAATTACCATATACATAGCTTACGCACATATAATAGTTCATTTTTTACCACTAAAAAAATTGAAATAGCTAATACACTATGTAAATTTTGGTCTCAAAAGGCGGATGATAACAACTTCCCTAACGAATTTCGAGTCCAAAAAAAGAAAATTTTATTTGATAATTTATCGTTACCAACGCCATCACCTGAAGCGGAAATGATTGAGCACTATATAATTTTTACCGAATTATCAGCCGTACTTCACAACTTTAAAGGTACATCTCCGAGCAGGGATAGAATCTCATATTCAATGCTAAAACAACTACCAAATTCCACAACAATTTAAGACAAGTGTGATAGTCCCTATACCAAAACCAAATTCAGATAAAACAAGTAAGAAAGTATAGTCGGTCAAGCCCGACCATATTGTAAAGATAATTGATGGAAATGTGTTTAAAATGTGTAGTTTGTAACAAGAAAGTTTTTAAGTATTGTCTTAGCACTTCTGTCGCTTTTTACCAAGCATTAAAATGCACGAATTTCGAGAAGTAAAACAAGTCAATTGAGAGTTGAATTAATTCTAATTTTATTGAATAATTATAATGGCTTATATACTAAAATATTCTATTAGTCAGCATTTCTCATGAATAAATTGATTTTTGGCGACAATGCCATCAATCCAAATTCTCACGCTAAAAATACAATGTATTGAATTTAATTTTCTTTAAACACTAACAAATATTTCTGTTGCGACAATTTCTGCTGACTCAACATAAATTTCTTTTATTTAAATTAAATTTAGCAATTTTTGCATTTAGGGTTTTATGTTACATATAGTACAGTGATGTGCATAAGTATGCATACACCACAGTATTTAAAAATACATCATGCTTATGTGTCCATATAGATATGGATCTATCTATGTTTTAAATTTCATTAAAATCGGTTTAAGATGCAGAAATTGCCCCTGTTTCCCCTCGTGGTCCTATTTTTTAAAAAATGCATACCTTTTGTGTCCATATAGATATGGTTCTAACTATGTTTTAAATTTCATTAGAATCGGTTTGATAGTTTCTGAGAGGAAGAAATTTCCCCCTATCTTCCCTAGTGGTCCTATGATTCGGCCCATTTTCAATAGGCTTGGTCCTTGTGCCAAATTTTATCAAATTATCTCCAAAATTACGGCCTGTACTTTGCGCACAAGGTTACATGGACAGCCAGCCAGCCGGACGGACATCGTTAGTTCGACTCAGAAAGTGATTCTGAGTCTATCGGTATACTTTAAGGTGGGTCTAGGAACACCATTTTAAGGCGTTACACACATCAGCACAAATGCATATTACCCTCTCCACTTTTGTGGTGTGTGTATAAAAATACTAGTTGTAGAACCAAAAAGCTAAAGTAAAATATGAAATTTCCCGTATTTACCTTTTTGGTACTATTTTTCCCCTCCATTAATTTATACAAAAATTCAGTATTGTAGTGGGGGCCCATAATTTAGTACGAATATGTCAATGACTGGAGAAAAATGTTTTGTAAAATAGTACCAAAAAAAGGTACAATTTTCACCCCTTAAATGTTCGAACTTCGAATTTTTTGTGTAGTTACGATTTTCCCGTTTTACCCCCTAAACATTCGAATTTCCAAAAATCCCGCCTTAGTGGATTGATTTAGGGAGTGACCAATCTCTGGTACAAGCGTTTTTCTTTATATCTAGAGTACGGTAGGAGAAGAGTTGTCCAAATTTGGTGCGCATAGCTTGGTTGTCAAAATAGAACCTCTTTAAAAAAAGTCAATACAAAGACATTATAGATATCTGTATATTTAAACTTATTGATTATTAAAATCTGAAAAAGTCTGGGCAGTATTGAATTATCTGGAGAACGGTAATAGCAAAAGTTCTCGTATTTGGTACAAATAGCTTGGATATCAATACGCAACTTCAGTCAAAAAGTGGACTGAATTCATTCACTTAATTGACAACATGCTTTTGTAAGTTGTTGTTTTTATTTTGTTTTTCTTACCCTAGGTCTATACTAAAGATAAATATCTTAGCCAGTTGGCAATAACGTCGGCAGAATAACAAAGCAATATTTCTTATTGCTCATCTTATGTTAAAGGCATGGGAACACGCATTTATGTTAACTCATAATTTGAAAAAATCAAGGAAGAAGGTGCAGTGTAAAAACTGGCGCGATCTTGCAAAAAAATTTTTTTATTGATATTAATTCTTTCTTATTCGACTTTATTATTGAAAAGTATATTAATTTGTTTAAGCTTGAGGTCTTTTTTTATATAAAAATATTAATTTTACGTTAACAAAAAAAATAAATATTTTTATATAAAAAAGAACTGATACTTATACAAATTAATATTCAATTGACAACCAAATATGACGTTTTATGTAAGCAATAATTGAAGCACAGCCGCGAAAAACGTTGTAAACGCCACATTTTGCAAAAACTGTTTTTTTGCAGATAAACGTTGACTTTACTCTCTTACACAGTTTAAACATCAAATCAACCAAAACTATGCACCTTAACGCCTTCAAAATGGCGTACAAAGTGTCAGCCAGTGGAAGAACATTGCAAGTTACTAACATAATGATGAAACCGAAATGGTTTTGCAGTGCGGAATAATGTTTTAAAAGCCTTTTGCATTAATAGAAAAAAAAAATTTTTAAAACAAATAATGCTGCTTGTCAAAAAACGTTTTTTTGTTCTCCTGAAAAATTATTATTTTGTAACTTAAAACGTTATTCGCGGCTGTGCTTCAATTGTCAACGAAAATGGACTAACAATTAGTGCAACATAAATTGTCGGCAATAAATATGTACAAAAAATTACTGTCTACATTAAAGATAACATAATTTTGACATTTACTGCAATATATGTCGCAATAATTATCTCTGGTATAGACGGGCAGTTAACCTACTTACAACTACAATTAATGTTGAGAGAATTTCAACTAATTGTAGTGGGGAATGTAAAATGAGATAAACCCACTGTTTATTGTTGATGTGTTTTGTTTAAACTTTGATATTGTTACAAGTAGAACTGTTGCTTATAAGTCTTATGCGTTTAACAGTTTTATTTGGTTTAATATATTTAGTTTTTCTAAAATCTTTATGGATAAAGTTTCCTGATGATCTGGCCTAAGCAACCAGTGAAATGCGCATAGGAATAGCTTATCCCATCAGCAATAAATTTCAAGTGTTTTTATCAAGAATAAAAACTGGGAATTAGGCACGATACAAATACAAAAATGACATATCAACTTATTTGAGTTGCGAACCGTCATAGGGGCCTATATTCACCAAAATGGTTTGTACCATGTATGTGTGTTTGTTTGTTGGTTTTTTTTTTTTCTTTTAGTATAGGCAGTTTTGTCATACTGTAGATTTATTTATTTTTTTGGCGAGTTTTTAAGTAGCAAAAAAAAAACCAAAAATTCCCAGTTTCTATTTGGTAAAATTATTTTGTTTAATAGATAAAATAATAAAGAAGGGTGATAACGAAAATTATATTGGGCATTATGCTAGTATATACAAACAATTGCAAAGGGGGAGGGGAAGATACGGACAACCGCATTTGAACTTTGCTTCTCAGAATATATATATACTTTATAGCGGGTAGGATCAATATTGTGGAACTTACAAACGGAATGACATATTTATAAATATGTAGATGCAACAAGTTTTATAATAGGGATCTTAAAATTTTAAACCAAAATTCGTTTTGCCTACATTTATTTATCTACTACAATGTACAAAATAGCAATTTTTAATAAAACTTGAGTTACGCCTTTTTTATATAAAGCCATCTTTATGTTATGTATATAGAAAAGGGTGATTGATTAGTATTTACAGAATGTTTTAACTTACCATTTGTTTTAATTATTTCAGAGTTTTCGGTATATATTTGGCACTTAATAGATGTTTTAAGAAAATTCGTACCAAAGATCGTTCTTTTGATAGGTATTAACCCAAACAGATCATTTTTATGGGTAAATTGATATAAAACCTTTTTGAATTTATCCATTGTTGGTTTGATATTATTATTATCCAGTGCATATTTATACCGACGCGCCCTTCTGGCTCTTTCATGAGACTGAATTATATTTATTGAATAAAAAACTGATTCACTATAGTATTTAACATTCTGAGTTTTTAACGAAACATTCTGAATTTGTGAGTGTTCTGCAAGCACAGCTTTGATTTCCGATGTTCGACTATATGCAAAATTAGTGGAAAGCCAAATCAGTAAATCGTATGGAGTTAACTTTTGCGCTATTAAAGATTTATTCAAATAAACATATTCGCTTAATTCAACATCCTTCAACATTTTTTTTAATTCTATTAATCGTTTGAAGGCAGTCTCGATAAGGTTGCGAATAATGTCTTTTTTCTGAACTTGTAAAGTTTCTTTATATAAAAATCCTAACTTTTTAACCAATTCTGCGTACAAAATATATATTTCTGATAATATCCGATAAGTTACTTGCGGGTCTTCAATTGGATCTTTGCTTTTTAACAAATCTTGCAGTTTTATTAAATGTTTAATATCTTTTTTGGTAGAAACCCAAAATTTGTAGTTAGATTCAAAAGACATTTCTAGAATTTCAAAAATTTTCAAATTTTAAAAAACATGAAATTTAAAACTAGCACTATGTGATTAACAGTAGGAGCACAATTGCGGCGTATGAACAACGTCGATTTGTCTCTTTTTGTTAGGTGGGTAAAACAAAGCCGGGTAACAAAAAGACTCGGTTTGTGTTTTTCATGTCTCTTTCTCAAAACTTTCTTTAAACCAAGGCCCATCTATCAGGTCTGCTTACTTGTACAAAAACAAAAAACTTTTTCTTTTAAACTGTCAAAAACTTACTACCACATATACAAATCAAAAGGAAAAAACGTGCAGGTAAACAACTTTTGAAAGCTCAAAAGAACGAAAACAATGATCATCAGGCTTCTTGCGCAGACCTTTTCAATGGGCCTTGCTTTAAACCATAGTAAAATAATTTGTTTCATCATGCTTTAAACTTATTTTTTTCTTTCCTGTTATACAGTGATACCTCGATTATTCGTAGCGGACAGGACCGGGAGCATTTTGTATGATCAATTTTTCTCGGTTAGATTTTAAGCGAATATTTTTTTACCTTAATTGTTAGTAACCCCTTAACGTCAAGTTTTTTGACCAACTTAATTTGGCATTTCTTTGTTTCAGTGTTTAACAAATACAACCATGGATAGAAACACAATTAAGTAGCAAAAGGTTGGTTAAACAGACAGATTTAAATGGTGACTTTATAAAGAAAAACATAAGTCTGAATATGGGAAAACAAATTATGTATTTGTTTGATTATGAAATACCCCTGAATGTTGGGTCTGAAAATACAGAAATGTTGGAAAACGTGAAAAAGCGGTTGCTCATGTAAGACAGCTTAGCAGATTGGAAACCAGGCAATGGACGGAGGCAGATAGAAGGTATGCGTCAATGAAGGTCGCTTGTTGCAGGTAGTATTATTTTTATTGAAGATAATAATAATACTAATATATTTATGTATTATTTAATCTTAAATGAAAACGGTCCCCATCAACGCCGTCACCTTTTTTAAATTTTGGAGGTTATAATATTCGGCACAGCCGAAAGCAACTTGTTTTGTGTTTGATTAAATTGTAAAAATGGCTTAGTGCTTTTTTACGCTTTTTTTGCTCGAAACAGTGCTTTTTAGTGCTTTTTTTAAATTTTAAAGTGCTTTTTGCTCTCAAAAAGTTGGCATCACTGGTGTCTATCGAATGCAGGAAAATGCAATAGTTTACTCGATATGATGCTTGCTCGAAATCGAATGCGGTAATTAGGCCCCTGGTTAACGGCGAAAAGATTTGAACCCGTATTGGCCAAGGTAAGGAGGGCCAATAGTATAGGTGGAAGACAAAATTTAAAAAAAGCTGCCCAAAGCGTGTGGCAGCCAGGAGCACAGTAAACAGAGTTTGTGTGTCGCGTCCACAGTGCAATTGTAAGGCACTACCTATACCAGAAGATAAACAGGTATCTTCATTGGAGCGGAGAAATCCTTGCGACCATAGAAAGTCCATGCGTGGCCATAGAAAGTTGTCCAGATATGATCGGGCGGTGTATTCTGAAGGATCTAGGAAGGGCCAATCGGGTTTGCCAATGAATCAACAACCAAAGAAAGGATTAGTTGCCAAGCCACAACTACATTGGGATGAGCCATATAAGGTGTTAAAGAAATTAAATGATGTTGTATACCGAATACAGAAGTATAAAAGTCAAAGAGCCAAAATGAAAGTTGTTCATCTAAAACGATTAGCCCGTTTATGGAAGAGGTGATTCTGAGCCTATTCGGTACGAACAGGCTTAAGTTGGGGGCAGTGTTACAAAAGTAACTATGGTTAAGAATTAGATGTAATTATTGGTTAAGAATTAGATTAATTTATTAGTTATATTGTAATGATTAGTTATTAGTAGTTATTTTATTAGTTAAAATTTTTATTGTATTAGTTATGCACACTTCTAGTGTAAAAATCAATGTACAGATGTAATGTTAAAATTGTTGTGCATAATTGTACTTCAACCCCACTGTAAATACTCGAATTTTCGTTATTAAGTTATCTCAATTTATGGTAACGCCAAAAAGTATGCCTTAGTTTATGATGCCTAATAACTAAATTAATTCAGCCCTAACACAGCGTTTACATTTGCCAGTACTGGCAAGACAGTAAGCATTAGGCTTGCCAACCGTACTTTATAAAAAAGTATTTTACGTTATTTCGAGTAATTGTACTCTATACTTTATGAGAAAAATAAAGTACGCGGAAATACTTTATTTCGCATGATTAGATTTATCTAGAATTCAAAATAGATTCATGTTATATTAGTCAGGGTTTTATTAGTCATAAAATTATAATACTTATTGTACAAGTTGTTTTTTAAGAAAAACTAAAGAACAACAAATTGATATTAGTCAAGGCCATTTTTTGATGTTTTTTCATATTGGCAGGACGATTTTTCGAAAAAAAAATAATCAGACAGCACTATTCACTTGTTTGTTTTGTTTGAGTACAATAACTGCCTGTTTTTAAAACACAAGTGCAAAACTCTTTCAAATTACTGCCTGCTTTCAGATCGCGAGCACAAAAGTGACTCGTTAAACTAGCATTTAAAACAAAATTTCCTGATTAACACAGACTAGAAATATATTGAAGAAAACGTACCATAACAGCCAAGGATTCGCCCTAACAATTTCTCAAGACATAGTTGTCATTTATTACCACTTCTTAAGGCGGCTCCCATGCAAATATTGGGTTTTTTGAAATTAATTAAAATTTTTCGACTTTTGTCAATAAAATCAAAAGTTGTTAACAGATTTTAATCATTTATAGATTGTTTTGTTTGTTTTTTATATGTCTGGAAAAAATTAGAAGCATAGCTGTAATTTTTTATAGATTTTCAGCAAACAAAACTGCGCATGTTAGAGTAAAATTTTACGTTTAAAGGAAATTTTGTTGCGGATTTTCGTTTTTTGTTTTTAGTAGTTTCAATAAACTGAACCGTTTTTGAACCGGTATTGGATTCAGCGTACCCGAATTAGGTTAAAGCGCCAGTTGTCCGGCTTGTGCAAAAAAAGTGTCAAATTCTAGCACAGTGTAATCGTTAAGAAAACTTGCGAAAAGCAATAAAAAAAACGTTTTTGAATATAACAATAAAAAGAAATTAATTGTACTTTATATTTATACTGTGTACTTTTTTTCTTAACCTTTAACCCTTTCACGTCAATGGGAAATATTTTTCCCAAAACTTAAATTGATTATTTTGGTAAAGAATTTTTTTTAAATATTTATTTTGACATTAAGTCTACTTTCACACGTTTCATCTTTTGATGCCCAACTCTTATGTTTTTAGGTGAGAGAAGAAAGAAGAAAGGGGGTTAGTACAGAGATGCCTGTACTCGGTCAGTACGCTTTGTGTTTTTATTCGTTGGTATATGCCAGCAATGGCTGCATGTAAATTTTTTCTTTTCTTTTTCTCTTTGATTCACTGTTAATGAAATTGTTGTTGTTTTGAACCGAAAAAAGTGGAAACCGATTGCTGCGTGTGATTATGTTGGCATCTTTAAAAGGGAATTGAAAAGAAGTTGAGCATCAAAAGATGAAACGTGTAAATTTAGACTAAGAGGTCGTACAACAGCTATGATTTATTGTAAATAAAAGAAAAAAGGTGGCGATACTTAAAGGGGTATAGAATAATAAAGGAAGGAAAATCCCATTTTTCTCCATCGTAAGTACGTTTCGATTTGGCTCGTTTTGTCGCGGATTTTATTATGTTTTTAAGTTGTGTAAGTGATAAATATTATGTGATTAGTAAGGAGAAATGATAAATAATAATAAAAAATTTACAACTGATCGATAGTTGTTCAATTTTGTATATTTACTCTATGGGAAACATTTTTCCCTATGGACCAGAAGAAAAAATTTACTCTTACTACTGCTAAAATTTTAGCAATGACAAGCAGAAGTGTAGGGAGTTCCTTTTACGCCAAAATTAGATATTATAGCTGCTAATGGCGGATTTTAGTGATAGGGAAGATAAAGTTCACCTAGATGAACAATATCAAGACTTTTTAGAAGAAATTAATATTGTGAAATAAGTAAATTTTCACTCTGGTCTATAGGAAAAAATGTTTCAAATAGAGTAAATATACATAATTGAACAACTTTTGGCCAGTTTTAATTTTTTATTATTATTTTTCATGTACTTCACCTTGATGAAGAAGACCAAGACTTTTTAGGAGAAGACTTGAAGCGGCTGTGGATGTGGTTGAAATCGAAAGTGCAGTACAAGAAACTGGCCAAAACAAACTGTGGATGCCAGCACATCTCTTCATAATGAAGATGAACTTGGTTTTAGATGGACAAGTGGCTCTTATAAACCCCATACAGCAAAACTGAAGATCCTTTACTGTTGAAAAGGACAAAATGAAAGCATATTGAGGAATGCATTTTGTAATAAGTAACAAAGTGTTACCAAATCATTGAAGTTACTGATCTACTGATGAAGTGTCCCTTACATCGCTAGCATTATAACTAGAACAATATTTGAGCAAATACGTCAATTTCTCCAATAATTATAAAACCTTTTTTAAATTGAATTGTTTTAGTTGTAAAATCATTCATAAAAAATCAATTAGCTGAAGTATTTTTTTGCCCCCTTTATCGTCCACTGGGAAAAATATTTCCCAAAAAATTCCACAAAATCTAACCACGAGATTTTTATTTCTTTGCAATTTTAGTTTATTTTATATAATAATCGAACAAAAAAATACATTGGATATTAAAAAATAACCAGGGTTTCCTTATGGACGTGAAAGGGTTAATAATCAATGTACTTTAATTGCAAAAAAAAAAGTTGTGAAACCTAGTAAGCATATACATACATATTAGTTGGAAAAACAATGCAAAAACGAAATAGCTGTAAAAGTGTTTATGTATAAGTGAAAAAGTTTGAATGAATTGCTACTGTCTTGCCAGTACTGGCAAATGTAAACGCTATGTAAAGATAGTAACTAATAGTGGTGCCAACTTTTTGAGAGCAAAAAACACTTTAAAATTTAAAAAAGCACTAACAAGCACTACTTCGAACAAAAAAAAGCGTTAAAAAGCACTAAGCCATTTTTACAATTTTATTACACAGCGTTTACATTTGCCAGTACTGGCAAGACAGTAAGCATATACATATTAGTTGGCAAAACAATGCAAAAACAAAATAGCTGTAAAAGTGTTTATGTATTAGTGAAAAAGTTTGAATGAATTGCTACTGTCTTGCCAGTACTGGCAAATGTAAACGCTATGTTAAACACAAAACAAGTTGCATTCGGCTGTGCAAAATATGACATACCTCCAAAATTTAACAAAAGGCGACGGCTTTGATGAGAGATTTTAATTTAAAATTAATTTAAAAAAAATATATTAACATTCGTATATAAACTTTTTTAAATGTATTATTATTATCTTCAATAAAAATATCATCCAAATCACTTGTATCACCCTCATTAGCCATAAAACAGTTTTAAAGTAATACAGTGCGAACTCGATTTTCGTAACTCGAAAAAATGGCACCTGTAGCAATTACCGAAAATTTGCAATGACCGACCATTCTTCATTTTAATAAAAAACCTTATATTTCATCGTTTAAATAATTCTATATTAAAATCGTGCAAAGTTTAATAAAACAATTGGCGTATGATATTGTCCAATTATTTTAACCTATGTACGCTTCTGAATAAAGAACACACATAAGGTGCAAAATAGAAAACCATGTATGTTTGTATTCTGATACTTCTGATACTTTTTGCAATAGCACTAGAGGTAGAAGTATACAACACCGAGCTGTCAGATATGGCGATTTCTCGCAAAACGTGGCGATTTTGAAACGTGTTTGGCGATGGGATTTCCCGTTTGGCGACTGGCGACTTTTGTGGCGATTTCTGATATGACTGGCGATTAAATTGGCTATTTTTACCATTTATATTATTTCGGCGATTTTGTTTAACAGCTGGTTATTTTATTTATTAACTATCATTAAATCATTTTACATTCTTATTTCTACAATTTTTGAGTTACTATCATTAGATATTACAGCAAATAAGTACATATTAAAATAGTAAAGATATCTTAAAAAAAAATAGTCAATTACATAGGAAAAAGATAGTGAGAAAAAACCTATATATAATATCACAAATTAAGTAATGGGAAGTTAAAGCGAACAAGGACTAACTTTATTACATACAAGAATGTATGTAGATAATTAGTCTATGTTATGTAAACTTCTCAAATGGGCATAGTTTGATCCCCTGCATTTATCATTAAATGACAGGGCCATATCATTGATAAATTCGTCTATTGTCTTTTGTCCTGATAATTTATGTAATTCTGCAGTAGAAAACCTTCTCGGCAGGTTGTATATGATTTTCAAGTTTTTATTTTGAATTATTTGATTACGTTTCTTATGAGTCTTTGCGCAATTTTTCCAAACAACACAGCCATATGTTAGAATGGGTCGGATACATAATTTGTATAAGAGAAGTTTGTTTTTAATGCTTAATTTAGATTTTCTGTTAAGAAGAGGAAATAAGCTTCGACCACATCGAATAGCTTTTGAGCAAACATTTACCAGGTGTTCCCTGAATGTAAGTTTTTCATCGAGTATTATGCCCAGATATTTTATTGACTTTGAAAAAACAATTTCTGTTCCCTGAAAATATAGTTTCAAAGAAGGGACCCTTTTCGGGGATTTGTTGAAAGGGAATAAGATAGCTTGCGACTTTCCTTCGTTTATCTTGATTTTCCATTTGGCAAAGTATTTAGAAGCAGATAAAAGAGCATTTTGCATACGTTTAACAATGGTGTTTGAAACCTTTCCATGTGAGATAAGGGCACTATCATCGGCATAAAAAGCCACTTCATTACCAGCCTTTATCTTAAAATCGGAGATGTATATATTGTAGAGTAATGGTGATAGCACCGAACCCTGTGGTACTCCTGCAGGAATGCTTTTTACGTCCGAAAGGAAACCGTTTACTTCAACAAAAAAGCTTCTATCAGTAATGAAATTATACATTAATCTTATAAGATAACTTGGACAATTTAGTTTGAAAAGTTTATAAATAAGTCCATTGTGCCAAATTGAGTCAAAGGCCTTTTCTATGTCTAGGAAGAGTATTCCAGTAGAATAGCGTCTATTTTTGTTAGTTTTAATAATGTTTACTACGCGTTTTAGCTGGTGGGAAGTAGAGTGTTGTGCTCTAAACCCATATTGGCTTTCATGGAGTAGATTGCCCTCATGGACAAAGGACCAAAGTCTATTCAATAAAACTTTCTCAAAAATTTTATCCAGAGAATTTAGTAAACTAATTGGCCTGTAGCTTGTAGTCAGTTTCGAATCTTTACCGCTCTTTGGTATGGGAATTACCTTAGCCATTTTAAATCCAACAGGGAAATAACAATGTGTGATACAAAAATTATAGAATCTAACTAAATAAATGTAAGCTGAAGTTGGAAGATTTTTTAACACAATATTACTTATTTGATCTGGTCCTGGAGCCTTTGAATTTGTAAGATTTTTAATTATAAATCTTAGTTCATCTAGACTAGTAAGAGTATTATTATCGGCGTTGGGCGATTCATCGCAAAGTATGTTTCTAACTGTCAAGTTAACTTTACCTTCAATTGGACTATCTAAGTTGGAGGTGGTGCTGTGAGCTGCGGCAAACTGTTCTGCAATAGCATTTGCTATTGCGCCACTGTCAGTAACAGCTTGATTGTTGACGATTAATTTTTTGATGGAGTTGGATTTACCCCTAATTCGTTTGGTTATCTTCCAGAAGGTTTTACTACCAACTGGAAATTTGGCTAAAAATCTTTCCCACTGCTCGTTTCTAGATTTACCAATGTGATAGTCAATAAGTTTGTTGAGTTCTCTGACTAATGTTTGTAATGTTAATTTACTTGTGGCATCAGTACATCTTTGAAACTTTCTTCTATACATGTTTCTGTTAGAAATTAGCTTTTTACATAGCTCACTTATTTTATACGTTCGAATATTGTGAACTTGGTATGGAATTGTTTCGTTGCAAACGTTCTTAATAATGTCAGAAAACTCCTGAATTGCTTCATCAGCATTATACCGAGTTAATTGTCTATTTAGAATCGAAGATGTATTAATTTTGTCATCTATTGATCTTTTGAATTGTACCCAATTAGCTTTGGCATAGTTTGGATAAGGTTTTTGATTCTCCCTGATTAATTCATTAATATGGAAGGTAATGGGTACGTGGTCGGAATAAAGTTTATTCGGGTGGGTGTCTAAGTCAGAGAATAAAAGTGACGAATTGGACAAAAGAAGGTCAATAGTAGAAGCAGATCTGTAATTAATATTTTGAGGAAAACGGGTGGGACTAGAAGGAAAGTAAATATAATAATTTGAGAAATTTTGATGATCAAGTAAGAGTTTTCCAGCTCTGTTGTTTTTAGCGCAATTCCAGCTGATATGCTGGGAATTAAAATCACCAAGAATGAAAAAATCGCAATTAAAAGAAGTTAATAGATTTAAATCAGAAACAAAATCATCAGTATAATGTGGGCAATAAGCCGATACTAATATTACTTTCCTACCAGAAATGGTTAACGAAATGCAGACATTTTCAAAAATTTTTGTTCCCAGTGATAATACCTCACTGTGTTCCACAGTTGATTTTATGGCTATAGCAACGCCACCACCATGAGAAATCCTATCTTTTCTGTATATGTGATATCCAGGTAACTTAAAGTTATGGGTTGGTTTTAAAAAAGTTTCATTAAGTAATAAAATATCAATATTATGTACCCTTAAAAATAAATGCAGTTGAATAGATTGAGAGAATTTTGTAATGCCTTGACAATTCCAGTGCATTACATGAAGGCTGGCGTTTCTGTGGTTAAATTGCATACTTAAGCATTTGCATTATTACGTTGAGTTGCTCCATTTTTGATGTACATTTCTGGAGATCAGCCACAGCTCGTGAAAATATGTTAAATAGTTCATCTATATTAAATAAGTCGTTCCTTGAGTTGGTTTGACGGGCAGGCATTTTTACAGCTTCAGCGTAATTTCTTGCGGCAAAAGTAGGACTATTGTCGGCTCTCTCATTTGAGGTATGTATCAACTGGCTGGAGGTGGTAGGATGATCATTGAAAATTTCATTATAGGCGTTGTTGTGCGATGGTGTACGATTTCTGTTAATATTTTCACGTAATGCAAGGTAATCCCTACGGCTAGGACATCGGGGATCGTCCGCTCTATGATTTGTGTGTTTTAGATTTTTCTTTGTGCAATTGAAACATTTATAGGGGGCAGGTTTGCCTTCTGGAACCTTGCTAATTTGACAGACAGATAGATCGTGATCATCTCCACACGCAATGCATACATTTTTTCGGTGACAATTTTTGGAACCATGGCCGTACATTGCACACTTATTACATAGGGTCGGACCTTTTTTACTCTTAAGAGGATTCCTCCAGTAAACAACAATACTGCAAAGCCGCTTAATACTTAGAATATGAGATTTAGCGTTTTGGGATCGATCAAATTCAAGCATATATAGAGCATCATCACGAGAAGATCGAGCGGTTTTTATCTCTTTTATACTGTTCACAGTGACATTATATTCAGTTTTATGTTCGTTTTCAATTTCTTTTGTTTCTATTTGCGGAAGACCGTATAGAAATAATTTAAATAATTTCGTATCTTTACTTTCGTGTGTGAAGAAACAAAAATTAACTGCCGTTAGCTTTTTTATTGCGAGTTCATAGTTATACAAGGAATTAGAAATAATCTTAGTACCGACCGACATTCTTTTAAATTCATAATCTTTTCCGATTAATTTAAGCACTTGAGCGAAGCCATGGGTTAAATCAACAACAATTGGTGGGATTACAATTTTGTACTCTTTTATTTCATCCTGCTCACCTTCACTATAGGTGTCATCTTCATTGTCCAAAGTTTGCAAAATGTTGAATCGATTATCGCTGTCACTATGCTTTTTTTTTGGGACACTTCCCCAACATTTTTTTCGTTTTAATGTATTCATTAAAACTCTTGTTTTTATATTCTTTTTGTTTTTCTTTTTTTTCACTATAGAGCAAATTAGTGTAACTTAAACAATATGTTGTTATTGTTTTTTAACAGTAAATTTTTTGTTTTTAGTAAACAATGCTGAAAGCAATTAATAATAATAAGTACGTCTGATTGCGATCGATGATTGCTAAAGACTGAGCTGGTTATTTTTTCTTAGCATTACTAATAAAAAACCTGCAACTTTTTCCACATGATTTTTGTTTTGTTATCAGTTTAAGTAAATTATATATTTAGTCACTATTTAATTCTAATAGTATGTATGCAGGTCAAAACTCCAGTAATGAAATCAGTGAGGCTAAAGTGTACGATCTTATAGACTTGTGTACCTTATTTAAGCCTTTTTAACTGAATACTTATACGATCTCCATTTTATGTTATTTAAAAAATAATTACAGAAACAAAACAAAATTTACTTTCGGCGAATTTTTTGTATTTTTTCTCAGTTTTTGACGATTTTTGACACACATATTATACTAGCGTTTTTTGTATGCAAAATTTAATTAAAAAAAAAATTACAAAAACTGAACCAAATTGGCGTTTGGCGATTTCTGATAACCTGTACAACACGCGGTTAATCGGAGACGAGTGTCGTGTGTTTGAAAACTAAAGCCCATGAAAAATGGCAGGTTACACAACGCTCGTTATAAAAGCATTTTCTGTCAGCTGTTTTTTAAACAGTGTCTACATCTTTGAAAAAATGTTTACTGAAAACAAATACATCATTTTTATTACGATTGCTTAATATGTTGTCAACGCTTAAAAGTGTGACGTTTTGTAAAATTTCCAAATTGCTAGGAAGCCTAGCTCTAACCTCGTAAATAACCTATCTTTTATCACTTTTTTATCATTTGAAATCTTAAAATCTTTGCAGGCCTTCTTAAAATTGTACCCCAAATAGCAAATCTCATCGAATTCAGCCTCATTATAATCAAAGTTTTAAAAAATTATAGAAAAAAAATAAAAATTGTAAAAGCACTTAAGACACTAACGAAAAATTGAAAAAGCACCAAGTTAGTGCTTTTTTTTGGTTTGGCACTATGGATAAAATTTTGGAGTTTTGAGGTATCAAACAGCACCATAAATAGTGCCAAAAGCACTAAGTTCGCATCGCTGGTAACTATAGATGATTAAGTCTACACGTCTGTGCTACACTCAATTCACATGAGGGCTTTTACGACGTCGTTTTATCTTGATTCCCTTTTAAAGCAACTTCCAAAATCTCTTTGCGTTCATACGATGATTTTTGGTTGCATGTCTTTTTTTTTATTTACAGTATGGCCTTGATTACCCGTCATTCGATTAACCGGCAGCTTCAATAAAATGGAAAACAAACATTTTTTTGCACTGATTTAAATTGCCTCTATTATCCGAAATTATAAACAAATTATCTTTTTTTCGTTAAATTTTGAACAATCAAAAGAAATTTAAATAAACGAAGAAAGAGAATATCTTAACGGTGTGGAAGCATGTTCTGCCAAATTTACTTTTTTCCTCATGTTTACATAATAAAACGTTATATATTTACATAAAATAAGAAACACACCAAAAAAAATAAATAATCAAGAATTCTGCCGATCCCGTCTATTATCGATAATCGAGGTCTCACTGTATTTTCAACCACACACTTCAAAGTAAGAAAAAGAATAAAACGTAAACAGAAAAAGTCAAAAGAGAAATGTAAAAAACGACATGCATAATACAAAACGAGTCATTTTGTTAACCCCTCTTTCTTTTCTACACCGCTCACCAACAAACCAAAAGAGACGTCGACAAAGCGACGTCGTAAAAGCGCTCATCTAAACTGAGTGCTAGAGTATAATAGGATCGCAAGAGATGGCATGATTCATTCTAAGATCTTTTTTTTCATTATTTATTTATTGAATTTTCATATATTAGATATGAACTAACAATAATTAATCAAATCTTAACCTAATACGTTATTTTATGTCCTGCCAGTGCCAGATAAAAATTTTCTTCATCACGGGTTCTGTTCGCTTATATTGGTGTTTATCGCTCATCTAATTGGGTAAGTGCTGCAGTGTCTCTTCTTCTTAAGCGAGTGTGGCCGCAATGATTTAAAATATTTCGAGCTAGTGGATTTGTGTGTTGTTCAAGCCTTTCAAAATATTTTATTGCATATTTTGTAATCATAGTTTTAACTAATGGCACATTGAGATCCCTATAAATGTTTGAGTTTTTAACATACCAGGGTGCGGCTGTGATAATTCGAAGAAGTTTATTTTGGCGCCTTTGAATTTTTTCAATATTAGAGGCCGAGGCACTGCCCTATAGTTGAATACCGTAGCACCAGATAGGCTTTAAGATAGAGTTGTAAAGTAGAAGCTTGCAATCGAGACTAAGACAGAATTTCTTCCAATAAGCCAATGAATTTGAATTTTTAGTTTAATTTGAGTAAATTTTGCCTCTATATAGGGTAGCCAGATTTTAAATTCGGAAAAACAGTACATTGAATACATAAAAACAGTACAATCAAGAAAAAAACAGTACATTTTTTTTGACGACAACATTACCATTTGTTTTAATAAGTAACCCCCAATTTTACCAAGTTCAGCTGTAATAAACTATCAGTTCAAGCTGTCAAAACATATTGTAAGCTGGAAGTTAAAGTAATAGTTAGTTTTAACTGAACTTGGTGAAATTGGGGTAAATATTTTAAACTTTTGATTGAATATGCAACAACAATTATATAAAGAAAGAAATACACTTAAAATGTGTAACGTCAAAGGAATTATTTCCAGTTTATGGCATTTCATAAATATACATATGAAATTACTCCATTTGCGTTTAAAAAGCAAACACCACAAACGAAGCATTTGGCCAGGAAAACCATAACATTGCTGTAAGCCATATAAGAAATGAGAAAAGCCTTACTTAGCTCAAAACAATCAACTCATTGATTTTGTAAGTACGATTTTCTTTAAACATATTCGTATTTAAAGCAATTTTCACTACACACATAGTTGCACAAATCGTATAGAATTTGAGAAAATCTTTGTTTCCTAATTTAATTTTCCAATTTTAAATAATTTTTAAATTATTTACGGCTAATTTTACCAAGTTCAGCTATAATTAACTATTACTAAAACAATAGGTTTTTTGAATTTTATAATGAAAGTTAATTAAACCTGGGGGCAAATTATGGCAGTCGTTATCGAATACTTTTTAGATTCGAAGGCAATGTTATTTCAGTTGATCTGAACGAATCGTTATTATTTTGTCAGTGCTGTGAAAACTAAAATAAATGCTTTACAATACTAAAAAAATAATTTCGATCCGTTCAGTATAGACAGAGAGAATTAGAAATAAAATTGCTTTCGAATCGAAAAAGTATTCGATCACGACTGCCATAATTTGCCCCCTGAACTTGGTGAAATTGGCCATTAATCTATAAAATCCAAAAAAAAATAGTTTGGTTTATTTTTATTTCACAAAATCTGAAAATATTTAAAATCAAGTGCAATTGAAAACGATGAATATTTTCAAAAAAAATTTTGTAAAAATTTACTTATCTTTTTCTTATTTCAGTAGTTTAGGTAAAGAAACGTGGTCCTCAAACGTATTAGGTATTTTTATAAATTTTGAACACGGATAATTTTCCAAATTTGTTTGTTTTCAATTTTACGTGATTTCGATTTCCAGAACATGCCCGAAAATTAAAAAAGTTCTAAAAATTAACGATAACTGTTTTGGAATAAGTATTTTTTAGTACTTAAAAAAATTTAGATTTTATTTTTGTCTTTCTCAGGTGTGGAAAGGGAAAGACTATTGGAAGAGGTAGCCATAAAATCATAACAACACGAAAATATACCACTGCTACGAGCCACCCATTATAATTTAGATTTCTACTGTGTATTTATGAGAAAACAATGACCACAGCGTACAAACTCTTATTATTTTAGAACTTTTTTTTTTAACACAACATAATTTTTTGTAAGCCAGTTCTGTTAAATATAGACTGAGCAAAAAAAAAACAGTACAAAAAACAGTACAAAGTGTTAAAAAACAGTACATTTGCGTACTGTTTTAGGAGTTGTGCATAAAACAGTACAATTGCAAAAAATCAGTACATGTACTGCTTAAAACAGTACGTATGGCAACCCTACCTCTATAGGGCATTTGCACGTTAATCGCCGATCCAGATGTATACCGAGATATTTTACATGCGAATGTTGAGTAATTATTTGATTATTGATTGTAATAGGGGGGCAAAATTCCCGGCGCAAGGTGAATGTTATATGTACGCATTTTTGTTCATTGACCATTATCCTCCATTGCCTTAGCCATATTTCTAGTTGAAATATAAGATGCTGTAAGTAACGAGATGCTTCAAAACGGTTTTCGTGGACGCTTAGAAAAGCTGTATCGTCTGCAAATGTTGAAGTTTGGGTGTAGTTGTTTGTTGGCATGTCCGAAGTATAAATCAAGTATAATAGGGGGCCCAGGATGCTCCTTGTGGGACTCCAGCGCCAATTGGCTGAGGTGAACTTAAGAAATTTCCTTCGTTAATAATAAATTGACGACCGACTAAGTTACTTTTTTAATAGCTTGTGTGTGTTTGCTGGTAAATTTTGCTTCAATTTATGTAATAAGCCATCATGCCAGACTTTATCAAAAGCTTGCGAAACATCGATGAAGAGTGCTGAGCAATATTTTTTTCTTCAAATGCTTTTCTTATGACATTTACTATTCGATGAGTCTGTTCAATTGCTGTGTTTTCTTCTGAATCCGAATTGATGGTTTGGAATACATCTATTTTCACTTAAAATCGGAATTAATTTTGAAACTAATAATTTCTCAAACAGCTTTGACATATTTGATAATAAGCTAATAGGCCTATATGACTCAACTTTTGTATGATCTTTGCCTGGCTTTGATCTCATGGTAACTAAGGAAACCTTCCATTTAAGAGGATAGTATTCAAGGCGTAAAATAGCATTAAAAATAAAAACAATAATTTTCTTTGCTATGCGAGGTAGCTCTAAAAGCATTTTAGGTGCCTTCTTATAGTGCATTTACACTTGTAATTTTCAAACTAGTTTACGATCGTAAACTACTTTCATAAACTATACCGTTTACATCAGCATTTTTGACAGTTAAGTTGTTTATCTTTGACAAGTTCTTAAGCTGAAGGTCCACACCATGCGTTTATGCGTCTGTCCTTTTTATGCATTTGACAAACAAGTTGAATCAACGCATGAAAGTAGGTTTAAGGGCATAATAAACCACACAAAATGCTTGGCAAACACACACATTATATCCGTTTGGGGTTTGCCAATAAACAACACAAATACTCTCCGTTCAAACATTAATCTTCATTTTTGTTTTGTTTTCAATGAATGCAGATGCCAATAGTGCTGCGTCAATTTTGTTGCTTTTAGCTTAAAACGGAAAAGAAATTATAAAATAAAGGCAAAAAATTTAAAGTAAACAGCTTTTAAACAACGAGCTATTTTGTGGCAAGCAATACTACTAAAAAATTTAATTTAATATTAAAAATTAATTGAATTGAATACATTAAGCATTAGACGCCACAAAAAGTTTGACAAATATCCAACATGTCTGCCAAATATTAAAAATTTTTAATATCTCTGCAAACATTGCTTCAAATGTTTGTCCAAACAGCAAACACCCCAATTAACAACACAAAATGTTTGTACAAACGTAAAATTTTGACATGTTTGCCAAGCCATTTGTGAGGTTTATTATGCCCTTTACTTTCTACTTTTGTATCCGTCGCATGTGTGGTGAAAAAAAGTCAGCTGTTATTGATGGCCATGGATGGCAAATCATATTTTATTTTCAATGTTATCGATAAATATGTTTGTGTGGTGGATTAATTTTTACTATGTTTTCGCATTAAAAAAGGTTTTTAATAAGAGAAAAAGCTTTCGTAATAAAGATTGTATAAACTTTAATGAATAAAATACATTAAAATTAATTTTTAGCACAATTTAACAAGAACAAAATTTGCCTTTCTAGTTTTCGATTACTTTTATCTTCTGAGTGTCATTTTTTGTTGTGTTTATTATTTTTTTTAACAAATACCATGAATTGGAAACTTATTGATACCGTGAAAAATCAACACATTTGGCGCATAAGACGCATTGCATGTAACTTGAATTTAGCAAAGCACAAAAAGTATCATACGCATCTACGCATGAACGCATGGTTGTCCATCTAAAAGAAAATATGTAAAAAAACTAACATTTCTTATACATTTGGAATTTTTTTAAACATTTTCTTTGTTTATTTTATTTTTCTTACTATTGTTTTGGCTTTTTTTACAGATAAAAGTAAATTTTTTTTCGATTGATTTTTTTTTTATTTTTGAGGAAATGTCAAATATCACTAGCATTGCCAGAACAAAATTTGAAAAACAGAGTTGTATTAACAAAAACTGGTTGTTTGTAACTAGTTTATCTCAAAAGCTAGTTACAAACGTGTTTATAATTCGTATGGATAAACAAGTTTCTCAAACTAGTTTGTCATCATAAACAACTTATAACCTGTTTATGGCGTAGGTTTAAATGCACTATTAGTGTTTAAGTCACAAATAGCTTTGTCGATTTCTCTTATCCCAAATCTGAGGGGAATAACTGCTCTAGCAGCAACAGGTGGTAACTCGACCGCAATATCGTGAGATATATTTGGGGTAAATACGTTTTTTAAATGATTAACAAACAGATTTCCTTTTCAACATCATTTCTTGCCCAACTTCCATTCAAGTTTCTTAATGGTGGCTTAGAGACAACTGGCCTTTTGAGATTTCTAGCTGCACGCCATAATGAGTAGTCCGATTGTGGAGTTGCATCAAGTTCCTTAAGATATTTTTCCAGAGAAGCCATTTTCTGAGTCTGCAGTAACTTTCTTAGCCTTTTTGTACACTCTTTTAGTAAGTTCTTAAGTTGAGGGGATCTGTGCACTTGCCACTCTCTTCGAGCTCTCCTTTTCAGACAAGAGACACTCGACATCTGTGGAATATATATTAATATTTTTGTTTTTTTTTTGTTGAACAGCTAGTTTCAGAAAACTGTCAAAATTAACAATAGAGCGATCTACGTTCTCCGGTGTTCTAAGCGGAAAATTTTCTGAGAAATGGGTACTGAGATATTTTTTATATTTTAACCAATTTATTTGTGTAGCTGACGTCGCTAAGTAACCAGTCGGAGATACACTTCTATTGGGTTTCATTATAGTTACAATTGTAGGTGTGTGGTCGGAAGATTATTCTAAGGAAGCTTCAACATGAATAGTTTCTGTGGGGATGTTTTTAACCACGCCGAAATCGATGACATCTGGAATCTTTTGCTGATCAGTAGGCCAATATGTCGGTTGTCCGCTCGCGACCACATTTAAATCCATTTTAGAGATTGTATTAAACAGAACACGACCCCTTGGTGTTATAAGTCGTGACCCCCAGAAGGTATGTTTAGCGTAATAATCGCCAGCGGCCAGGAAACAGGGTCCTAGTGATTTATAATATCCACAATATTGGCTTTCTGATATTGAAAATCTAGGTGGAGAGTATAAAGATGAAATTACTATGTTTCGATTTAGCTCTTCAACACAAATGTTCGTTGCTTGCAGATAATCCTCACGATTATCACACATTAGGTAGTGTTTGACTCGATTTTTTATTAAAATTGCAGAACCTCCACAAGCTCTATCTCGAGGGTGCTTGGTATCATATAGTATATAACCATTGATTTTAAACGTATTTCTTGAGGTCAAATGAGTTTCAGAAACCATCATGACATCAATTTGTTTATTTTTAAGAAAGTATTCTAATTCGTTTTTATGTTGGCGGATGCCGTTTGCGTTCCAAAAACAAATTTTTTAACAGTTCATGGCTTGTTAAGTACAGCTTGCAATAGCATCGATTGCATTCTAAGAATTTCCTGCATCATATTACCCACTGTGTTCGTAAAATTAGTTACTGTTTGCACTAATGTTTCCATGGTTTTTTCTAGACGACTTAAATTTGAAACTGGAGTTTCATCATTACTTGGCGCAGCACCTTGCATAGGCATACGGTTTGATTTTAGGACGTTAGCGTAAGAGGTTCTCTTATTACTAGGCTGCGGAACCTGAATGCCATTAGTGTTTACTTGATTTGTTACCTGCATTTGAGGGGGATTAGTTTTCGGTCCAGATGACTGCTTGACTATAGTATACAGGGCATCCTCTATAATTGGCGGTGTGATTACCGCCACAGTTGCTGCATTTTTTTACATTGGGGTCGTTTTTAGACTTATCTCACATACTACGCAAACAGGGGGTAAGTAGCAGTATGCCTTAGTATGGCCAAATTCTTGGCAGTTTAGACATTGAACGGGACCATTTCTTTTGTGCGGCTCCTCTATAGTTATTCTTCTATACAGAATATATTTCAAATCGTAAATTGGGTGCGTTTCGTTTTTTTAAGCTTTACGTCGCCTGGTTCTAACTCCACTCGAAATAGTGGTTGGGGATTTGTTTCCCTATTTTTAATATTTACTACATTTTTTACTTTGAATACATTTGTACATTTGTACATACATATATTTTTTATTTTTCTTTATTTAATTTTAGTTTTTGATAATTGTTCACTTTTATTTAAAATGTTTATTAAAAATCAATTGTTATAATTCGAATTGTATGCGCGGTTAAGAATACACGTCTGTATCACAATAGAGCACAAACCGAACTGTTCTAAGATCTGACCTTGTAAATACCGTATCACGCTGAGAAAATTATAGTTCGTTGTGAATAAAAGCTATAAATTACGGTTGTTAAAGTAACTAAGTACTAAATAAAGTTGTGTAAATTATAAACAGTGTTAAAAGAGTTGTGATTATTTTGTTTTATTTAAAGTGCAATAAAGAACTCGAAACGGTTTATTATAAAGGAAAAAAACCAAAACGTTATTGAAAGGCAGTAACGTAACAATATATGTACATTAGGGTGGTCATTAACTGTATGGATCAAATTTTTTTTCTATTTTTCCATGCTATAACCCCCCAATTCGGTGGGTATTGATAAAAAACCAACTCAAAAAAATTTTAAGGACGATCGGCGAAGGCTAAGCCGTCCCTCAAGACCGCAAAAGTTTGAGAAAAATCGTAAAGTCCGACTTGTATGACTAATATTTAGGAAAATATTATTTTTACATAAAAATCGTTTTCTAAGAAGTTGTTGTTAGTAAAGTTTCCAACAACTTTTGCCTTAACAAGTTTTCTCTAAAACTCATATTGAACAAAACCTTATTAAAATAAAAAGTAAACAGCAGCATTGATGCGAATTTTTTTTTTAGAACTGTTTTTTCTTACACACTTCAATTCAGCTTTAATATTTGTGTTTGTGTGCGTTTGCTTAAAAAAAATAGTCAAACGCATATCATTTGTTTCTAACGTACCACGGTTGATAAAGTTGGTGCAAATGTACTTTTTTGATACAATTCAAAGCCTAAAAGTACGGTGGTATTCTAGGGTGACCGTTAAAATCAAAAGTTGGATTTATTTAGGTCTCAATTGCCAATTTGGTGGGTATTGATAAAAAAAAACAACTTAAAAAAAATTTTAGGACGATCGGCGAAGGCTAAGCCGTCCCTAAAGCCCACCAAAGTTTGAGAAAAATTATAATTTTACATGAAATCTGACTTTTATGTTTAATAACTTAGAAAATATTAATTTTGTAGAAAATTTTTTAACTAGTTTTTATTTATCTCTTATTAAACAAAATAAACTGAAAATATCGAATAAGCCACTAAAAAATCTAATTTTTAATTCATTAAAGAAACGCATTTTCTATGAATTAGTTTTGTTGAAAAACAATTTTATTATTTATTTAAAAAAAACCGACCAGCCGAGCACCTGGCGTTTTACCCTAATTTGGGTACGCTGAATTCAGTGGTGCTAACCGTTTTTTAGGTTAGCTCTTGTTTTCAAAATTTCGAAAACGGAGGAGGTTGCACAGCGTAACTCAAAAACGAAATTCCACAATAATATTACCTTTCAAAATTGTTATAGGTTTTTCTAATATGCGTAGTCGTTTTAGAAACCAAGTTTTTTTTTGGCAATGGGGATAAAACAAATTATGTGAGGTTGGTCATACATTTGACCCAACTAAGGGCAATCTTGGCGCTGCAGTGGCCAAATTTAAGAATTATATTAAACCAGCAATTTGTATGGGAGCGCCCCTAAAGGGTGGAGATATAAGGCAAGTATGTTTTAAGAAAATGTTAAGCACAAACAACTAATGAAGGTCCGTCATATATTTAATCCCCCATGGGGCGATTCCTTGGCAGTTTTGGGGCTTTTTATTCAATATATTTCTAGTCTGTGCTGACAATTTTATATGAGAGCCCCTTTAAAGAATAAAGAAAGCGTGCAGGTATGTTACAGGGATGATAAACGAGAAAACCAATATCGTACTTACGAACTTCTAAAATCGTACTTATTCGACCCCAATAGTAATAAATGATTTTTTTTATAAAAGAAAAATACTTTTGTTTCGGTTACACTTGAAACCATTGGTACATACGGTCTATTTCGTTCTTTTGTTTTTATAATATTTTGTCATGAAGGCTTATATGCTGCCGCTGATACTTGATTTAGAATGTGGCATATGCAATCGTCCAATGATCAAGTGCAAAAATCTATTCACAATAGCGAAGTTGAGTGTTTGGTGCAAATGGTCTTGCAAAGAGCAAATGCAAAATATCATAGCTGTTTTGTTAAATCCAATAACAAAATACACAGAGTTTCCTTAAGATTTCATAAAAACGCTACGTAATTTTGCATTTGCACTTTGGCAGAACCATTTGCACCAAACACTGAAATCCGTTTATATTCATTGGACAGTAAATACGAGTTGCCATTTTATATCAATTATAAATATTTAGGTTTGAACAATTTGGAAATAGTACAAAATGAGTCACGGAGGTACCACCGTACTTTTTGGGTATGAATTGTATTAAAAAAGTACAATTGCACCAACTTTATCAACCGAGATACGTTAGAAACAAATGATATCCGTTTGACTATTTTTTTTTTTAAGCAAACGCACTTAAACACAAATATTAAAGCTGAATTGACGTGTGTATAAAGCCTGGTACTCTGTTCAACATTTCACGTGAAATGCTGTCAAAATGCATATGAAAAAAACTTGTGCGGAATATCTATGAAATAATGTTGATTGAGTTGTACTCTGTTTATTTTGTGAAAAAGTTCCGAAATGTTTCTGGCAACATTTTTTTACAACTGCGAAATAATGTAAGCTACCTTTATTTCACTTGGAATTTTAAGCAAAAGCAAAAAAGTATGAACTTAATATTAAATAAGAAATAAAAAATTAAAATAACAAAACCGGTAACAGTTTTTTATCCATATTTACTTTCTTTTTTATTAAATTTTTTATTAAAAAAAATAATTTTAGTAAAATACATGTGGCGTTTGTTTACATACACGAAACAATGTAGCATACTTTGAAGGAATAAAAACGTCAAATTGTACAAACTTGCAAGATTGGTAACATTGATAAATGCCAAAATTTTCGTGTGGAATAATCAATGTTGCTCAACATTTTTCACAAATTTGAACAGAGTACTAGGCTTAAGAAAGAAAAAATTTGCATCAATTCTGCTGTTAACTTTTTACATTAATTAGGTTTTGTTCAATATGAGTTTTAGAGAAAACTTGTTAAGGCAAAAGTTGTTGGAAACTTTACTAGCAACAACTTCTTAGAAAACGATTTTTATGTAAAAATAATATTTTCCTAAATATAAATCATACAAGTCGGACTTTACGATTTTTCTAAAACTTTGGCGGGCTTGAGGGACGGCTTAGCCTTCGCCGAACGTCCTAAAAAATTTTTCGAGTTGTTTTTTTATCAATACCCACCAAATTGGCGAGTGAGACCACTTTTGATTTTAACGGTCACCCTAATGTACATATATAGAGAGCAACCACAACTAAAACCTGTGAAGAACCAGCCACAACTAATGAAAGACCTGCAGCATACACGACAGCCTCTGGAAGAACAGTTCGTTTCCGTGTTCCTTGGGAAGGAGAGTAATTTGTCTTCACCATTCTACATACTTTATGATACGAATTTATATTACTTTTGTTTTATGGCTATTTTTAAATTAGCGATATTTTATATGATCTAAAAGTGCAGCCCTAATTTATAATATGCACAAATTTTGTTTTGTTTTTAAAACCATGCAACAGTATACTCCATAAATCTTTTATGACAAATGTCGTCTTTATAATCTTTCAATATTAAGTCCATATCAGTTTTTATTTCCTCAAATCCCAAATTTTTTAATAGAAATTATATCGTTATTATCATAGAAACTTTTAAAAATAAATTATTTATAAAACATGGTCAATTGAAAGAAAATATTCGTGGTTATTTTATTATGGCGAAGCTTCTATATAAAGTATTTTTGCAAGGTTTTGAAAAAAGAAACATTTTTCTGGCGAACGTAGGTGTCACCTTTTTAGTTTTTTCGTTAATGTTTTACCCTTAGGGGCCATTGACCTCAAATATCTCGTTCTATTATTTATCCACCAGATCTCTGTTCGTGATTTAATGGCACAAAATTAAAGCTTGCAAGAAACTTTTAAACTCTTGCTAAGGAAGTAATTCGATAATTCCAGCAAAAACGTTTTTAAATTTTATTAAACAAAAATAATTTTAATCAGTCATATTTCGACGTGATTCTAGTTGGCTGCGTTTTTGGCGGCTCTCTAGCTTAGAAAAAATATGATCCATGCGTTTCTCATCGGTGGCCGCCTTGGAGGTTCATGTACTACATGAACATAATCACCCCTATCGCGAATGTTATGGGAATATGATATATGGGAACAAACCTAAATTCCCAACCCCAACAAATCGGTATCGCAAATATTTTGGGAGTAAACGTTTCTATTGTGAATTATTTGTCAGTGCTTTGTAAACAAAAGTCTCTATTGTGAGTAACTTATCAGTGCTTGTATTGTGAAAGAAAAATATACAAAATAAAATACTAGTAAAAATATAATATAATAAATAGTGTTTATCTTCATTTTCTTTATGTACACTCCTTCAATAAAAAAAAAATAATTTAATTTAGTCCTACTTTAGTATACAAATTAAAATTTACATGTTCCCTTCTCGTTCACATCTATACTTGTTGGGAATTTATTCATTAAAAAAATTCGCGGGAGTAAACATTGGCGATGCCAAATTTTTTAAGTTTGGGAATTCATTCCCAAAAATACGAAATAAAACAAGTTAGAGTGCTATATTCGGCTGTGCCGAATCTTTGATACCCTCCACCGACAGATCGAATGTTTAAGGAGTAATACATATCTGTATGATGTTATTATTATCTTAAACTGTAACGATTTGTTATTAATTATGGTTTTAGGCGACTAAACTGTTTTCCGGTAGTAGGGTTTATATGGGGCCTAGGGTTAATTATGGACCGATCATAACGAAATTTCACAGTATCATTTATAGTCCTATAAAACTGTGACGGGCCAAAATTTGTTATGATTGCATTATTTTTTGGCGGCATGAAATAACCCCCCAAAATATAACCCCCCAAAAAAATAATGAAATAACCCCCCAAAAATTTGTACTGAGAACAACAAAAACGATTTTTGGGGGGTTATTTCATTTTGTTTGGGGTGTTATTTCATTTTTTTAGTTGGGGTATTATTTCATATGAAATTATACCCCAAAAAGTCATTATGAAATAAAGCCCCAATATATTTTTTGGGGGATTATTTCATTTTCAGATTTATAATGAAAACGTTTTTGGGAGCAAGGATTTATCAACTTTGGTATGCAGAACACCGGTTTCGATAAAAAAAGCTGCCCTGTATAGACGGCCTTCGGTCGGGCGCAATGGTTTTCTTCTATATGGTATACCAAACACCGGCTTCGCTAACTAAAGCTTCTCTGCGTAGCCGGGTCGAGTCGGTATTTGTATACTATAGAGGAGAAAATCCTGGCGCTATGCAAAGAAGATTTCGCTAGCAAAGCCGGTGTTTGTTATACCATAGAGGAAAAAGTCATTGCGCCCGGCCGAAGGCCGGCTATGCGGAAAAGCCTTAGTTGGCGAAGCTTGTGTTTGTTCTATCATACCATTATATATATCGCGTGATTCTTTAAAACAAAACTGTATAACTAATGCCCAATTTTCAGGATAGTATTTAAATCAATATTAAGTTAATTTTCATAACAAACTTAAATCGTATTTAAAATAGATTGGTTTTTTGAGTTTTGTTTGAAAAGTCTTATGCCCAATTTTCAGGATAGTATTTAAATCAATATTAAGTTAATTTTCATAACAAACTTAAATCGTATTTAAAACAGATTGGTTTTTTGAGTTTTATTCGAAAAGTCTTATTTAATTAAGATAAAAGTATGGTAGCACTACAAAATACAAAAAAAAAATATAAAAAAGTGTATTTATTTACAAGGTGGTCTGAAAAAAACAGCTGACTGTTAATGCTTTGCCTGTTGTTGTTGTATTGTTGTGATATTGAGGCCACCGTGCTAAAATATTACAATGGAAACTTAAGTTGAAATTAAGTGTACCACATCGGTGACTTAAGTTTCCCTTAAGTTTTTAGTGATGAAGAGAATTTTGTATTTAAAACGATTTTAAAAATAAATGTGTTTTAATATCAATCCTGAAAATTGGCCATTATTTAATTAAGGTAAAAGTATGGTAGCACTACTAAATACAAAAAATATATATAAACAAGTGTATTTATTTACAAGGTGGTCCGAAAAAATAGCACTGACTGTTAATGCTTTGCCTGTTGTTGTTGTATTGTTGTGATATTGAGGCCACCTTGCTAAAATATTACAATGGAAACTTAAGTTGAAATTAAGTGTACCACATCGGTGACTTAAGTTTCACTTAAGTTTTTAGTGAAGAAGAGAATTTTGTATCTAAAACGATCTTAAAAATAAATGTGTTTTAATATCAATCCTGAAAATTGGCCATAATTGTATTAAATATATTGGCCTTTTATTTCATTTCAGAAATTGGGGTTTTATTTCATATGAAATAAGCCCCCAAAAATTAGGGAATTATTTCATTTATGTTTGGGACGTTATTTCATTTCGTTGGAGGCTAATTTCATTTTCAAAAATGGGGCTTTATTGCATATGAAATAAGGCCCCACGCTTTGGGGGGTTATTTCATTATTTTTTGGGGGGGTTATATTTTGGGGGGTTATTTCATGCCGCCTTATTTTTTACGGTTTTAGGCGTACTAAACTGTTTTCCGGTAGTAGGGTTTATATGGGGCCTAAGGTAAATTATGGACCCATCGTCACGAAATTTCAGTGTTATTTCTAGTCCTAAAAAACTGTGACGTACCAAATTTTGTTACGCTAGCGTTATTTTTTACGGTTTTAGGCGTACTAAACTGTTTTCCGGGAGTAGTGTTTATATAGGGCTTAGGGTAAATTATGAACGGATCTGCACGAAATTTAACAGCGTGATTTCCAGTCAAATAAAACAAATTTTTGCAAAATCTTATCTCATTCCGTGACTTGTTTCAGCATTTATGTTATTTTTTGTAACAAAATTATCAATTTTTTTAGGTGGTGGTTCCACATTTTGATTCATAGCTCTGGTCCTACTGAACCGATTTTGCTGGATTTCAATCCCAAACTGCTTAGGATAACTACAAGCTATTTGGCACCAAGCTTGTTCGTTTCTTTTGAGTTGTTCGAAAGTGAGCGTGTTTTTAACAGACGGACAGACAGACGGACATGGCTAAATCGACTTAGAATTACTCAAGGTCTGAGATGAATAATAAAAAAGTTTCACACGGAATGACAAACTTAATATACCCTCTTCACAACTAATTGTGGTGGAGGGTATAAAAATATGGGAATATTTTCATGGGAGTAGTTTGTTTGCGATAGGGGTGAATGCTCTGCGTTTTGTGAATGTCATAAAGGTATTTTCCTTGTGCTAACCTGGCAATTTGATTATTTCGTTGGAACACTGAAATGTTTCCAGCTGGTCTTGTGTAATAAATAAAAAAACTGCAAACATGGCAGCTCAGTCAATTTGAATTTGGTCCAATTGATCATGTCAACGTATGAGTCACTCTCGAAGTTTATGAAATTATGAACTTGCGGACCAAACATTTGACGAATGCATCCTGTTGCTTCATTGCGGGCGGATAAAATTTTACTATAGCCATCTGAACGTTCTATCGGATCTTGGTATGTTATCATTGATAACAAAACATTCTCAGGGTGGAAAAATTACGCGTTATTTTCGATCAACGGACGGAGGACCTGTTAACGAATTTCGGCAGCTGACGAATCCAAGATGTGTATTGGAAAACGTTGCGACTTTCGTGAATTGCAATAAAACGGAATGGCGCATTAACTTTCACAACGAATTGAGCCAGTTTATTCAATACCATCGAGGGCTGCGTGCACGATACATAATAGCGGAGTATTCGAGAGACTGTTGTTAGCCAGCGTGCTGTGCTAATAGCAGCAGGCTTCTCGCTGGCTAATCTCTAATCGCAGTCTCCGTAATGAACGGCTCGAAGTTTAAGCCTTCTATGATCGCTGGCATTTATCTCATTGGAATGGTTTTGACCTAACGGAATAAGCAATAAGAACCCTGAATTATTAAGTAAATTTGACAATTACATTGACTCATACTACTGGTGCTCCATTCCCGCAATCACTCCACTTTTGTTGGCGATGCTGCTATGGATTGCCAAAGCAGTGCTGTCAGTGGGCGTAGCATAGCCGATGAATTTGGAATCTGGTTCTTTCACAATGGTGATATGTTCTTCATTCACAACATTTCGCGTCACATTTGTCTCCGTTAATCTTTTCAAAGTTCGCTCTTTCTTGCCATCGAAAGAGATACACGTTAATTAATCCTTACATCTTGCAGCGAGTATTGCTCCTTGACGAAAATTTGCACGTTGTCTTAATATTTTGTTTTTGTCGATGATAAGCCCGTCAAGGAACTTATATAATTGTTTGCCTGTTTCTATAGATACTAACTCTTCTTTGGCTTTTGCGGTTATCGACAATTTCAAATCTTTTATTAACATTTTCTTCAAATATCTGCTCTGCCCCATATACCGAATACAATGATGCAACAGTTGACGACATTTGAACACTGTCACCTCTTATCGACAGCAGATCAACCATTTCATCTAAAGTCAACAATCGTGGACCGCACTGATCTATGAAACAAATTTTCACATCGTCTGGGATTTTATCAGATGGGGTGCAATAGCATGGAATAATTGTCACAATGTCACACTTACAACGCTTAATCAAGAACAATCGTTTCTACTCATTAACGTTGTATTTCAATGGATATTAAACTACTTTATAGTAATTAATAATAAATTTATCCAAACGTCTACGAGCAGTTGTTACCGATATAATTGGAATGCCAGCGCGCTGCCGGTTCTCGTTGTCGGTAACACCGTAAGTCGATTTTTGTAGTAGGTTAAAGAACACAGGTTGAGTGTTACTTTAGTCTACTACGGAGTCGTTTTCGATATCGAGAACCGTAATAAGGCCTGATACTTTTCCAAACTTTTTGTTTAAAAGCACTCAACTTTCGACTTCAATCGGTATTATGCCACAGATACAAAAATAAATTAATAACATCGCACTTTAACGGTAATTTAGTGGTGTTTAATTCAGAAGCAGTAAAACCCATTTTCAAAGTTTATTTGGTCGTCTTATAATTAAAATAGCGGAGTTCAGTGTTTGATGCGAATGGTCTTGCGAAAGTACAAATGCAAAATATTGTAGCTTTTGTTTGCAATTCAACAACAAAATATACAGAATTGCAATTGTCACATCATTGCTTTTGCGCAACACCAAAACTGTTTAGCGTTTTTTTTTTTGCTACATGTATTGCGTTAACATAACTGATACTCGAACAGCTGACATTTGTAAACAATAATTTAGAATCGTGAAACAAAATTTAAGATATGTAGCCGTCAACTCTAAATAAAAAATTAAAGAGAAAAACCCAACAAAAAGTGGACGGCAGATGAAATAAAAACTGTTTTGGATTATTTGGAGCAGTCAGAAAACATAGGGGTTAGTATTTAAGAGAAGTCCGTAATTTTTCAAAAGCAATTTCTTTATTATTATTATTTAGACACCAACAGCTCAAATGTTTTATAAAAAACTTATTGAAAAAAGCGGTATCGATGCAACCTTGGATATTATAAGGTGGAAGGTACGACACCTTAAGGCATCTTAAAAAAGGCCAACGATTGACGTAGTTCTACTAATGCTGCGATAATATTTTCTTTTGCACTGCTTCGTGGCATTTTAAAACAATTCCACAAAATAATCAAACACCTTTTTGTAAATTTTCACGACCAATAATTCCGTAAAACAGCTGTTATCTAAATGTTAAAAATTATTCCTTGGCAAATCTGTAATCAACCTTATTACGGTTCTCGTTATTGGTAACAACGCAAATCGAATTTTGTAGAAGATTAAAGAACACAGGTTTTGTTTTACTATAATCTACTACAGATGCGCTTTCGACATCGAGAACCATAATAAGGCTGAATATATCAATTTATTCACACCATATTTAATGCTGCTATTCTACTTGACTGCCCTCAAGTCTCAAGTTTCCGAATAGTGAAAGAAGAGTTCATAAAAATAGGAAAGTCATGTTCAAAATCTAAAAATTATGTTTTAAATGTTATAACAACGTTAAAATATGCTCATTGTATTTATGTAACGCAATGGATAAATTCTAATGATATAAAAACTATATTTACGACTTCTTTTCCGGTATGGCTTTTATTTCTGGGTCACTTTTGTGTGACTTTAACATATATTTTAACTATTGTTCTTTATTTTGGTTTCAAATATATGGTACTTATTTTATTATCTAGTATTTATTTTTCAAAATTTTTGTTAAACAGCGGTGTAATTGCGCGGAGAAAATTCATTTCAAATTCCTTTTCGGAAAATCTTTCCACAGACGATCTGCAAGCAAAATAAAAACAAATTGATTTAAATAAGTTTAAATATGTAAGTAAAAATGCATAATTTGTATATATATTTCTAAAATTGTATTAAATTGTCATAGAAATAAAAGGTAGAATAAAATAATTAATTATTATCTGCTATCTTATAGCCTTTTTACACACTAATGAAAATCTCGGTGAAACGCGTTGAAGATGTAGAAAATGTAAAACACTCGTTTACATCTATCATCAATCAAATAAGAAAATGATACATAAGTAAAATTAAATTTACAAAAAGCACAATTTAAAATTATAAACCGAAACAAAATTTAACAGACAAACTTCATACCCTCACCCAGAGACCATTATGGTCCATTGTGACACCTTAATTCGATAGAAGAGATAGAGAAGTAAAGTGAAAGAAGAAAGTACTGGAGGATAAAAGATCGGACTAAAAAAAGAAAAAACCATACTAAACAAAACAATAATAACTGCCCTATGTATATGTCGTACCCGTCTTCCCGTTGCGCATCCAGGTCATTCTAATTAGGCCTTACCTTATTACGGTTCTCCATGTCGAAAACGATTCTGTAAAAGATTAAAGTAACACACAACCTGTGTTCTTCAATCTACTACAAAATTCGACATACGGTGCTACCGACATCGAGAACCGTAATAAGGATGATTACGAATCCCGTATGATTCTTAAGGATCTTGTGTCACTGAAGGCTAAAGTGGGTAGGTTACTTTAGCCTTCAGTGACACAAAATGGGCTCAACCGTTTTCAGCTCCTCCGGTTCCTCACACAACCCTAACATATCCGACAGGTTACACCCATCCTCCAGAATGTCATACAGTGGCATGTAATACTTACCATGGTCCTTAAGCAGGCCCTACTCTTGCCCAGCAGCGCATCCGAGTGTGTCTTATAAAGCACCGGCCACAGCGTGCGCGATACCCGGCAGTCCGTTCGGTTCCGCCATACCCTTTTAGTCTCGTTTAGAACCCATTCCCTGATCTTTCTAAAAAGTAAGCCTAGAGAAGGCCTGACCGCCTCCAGACAGTCAGGATCCTCCATTTCCGAGTCCAGTCTAACCAACTAATTACCGGTGATGTTGCAGCGAGCCGGTACTTAGCACAGCCTTAACACATACTCCCCCCTAAGATTTATCTTAGAGCCCTCCTATAACCATCCACAAGCTTGAAGTTCACATAACAGGCAATCAAGGCCCTAATAGTAGCCTGGCTGTCCACATATAGTAACCTACGAGCCCCTAGGAATGTTGCCCTTACCAATTTCACGGCCCTCAAAACCCCTAGAATTGCTGCCAGAAATACACTGCAGTCGTCGGGAAGCCTATATAACATTCTGATATCCAGATCCTCACTGAAGACTCCCGCACCCGTGCTCCTTATCTTCGAGCCATCAGTGCAAATAGCAAATCCCATATACAATCTGCCCTGACCTGACCAGCTCTGCCTAGACGGCAGTTTTACCTCTGGCACACGCCCTAGATCGACCCTTGTGCCCACATAAGCAGTGGAGCCGGCGAGCCCAAGCAATTGCCCCCAGCGCTAATTTCACCTTAGATCCGCGAGTGACCCTACATGAAGTTTCCTAACAGTAATAACTCCCTCAGTCAAATAATGATCCTGGCTGCTATTCCCATCCCATACTGCTCAATAGGCAGAAGATGTAGAATAACATCCAGAGCCGCCTAAGAAGTACTTCTCATGGCAGCTGTCATGCAAATCGATGCACACCCCTGATCCTTAGATAGAAGGTTCCTTCGACTAGCCAGCCTCAATGGCTCCCATCTAACACAGCATCCATACGTTAGTATGGGTCTTACCACCGACATCCCACCACTGACGGCCGATGCCCCTAGTTCCTGCCACAGCTTACTGTCCAGAAAAACTCCTAGATTTCAAGCACTATCAGATAGTCCACACTCTGCTCCTCCTAGTGCCGCTGGCCCTGTACCTCCTAGTAAAAAGAACCAAATCTGTATTTCCCGGATTAACTCCCAATCCCTTATCATGATGACAGTTCATCCAGCCCCCCAGTCTTCGCTAATTGTCGGCAGAAACTTGCCCGATACTAATATAACTATATCATCCGCGTAGGCCACGACTTCTGACAAAGATGTTAATATGTAGATAATTTTCGATCCTGTCATATTAATCTTAATCTCATAATATATTTTTTTTTTTATCTGGTCCATGATTGGCCATGGTTCCCAAATAAGGATGGGTGAGTTCCGAAACATCAGTTGCAAAGCAACTCGCTTTTTTAAGTGCTTTCTACCAAGCAACCGTGAAAAATTTTACAATGTTATCTGTACCAAAGTTCACTAAAAACAATATCGATGCGTATACAATAATCAAACTAGATATAGTTAAACTCTATGACACTTTTTTGACTTTGACTGCAAAGTATTATGATGTTTAGGAACTCAGCCGAACACTCAAAAATTTCTCTGTAAATGCTGTTGGGTAGGGTGTTAAATGTTATAGCTTGACCAACTTTATACCTGGGTCCCAATTCTGGCAGTCCCGATCGAGTACTTTCTCGATTCGAAAGGAGTTTATTATCTAACTTTTTCAGTCAATACTGAGCGAATCGCAATTATTTTTTCAGTGTTGTAAAGCATTAATTTGAGTTTCAAAATACTGAAAATATCATTTCGATTCGTTCAGTATCGACTGAATGAATAAGAAATAAAATTGCTTTGCATCGAGAAAGTACTCGATCACGACTGCCAGAATTAGGCCCCTGAATATGTTAGTCTCACATCGTATTATATTAAGTAAAATACCCGAGACTCTAGCGCAAACATTCTGCTCTTAATTTTTATACCCACACTACTATAGTGGAGAGGGTACTATGTGTTCGTGATAATGTGTTTGACAAATTTAAATATAGGCTCTGACCCACATTTTAGTGTACCGATTGTCTCAGCAGTCTTTCTATTTGGCTGGCTGGCTGGTTGCCTGTCGATGTTAACCTTGTGCGCAAAGGTCGCAATTTTGGAAATTATTTTTATCAAATTTTGCACATACGCATGTGGTTATTTTCACAAGGCCGAAGCCTATTGAAAATGGTGAAAGCGGTTTCTAACTTTACATAACCCACATACAAACTTCTTTCTGGAATAGTCTCTGTATCCATAAACCGTCTTGTTTTATTGGTATTTAGGTTTAACTTGGTTTAAAAATTATTATTTTTTTTTTTTTTTTATTTATTTAATAGATAATATAAACGAAATTACAAATTTTAAATATAGAAATACTTGCAATCTATAAATGGCTTAACATATTGGTTGTTAGCCAGACTAGCAAAATAGGGATATAAAGAAAAAAAAAAATAAAAAAATAAAAATATAAGCAAAAAATAAAATTCATAAACAAGGGAATGTCTTATGTACATATATAAATAATGACATTTTACATGCAGTAAGTAGTTACATATTAATATTATTCAAATTCATTTATTGTTAATCTTCTGTATCTTAAACAAGTCTCTAAATAGTTAGCAAGGATGTCTAAAGAAAATGTTAGGCCGTTGAGAATATCCAACACCTCCGCTAGACTCAGTTGGCATTTATTAAAGAACCTTAGTCTATATCCATTGAAAATAGGACAACATCCAATAAAATGTAGGGTGTTTTCCGTTGCATCGAGGTTGCAAACGGTGCAAAAACCTACTGTATTGCTTCTAAACGGTCTTGAATTTATATCCAATAGGCAGCCTCTAGCTCTTATGAGAAGGCTTATAGCACGAGCAGTTAGAGTCGAGTCTGTTATATCTAACAAATTGTAGTTTAACTGCGAGTAAAGATCATGGAATTGGGAGCTACTTGCAGCAGAGGCAAAATTTTCATTTTCATATACAATAACTAAAGGTAATATTAGCTTGACATATTTGCTAATTGGATTGGAATTATTTGGTGGATCGAAATTTATTGTGGAACACAGATTTGACCATTCCTCATCCCAAAAAGTGTGTTTTTCAATTACAGTTTCAGCAAGCTTACGAGGCAGTCTATTGTTCGGCATGTTAAGTATTTTATTTATGTAGTCAAAATGTAGTTTTAGCGTTTCCACAAATAACGAGTTAAGACCCGTTTCCAGGTAGAGCATGTAGTTTGGAGTGTTACTAGGTAAGAACAGCATCTTTTTTATAAAGAAAGGAAGAAGTTTTTCGACGACATCATATTTTTTGTAACCCCATATTTGAGCACCATAGAACATAATAGAGCGGGCAGCAGATCTGAAGATTCTTAGCTTATTTATGTTTGAAATTTTGGGATAGTTAATATATTTAGCCCAGTACGATGAGATTGCCAATTTAGATGTTAAAAGTTTGTTTTCCAAATGAACGCGGAAGGATAAATTGTAACAAAGGTTCATCCCCAGATACTTATATGAATTTACAGTTTCAATTCTGTCTTCACCATATGACCAGCTTATATTTCTGGGAATCCTTGAGCCACTACGAAAAACTAAAATCTTGGATTTAGACATGTTAACTTTTAATTGCCATAAGTTGCAGTATGCCTGCAAGGAATTAATCATATTCTGCAAGCCGTCTGGGGAGTCAGATAAAATGACAATGTCATCCGCATACATTAGTGTTTTTACTGAGAGATTCACAACTTCTACACCGCCAGGGAGAGCATCAGTTAGATCGTTCATGTAGAGAGCAAACAATATTGGACTTAAGATACATCCTTGCTTAACGCCAAGATTAACATTAAAAGCATTGGAGAGGGTATTATTGAAAAGGATTTTGCTTGTAGTGTCTGCATACGATTTCATAAGAATTCTTATTATTTTTGATGATAGTCCCATACTCGACAGTTTGTAGAACAAATAATTTCTTGGTATCAAATCAAAAGCGGAGGAAAAGTAAACAAAAAATGCATATGTCTTCTTTCCATTAAGTTGGTTTAAATGAATAATATTAGTAAGATTAAAAATATTATCAATGGTCGAATAATTTTTCCTAAAACCAGCTTGATATTCATTCAGAATACTGTATTTATTTGTCCAGGCTGTAATACGATTTAACAGAATGCTGTTGAAGATCTTGCAGGTTGTATCCATTAGTGACAAACCACGATAATTCGTGGGACAGTTGGGGTCACCCTTCTTCAGTAATGGAATAACGATTGCCTCTTTAAAGCTTGACGGTAAAGTTTCCTTAATAAAAATTATATTTAAGACATATAGTAGCTTACTTGTAAAAGCAAAGGGCGTATGTTTGAAGAACTCGTATCTAATACCATCTTGCCCTGGGGCTTTACTATCCTTAAGGGTCTTTAGAACAGAGAGAAGTTCACAAGGTTCGATCGGCGAGTCCAAAAACGGATCAATGTTGCAGGGCAAACACCATTGAACTGAAACCATAGGGTCAGGATTCGCCAATATACTGCTAAAATGTTGAAGGAAGTCATCTGCGTTTAGACTGCAACGAGTTAATAGAGAACGAGCTTTTAAATCATTGGCTAATTTCCACCACTGTTTACTGCATTTAATCGTATTTAATTTGACTATGTTTGCATTATAATAGTTAAGTTTAGTATCACGACATACATTAAGGAATTTCCTTTTAGACGACATATACTTAATTTTGTTGGCGTTTGAGCATATCTTACGGAAATTTTTTTGATTTTCTAACATCTTTTTTCTAAAACGAGCACATCTCCAGTCAAACCACTTTTGTTTCGGTTCAAAATATAATGTTGGATTCGGTTTGTTTGCAAATTGTATGATTTTACTTTTGATATCTAATAACAACTCATCCACGGATGCGCTATGCTTGAAGGTGTGTGTACAACAAAGCTCATTTAATTTTTCAGCATATCTAGACGCATGATTTTTGCTCCAGTACAATCTATGAATGGGTGTAGGTAAAGAATTTACGCGGCTTATTGGAATATTGATTTTGAGTTTTAAGGGCATGTGGTCAGAGTATGGTTTATTTGCAATTACAAAATTATCAATAAAGGAAAGAAAGCTGTGTGAACATATGCAGTAATCAATCAAAGAATTGCCTCTTCCGCCATAAAAACTCAAGTCACCTTGTGCATCACCATTAGTTCTACCATTTAAAACTATACCCCCAACATAATCAACAAGTTCCATTAATTTTCTTCCCTGGGTGTTAAAAATTTTATCTTTAGAGCATCTTATTTTATTTATGTGTTGTAAATCAGTCAATAAATTCCGATCTAATAAATGTTGTGCCGTACCAATGCGGGCATTTAGGTCACCAACGATGCAAAAATTAGTAGGGCAAAAATCAATCAGAAATTTTCTAAAGTAATCAAACTCTGCATCCCAGTTAGAACAATTCAAATATCGTGGGATAAAATAAAAAACATCGTTGTTCACATTTAGTGATAATACAACATTAAGTCCATTTGTGTTTATAAATTTAACATTAAAAATCTTTTTAATATCTTTCTTAAAGCCATACAGACACCCACCGCTAGCACGCCCATCACTATGCGTTTTTTCTGCATCAATCCAGTGTAAATTATAATTAAGTAGAAAGTTTGAAAACAAGTTTTGTTTATTTGACAAGACATGGGTTTCATATAGGAAGAATATTTCAAATTTATTTAAAAAGGTGAAAAAATTACCAAAGTTAATACTATTGGCAAGATTAGCAACATTATACGATAAAACATTACATAAAAACAATTGCTATTGGCCATTCATATATGAGATATTTAATGACGTAGGGTTACCACGAAACTTTTCATTGACGACGACTTCAACGTTATAATTGCCTTTAGACAACAGGCCTTTCAAATACTCAGCATCTGCAATTGAGTTGGCAAGAAGTTTTCCAGACGACCAGGAGTATTTTATGTCGTCTATATACATACAAAATTCACCCAGCCTTCGTTTGACGTTCGCGTTGTGTTTAGCAATGTTTCCAATAACTTTCCTCAAATTAAAACGGATATTTTGTTCTTCTCTTGTGTAGTCTTTTGCAATAAAAATATTACGACCCTTCAATTTGTTTTTCGCAGCTATTCTTGTACATATTTATTGCCGACATTTTATGTTGCAATAATTGTTAGTCCATTTTCGTTGACAATTATTGCTTACATAAAACGTCAAATTTGGTTATCAATTGAGAAAAAAGAAGCAAAAAAGAAAAATATAAAAGCAAATTATGTGAGAAAAAAATTAAGTTTGTGAAATGGTAGCAAATTATAATTGTAGTAAAATAATTAAATTAATGAATTTAATAAACACTAAAATAAAATTACAAAAATTATTTTTATCTATATATAAATCGGCTAAGGCAAAACAGTTAAGAACACTTTCCTCCTCTGTATGTCAACCGATTTGAACAAAATATACACCATTTAAGAGGTATTTACTAAAAGAAGTGCACAATGTATGGTTTAAAAATTATTTTGTGGCAACCTAAATCATCTTATCAAATGTTATTGGAATCGGTCTATATTTAACCAATGCTCCCATACAAATGAACTCTCGAAAATACCTTAACTATCTTATACATACATAAATACGGGAACAATTTTTAAGTACCCAGTGGTATAAAAAGTAGCAATCGCCACCAATGACAGGCGAAATAGTTAGCACTTTCACTCAATTTGTACCAGGGTCTACTGATGTGGCATTCAGATCTTACCTAAATCTTTCTCTAGACACCAATATCTAGTGTTAACATTTGAAAATAGGTACCCACTTTTCGCTAGCTAATTCTATAGCTCCAAGTAACGCAGTAATTAATTTTTTTTCAACGGCAACACAAAAAAATGTGTATCCGAAATAGATCCCGTTATTAGAACAACAACAAAATTGCTTGCTTTTTGCTAGCACGCTTTGAAGATATAAGTAGCTAACCCTTATGGTAGGTAAAGATTATGCAGAGAGGGATCCATCGCCACCTCGTAGGACATCCCCGTGTTAAATTCGCCACTCAAAAGCATGTGAGGTAGATTGTAGTGGGACTAGCGGTAGTTCTTAATGAGCTAGCGAATATACACGTTCAGAGCTAGTACGCCATACCACTGGGTATCTTATCGTCCACCGATTTTAATGATACATACATATATCGTTTTAAAGGTATTTGTGTGTAGATATGCACAATATATTTTATTTCTAAATTTTTGGAATTTGTGTTTGAAAAGCGTTTTAATTTATCTTGCAGACAAACGTACAAAGATGGGTGAATAGTTTACGTTTTTGTTGCATAACGCACAGGTTCTCTCGAAAACAAATGTCAAGTGGTCGAATTTGGGCCACCGGGCGATCCTAGTAGTAAGTAATTTTTATAACAGCTTTTATGTCATCTCATAGTAGTAATCTAGTAATAGTAGGGAGTTGATGTTAAGATAAAAGAAAACTTTTATATGAATCTTAACTCCACAATATACTTTTTTGGCGGAATCAAGATTGCCCATGGGTTCCAAAACTTTGGTGTAAGGACGGGCTTGATCGTCTATACTTTCTTAATTTTTATGTACTAAAAATTGCCATTTTGCTATAAATTTTTAAACTATAAACAGTAAGGGCATTTACGTCACAAGTTGCACCCTTGCAAAAAAGCAAAAGTGCAAAAACATTACAACAACCACAAAGACAATTATTTACGCACAACTAATTGTCTGTGTGGTTGTTGTTATATTTTTGCACTTTTGCTTTTTTGCAAGGGTTTAACTTGTGACGTGTATACCCTTAGTACATTTATTATTGCTATTTTTTAGCAAGAACTCTTTTGTGTCCGACATTGTTTGCCGACAAAAATTTAAAAAATTTTACTACGGAATAGCTTTTAACGACAATAATCCTTAACTAACGAATATAGGCCACTTAATGACAAATTTGTGTTGTTAAAAAGTTGCAGAATATTAGTACAGGTCTTAAGAAATGACTATTAGCCAATTCACAAAGTATTCTAAGTGCTAAGTTCTAAAGTAATATCGGTAAGATTTGGGGATTACGACCGGATATGGTAATCTGGATTTATACATCAGTGGTAAGGCTTCTTACTTATGGCTGCACTGTTTGGTGGGATGCGTTGAGGGTGGATAGCTATGGGAAGATGCTCAACAAGGCTCAAAGGAGTGCAAATCTTGGCATTACAATCAGCGTTGGATATCCATCCTACTATAGTTGTCCCCCATTGAACATTATGTGAAGAGTGTGGCTGCTAGGAATTTATTTAGACTCGACGAGTCTTCGTTGGTTAGACCTAGGCGGGATGGTCACACAAGAATCCTGTACGAAGGATTATGACCTTAGACGTCGGTGTAACACCATGAGTGGAGTTCCTGAATAGGAAACTTGGCGTGTATCCAATGGGCTGTTTAAGGGTTGGGCAGCATTTTTGGACGGGTCCAAGATGGAAAATGACGTGAAAAGGTCCTTCAGAGGAGGTGATACAGCGTTACATCGTAGGGGGTCCGTGGTATTTACGTCGATAGTCAGGCTGCGCTCAGAGCATTGACTTATTAAACAGTGCAATCTTGCCTGGCCACACGGTGCACACTAGAGCCAAAAGCCCTTTTTTAGAGGATTAATTCATAGCTCCTCAGCTACAATAGCGAGCCACACTAAATTTGATGTGGGTAACTCTTAGAACAAACTTCATGTTCCAACAAAACTTTGGTGGTATAAGAGGGAGGAGACGGTTACCCCATACAAAAAATGTAGTTATTCAGCCGAAAAATAAGTAGTGCTCATTTTTCTCCAACATTAGGTGCGTTTGAGTACTTTTACAGTAAAATGCAGTAAATGAGTTAACTGAAAAATGTGCTCTCACACAAAGCTCTTGTCCAAAAATGTACGGGAACGCAACATTTGTAAAATAAAGGCAACAGCTGATGGCAAATAATTGAAGTGTTGAAAAATGTTTAGACTTTTGACTACTTAACTCGTTTTCTTATCGGTACTCGATAATAAATACTTTTTATAACACGAAAATTTTTGGAAAATACAAACAAACTATTTTATGTAATCTTTCATATTTATTTGTTTTTTATTTTATTTGATTTTACTAATTTGTAGAGGGTTAAGTTATTTAAAAGAACATGAAAAATTTTTTTGCTATTGATTACTTAAGTACCCAAATACTTCACACTTTTACAACTCTAAAAAATTAACATAACAAAAAAAATTTTAAAAGTTTGTATTTAACCAAATAAATGCTTCACAAACAAGTTTAATTAATTAATAGTTACATACAGTGCACTCGCGGTAACTTGAACACCGTCTAACGTGAACACCGCCTAACTTGAACAAGATTTTTTTTACATTGACTACTCTGTAACGTGAACAAACTCAAAAAGCTCTATAACGTGAACAATTTTTTTTACCTTTTACCAAAGGTAAAAGGGTATTAATAACTTTTTCATTCCGTTTGTAATTTCTACAATATTGATCCTACACCCTATAAAGTTTGCATTCCCGATGATCCTGTTAAAAAAATTGCTGCAAGTGAGGCTATTGAAATTTTACACAATGCATTGCAATGGGCAGGAGATGCAATGGGCAGGAGATGCAATGGTGGATCAAAGTGACATGAGTGTAGTTAGACGCTTAAGGGAGAAGCCAGTATTTCAACTACTTATTAGAAAAGAAAAATCAGCAGAAAAAGATAAACGATTTTTTAATGCCTAAATGCTATGAGTAATTTTATTTGCAATGTAATTTTAATTCAATAGATATATTCTCGTGATCTCATTTTGGTTTGTAATGAATTCTAATGTATAATTTTATTTTTACTAGGATCGCCCGGTGTTCGAAATTCGACCACTCGACATTTACTTTCGAGAATACCTGTGCGTTATACAACAAAAACGTACACATTTTAAGAAAATGACAAAAATTGACTATTGACCCAACTTTGTACGTATGTCTGTAAGATAAATTAAAACGCTTTTCAAACACTTTTATTCAAAAAATTTAGAAAAAAAATATATTAGAAATCAACCACAAAAAATTGTTCCCGTATTTATATATAAGATATTATTATAGTAATGGAAATAATAATAAAACACATAAATATGTACATTTATATTTTAATAATGGAAATAACCAGAAAAAATTTCACGTTCAAGGGTGTAAAACAGACATTTTTTTATGAAATTCGACAATCGCTAACGTGAACAATTTCGCTTACATGAACTCCCTAGGTTTTAATTAGTTCACGTTACCGCGAGCGCACTGTATTCACTTTTTGTTTAATTCTTATTTCAACTTTTCATTTATTTAACAATTTTTTCAGAATTTGTATGCTTTTTATTTGTTACTTTTGTTTGTTTACCCTTTAAAACATATGTATGTTTTTTTGATTTACTAAATTTTACTTCAAAAATATCTGCAGTAAACATTTGTAAATACGCAAACAAGAACTGTCACTTTACGCTCTCAATTTCTGTTCTCATTTACTGTATTTTGTGTACTCGAACGCAATTTCGTAAAATGCAGTAAAGTTCAGTAAAAAATAGTAAAAACTTTTGTGTTCTGGAACGCAGCTATTACTTGCTAACTTACCAGGTAAGTAAAGTTCTTGCTGGGTATTATTGAAAACTTGAGAGTTGCCATCCAAATATCCATTGCGTTTCTTTAGTTCTTCTTTTAAATAGGTAATTTTTTCATCAATTATTTTACAATTGCAATTTTTCAAAATACTATACAAGCTTTGGCTTGTTCCTGCAAAATTTTAATTTATTGCATTGAAATATACAAAACAACATTTTAAATAAATATATTATAAGTTCAATATTGAATGTGGATAACTCATTCCTTGATAATGATATCCGATAGATATCGAAATATTGAAACAAATAATTTAATAAATATTATATATATTTTTGTTCAAATAATTGGTCTCGAGCTCGAAAAAAACTATTTATTTTTATTAATAAAAACGGTCGAACGAATACAATTTAATTTAATATTATAATATATAAATTTAGTCACGGTCACGCGTGACTCATGTGTGTAAGAACCCACGACATTTGCACATTTTTAATAAAAACACATAAAACAATCAAAATTATAGCAGAAGTCGTGAAGCGCTTTTGTTTTGGTAAACTCAACGCGTTGCTACTAATTCCTACATAACTTCTAAGGTGCACCGATGATCACCCTAATTTTTTCTAAAACAACACTGATTTGTTCAACCTTTAAAATAAAGTTAAAATCTCTACTTAATTATGTGCACTTAAATTGAGAAATTAATTTTTTTTTTTTTGCATTTCCCATATAAATTTAAAAATAAAACCAATTCCACAAATAATATTTTTACAAATTTAAGCTACACATTGGAATAAATACTTGATTTTGATGGTTGCATGATTATATAAATTACTTTTTGATTTCCCTTTCGGTAAATCAGAATTATTTACGAAAAAAAATTAGCTTTGTCACCCATTTTATTAAATTTCTTGTCACAACGTTTAATTTCAACGCGTCCCTACAAACGCATCGTTACATATTTGACTTTTATTTTTTTGTCTAATCATGCAAAATGTTGTGCACTTTAATGGCGATTTCTTTTCTGAAAAAAATATGTTACAGTATATACATGTAACATTTTCTAATGTTACCTATAATCACTGGAAATGTTACATTTTGCTGCTTTTATTTACAACTTTTACACTTTCATCATAAATGTACTTCATGAGCGATTTTTAAAGCTATTTGAGCGGTTTCTGCACGCAATTATGGCTTGGAAACAAATATTGACATCACTAATGGCTTAGTGATTTGATTTTAATGTGTAAATATATTTTGTTTTAAAATAATTTTTTACAAAATTATGAGCGGTATGAATTATGACAATCAAAATAAAACATTGGTTGTACAAACAAAGTAGTAAGTACCAAAGTTGTAAGACAGGGCAGTATGAACACCTAAAGTAAAATTAAGGGTAAAACATGCAACATGTTTTGCATGTTTTTTATCAACATATTCACAAAAGAACTTGAAAATTTTTCCCACAGTTGTATTTTTTGTACAAACGAACACAAAAATGTAGAACATGTAACATTAATGCAACATATTTCTCAGAAAAGAAATCGCCATAAGAGAGTACTTTTAGTTTTCACGGTACTTGAACTTTTTTTTATTAATCCGTGAAATCACTGTCTTTGGCCCCTGTGTGCGGTCTAGGAATGCTCGGAGGGAGCTCATGGAGGTATTCACAGTAAGGCTGTGTTGGGTACCCGGACACTGCAAGGTGGGTGGTAGTGATGTACGGACGAACTTGCGGATGAGGATCCCAATCTGGACTTAGAGGCAAGAGGTGGGGGGTAAACCCCTCTTGTGTCACTACTTTAAAGTGATACGGAAAAAATCCGCAATCTTTCAGTCGTGATTATTTAAATTAAAAGTATTACGCGTGACACGACGAAATCGCATTATGTGCACAACTCAACTAGAAATCTAAATTATAAGGAATTGCTCACATCAGTCACATTTTTTCGCGTTATTTAACCCTTTGAGGACCAGACTTTTTCTGCCGAAGCGATTTTTTATTTTTTCTTATTTTTATAATATATGGCCCAGTTATAGTGACGTCAGAAAAAATAGGCCCCCCTGGTCCCCTCCTTGCCCCTCTTTTTGCTTGGCAAATATAATTTCCTATGGGCTGCAAGAGAATTTTTTATCCAAATGTAATATATATTTTTTACACATTTGTTATTTATTTAAACTATTTAAAAAGTAATTTATAAATAACGAACAATTTAAGAAAATTCCTATACGTAGTATTCGCCAAAACAGTCAAGTGATGTAAAGCAAAGAAATACATTGCATATAGTACAAAATACATATTTGCCATAGCTGGCACAACGAAGGCATTGTTTCCAATTTTCAAATTTTTCCCTTTTTTGGAAAGACTTTGGTTTTTTAGAGAGTTTCTTTCAGTTCTAGTTGCTTCCGGGAATCTGCGCGGTCATGAACAGAAGTCATTAATTAATTCCTTTGCTAAAGCTGCCCAAAAATCGATCGAGGTCACTTTTGTCGCGAAGCTGTTAGCCAACATGAGTTTGGTATATATCACGTAGCTATTATGGACGCATATTTCGAAGAGATCAAAGAACAATCGAATATAAAACCGCCATTTGCTTCTGCGATCATACTCATAGTTAACCCTTTTTTGGTCCATGAGAGCTACACCTCCCATTCCCTTTTTGTAGTGATGGACAACCAACTGCTTGTCCTGCTTACCACAGTTGGTTTGTTGGGTTGGCCTGCTGCACTATCATTATGCACATTTGTGAAACCAAAATGGTATAGAAAAATAGTAACTACTATTGCAAAATACATAAAAACTGGCAATTATACAAACTTACCTTGAAAATTACAAACAGCACTGAACACATCATACGCTTGCGGCATTTCCACATGTGCATTTAAAATTCCTCATTGTCACTGGTGTCGCAAAACCAAAGTTGCTCAATTTCGTCCGGATTAAGGAAAAGAAAACGACAGACTGATCCACTCATTTAAATTTTTTTATTTGTAACCCTAGGTCTACACGCAGAATAACAAAGCAATATTGCTTATTGCTCAGCTTATGTTAAAGGCATGGGAACACGTATTTATGTTAATGCTATGTTCACATTTAGGTTCTTAAACGCGTTTAAGCAGCTCTAACGTGATTAAGCTCTAATCACTTCAAAATCGAGATGATTAACCATACATTCAAGTGATTTGTTAATCACTTCAAATCGACATGATTACAACTAATACTATGTTCACACTTGAGTTCTTAAACGCGTTTAAGCAGCTAGAACGTGATTAAGCTCTAATCACTTCAAAATCGAGATGATTGCCCATACATTGAAGTGATTTGTTAATCACTTCAAATCGACATGATTACAACTAAATCACTTCATAAACCACATAGAATCCACTGAACATACCCTAATAATGTAGAATCGCTCATGATCGTGTACAACCGGCCAAGATGTCTGCTTAATGTTTTTATTTTTTTTCCTTAAATAATTCATAAATTTTCACAATTTCATCATTAAATTGATTAAAATAAACTTCTGATAACGTGTGATTATTTATTTGTTTCGGCTAAAGGTTTGGATCATAAAATTAAAATAAAAACAACTTTTTTATTTTATTTTTTTTACAATTTATTATCTCCGATATTTCGGTTAACTTCGTCAACCATTTTCAAGGAAAATAATTCGTTATTCTATTTTACCGCGTCTTTTTCCACAAACCTATAACATTAAGCAATACTAATCGGCTTTGATTAGCTAAATCAACATTTTGCTTATGCTATGTTCACACACACAAACACACAAAAAAAACAACAAACAAATTTAAATTTCTTTAAAGTATTAAAAATGGATAAAAACACTTTTATAAAGTTATCAGAAGATTATTTTAATAATTTTAATGATGTAATTGTGAAAATTTATGAATTATTTAAGAAAAAAAATAACATTAAGCAGCCCTCTTGGCCGGTTGTACACGATCATGTTGGCGATTCTCATTTGGGGTATGTTCAGTGGATTCTATGTGGTTTATGAAGTGATTAAGTTGTAATCATGTCGATTTGAAGTGATTAACAAAACACTTCAATGTATGGTTAATCATCTCGATTTTGAAGTGATTATAGCTTAATCACGTTCGAGCTGCTTATGCTATGTTCACATTTGGATTTTTAAACGCGTTTAAGCAAAATGTTGATTTAGCTAATCAAAGCCGTTCACATTACATTTGAGATGATTAAGTTGACAGATGATTAAGAAAAAACACACACACAAACACACAAAAAAACAAACAAATTTGAATTTCTTTAAAGTATTAAAAATGGATAAAAACACTTTTATAAAGTTATCAGAAGATTATTTTAATAATTTTAATGATGTAATTGTGAAAATTTATGAATTATTTAAGAAAAAAAAAAAATAAAAACATTAAGCAGCCATCTTGGCCGGTTGTACACGATCATGTTGGCGATTCTCATTTGGGGTATGTTCAGTGGATTCTATGTGGTTTATGAAGTGATTTAGTTGTAATCATGTCGATTTGAAGTGATTAACAAAACACTTCAATGTATGGTTAATCATCTCGATTTTGAAGTGATTAGAGCTTAATCACGTTCGAGCTGCTTAAACGCGTTTAAGAACCCAAATGTGAACATAGCATTAAACGCGTTTAAGAGCCCAAATGTGAACATCAAGGAAGAATTTGCAGTGTAAAAACTGGCGCTTTCTTGCAAAAATTATTTTTATTGATATAAATCTTTCTTAGTCGACTTTATTATTAAAATGTAAGTATATTAATTTGTTTAAGCTTCAGGTCTTTTTTTATATAAAAATATTAATTTTACTTTAACAAAAAAATATTAATAAAATTTATATTTTTATATAAAAAAGAACTCAAACTTAAACAAATTAATATAAATTTAAATAAAAAAGGTCGAATAAGAAAAAAATTATATTAATAAAAATGTTGTAAAATTCCTTTCTTCATAAAAATAATTTAATAAAAAATTAAATTTCATGAACTTAAGCCTAATTAAAAATATTAAAAATTTGGATTGAAAACCATAAATAGTTCAACAAAATAACCACAATATTAATTATTGTTAAAGCTAAGGCACGAGCTCTATGTGTACATTTGTCCTTCAAGTTGTGCTGAAAAAGGTCAACAGAAAAGAGAAAGACAAAGTGAAAAAACAAAAAAAAATGTACTTGGACTTCAAGAAAAATTCTTGACGAAAGTACGAAAAAACAGAAGTAAAGGAAAAAACATGTAAAATCAATTAAAATAGATAATCATTCAGGAAAGCAAATTTCGATCTACCAAATGTTAAAATACAATTTGGTTTAAGGATTGATGTTTGACTAGTGACGTCAGCAGTCGTCGATGGCTGCGAGTGTAAGACGGCAAATCCATCTGAGGAGATCGAGTGGTTGCGATCGAAACATGTCATGGTAACCTGCCGGCCAGGGTTCGAGCCCGAGCCACGTCAAGAATGAAAGATTATCAATAACAATTTTAATTGATTTTCATGTTGTAAAATTCCTTTCTTCATAAAAATAATTTAATAAAAAATTAAATTTCATGAACTTAAGCCTAATTAAAAATATTAAAAATTTGGATTGAAAACCATAAATAGTTCAACAAAATAACCACAATATTAATTATTGTTAAAGCTAAGGCACGAGCTCTATGTGTACATTTGTCCTTCAAGTTGTGCTGAAAAAGGTCAACAGAAAAGAGAAAGACAAAGTGAAAAAACAAAAAAAAAAAAATGTACTTGGACTTCAAGAAAAATTCTTGACGAAAGTACGAAAAAACAGAAGTAAAGGAAAAAACATGTAAAATCAATTAAAATAGATAATCATTCAGGAAAGCAAATTTCGATCTACCAAATGTTAAAATACAATTTGGTTTAAGGATTGATGTTTGACTAGTGACGTCAGCAGTCGTCGATGGCTGCGAGTGTAAGACGGCAAATCCATCTGAGGAGATCGAGTGGTTGCGATCGAAACATGTCATGGTAACCTGCCGGCCAGGGTTCGAGCCCGAGCCACGTCAAGAATGAAAGATTATCAATAACAATTTTAATTGATTTTCATGTTGTAAAATTCCTTTCTTCATAAAAATAATTTAATAAAAAATTAAATTTCATGAACTTAAGCCTAATTAAAAATATTAAAAATTTGGATTGAAAACCATAAATAGTTCAACAAAATAACCACAATATTAATTATTGTTAAAGCTAAGGCACGAGCTCTATGTGTACATTTGTCCTTCAAGTTGTGCTGAAAAAGGTCAACAGAAAAGAGAAAGACAAAGTGAAAAAACAAAAAAAAAATGTACTTGGACTTCAAGAAAAATTCTTGACGAAAGTACGAAAAAACAGAAGTAAAGGAAAAAACATGTAAAATCAATTAAAATAGATAATCATTCAGGAAAGCAAATTTCGATCTACCAAATGTTAAAATACAATTTGGTTTAAGGATTGATGTTTGACTAGTGACGTCAGCAGTCGTCGATGGCTGCGAGTGTAAGACGGCAAATCCATCTGAGGAGATCGAGTGGTTGCGATCGAAACATGTCATGGTAACCTGCCGGCCAGGGTTCGAGCCCGAGCCACGTCAAGAATGAAAGATTATCAATAACAATTTTAATTGATTTTCATGTTGTAAAATTCCTTTCTTCATAAAAATAATTTAATAAAAAATTAAATTTCATGAACTTAAGCCTAATTAAAAATATTAAAAATTTGGATTGAAAACCATAAATAGTTCAACAAAATAACCACAATATTAATTATTAATAAAAATAATGTTTGTAATTTTATTTTAGTGTTTATTAATTTCATTAATTTAATTCTTTTACTAAAATTATAATTTGCTACCATTTTACAAATTTAATTTCTTTCTCACACAATTTGCTTTTATATTTTTCTTTTTTTGCTTCTTTTTTCTCAATTGATAACCAAATTTGACGTTTTATGTTAGCAATAATTGTCAACGAAAATGAACTAACAATTATTGCAACATAAATTGTTGGCAATAAATATGCAGGGTTTAAGAGCACCCATCAGCTGGCTGCTTTTTATATTTGCTTTTGCCACTGCTTTTGAAATTTTTAATTATTTTCCACTAGCCAATGTTTTGTTTTTCGTTTGTGCAAAAAAGCAAATCTCCTATTTTGAATATTTTTATTTTCTGACAACTGCTTTTTTACCAGCCAGCGACAAAAATGGACAACCACATAAAAAGCAAAAGCTAAAAAAAATTATTTCGCCTTTTGCTTTTTTACTTTTTCCTGAAAGAAGAGCCAGTTAAAAAAGACAAACCAAAAAAAAAAATCTAAAATTCAAAGAACAAAAATTCTTCTCTGGCTGGTAATAACAAAAGGCCGCTGAAGTGTGTGCTAAAAGCAGTCTGAGCAGAGCTATTAGCTCTGCAAAAAGGCAGATTACAACGAAAAAATACTGATCAGTGTACAAGCAACATGGTTTTTTTTCATGGTGGTGAGTAAAAATTAATTTTTTGCCTTTCTTCAGTAATGTTGTAGTAATGTTGTTGTTGCTCGACAGTTTGCATGACTATAGCACGAAATGTGTGTGTGTGTATTTTGGTTTTTTTTAAATATTTTTAGTAAATGCAACCAGCCAAAGTGTCTGTTGGATTTTTTATTGTATAGAAACAAAAACAAATTCTTGTTGTATTTGTTTTGCATGAAAAATATCACTTGTCTTCGTCGACCATGTGCCTTTCAGCTACCTTTGCGCTGCTTTTATCTCCTATTTTGCGGCTATTAGCATGCAGTGGTTTTTGATTTGGTGGCTGTTTGACAGAATCTTTTTGTTTCATTCTCTTTTCTACATATTTTCTCCTACAACAGAAAAGTTATTGCCGTTGCTTTTTGAGTTCCATCAAATAAGAAATTTTTGCTATTGTTAAAAAAGCAATAGTTGGAAAAAGCAGTGTCCATTAAAAGGTTACTTTTCAAAAAACGGTGTGTTTATTTTGCTGCTGCTTTTGAAAAGTGTGGGCTTTTTTAGAAGTGGAACTTGTCGGCTTTTTATTTTTGATTTTTTTTTTAATAGGAAAAAGGCAAAATTCGGCTGCTTTTGCTAATATGGCGATAGCATTTTAAACCCTGTAAATATGTACAAGAAATTGCTGTCTACATTAAAGATAACATAATTTTGACATTTACTGCAATATATGTCGCAATAATTATCTCTGGTATAGACGGCCAGTAATAACCAAATAATAATATACTGTTCGAACAAAAATAACACTCGAAATACAACAATAATACACTTTCAAATAGTAATGCACGAAAGACGTATGATCTGATTGATTTCGAATAATCTATATATATAAAAAGAAGTGTACATTTTGGAGTGACAATACTCCATAACTCGAGAACGGCTCGACCGATTGCCATAAAATTTTTAGGGAAGGTACAGGGAGGAGTGATGATGGTTAGTTGATTTTGAAATCCAAAATCGGGGCAGGGGAATTGGTACCCCCCATAGGATGCCAATATTTAATATCGCATATCTTAAGACCCGCTGCACGCATTTTGTTGAACTTTTGGTAGTAGGATCTTCTAAGCCCCAAAATTTAAATAAAACAGTAGCGGGGGAAGTGGTTCCCCCCATAGGACGCCAATGTTTAATATAGCATATCTTAAGAACTGTTACAGTGAGAATGTTCAAACTTTGTAGAAGTCACACTTATGGTATACTACTCTATTGAGAATAAAAATAAAGCGGTAGGCGCAGGGGGGAAATACCTCCCATAGGATGCATATATTAAATATAGCTCAACTGAAGAACTATTTAAGGGACAGCCTTCAAACGTGGTTAAAGCTACTACTATGGTAAAATGAAAATTTCAATATAAAAATGGGCGGGGTTGACAGGGGAGGAGCAGTACCCCTCATAGATAGAAATATAATTAAGAGCCGCTGCATGCATTTTGTTGAACTTTTGATAGTAGGATCTTCAGAGCCCCAAAACTGAAATAAAATAGTAGCGGGGGAAGTGTTACCCCCAAAAGGACACCAATGTTTAATATCGCATATCTTAAGAACTGTTATAGTGAGAATGTTCAAACTTTGTAGAAGTCACTCTTATGGTATACTACACTATTGAAAATAAAAATAAAGCGGGTAGGCGCAGGGGGGGAAATACCTCCCATAGGATGCATATATTAAATATCACTCAACTGAAGAACTATTAAAGGGAGAGTCTTCAAACGTGGTTAAAGCTACTATTATGGTTAACTTTAAATTTCAATATAAAAATGGGCGGGGTTGACAGAGAAGGAGCAGTACCCCTCATAGATAGAAATATAATTAAGAGCCACTGCACGGATTTTGTTGAACTTTTGATAGTAGGATCTTCAGAGCCCCAAAACTGAAATAAAATAGCAGCGGGGGAAGTGTTACCCCCCATGGGACACCAATGTTTAATATCGCATATCTTAAGAACTGTTAAGTGAGAATGTTCAAACTTTGTAAAAGTCACTCTTATGGTATGCTACACTTTTGAAAATAAAAATAAAGCCGGTAGGCACAGGGGGAAATACCTCCCATAGGATGCATATATTAAGTATCTCTCAACTGAAGAAGTGGTTAAAGCAGTGTAGCGAAGCGCACGGGTTAAGCTAGTAAATGAATAAAAACAAACAAACAATCAGCGCAAAAAAAAACTTTGCGTTTTGTTGAATTGACTTTAAAAAAAAAAAAAAAAAAAAAAAAAAAAAAACAACGTAACACTATGTAAATACACAACTAGGTATATGCACACAATGATGAAAATAAAAAAAAATATTTAGATTATTTTTAGGTGCGTTTTTTCCGTTTCAACCCACAGGCAAATATACTTGCCAAACATATTTAGGGTAAATGTGGGCAGGTTGAAAATTACACATACTTCCACCATATATATTTTGAAAGGAAAGATGCGCCTCCAAAATATAAACGAGTTTTAGCCAGGTGCGCCCTACGCTCTCCCCACAGCACCCCCCTGAAGTAAGGCAACTTTTTGGTCAAATTTGAGACCTCCTAGCAGGCAAAAGGGGCCAGATAGGCCCCTACCACCTACCACATTTTTGTTGCCCGAACCCTCCGCTACAAATCCGTTTTGAACATATTTACTCTATATCTTACATGAACAATTATATGATGCAAAATCCCCTGGACAAGTATGTTTACCTGTGGTCGTCAAAGGATTAAAGACAAATGACTATATTTATTTTTTAAAAAAAATTATTAATTAAAGAAAATTTATTAAGGGTATAAATTTCAATTTTTTTTTTTGGTTGGAAAAATGAAAAAAAAAGAAATATTACACTCTTATTGACGTGAACATTTTTTTACAAACTGTCAAAAAAAAAAATAATTCGTGGAAGTATGTAATTGATATTTTTCAAGATGCCGAATAAAAGTGTTTAAAGTGAATTAATTGATTATTTTATTTAAAACGAAGTGAATGGTGTTATTTTCGTCATAATATTCGACTACAAGAAGTTACCTCAAAATGACGATTGTCTGCCAAAAAGTCGAGAATTTTATTAATTTCAGCTTCTGTCCATTTTTTGACCCCATTTCTTTTTTTTACTACTTTTTTAATAACTTTTTTCATTTAACACATTCTTTATATGAATTTTTCTTTTTTAACGATTAAATGAGAAAAAAGTTATCTTTGAAATGTTGTACAGTACTGTTCGCTTATAGTCACATCCTTTAGTTGCAACCATAACGTAACTATAAGGCTAATTCACATATATGCCACTGTGACGCATATAACCGAATCCAAATAAAATCAAGTTATGTGAATAAAGGAAATAAATAATTCATATAAATTAAATCGACATCAGGCTTATGGTTTTACAACAGAGTTACGTTCTGTATAAAAAATAGTTAAAATAATAACAAGATATATCATAACTGATACCAACGGCAAAAGCTAATTTTTTACGAGTAGAGAGTTGATGACAAAAATTAAATGATTTAATTCATTCTTACTTTGGATGGATTTTTGATTCGAAAACTAAAAAGAACTTAGTAAATTTTGCTAATGTGACTATAACGCCATTAATTTGCTGTACTTTTTCCTTTGACTACTGTTGATAAATGGCATATATGGCAATTGTGCTTATATCGCTAAATGGACTATAACGCTAATTTTTTATATAAAATTAACTTATAGCGGCAAAATAAACATATAAAATGGACTTTATCGCTAATGTGACTATAAGCGTAGTGACTATACACGAAAAGTACTGTAACTATAAAAAATAATTTTTAAAATCAGAGTTGTTAAGTTCAAGAGTTTATAAAAAGAGATCCAATTTTTCGTACTTTGTATTAAAAATTAACAATTTTTTATGAATGGCAACATCATTTCGTTTGACGTTTAAAGCGGAAAAATACATCTTGTTATTCTGATTTTTTTACACTTGGTTATAGTTTGATAAAAATGTATCTTTTGGTGGAATTTTTTTTCTTGTGGTTGTTGTAACAAAAATTAAATTTTTCCATTTTTCCAACAAATAAAAAAAACTGAAATAAATACCCTTATTAAGATAGGCAATTATCTTTGATGATGGTTAAATTTTTGTAAAAAAAATACACAGTGCAACACGAAAAAAATAACCACATTCGGACACCACTAAGAGCCACTTTTTGGGTTAGAGATTAGCGATTAAATTAACTTTAATTTACTTTTTAAGTTGTTTTTTTTTTTACTTTTTTTGCTAGTTTAAGCGGCCAACGGTGGTGGTTTAAACCTAAACTTAAACTGTCAACATACACATGTTTAACATAAAGAATTTGCAAAAATATAAACAAACAATACATTTTAAAACATTGCTTAGCACTTTTATATAATTTTTTCTTTAAACGCAAAAACTTTCTACCTTGTAAACAATATTAAATTCGCGCATTTTCTTCTTCGTCTTTGAAAACATCTATATTTCTTGATAAAAAGTTGATATTTGCAAAAATATAAAATTCAATTGATACTAGATTAACTTAATTCTCAGATTAGCTAATTATAGAATAAAATTAACTTTAATCTCAAACCCAAAAAGTGGCTCTAAGTGATAAAAGACCAAAAAAAAAGACCCGTGTCTCCCAGTTTTGCCCAAAGTCATGCATTTTTTTTTTTTTTATTGGGCCCCCAAATATTTTGGGCCTCGGTGTAATTTTTGCAAAAAATTATCATTTCTCAGGCAAATCGTTCGGTATTTTGATTTTAAGACAAAGTTGTAGCTCTTTCCATAAAGAAAAAAAATATAAAATCAAAAAACTTCATCTTCAAGATCGAAATCGCAAAAATCGAAACTATGCGTTTCTGAGAATTTGCCATTTTATTTTTTCTTCTTATTTTGCGATTTTCTATTGCCCTATGTACTTTAGTTTATTTGGAGCTGCGTTGGTAAACTGGACTTCCCAGTTTTTGTTTATGGGCCCCCAAAGATTTAGGGCCTTGTTGTCATTTTTGCAAAAAATTGATCATTTTCAGAGGCTCATATCTCGCAGACCGTTCGGAATTTTGATTTACCCTCTGAGACAAAGTTGTAGCTCTTGCCATTAAGAACAAAAATTGTGAACACATTAAATCAAAAAACTTCATCTTTATCAAAATCGCAAAAAACTGAACCAAAAATATAATCAAATAAACCGGCCGGCCGCAAGGATTTTATCCTCTATGGTATAACAAACACCGGCTTCACTAAATAAAGCCTGTCCGCATAACCGGCCTTCGGCCGGGCGCATGGATTTTCTCCTCTATGGTATAACAAACACCGGCTTCGCTAAATAAAGCTTCTTCGTATAGCCGGACCCTCAATCCTTAATGGATTAATAATTTTTTAATAAAATGTTTACATCTAGAAAAATTTATTCAAAAGCTTTTAAATGATACCAATACTGGCTATATACGTTCAAAAATGTAGTGGGAAATTTATATGAAAACTTCATAGGTCCATAACTCGGAAACTATGCGTTTCCGAGAATTTTGTCATTTATTTTTTCTTCTAATTTTTCAATTTTCTATAACCCTATGTATTTTATTATTTATTTTGAGCTGCGTTGGTAAACTGGACTTAAGCCAAAAACTGCATGACTTTGGGGAAAACTGGGAGACATGGGTCTTTTTTTTTTTTGGTCTTTTATCACATAGTGGTGTATATGGTTATTTTTCCGTGACTTAAAAAATTACACACAGTGTTAGTTATAATTCTAATTTTTAATTTACTCATCATGTACATATGTGAAATTTGAGGAAAGCTGATGAAGACAAATTTTTTACGTGAGCAACTTACCTTGCAGCTTTTCTTATACGCTCATTGTCTTCTTTTGAGTTATAAATGATGGTTAAAATACAGTTTGCATACTCAATTGCATCGCTAGCTAAGAATCCATTTTGACTGCCTTCGGAAGTTTCTATAATATCCAATAAAGGACCGCCTGATCTGTGAGACACCATTATAATACCAGCTGCCATACATTCAACAATACCAATACCAAAATGTTCATTCCACATTGTGTGAATTCCAATATTTGCTTTTATATAATGTTCCAATAATTCTTGATATGGAACATTAACTTTAAAATCCACGTTATTTTCCAGTGACAAATGTTTTGCTAAATCTTGCATATTTTTAAGTCGTTCATAATCAGTATCATTACGACATGATCCTGCAATAACTAATTTTATTTTGTTCCACAAATCTTCGTTATTCACCAATAAAGTTCGTAATTCGTACATGGCCTGCAATTGAAGTGGATGATCTTTTTCAGGACGGAATTGACCCACTGATAAAATATTAATTTCGTTTTGGGCTTCACTCCGCTGCAGACGTTTAATATGATTTACTTCACATGGGGGATATACGCGATGCGTCTTAAAAGGAACATTCCATAAATCCAATATGTGGTTTTCTGTCCAAGAAGAATTAACCATTATAGTTTCAGAACACTTTCCGACCCAACTATAAATCTTTATATATATATAACCAGGAAAAATAATTATGTATATTAATATTTATTAAATTTTTTTTTTAATTAATTTTACCTTTGCAAATAACTTATAATAATAAACTTTTAGCCAAGTTAAAAAAGGGTTACGTATAACATAACTATGATTATTATGAGAATATTCTCGTTGTTGAACTCTTCGCAACATGTCTGTGCTTATAGTTGGATAATGTACGTAACATCCAACCTTACAGCATCCAATAAAACGAAACAAAGGTAAAGTAAATGCATACCCCATTGTATCTAGGTATATATCTGGAGGAAATTTAATCAATGCTTCCAAGCCCAATATCATTGATCCAATACTCTGTCCAAGAAGAGTGAATACAGGATACTTTTTTGCTTCCACCAAGTTTCGAAGCTTTAAGTACACAAATGTTATACTATCGTTTTCAAGATTAATATTAAATACATCTTTTACTTTATCCAAAATACTGCTTGGGGACGTCTCTATATCGCCAGTGTATATAACGACTTTTACATTGTCATACTTTGCCTAAAAAAATAAGAATAATGTATTTTATTAGGATTCTTTACGTATTAACAGGTCTGTTTGTTTAATAATTTTGTTACGTTAACATAAAAAAAAGAGTTGAAACCCATAATATAAAACTGCAACATTTCAACTGAACCAGAGTTGAGTTGTAAACCGTAATAGAAGTAAAACCGCCTTATAATAACTTAAAAAATTCAAACCCGAGATAAAAGGTCAAAAACAGTTAATAAAAGTGACTTAAAAGAGTATTTTGACTACAGAGATACATTCAAATTTCAAATTTTCATAGATTAAATTAGTTAAAAAAAAAATAAACTAGAAACATAATAAGAAATATTAAGGTATTAAAGTGGCTTTATGTAATTATAATGAAACGTAACTAATAACTAAAATAAATTTCAGGGTGCTTATCCGAAGAAGCATTGAAAGCCAACCACAAAATCGTGAGAAAAACAAGACTGTAACATACGAGAAAAACGTCAGGAAGAGACACTCATAAAGATTTAATGACTCATTTAATACTTTCCTCAGATACGTTGTTGTCTTCAAAAAGGAATGCAAAGACTAAAAAAATATATTTTTTGAAGAAATTGAGAAATATATACTGAGAGAAAATGTTGATGAACAAGTTAAAGATGACGAAACAAATGTTTCGTTGAGCGGCAATATTTTTTTTGGAAGAATCCAGTTTGAAGAAAATAAATTAGGAATATAATAAGAAATAATTCCAAATAATTCGTTAGATCGGCTCAGAATCACTTTCTGAGTCGATCTAACGATGTCCGTCCGGCCGGCTGGCTGTCCATGCAACCTTGTGCATACAGATCGCAAATTCGGAGACAATTTGATGAAATTTGTCACAGAGGCTCTGACTGGTACAAGCTATTGAAAATGGAACGAATCGATCCACAATTTAAAAAACCCATCTTATTACATCGGCAAGATTAAATTTGGTCCAAACCAAACTAATTTTATTGCAATCAAAATCAGCTTATCAAATTTTATTGGAATCTTTCTATTTTTGAACATAGCTCCCATACAATTCATTCATTGGCGACAATGACTTTTACGATAGCTACTATGTCAAAATGTTGTCCAGGTAGGTCCAAAATAAACCATAGGTTCCATATAAACCCTCATCCAAAAAACTCATACATATATGTAGATGAAGATATCTTAATAATATTCGGAAGAAAGAACTTTTAAAAAGAAAGAACATTTTTGTTCCGGCGGGTCCATGAATGCCCATTGGTCCCAAATATGGCTGTAGGAAATATCGCCCAAAGAAAAATGGCCCAAAAAAAATACATGAAAAATCGCCCAATTGAAGAATTGCCCAAAAGAACATGAAAAATTACCCAAAAAGTTATATATGAAATTTTGCCCAAAAAAAGCGAAAAATTAGATCTGCTTTACATGGCATTACTGACAATTAAACCAATCTCAACAATTAGTGAACGTGTTTTGCAGTAATGTCCTCTATAAATTCTTTGTTGAGAAATCGAATGCCCCCAACTCATTTGACTTCTACACCTTTTCCAATTGTAATTCAGAAAGCGTCAATTGTAATTAAGATTAGTCAGTTGTAATTAAGAAAGCGTCAATTGTAATTCAGATTAGTCAATTGTAATTCAGAAAGCGTAAATTGTAATTCAGATTAGTCAATTGTAATTTAGAAAGCGTCAATTGTAAATCAGAAAACAAAGAAATTTTATTAACTACTATGTCTTTTTATTTTATTATAATAAAAAAAAAGCCAAATAGGGAGATATTCCCAAATAATTCTTTTTATTTTTATTATATGTATTTTGAATTACAATTGACGCTTTATGAATTACAATTGATAATTGCTGATTTACAATTGACGCTTTCTGAATTACAATTAACTAATCTAAATTACAATTTACGCTTTCTGAATTACAATTGACGCTTTCTGAATAACAACTGGAAAAGGTGTAGATTAGGGAATGGTAAATGGATTCAAAACTCGATTTTCGATTTTTCGACCGACTTTTTTTTATTTCGGTTTTTGAAATCGATTAATCGAGCCTCAAAATCGATTTCAAAATCGTTTAAGATAAATGTGCAACCTTATATCACAAAGGGGGATACACCTGCTTTTTTTTGTTTTGGCAAAATACTAGAGAAAATGAATTAAGATTTTTACAGTGGACAGATATTATTACTGTTTATAACTTTCCTGCAAAAAATGAAAATGTGTTAATTTTTAGATGACGTTTACAGGAACAAGTGCAATATTTCGCATATTAAAATTGTGTTCTTGTGTAGTGAGTCAGTCCTGTCACAGAAATCAATTCCGATCGAGACTGGAAGTGACTTCGTATCTTGCTTCTCATTAAACGAAATCACTTTCGATCGTAATTGATTTTTGTTACAGGCCTGAGTGTATGGATAGCATTTCAAATGATTATGACAATAGTTCTTGTTCGGTGGCGACTGTTTCTTTGCTAAGTTACTATTAAGTTAGTTTTAGAAAAAAACGTTTGCATGTCGGAAAGATGCAGATTTATTTCCTTATAATTTTGTATTTGTTAGGATAAATTACATGCTTTTTGTTTTTTCACTCTGCTGATAACTAGATTTTAATATCGCTTACGCACTGGTCTGTTTGAATATTAGCGTATTTCCACAGGAATGTCATGGTTTAATTCACCTGTTGTGCTTCTATAATATGTTGATTTTCACAAAGCTCACTTTTAGTGTTTGGTTTGGTGCGATAAGTTTAGTTAGGACTGTTTTGTTCAATGTCCATTGATGACTTCAATTTCTGAAGAACAAGAGGACCTATATTAAAGTTGGAAGTATACCAAGGGTACTAATAGGTAAATACGTTAAACTACAACGGTTTTTTTACTTTAAACCAGGGAAACATTTCAAGTTTTATTTTGCATGCCCATAATTTATCGATTTAATTAAGATTAAAATTTAAAATTTACAAAATTTTGATAACAATAAAAAAAAATCGATTTTAAAAGCACAATAATCGATTTCAGTATAAAAATTGTGGTAAATTTTTACCACAAAATCGATTTTCGATTGGAATCGAAATGGATTTACCATTCCCTAGTAATTAGTAAATAAAATCAGGGTTGTCAGATGTGGCGATTTCTCGCCAAACGTGGCGAATTTCAAACTTGTTTGGCGACCTAATTTTTGATTTGGCGACATGGCGATTTTTTGGCGATTTATAAAATAATTAAAATCGCCAACTGGCTATTTTTGATGAGCTATGAATTTGTTTCGAAATTCGTTAAATTCAATACTTAGAAATAATATTATTTTAATTCTGGAATTTTTATGAATGAAATTTGAGGCAATCATATGTATGATAGGTATTTGAAGGTATGTTCAAATGGCTGATGAGTTAATGAAAATCTTCTAGAAAAGTGTTTTTTATATTTAAAATTGCACTTGAAAAAATCAATAAATAGAACTCCTTAAAACATTAATATGTTTTAAGTCTATAAACATTTTCACATTATGTATGTGGCAATTTATTATCACAGATAAAATACGTTGTTGTTAGTGATATTTTAAAGATTTTTATGAATCCTATCATACCTTTGGACGTTTACGAAACACAATGAAAAAAATTAGCGGTGGTTAATTGGAAAGATAACTAAATAAGTTTAGGCCAACATTTTAAAGCTACAAGGATACGGCCGGTACGCACAATTTCAAGGACTTTACTTCGGCTGTCCTTTATATGCGGTAATTACAACTAGCAATGCCTGTGTTGAAGCTATGAACTCCACTAAAACTCGCCTTCGAATTAGAATGCAATACGAACTTCTAGACGCGTTATTAGGAGTTATAAGTTATATGAATGGGAAGAGAACATTTTGCGCTTCTTTTGTACTTTCGTAAATGTAATACCCTCACAAAGTATTCCAAATAAGCAGACAAATAGCGAGTCTTGCCGGTGAAGCGTTTAGATACATAATAAAAGTGCAACTATTGTATTTCTAATATTTGTTTAGTACTTACCGCAAAAATTCTTTATTTGTTGATTTAAGTAGACTACTATAAATTATTTTATACATAGTAAACATCGTACCTTTTTTGTGTTCACTAACTATTTTTATTTCGCTCTATATAAAAATTAAACACAATATATATTATGGCGACTTTTTTTGAAGTTTTGGCGTATTTTAGCGATACGTAACTAATTTATTTTTTAGGATTTATAAAAAATATTTGTAATAATTAAAAAAATATGTATTTTATTGTCAAAAACTTGAAAACAAAGGCTTTGGCGATTTTGGCGATTTTTGACATTGAATTTGGCGAAAAAGGTCAAAATCAATCTGACAACCCTGAATAAAATAAGAAATATACTTTTGACGACTTACTAAGCGTTTGAGTGTGTCAGAAAGTTATTTCCTAAGCCGTTAAAAAATGTTAATATATTTATTTAAAATATTTTATCTATTTTATGAATTAACTTTTTGATCTCACATCTTGAGTACCTCAATTTTTGTTTGTTTTTATTATTGTTTTATGAATTAAATTGTTATGTTTATGTTATCTTTTTATCTAGAGCATAATAATATAAAACCGTAAGGTAATAATAATTTAAGTTCCTCTTTTAATTTTCAATTAATTTTTGTGGTATTTAAGCATCTTTTACTTACTTTGTAAACAAGTTGCCTTACGATTTTTTTTTTTATAAAAGTTTTTTTCATTATATAAAAACAAATTTACTTTGTACTATTTATATGGAGCGGGATCCCAGGATCGGGAATCGAAAAACTCCGGGAAAAAAAATCTAGTTGTAATTAAAAAAATAAGCATTTAAAATTAAATTGTTTGTTCAAAAAACTATGAAAAAAGTATCATCGTAACGAATATCGCCGATATATCGGCAAACAAGGAGTACCGTCGATATATCGGTATACGTAAGATCCCTCATTAAGACGATTATTATAAAATAAATAAATTTTTCCCGTTGTTAATGCGCCATCAGATTTGAGATGAGATGCGCATCGCCTTCGCGATATGTGATCAACCTATTTTTTTTTTTTGCGAAATAGCTTTTTGATAAGAACATTTCTAGGGGAATTTAAAATAAGCAGCACTCTAATGAAGATAATGTAACATATTTTTCTCAGAAAAGAAATCGGCATAAGATTAATCTATGTACACATAGCCATATACATGTATGTATAAAATACAAAAAACGTTGCTATGGCCATTTAAGACTTTGAAACAATTCAACCAATGTATTACAATGTGCTTTAAAAGGACCAAGAGGGGAGGTAGGGGCGATTTCTGCCTCTCCCAAACTTTCCAACAGATTTTAATGATTTTTAAAGATAGATTTCTAGTTATATGGAGACATTAGCTATTGATCGCATAAAGAAAATACATTTACGCGTTCCTCTAGTCATTAACTACTAGCGATTTCTCTGTCGATTTTAGTGGCGGCAAGTTGTACTTTAGGTAGGGACTACCCCGCTCTACCTTCTAGTCACTGCCACCAAAATCGATGTATGGCTTTATGTGGGTATACACGTTTGCTAGGCAAGGGTCGTGCCGAGAGGGCTCAAGTTCCATATTCTTTGGACATTGCCAAGTTAAACACAACACCTAAGAGCATTTCAAGTAGATTATGATGAACTAGGGTAGTTGTTTGTGCTAGGGTATTTATACGAGCGGAACAAGCCCCGTAAACCACTGGGATATATTTTTACTCAAACCTATACAAATGTATATACATACATATAACTAAAAGTTTACGAGTCGATCATTGGTTTAAAAATAGGCAATTACAGATACTAAGATTTAACAAATAGAATCTAGGAATTTATTTCGCATGGTGAGTACCATCTAAAGGGTGGTTAAATTGTAAGGGCCGATGTTGAATGTGAACCACACCTAAACGCCAAGTTTTTTTCCGAATTTTATTTGACATTTCTCTATTTCAGACTTACTCAATTTGAACCATGGAGAGATACACAATCCAACAACGTGTTAAAGTTATCCAGACTTATTATGAAAATGGGCGTTCAAATCAAAATGCATATCGTGCACTTCGTGATTTTTTTGGTCAATTTGATCGTCCAAATGTGCGTACAATCGCAAAAATCGTGGAAAAATTCGAGCAAACCGGGTCTGTAGAAGATGTGAGAACACCAGTGCATGCTCGTACAGCTCGTACTGCAGAAAATATTGCTGCTGTTCGCGATAGTGTGGCTGAAGAGCCGTCCACCTCAACTCGTCGTCGTGCCCAACAATTGCACCTCTCACGCTCGTCGTTGATGAACATTATGCATAAAGACTTGTATTTACACGCTAACAAGGTGCAATTGGCTCAAGAACTAAAGCCTCTTGACCATTCCAAACGTCGTGAATGGGCAGAATGGTGGCAAGAAATGGCAACAGTGGATGATCAATTTTCGAAGAAAATCATCTTCAGTGATGAGGCACATTTTCACCTCAGTGGATTCGTCAATAAACAGAATTGCCGCATTTGGGCGAATGAGAATCCAAGAGTGATTGTCGAAAAACCAATGCACCCACAAAGAGTGACTGTTTGGTGCGGTTTAAGGGCTGGCGGCATCATCGGGCCGTATTTTTTCCAAAATGAGGCCGGTCAGGCAGTTACTGTGAATGGTGTTCGCTATCGTGAGATGATAACGAACTTTTTATGGCCCGAATTGGAAGATATGGATGTGGACGATATGTGGTTTCAGCAGGACGGTGCCACTTGCCACACAGCTAACGAAACAATGGCTCTTTTGCGCAACAAATTCAATGGCCGTGTTATCTCACGTAATGGCGATGTCAATTGGCCGCCAAGATCATACGATTTGACACCGTTGGACTTTTTTCTTTGGGGTTATTTGAAAGAAAAGGTGTACGTCGATAAGCCAGCAACAATTCAAGAGCTAAAGGATGAGATAATTAGGCACATTAACGGCATAGGACCTCCATTATGCCTCAGGGTCATCGAAAATTTGGACCATCGGATGGAGGTGTGCCGCCGTGGTCGCGGCGCCCATTTGGCCGATATTTTATTCCATACATAATTGAGTAATACCAATATATCATAATAAAATAAAATTACAATAATTTCCTAAATAGTTTGTGTTTTATTCAAAATCAACATCGGCCCTTGAAATTTAACCACCCTTTATATATATAAAAATGAAAAATGTTTGTGTGTTTGTTTGTTTGTTGGCTTATAGACTCCGAAACTACTGAACCGATTTTCTTGAAATTTTTACAGTAACATCACGTGAGCCCTAAAAATAAAATAGGCTACTTATTTTTTCGATAGGGGCAGGGGAATTGGTACCTCCCATAGGATGCCAATATTTATTATCGCATATCTTAAGAGCCGCTGGACGCATTTTGCTGAACTTTTTGTAGTAGGATCTTCTGAGCCCCGAAATTGAAATAAAATAGCAGCGGGGGTATTTGAATCCCCCATAGGACGCCAATGTTTAACATCGCATATCTTAAGAACTGTTAAAGTGAGAATGTTCAAACTTTCTAGAAGTCACTCTTATGGTATACTACACTTTTGAAAATAAAAATAAAGCGGGTAGGCGCAGGGGGGGAAATACCTCCCATACGATGCATATATTAAATATCGCTCAACTGAAGAACTATTAAAGGGAGAGTCTTCAAACGTGGGTTAAGCTACTATTATAGTAAACTATAAATTTTCAATATAAAAATGGGCGGGAGAGACAGGGGAGGAGCAGTACCCCTCATAGATAGAAATATTAATAAGAGCCACTGCACGCATTTTGTTGAAATTTTGGTAGTAGGATCTTCTGAGTCCCAAAATTGAAATAAAGTAGCAGCGGGGGAAGTGGTTTTCCCCATAGGACGCCAATGTTTAATATCGCATATCTTAAGAACTGTTATAGTGAGAATGTTCAAACTTTGTAGAAGTCACTCATATGGTATACTACACTATTGAAAATAAAAATAAAGCGGATAGGCGCAGGGGGGGAAATACCTCCCATAGGATCCCTACATTAAATATCGCTCAACTGAAGAACTATTAAAGGGAGGGTCTTCAAACGTAGTTAAAACTACTATTATGGCAAACTTTAAATTTCAATATAGTAATGGGCGGGGTAGACAGAGGAGGAGCAGTTCCCCTCATAGATAGAAATGTAATGAAGAGCCGCTGCAAGCAATTTGTTGAACTTTTGGTAGTAGGATCTTCTGAGCCCCAAAATTTAAGCAAAATAGCAGCGGGGGAAGTGTTACCCCCCATAGGATGCCAATGTTTAATATCGGATATCTTAAAAACTGTTATAGTAAGAATGTTCAAACTTTATAGAAGTCACAGTTATGGTATACTACACTTTTGAAAACAGAAATAAAGCGGGTATGCGCAGGGGGAAATATCTTCCATAGGATGCATATATTCAATATCGCTCAACTTAAGAACTATTGAAGGCAGAGTCTTCAAACGTGGTTAAAGCTTCTATTATGGTAAACTATAAATGTCAATATAGAAATGGGCGGGGTAGCCAGAGGAGGAGCAGTACCACTCATAGATAGCATTATTAATAAGAGCCGCTGCAAGCAATTTGTTGAACTTTTGGTAGTAGGATCATCTGAGCCCCAAAATCGAAACCCCCATAGGACGCCAATGTTAAATATCGCATATCTTAAGAACTGTTAAAGTAAGAATGTTCAAACTTAGTAGAAGTCACTCCTATGGTATACTACACTTTTGAAAATAAAAATAAAGCGGGAATGCGCAGGGGAAAAAACATTCCATAGGACGCATATATTAAATATCTCTCAACTGAAGAAGTGGTTAAAGCAGTGTAGCAAAGCGCACCGGGTTAAACTAGTTTCTTATAAATTAAATTAAAAATTCGTAGTATCAATTTTTGATATTATTTGAATGTGTATTCTAAGTCAAATTACAATCCTCAAAAGCTTTTATACTTTAAAAGTCTTATTTCTTCAATATTATCTAGGAATATTTTCTATACACCATCATAAAAGCCTTTGAGGATTGAATTTGACTTAGAATACACATTCGATTAATATCAAAAATTGATACTACGATTTTGTAATATAAATACTTTATTAAATCTAATCATATCCTAACAATACCCAACGGGTTGATTAAAATATTAAGCTTAAATCTAGTTTACCGACGCAGCTTCACATAAAATAAAAAGTACCTAGTGCGATAGAATATATAAAAATAAGAAGAAAATATTAAGTGAAAAAAGTGGCGCAAACGCATTGTTTTCGAGTTATGGACCTCTAAAGTTTTCATATTAAAGTGCTATGCATATAACCTTAAATAGTTAGAGAAGACAGTGTTTGTTATATCATAGAGAAGCAAATCTTTCCGCTCGGCCGAAGGCCCGCTATGCAGGTAAGCTTTAGTTAGCGAAGCCAATGTTTGTTATACCATGGAGGAGAAAATGTTTGCGCACTTTCCAAAGAAGCTTTAGTTAGCGAAGCTGAAGTTTGTTATTAAATAAGTTTTAAAATTTTGTTTCTCTTTTACTGGAATAACCTACACAAGTATTAAGTATAGTTAATCTCTATAGAGTTCTTTTTCCCCGGAGTTTTTCGATTCCCGGGAAAGCGGGAAATTTTTTGGAATTTCCCGGGATCCCGGGATCCCGCTACATATAAATAATACACAGTAAATTTGTTTTTAAATAAAACAAAGTTTTATAAAAAACGTAAGGTAACTTGTTTACAAAGTAAATAAAAGAAATCCTTAAATAATACAAAATTAAATGAAGATTAAAAGAGGAACTTGAATTATTATTACCTTACGGTTTTATATGTACATTCCGTATTATTATTATCATGCTCTAGATACAAGATAAAAAATTAAGATAAACATAACAATTTAATTCAACATTTTTCATTTTTCGAATTTATTCTATGAGCTAAATTTCAGTTATGTATTTTATAAAGCTTTTTTGTAATAGTTCTATTCCTACAATTTTTCAGAAATGACTTTATACACTACCAGACTATTATATTATATATTATTGAGTCTGGTAGTGTATAAAGTCATTTCTGAAAAATTGTAGGAATAGAACTATTACAAAAAAGCTTTATAAAATACATCACTGAAATTTAGCTCATAGAATAAATTCGAAAAATGAAAAATGTTGAATATAATATAAAGTTACCTTCGGAAGGAAATAATTCCCAGTTTCTATTCATAACAATTTAATTCATAAAACAATAATAAAAACAAACACAAATTGAGGTACTCAAGATATGAGATCAAAAAGGTTATTCATAAAATAGATAAAATATTTTAAATAAATATATTAACATTTTTTAACGGCTTAAGCCTGATACTCTGTTCAACATTTCACGTGAAATGCTGTCAAAATGCATATGAAAAAAAAACTTGTGCGGAATATTTATGAAATAATGTTGATAGAGTTGTACTCTGTTTATTTTGTGAAAAAGTTCCGAAATGTTTGTGGCAACATTTTTTTACAACTGCGAAATAATGTAAGCTGCCTTTATTTCTCGTGGAATTTTAAGCAAAAACAAAAAAGTATGAACTGAATATTAAATAAGAAATAAAAAATTAAAATAACACAACCGGTAACAGTTTTTTATCCATATTTACTTTTTTTTTATTAAATTTTTTATTAAAAAAAATAATTTTAGTAAAATACATGTGGCGTTTGTTTACATATATGAAACAATGAAGCATACTTTGAAGGAATAAAAACGTAAAATTGTACAAACTCGCAAGATTATTAACATTGATAAATGTCAAAATTTTCGTGTGGAATAATCAATGTTGCTCAACTATTTTCACAACTTCCCTGCAAATAATAGGACCAGTCCAAACACGCGTGTAAAGAGTAGTCCACAAGGGACCAGGACTAGTCCACAAGTAACCCAAACGTATGGAAAAAACCTGGTCTATTAAACATTACGATGTCCTAGGAGAGGACCATATAACCCACCTTTGGACCACTAAGGAGTAGTTTTAAGACTACTCCATGGTATATAACCCACCTTTGGACCAGTAAGTAGTTTTAAAACTACTCCATGGTATACTCAAGAGGATTAGTTTTGAAGTCGTTTAAACACGAAAGCATGTCGTTAAATAACGAAGACATGTCGTCTCACTACAAACACTTTTTAACAATGGCATGGTCCATGCTTGCATTACATCGGACTAGTCCATGGAGTAGTCCATTTTTTCAAAATGGGTCAGGTGGTCCAATTTTATTTGCAGGGTTTGAACAGAGTACTAGGCTTTAGGAAATAACTTTCTGACACACTCAAAGCGCTTAGTAATTCGTCAAAAAGTATATTGATTATTTTATTTACTAATTATCATGTTTCCGAAAAATTTCGTTCATTTTTTTACCGAGGTTGGATAAATAGTTAAAAGTGCACCGTTGTAGAAGGCTTTTGATTCACAATAAGATGCATTTTTTTTATAAACAACGTCTATATCAGTCAAATGTATGTCAAGGTTCATGCAAAAAATAACATCAACCTCTTACAAACCTTTTCATTTCATTAGGTCTATCTGTAGTATCTTACACGAGTTTCCAAATTTTTTTTTATTTCCGTTTCCCCGCACTTCAAGGGTATATAAAGCAACACAAATTGAAAAAAATTTGTGTTTATCACCTAATAAACATATCGCTCCTTCATTGCAACATAGTCATATCTCAAAAAATCAAAAATTGTACGTTATTTAAGCAAAGTGTTCCTTAATGCCTTCTCGTATTTTATCTCAAACTGAACCGAAGTTATAGCAAAATATATCTTTAAATCGGTACATTTTGAAAACTTTAATCGCATTTTGCCAAGTTCATTTGTTTTTGTAGATATGACTATGTTTCAATAAAGGAGCTATATGTTTAGGTATCTGCTATTTTAAAGACTTGTCCATGGACAATTAAACTTTACTACCTGTATCTTATTTTGAATTAATGTTCTTTATTAACTTTTCACTTCACTAAATTCATTAATTATCAACTGTTGCACTGCCTATTCTGCTTTAAGTAGATTTATTGCATCAGGAGACATTGATTTACGTATGTACTCACTTCTTGTAATTGATCTAATCGACAACCCATCCACAGATGCTTATTTTAAGAGAATAGAAAACTAAATTTCAAAGTATAAATAGCTGTTTTCTTAAACTATGAGGAATTTCCGGGAATTTCCGGGATCCCGCATGAAAAATCCCGGGAAAGCGGGAAATATAATCATTGAAATTCATTGAAAAAACCCTAGTATTAACCTAGTGCACATCCGTAATATTTTGATGTAGAATTTTGTAAAAACTGTAATGGGAGTTAAACACTTCGATATCAATTTTGTATTTATACCAACATTGGCGATACAAGTTCAGAAATGAAGTGGAAAATCGCACTTTTATATGAATATATGAATAACTCGAAAACAATGCATTTGCGCCACTTTTTTCACTTAATATTTCCTAGGTACTTTTTATTTTATTTGGAGCTGCACCGGTAAACTAGATTTGTTCTAAATATTATTACCTGAATTGATCTTACAGCACACCACAACACTCGTTCTCCACCTCCACCAGCATTGCAATAAGGATGAAATATTCCTACAGTTACACTTGGAACCCGAGTTTCCAAATAAGCTTTCCTAGACTTTATGAACTGACGAAGACAATACAATGCAATTACAAAGCATAATAACAAAGCCAGTAAACACCCATTAAGAACATAAATGCTATAAGTAAAATGTTTTTTATTTAAAATTATATATGTATATTTTATTATCACTTACATTTTTAAAATCATTTTGATATTGTTCATTTAATCCGCATACTCCACATCAGACATACTAAATTTAATATCTTGTTTTCATCAGTCCCCTACAAGAATAGTGACGGTCATTTGACCTATCATATGACCGACATTGCTGATACAGATATCGGTCATCGCGTAGAACAAAGTTTCTATCATTTTCTTAAGGCCAACGTGAAAAAAATGACCTAAACTTTTGTGTACGTGTGATTTTGCATCCTTCTTTAACCTATGAATTTTGTGATAGATAAAACATATATCTGAGCTGTTTACTCTTATACTCTTTACATATCAGTACTGATGTATAAACCGGACACAGTTGACTAGTCAGTACTGAGTCATATATTCGTCACTGTTAACGTACTTTTTAGCTTAAATAAAACACGATTCATTTTATTAAATTCTTATACATATTTTTGTTTTTTATTTAAAATAAAATTCAATATTTGTTCGTTTTACACAATAAATTAAATAAATAAATAATTATTTTTTGTCCTATCAGGTAATTTAAATTTTATAAAGCTTTTTTGCAATAGTCCCAACTTCAATGGTTTTTGGTTTTTGCTTAAGTAAACCTTTGGTTAACATTGATGCTATAGATAAGTACATATACTATGGAATGATCCTATACACTACCAGAATATCTTGTAGGTTCATTAGAATCATTCCTAAGTATATGTTTACATCTATAGCATCAATGTTAACCAAAGGTTGGCTTAAGCAAAAACCAAGTGAAATATTTAAAGAATGGGAATATTGCAAAAAGGCTTAATAAAACAGGGACCGTAACAGTTATTCCTCCTTTCATAAAGGTGTTATGATACTTGCTATTTTTAGTATTGGATTTTTTTAGGATTGACTGAATGAAACAACAAATGCGAGAAAGAACAAGAAATACAATTTGATAAACAACCCCTTTTTTCTGATTGACACTTCTCATGTTTATTTTTTTCTTTCACTAAAACAAAAAAAATTATAAAAGCTTGATCAGTTGAAACTATTTTGTTTTTGATAAGTGAAATGAAGCAGGTGCCCTTCATATGGGATTTCAAATCATAAATATTCAATTGAAGAACATACCCAGATGTAATTCTTAATATTTTACATTATTTGCATTAAATTTTTTTGTATATAAAAAAAATTGTTTGTGATTCCAAAATAAAATGTAAACAAAACAAACAATATTGCCCACGTTTTTTTCCCAGAAAAACTCGTCAAAAAAGGTAAAAATCGCAAAAAAAAAAAAGTTAAAACCCGCTACTTTCGATCAAAAACTATAAAATTGGCAACATTGCTAACAATTAATCTGGAAATGTCAATTTTAAGTTAAAAATTTTTATATTTTTTTTGACAGTCTTGGATTATTTATCGATAACACATGTATATTTGTTTGACATTTCAAGATTTTTAATGATATAATCGTACTCTTTACACTAAGTCAGTTTTACTATGCAAATATATTTGCACTGTTCTCCAATATAGAAAAAATACAAAAAATAGCAAGTATCATAACAGCTTAAACGTCAGATGATAACAGTTTTTTTATTAAATATTAGACGTTGCTCGTAACCAATAGTTTTATTAAAAAGTTATTGGTTTTTGCAAAACGTTTGGCTAGATCAAACACCATTTACCTGTTTTTAAATATCATTGTACAATTCTGCTACATATTGTATCCATTCGAAACGTTTGCCGTGTTTAGTTTTTACTAAAAACTTTTTAGACAATTTGTTAAACCATAAAGAGTGTCTGATTCCCCATAATTGTAAAGAGCACACACTAAAGTGGTCACTGTGCGATCAAGAAGTGCAAGATTTGTGTTTTTCGCTACAATTTGCAAAATACTGTAAAATACAAAAAAAAGATGACTTAATTTTATTTAAAAACAAATTTTCATGATAACATACCTCTGAATATCGTATAACCAGCTCTGGCTCCTTACAATGCAACCAAATCAAGTTGACTGCTGTACGTATGCGTTTACACCATTCACTGTAGGTGGAAGAATTAACACGGAAAAATGTTTTCGCATCTTATCATAATATGACGATTATCCAACTGAACATCGGGATGAGCCTCTTCATTGAGAATACTTTCAGCACCGCCAGCAGGAGCCAAACCAATTAATTCCCAGTAATCTACATGCAATTCGTGTCAACCTGGTGCATAAAAAAAATAAATGAGTTTCTACAATATTGTTCACGAAACGAAACTTACCGATTTGCCTTCTGGCACAGGTTTTAGTGTACCAAACATTGTAAAAATCCGTAATGGATTAAAACACATGTACTTATTTTGCTAAAGATTTTAAGTTTTTATTACTTCTACTGCTACCAAAATGTTATTTTATGACTGCTTCAATGTTATTAACATACTACTTCAATGTTATTCTAAAACTGCTTCAATGTTATTAAACAACTACTTCAATGTTATTTTTCTGCTACTTCAAATACTAGGTTGTCTTCTCCTTCTATAACTACTAAGGTAGGTAGTAGTAACAATTTAAAAAATAAAACTACTTTAGCAGTAAAAGGTAGTGAGAGCAGTACAAATTTTTTTACTATGCTGCTCCAATTAATTTCTTTTTGTGCTACTACTACAACTACCACTACTAAAATGTGATGGTAGCGGTAGTAATAGTTAATGAACGACTACAAGTTTTTAACATTTTTTAACTAGACTATTTTGTGTTTTTTCGTTACTACAGCTAGTTGGAGTCTAATTTTTTAAACACTGCTTAGAGCTACCCAAATGCCATCGAATCGCAAAAAAAATTGATAGGAAAATGTTTGTTTTTTATATTATTTGTACATTAAAAGCGTACGAACGTACGTTAGTTACCCCTGGAAATATATAAAATATTTAATTAAAAAATTACAACAATCAGGTATAGTAAGGAACATAAAATTTATATTTTTAAAGAAGACGAAAGTCCGATTGGTGTAGGAACTTAGTTTTGTAACATATTTTTATTAGTTTTCGATATAGCATTTACATAAAGGCGATTTCTTTGCCTTGTTTTTATCATATTTTGGTAGGAAAAAGCTTTTGCAATTTTTAAATTGTACTAAATTTGCATTGTAGTACTTTATTACTTTTGCACTGCTAATAGTAGTAAAAAAAAGTACAATTGTACTACTAACTTTATCATCCCTGCTCAGAAATAAACTACGAACGAAAAACAAAAGGAATTTGCAAGTACAGCAAAGTGCGTACTCCCCCGCTATTCTCTTTTCCCCTCCCTTCCATAAACTCAAGACTTTGCAAAGTAAACTTTGCCTGTCTAAAAGGGGGCAAAGCAAGAAAAAAGTACTAAAACTGACGTGGGGGTACAATGGTATTTTTGAAGGGAAAAAGTACAGAAAATAGTACCATAGTACTGTGTGAACCCGGACTTACCTGTTGCAAGCAACGTTGCCAGAAGATGTGGAAGGAAAATCGTCATTTGGCGAAAAAAAGTAAAAATTATAAATTTTTTATGAAAACTATTTAAATTGAAATACATACATAAATAATTGCGGTATTTATATAAAATTAGATGGTAGGTTTAATTTATGTTTTTAATTATATTTTCCATAAATTTTTTTCTTAATATACATTTTAAGTCTATTTAATTTCTAGTAAATAAAAACGTAAACAAAACCATTTAAATAAAGAAGTTTCATTGAAAGTAATTAAATTCTAAAATTAGAGATATATAAATTTTGGGCAAGAAGATTTAGTTTGGAAGCTATGAAGCTCATACATTTAATGAAATGTTAAAGGTTCTTATTTTAATATCATATTTTTTGATACCGTAAGGCATTTAAAAAGTTATATGAATTTTCCTAAATATATCCCATATGGAATAGTTATTTAAATAATGTTGGAATACTTTTTAAAAGATATTCTTAAGCACTTTGTTGGAGTTGGGAGTTGAGGACTTTCTGGTGAAGTGGATAATCTGCATGCTTGGCAGTAGGATTATAAACTCGAGCCTGGGGGATCATGTGATAAGGAGGAGGGTTACCAGGGGGACACCACAAGGGGGGGTATTATCGCCTCTACTGTGGTTGCTTGCTGTTAACGGGATTCTTAGGTCATTTGATTCCATGGGCAGGAAAGTTGTTGCCTATGCGGACGACATAGTTTTACTGGTCAGGGGAAAATTTCTGTCCACGATCGGGGAAATTATGCAGGTGATGCTAGGCGAACTCTCGGCATGGGCAAATGATAGGGGACTGGGTGTTAACCCTGCGAAGACTGAGCTGGTGCTATTCACCAGAAGGTATAGGATAGAGGGATTTAGGGGGCCAGTGCTAGATGGCGTCGAGTTGCCTCTATCGGACGGAGCAAAGTACTTGGGTAACTTTCTGGACTGTAAACTGTCTTGGAAGAGAAATACTCAGGAGAGGATGAGAAGGGGACTCAATGCATACTACACATGCAGGAACTCCATTGGTAAGAACTGGGGTCTTAGGCCTGATATGGTAAACTGGATTTACACATCGGTTGTTAGGCCTATACTTACCTATGGATGCACTGTTTGGTGGGGTGCGTTGGTAGTGGATAGCTATAGGAAGATGCTCAGCAAGGTTCAAAGAAGTGCATCTCTTGGCATCACAGGCGCAAGGAGAAGCACTCCGCAGGCAGCGCTGGACATCCTACTATATCTATCCCCTATCGAGCATTATGTGAGGAGTGTGGCAGCTAGGAACTTACTTAGACTTTACGAGTCTTCTTTAGTAAGACCTAGGCGGGATGATCACACGAGAATTTTGTACAAGATGGGTCTGCTAGATCAGGGTATTATTCTCGAGGGAATTTCGGATCATAGGACTATGACCCTGGACTTCGGTGCAACACCACCAGTGGAGTTCCCAGATAGGGAAATTTGGAGTGGATCCAATGGGCTGTTTGAGGGGTGGGCAGTGTTTACGGATGGATCCAAGATGGAAACCGGCACTGGTGCCGGTGTTTATATCGCGGACACCGAGGTAAAAAGGTCATTCAGACTCCCTGATGAGTGCAGTGTCTTCCAGGCTGAGATCCTAGCGATCTGGAGGGCGACGGAGGTGATACTGGATCACATCGTGGGTGGATCTGAGGTGACAATTTACGTCGATAGTCAGGCGGCGCTTCGGGCATTGAAGAACCATACGGTGCGATCATGCCTGGTTGCGCGGTGTAGGAGCGCTCTTGGGGAACTCATTGGTGCATTCAACGTGAGGCTGTGTTGGGTACCAGGACACTGCATGGTTGAGGGGAATGAGGTGGCGGACGAACTCGCGAGAGAGGGTTCGGGTCTCGACTTAGTGGTGGGGGGGGGGGGGGTAAACCCCCCCCCCCCCCTATGCTACTACTATGGGGTGATACGGGAGAAATTCCGTGATGACGTTGACCGATCCTGGAGGGGCAGAATGGATTGCAGGGTGTCTAGAGCACTATGGCCCAAATTGGACGCGGGGGCAACCAGGGTTCTACTGGGATTGGATAGGGGTAGTCTCAGAACACTTATAGGGTTCTTGACGGGTCATTGTCCTGTCAGGGCTTTTGCGAGCAGATGGGACAACGCCATACCGGACTTCTGCAGGCTATGCGAGGATTCAGAGGAGCTAGAGACGATCGAGCATGTACTGTGCCATTGTCCTAGGATGCAGGGTCTCAGACTGAAGTGGCTAGGAGATAGGTTTCACGACGAACTGGGGTGCATAGCTGGATGTAATCCGGCCAATATACTGGGGTTTGTCAGGGAAATAACGCGGCTGTTTCTGTTGAGGGGACTGTAAGGGGGGTATTGGTCCTACTTTCTAATTTTCTGTCTTTATCTTACTTCCTTTTCTCTATTTCTTCACTTCGTCTTATCTCTCTCTCTTACTTCATATTTTCATTGAAGGAAATCACAATGGATCGTTTTCGGTCTCCGAGTGGAGGTGTGCCTGTGGGCGCACAACCCTTCTTAACCTAACCTAACCTATGTATGTACATATATATACTTTGTTTAAAAATTACCATTAACAGGAAATGTGGAATTTTCAAACTAAAAGCTTCTTAAGACCACCGGATTTTTACATTTTGGTACTAAATCCATGAACGATTTTATTCTTTAAGGTCAAATTTGACGTGACATAACCATACCAAAACTGTATAACCATAGCCACTGTATTACCAAAACGACATAAACATACCATACAAACCAATTCAATTTTTGTTTCTAAATACGCCGTTAGGGCTGTGGCATTATGGTTATTTCATGTCTAATTTGAGCTTTATATATGGAACTTCATATGTATACATACGTATTTTCTTTCCTTAAATAATTTTTTTTCATCAATATTCTCATAATTAACAACCGCTTACCTAAGATTCTTTTTTAGTATTTTGTTTTCCCAGAAATAATGATGCATTTTTGTATATGCTAGATACGGTACAAAATGGTGCAAAACCAATATACAACAAGCTGATACAAAACAGCATTGTTTAAAAAAAAAAATATGTATGTTGTACAAACTTAAAGTTAAAAATCTTTATTTCGAAAAATAAAAAATCTTCAAATCTTCCCTACAAGAAATGAATGAGCTAGTAGTCGCATTTTTCATTTTGGTGTTAAGAAAATGATAGAAAGAAATTACCGAATGTGACCGAAACTTTATTTCGTTAATTTCCTTTTATCTTTTCTTAGGGTGTGTGTGAAACGATAGCAAAGTACTAATGGAAGTAAAATTTTGAACCTATTGAGGTGAATAAAATTTCACTAGCCCTAGGGGCTAGTATAAATTTTGACATTAGTGTAGAAATTTTTGACAACCACAAAATTATTTTTGTTCATCAAATTTGTTTAAACAAAATAAAAAATTATATGGAAGCAGGACCAGCGGCAAAAAAAATTAAAAAGAATTATACAAGATGTAAATATGTATAAGCTTTTTTGCCCACATTTTTTGTAAAAATTGTTAATATATCAGAACGAATTCATCAAATAGTTGGGACGATCTCATTTCCAACAGAATTGACATGATTATTGGTAAACGTTTGTTTAATTTATTCATTTTCACAAAACTATTAGTAATTGTTTTTTTCTTTATGTCAAAATTTTACGTTGTCAAAAATGTTACAATTTCACACAGCACAAATATGAAAATTTTCTACCACAAACAAATTTCATTTCACCATAGAACTTTGCTACCGTTTCACACACACCAAGGTATATTTACACAAGGTAAACTCGTTGCTACAACAAGTACAACAAGACATAAACAACACGCCAAATTGTTTTTGTATTTGGAACCATGGTGTCAAAAAAAAAACGCAACAATGTGCCTTTAAAATAAAAACACAAATTGAAAAAAAAAAAACAACACGTGCAGTTCAGAATAATAAGCTGAAACAATTTTTAATATATTGTGCATTCTCAAGCATAAAAATAAAGTATTATTGCAAAAAATAATGCATTTAAATGTATTTTGTTTGCTTAAGGCCAGTTTACACGGTAATATAATGTATTACGACATGTCGAAAGATTATGTAGAATGAGAAAAATCTTATCATGTAAAAGCAAAATGTATTGAGTAAGAGAGAATACGGATACAAAATCTGACAAGCGGTCGGTAAATGGTTTTTTTCTAAACCATTTTAGAAACTTATGTATTCTCATCACACCAGAGGTGTATTTTAACGGAGTACATTAAAGGTGATAGCATTTTTTTACAATTACAAAAACAACTAAAATCAACTCAGGAAATTTTCATGTTGTTTTTGTAAATTTTTAAAACTGCAACCATCTGCTTTTTTGTTATTATTTTTTATTTTACTGATACCATCCGTGTAAACATGAATTATACTTACAAAAGATTTTTATTTTTTTCTTTTAAACACGGAGAGAATTTCATAATATTTTGATTCTACAAAGTCGTAATACATTGTATTACCGTGTAAACTGGCCTTTAGTAATCACAAGAATTAAAATTTCACAAAAATAAAATGTTTTTCACAATTTTACACTTTTTTAATTCAAAATGGCGCGCACTAACCATAAGTATGTAAACAAACACAAGGAACCAACGGAACCAACATAAATAACTTTTGACACTAGGGTTCCAAATGGGGTAAACAGCTGACAAACATATGGGCCAACGAGTTTACCTTGTGTAAATATACCTTGACACACACCATTAACACCAAAATGAAAAGTGTGACTACTCGCTCATTCATTTCTTGTAGGGTTATTTATATTGGTTAAAAAATCTTCAAAAATAAGATTAAATCAATGGTGGAATAAACTTATTCCACCATGATTAAATCTTCATTCTGGCAACGCTGGTTGCAAGAGCAAAATAACCTCATCTGGCGGAGTGCTGCCACCTGTGTTTTTTCTGCGTGTCACCACTGGTAACATGAATTCGCCTTGAATTGTACTAAACATTTCATTAGAATTCTTCAGTACTTTTGCAATGCTAACATTACTAAAGTACAATTGTACTTACCTTATCATCCCTAATTATTATTGTTACTCAACATGTTAAAATTATTTTCTGGGGCAGAGGCTGGTAAAACTAGATTTATTATAAATCAAGCCCGATGTTTTTCGAGACTGGAAATAAAGGATGAAAATGGTATATCTGACGAATGTGGCATCTCTTGCAACAAATCTGGTCTTCTTAATCATCATCGAAATGTGCTTCACAATAAGACTCCATACAAGGCTCCAAGCTCCTGGATTCATTTAACAGAAAAGTATCAACGCAAAATGTTTGGCCGCTATGGTTCCGAAAGCGGTGTTAGCCCTCGCATATGCTTTAGCCCAAAATCAAACAATATTTCCAAAACTTATTACGATAATTTATCTGAACCCGAAACGATACAATCAATGATTAGCAAACGCAAAATTATTGAAAAATCTAAAAATGACGAGATAATGAAACGAGAAGAAGATATAAGCAAAAGGCTAGAAAAGTTAACACAATGGAAGCAAGAACTTAATTCTAGAATTATGAAAAAAGAAGCAGATGCAATTGCGGCTAAAGAAAAAAAGGAACGCTTAATAGAAGAAGTACGAAGACATTTCGGATACAAAGTGGATCCCAGAGATGAACGTTTCAAAGAGGTGCTTGAACAGAAGGAAAGAGAGGACAAAAAGAAACAAAAGGAAGCTAAACGTAAAGCCAATGAACAAAAATTGATGTCGAAACTTGTTGGAAATTCTAAGCCTTCACTTGCAAAATAAATGTTATGTATGTACATTAGGGTGGTTTTACTGAATAGGACTGATTGTTTTCCCTCAAAGTTAGGAAGTGCTCACGTCTAGAAACGTGCCATTGTAAAAATCAAATTGCCAAAATTTGAGCTCAATCGGACATTGTCTTTCCGTGCCGAAAGAGCCCTGGGGGGTTATGTAATTCGATTTGAAACGAAAATACTTTCGAAAGGAATTTCCGTATCGAAAATGAAATGATATTTTCTAATCCGTTCGAAAGCACCACAGATTTTTATTAAAAAAATGGAAAAAACAAAATGCTGCCAAATTTATGCACAATAAATTTGACAGTACCTGTCAATATTGACAGAACTTTTTTTGAAAAACAAGCGTTAAAAAAAAACGTTAAGTTTTCCGCAAAGCGTAGTATAAATGAAAACTTCCAAACAAAATAACATAACAAATAATTAATCCAAATTTTTAATATTTTTAATTAGGCTTAAGTTCATGAAATTTAATTTTTCATTAAATTATTTTTATGAAGAAAGGAATTTTACAACATGAAAATTAATTAAAATTGTTATTGATAATCTTTCATTCTTGACGTGGCTGGGGCTCGAACACCGGCCGGCAGGTTACCATGACATGTTTCGATTGCAACCACTCAATCTCCTCAGATGGATTTGCCGTCTTACACTCGCAGCCATCGACGACTGCTGACGTCAATAGTCAAACATCAATCCTTAAACCAAATTGTAATCTAACATTAAGCCTAATTAAAAATATTAAAAATTTGGATTAAAACCATAAATAGTTCAACAAAATAACCACAATACTAATTATTGTTAAAGCTAAGGCACGAGCTCCATGTGTACATTTGTCCTCCAAGTTGTGCTGAAAAAGGTCAACAGAAAAGAAAAAGACAAAATGAAAAAACAAAAAATGTACTTGGATTTCAAGAAAAATTCTTGACAAAAGTACGAAAAAACAGAAGTAAGGAAGAAAACATGTAAAATCAATTAAAATGGATAGTCATTCAGGAAAGCAAATTTCGATCTACCAAATGTTAGAATACAATTTGGTTTAAGGATTGATGTTTGACTTTTGACGTCAGCAGTCGTCGATGGCTGCGAGTGTAAGACGGCAAATCCATCTGAGGAGATTGAGTGGTTGCAATCGAAACATGTCATGGTAACCTGCCGGCCGGGGTTCGAGCCCCAGCCACGTCAAGAATGAAAGATTATCAATAACAATTTTAATTAATTTTCATGTTGTAAAATTCCTTTCTTCATAAAAAAAATTTAATGAAAAATTAAATTTCATGAACTTAAGCCTAATTAAAAATATTAAAAATTTGGATTAAAAACCATAAATAGTTCAACAAAATAACCACAATACTAATTAACAAATAGTTATTAATAAAAAAATAACGGTTTCAGAACATGGATTCTGTTGCATTGTGGTTGGAAGATAGCGATGAAGTAAGTGATGCAATTGCAGAAAGAGTTCAACAGAAAATTATAAGAGATACATCCGAGATTATGAGCCTTGCTAATAGTACGTAAGAAAGGTTTTTTTAATTATGAAATTTAATCATAAAAATACTACTTTTAGTTTCGTAAAAAACTTCCGGCTTAATAAAAATTAATTTATGTATATCTACAATTGAATAAAAGGCGATTAAAAGCCACCTGAAAGATAGACAGTCATTACACCTTTGAAAATATTAGCTACCACATTAAAATGTTTGGCACTAGTTGGATACCAACATCAGATTGGCCAAGATCTCCTTGTGGGACTTTCACACCCATCAATTTCCATATGCTTATCTGAGGTATGCGAAATAATCGAACCAAATCTTTGCCCGAAGCATATTATCTTTGAAATGACTGAAGAAAAAAAGGAGGCGAAAAGATATTTTTTTTAATTAATGTGCAATACTTGGAGTAATTCAAGCAGTAGACGGCACTCACATTCAAGTAATAAGGCCAAGTAACGATGAGCATTTATACTTCAACCGAAAACAGATATTTAACTTTAACGTGTTGTTTAAAGTCTTCCCATACCTAGTAACAAAGCACATTTGTAAAAATAGTTAAAACAAAATCGATTAAATGAAAATCACTTTTTTCCAATTCACTATACGGTGAACCGCATCTTAATCCTTTGACAGTCTTTGCCACAAATCCTTCGACTTGCTTTTAGCATTTGCAACATTTAGGTGGCCCTTTGCTAAATCTGCATGTGCAACCATAAAATCAACCATCACCTCATACTGTCTTGGTTTTGTAAACATTGCTATGTTTGAGCTTTCCCTAAAGCATTTTAAAAAATTGCTATGTATAAAAATATTCAGACTTAAAGCAAAACGAGTTGTGACAACAAACACATGGTATAAATTGTGATAAATGTGTCACTCACAATTCTAAATATAGAAGATATCTTATGTTTTTAATTAGATTTTCGAAAAACGTACTACATAATACAATTTGTACGAATTCGTAAATCTTTTCTTTCGAATCGTATTACATAATAACCCCCTGCTCTGAAAAAGGTATTCTTCTTCTTAGCCTCTCAATTTAGCATCTGTAAGTCAACCGCTGATGATAGCATTGATAAACTTAAGTGTAGAATTTTAGCGCTTTTACATTTATGATACAAATATAAAAGAAAATCTAGAGAAAAACTTGCTTAAGTTGGAAAATAAATGTATAGAAAACATCTTGAAATTTCAAGAAGCACATTGTGCATTAGAAACATTAGAATCACTGGTAATAGATATAAGGCAAAAAGGAACATTTCTTATAAAATTTGAAAATTGCAGAGTTAATATATCCAACATTACATACAATAATGTCAACATAAAAATTCATGAAACATTTATTTTGCCCAATCTAAGCACAGAAATTAAAAAAAAAGTAATGTAACTTAACTTAATCTTAAATTAGAAAATCTCTATATAAAACAGATAAGCCATGAAAATAATATTGAACTATTAATGAAAAAAATTAAAAAATTAATGTTATTAGCATAAGTACAGACGCTGTTATTTTATTTATTATCATCTCACTTTATTGTTATTTCTCTTGTAAAGTATAAGCAAAAATTCTACTCGCTACGAAGTTAAACCGAAAATATTACACATAAGAAAATCGATCCATATCTTAAAATTTCAGTCCCGTAGCGATTGGGGACAATCGATCGAAGAGGGGAAGAGTTAACTCCAACAAAGTTAACGAACTCTACTTTATTAAATTATTAATATTCATATTTTTTATTAGTATTATTATTTAAATAAGCTTGAGGTCTCTTTTTTTTATAAAACAAATTAAATTTATTTAATCCAATATTTCGGCACTCCGTTGTGTGCCTTCTTCAGGGTTTTTTTCTTTAATGTTTGACAAAAAATTAAAAATTTTAACAAATTTAACAAATTTAACAAAAATTTTGATAACAATTTTCATTTAAATACAAAAAAGGTTTCCCAATTCAAATACAAAAAAGGTTTTCCAATTCAAATCTAATCTATTACAGTTTAAATAAATTTTTAACTTCCTTAAATTATAAACCGTTCTGTCCATTGCAACTGTCGTATTACCTTTTTGAATGCAGATAAAGGTAATACGACAGTTGCAATGGACAGAACGGATTATAAAGAACGGAGTCCCAAAAAATCATAAAATTGATTTTCCATTAAGACCAATATGTTCATGTATAAATCCTCCATCATATGAACTTTGTAAATATGTTACAACAATTCTGAAAAATATAACTGAAAATTCAAAATATAACGTAAGGGACTCTCTTCAATTTAAAGATAAAATTAGGCAAATCAAGTTAAATGATGATGAGAAATTAATATCTCTAGACGTAGTTTCATTATTTCCAAGTATACCTATAGATCAGTCATAACCACTCCATAGACTCGCGAGCAGTCAATAATTGTATTTTTCACACTGACACGGTCAGCAATTCACATGTATACAACAGCTTAGTTCGGGCCACTCCATAGTCTCGCGAGGCAGTCAATAATCGTATTTTTTACACAGACACGGTCGGCAATTCATATGTATACAACAACTTTGTTTGTTGCTTGGTTATCACTGCTATAGATCTTGCTATAGATATAATAGAGGAGCAATGGGATAAAATAGAAGAACACACTAATATAGAAAAGGACTTATTTTTACGTATTCTGAAATTTTGTATAATTGACAATAGATATTTTCAATTGGACAGTAATGTATGTGTTCAACTAAGGGGACTTCCTATGGGATCACCAGCATCTCCAATTGTAGCAGATATTGTTATGGAGAGATTAATAGATAGATGTTTAGAACAGTTGACTATTAAACCTAAAATTATGACAAAATATGTGGATGATTTATTTTGCGTAATTAAGGAATCAGAGATAGTTAAAATTTTAGATACATTTAATTCCTTTCATGCTAATATAAAATTTACAATGGAAAAAGAGTTTGAATCTAAATTGTCTTATTTAGACACTTTGATAATACGAAAGGGGGAAAGTGTATTAATTGATTGGTATCAAAAACCAACATCATCTGGTAGGATAATTAATTATTTTTCAAAGCATCCTAAAAGGATTATAATTAACACAGCTAAAAATTTTATAGATAGGGTATTGAAAATAAGTGATTCTTGTTTCCATAAGAATAATAAGGAGAAAATTTCTAAAGCATTAAGAGAAAATAGTTTTCCAAAGGAAATTATATCTAATTTATTAATACAATTTAATAACCATAGAATAAATAACTCCAACGGTAGTACGGAACCAAAAATTTATAAATCGCTAACTTATTTACCAAAATTTTCGGAGAGGTTAGAAAAATCTAATATTTATTATACGGAAAAGTATAAAATTGCGCATAAATCTTATAATAACATAGGTAGATTATTCACTAAAATGAAAGACAAAATGAATAAGTTTGAAATGTCGAATGTAGTATATAAAATACCTTGTGGGGGAAATGTTAATGGACAATGCGGTAAAGTGTATGTTGGTACAACAAAAAATAAACTGAAAATTAGGTTAGCAGGACATAAGTCAGATCAAAAATATAGAAATATTTCATCACAAAAAACAGCTTTATCAACTCATTGTGCTAATCTAAACCATTATCCAGATTTTGAAAATACAACAGTTTTAAATACGGAAAATAATTATAAACGTAGATTTATGTTAGAAATGTTGCAAATTATAAATGTACCGACAATATCGAGAATTAATTTTAAGTCAGATACTGAAAGTTTAGCACAAAATTATAGACATTTAATTTATAAAAATAGAAACGGAAGTTAAAAATTTATTTAAACTGTAATAGATTAGGTTTGAATTGGAAAACCTTTTTTGTATTTGAATTGGGAAACCTTTTTTGTATTTAAATGAAAATTGTTATCAGAATTTTTGTTAAATTTGTTTAATTTGTTAAATTTGTAAAAATTTTTAATTTTTTGTCAAACATTAAAGAAAATAACCCTGAAGAAGGCACACAACGGAGTGCCGAAATATTGGATTAAATAAATTTAATTTGTTTTATAAAAAAAGAGACCTCAAGCTTATTTAAATAATAGTTGCGTTCGAGAACACAAAAGTTTTTACTATTTTTTACTAAACTTTACTGCATTTTACGAAATTGCGTTCGAGTACACAAAATGCAGTAAATGAGAACATAAATTGAGAGCGAAAAGTGACAGTTTTTGTCTGAGTATTTACAAATTTTTACTGCAGAAATTTTTGCAGTAAAATTTGGTAAATCAAAAAAACATATGTTTCAAAAGGTAAACAAACAAAAGTAAAAAATAAAAAGCATACAAATTGTGAAAAAAAATGTTAAATAAAAGAAAAGTTGAAATAAAAATTAAACCAAAACAACAAGTGAATAAATATTAATTAATTAAACTTGTTTGTGAAGCATTTATTTGGCTAAATACAAACTTTTGAATTTTTTTTTGTTATGCTAATTTTTTAGAGTTGTAAACGTGTAAAGTATTTGGGTACCTAAGTAATCAATAGCAAAGAAATTATTCATGCTCTTTTAAATAATTTAACCCGCTACAAATTAGTAAAATCAAATAAAATAAAAAACAAACAAATATGAAAGATTGCATAAAATAGTTTGTTTGTATTTTTCAAAAATGTTCGTGTTATAAAAAGTATTTAATCGAGTACCGATAAGAAAACGAGTTAAGTAGTCAAAAGTTTCAATATTTTTCAACACTTCAATTATTTTCCATCAGCTGTTGCCTTTATTTTACGAATTTTTACAAATTTTGCGTTCGCGTACTTTTTGGACAACAGCATTTTGTGAGAGAAATTTTTTCAGTTTACTCATTTACTGCATTTTACTGTAAAAGTACTCAAACGAACCTAATAATACTAATAAAATTTTGTAAAGGTCGAATAATAGTCAATTTATATTCATATTTTTTTCTTTATGCAAGTATGGTATGTTGCAATGCTCAAAAGCTTAATCAGCGTCTATAGTTAATAAGGTCAGTTTAAACAAATAACCATTTCCCAATAAATTGGTAAATTGTAAAAGTGCAATAATAGCGGTATTCACACCGAGCTTGTTAGTTTGTTAGTCGTTAATCGTTACTTTTTTACACGCATTTTGTTTTTGTATATTTAACGCGCTACCGGATTAACATTTAACAAATTAACGACACGGCACCCCCGATAAAATAAGTGTTAGTTGGTAACTCACTACTTACCGTCAGCAAACGTTATTTGTGTCAAAGCATGAGTAATTAAGTGGTTTAAAATTGTTTTTTTAACACTTTCTCGTGGCATGTTTTATATTTTCCAGAATAATAAATTGTGTCAGAACAATAAATCAGTTGTTTTATTACGAAAGTTACCAGACTAACAAAGTTTTAAAAAGGGGGTCGTTCACAGTTGGTAACTTTAACAAATTAACAAGCTACCGAGTAACAAATTAACAAGTTTGGTGTGAATACCACTAATGTAATTATTTCTTAATAACAAAGTTAATACGGTCAGTTCAAATAAATTAGTATTTCCTAATAAACTGATAAAATGTAAAAGTGCAATAATGTAATTATTTCTTAATAACAATATCATACCACAGCCATTTAATTTAGTATAAATTAAGAATGATTGTAATTCATTTTTTTAGTCTTTGATTCCAATAAAGTACCGTCCAAAAATAAAAATAATTTTTTTTAGAATTTCCAACGCGGGAATTCTTAAGTTACATGCATACATAGTTAATTTTACAATTCCTTTTTTTAAGATGCAAATGTGACATATTGATAATTAAAGAAAAATGCTGTACGACACTTAGGTCTCCGCGCTAAATAAAGAGAAAATCTGTTTTACTGAGCAGTTTGGATGAACCCAGATTTCTGGAAAACTGTTCCTTATATTTTTTGCACGAAAAGCTTTTTATATTCTTTAGTACGTCTACTTTTATAATCTATGCAGTTTTTACCTAGACATTTCCCTAAACCAGATTTCTGGAAAACTAGAGTTTCTTCCTTGAAGTTACCTCTTACCCCCAAAAAAATGAAATACCAAATCCGGTTTTATACTTTATATTTTTATTAATATTTTTTTTGAAATAGCAGTCTTTTTTTATTATGTATAAGTAAAAATGTTTGTTTTTAATTATAAATACACTGCATTTAATTATTTTAATACTTTGTTATATATATATATACAGTTGTTTTCGGTTAATTGAGCCCCGCTTAATAGAGTTTCCCGTTTTATTGCACTAAAAATTATGGAACGAAATCATTCAGTATAACTGTCTGTGAAAAAATATCCGTTTAGTCGAGTTCCGTTTAATTTCGTCACCCGCTTAATTATTTCACAAAAAAAGCCCGCATTGCGAAACAAGAGCAAATGTTTTGGTTAATTGTTTCCGTCTACTTAATGTTTTTTTGCTCCACAAACGTAAAAAAAAAATTATTTTGCACCAAGAAAGGCATGTTTCTGTTACATATATAAATACAGTGTAACCTCGGTGAACGCAACCAAATGAAATTTTGGGCTGTTGCGATAACAGAGTTCAAGGTATATTTATAGCAGGTAGCCGCGAGATTACAACAATTGTACAATAAAACAAGCAACAGGGCTTTTTATTGTTGTTATGTGATACGAACTGTCAAACAGCAGAGGGGTTGAAAAGAGACAAAAAACTTGTTTACTTTTTTACTATACAACATTTGACAGTTTGTATCACAAAACAAGCAAATAAAAAATAACCAGCTGGCTTTCCGAGACTACCTGCTATAAATATACCTTGACTGAGTTGTTGCGCAAACCAAGTCACAAATTTCTACCAATCAAGTATAAGTATATTTATTACAAGTACATGCAAGTGATCAGCTGTTCAGTTGTTTTATTTTCGATAGTGTCAAAATTTGCTTACATTTTAGTGGGCCATGATTTTTTGTTTGTTTTCTTTATGTTTCGCTGTTTGACAGTATCAAATGTTTTTACACAAACAAAATGAATGTTGTTTTTTTATTGTTGATTTGTTGTAGACTTGCATGTACTTGGTATAAATATACTTTGAGACTACGTTAGTGAAATATTTGGTGTTTGCGATGATTGCTGTTGTTTCTTACATGCAGTCTACAACTGACATGAAATGCTTAACTTTAACACTAATATGATGTTAGTGTTAGGTATAGACTCATCTTGTTAGAAGTTTTCTCATGTTATAACACGGTTGTTAATGCAAATGTTTTAACAACGCTTTTATAACATCATGTTATAACAGCAAATCATGTCAGTTGTAGACGGGGAATTAAGTCGGTTGCTGATTATGGTGAACTTCGCTGTTTTGATGGCTGGAAATTTGTTCTGCTGTTGTTGATTGTTCCGGGGCATTCTCATGTCTGGCTTCCTTGGGGTCCTGAATTGGAATGTCTTGGCAGATTTGCGGCATGATGGGACTTATTTCCGGAACGACCTTCTGCTCTTCAAAATTTTGCAGCTGACTTTACCTCGTTGTTTTGTTGCTGGGTAATTTTATACCGTAGAGTCTGCCCGTGAAGGTCATTGTTACTTACTTACTATTGTAAAACCCAAGCGTACGCACAGTGGTATTTCTTCATACATCTAACTGCAAAAAATAGAAGGAGTGATCCTACAACGATGAAATTTTGCACGCATGTTTAAATTTAAGTAGAAAAGCAAAATACAAAAAAGTTTTAAAATCCGTCGACTCCTAGTGGTACCTCCCTTGGACCCCCATTTTTTTTGCTTTTTTTCTTCTCAGCGTATGGGCCGCAATTCGCAACGGAATTTGATAAAATTTAGCAGATGTCCATAAGTTGATCTAGAAAAGAGCACTACAAATTTTGGTTGAAATCCGTCGACTCCTAGGGTAGCTTCCATGGACCCCCATTATTTCACGAAATTTTCTTTTCAATGTATAGGGCGCAATTGTCAATAGAATTTGATTAAATTTGGCACACGCGTATTAATTGATAAAAGAAAAAACTGACAATTTTGGTTGAAATGCGTCGTCTTTTATGTAACCTGAATGAAAAACTTTCGTATAAATATAATTCTCATTGAAAATACTAGTAATATTTAATTAAAGAAATGCATTTTATTCATCAACTATCATATCTTTAACTACATCATCCAATTCTAAAATATTCTTATGAGGTTGACGTCTTAAGCTACTAATATATGGATCGGACGACTCAAGCAAACGATGAAAAAAAATTTCATAATATTCAAAATGAATTATTTTTAATTAATTTATTTTTTAAAGATGTATTTACTTTTTAACCAAGTCGCGCTTCTCCCCAACGATTTAAAAAATGACCAAAAACCTCTTTTGAACTGCCTTTTTCACTATTTCAATTTCATCAATAGTAAGCACCGAATTTTCCTGTTTTATAAAATTTGTTAACAAATTGACATTGCTACCACAATCAATAAGTTCCGGGCACAATTCACTATATGACACAGAAAATAAAATAATTTTTAGAATTATATTTTAAATTTTACTCGTTACTTTTTTTTACTAAATTTGGATTTTTTTTTAAAAGATTGACAAAAGTTGGTGAATTTTTTGACTATTTAGAAAGAAGAGCCTTTTACCTTTTATTTCGTTATACTGAGAGCACGGAGGTAAACCGAGCTAACTGACTTTTTCTCCAACGAAAACATCCAATGCTGAATTTTTAAGGACAATTTTGATGCACTCATATCTCCCAAACTATGTATGCAATAACTTTTTCTTTTCCTTTAAATTAAAAACAAGGCTTTGGACTTAAATTAAGTCGACACTCAGATTTTTCCGCTCGAAACATCTTTGATATATAAATCTCTGAATTTTAACAAAATTACCATATATTTCCCTTTCGCAACATTAACCTGATTTCAACCGATCTTTTCTAAGAATATATATACATATATCTTAAAAGAAATGCAGTTTTTGGATTGCCAGACTCTTCTCTATAAAATAGCATCATTAGATTTTTTAAAAGTAATAGTCAAAAAATGCCTTTTTTGCAGCAGAAATCCCATAGTGGTACGGTACGAACAAACACTTCCAAATTTAATAATTATTAAAATAAACCCAAATTTATATACAACCCAAATTAATACCCGTATTTTAGTCTTTTTATATTTTGAAAGAAAGCATATATTATGTTGCTAAAAAAATGCGTTCAAAACCTAGGTGATTGCAACAACGGCAATACATTTTTATTTTTATTTGGATTTATGTACATACAAAACATTTTTAATATTACATCAGGGTATTCTAAACGAAACAACTATTGATTCTTTGTGTTCTATTTTAACCTCTTGCATTGCAATATGTAAATGTTCAATGGCATTATTAATCTGGAAGTAAAAATAGCATATTGGTTTTTTTACATTAATTTATCTGTGTTCTTACCTGAATAATATCATCGAAGTGAACTGGTAAGGCTAACATCTTTTCGGGATTTGAAATGTCTTTCAAAATACCTAAAACAAAAAAAATTTAATCGGTACTTTATTTATTAAAAATAAGTAAGATTGCTAAATTCGTCTGTGCCGAATCTTTCATATCATCTACCGACAATTAGAATATTTCAGGCGTTAGCCCTATATATTTCTATAAACTGTTTCCGATAAGTCTACTGTGGTCTTAGCAACCGCAGTTGTACATGTTTTAGAGAGTTGTAGAAATTATCAGCCTGTAAGAACCTTATTAGATTCTGGGTCGCAATTAAATTTAATTACGGACGAATGTTCACGCAGGTTAAGTCTTAAGTTGAAAACAAATCATCAGAATTTGTGTGGTGTCGGAGCAACAAATTTAACTTCAAATTACAAAGTAACTGCTACCGTGAAGTCTCGATTAAACTCCTTTAAATTTCAAGAGGAATTTTCGGTTTTGGAAACCATATGCTCGTACCAGCCAGAATTTAATTTAAATGGAATTAGGAATAAAATTCCCAATAATATTGTGTTAGCAGATCCGAATTTTGCAAAATGTCTGAAAATCGACATGCTAATTGGGACGGACGTTTTCTTTGAAATTCTTTCCGTGGGACAGATACGACTTGGTGAATCATTACCAAAACTACAAAAAACTTTGTTAGGCTGGATAATTGCAGGCAAATCACGTGTCATTGAGAATAATAGCAGTGTGGTTTGCAATATTGTTAATAGGGATAACAAAGAAAATATTAACAAGTTAGAAGTGTTTGTAAATAAGTTTTGGGAACTTGAAGAGTTGCCTAATCGCCATAGTAATTTTAGTGAAGAGCATCTACAATGTGATGATTATTATAAGGAAAATTTGAGAGTGCTTAGTTCTGGCAGATTTGAGGTAAAACTTCCTTTTAAGGAAAATCCTTCCGTTTTAGGGTCATCGTTTGAAATTGCAAGACGTAGATTTCTATCCCTTGAGCGAAGGTTGTCAAAAACACCGGAAATAAAAGTTTTATATGACGATTTTATGAAAGAATATGTTGCTATGGGTCACATGTCTGAGGTCGCAAGTTTTCCCTTAGGCGAACACTATTTTATACCGCACCAATGCGTTCTAAAACCCTTAAGTGAATCGACTAAATTAAGAGTCGTATTTGACGCATCATGTCGCACCAGCACTCAAGTCTCATTAAATGATATTTTAATGGTAGGTCCTACCATTCAACCCGACTTAGTCTGTCATTTGCTTCGATTTCGTTGTTATAAAATTGCGTTGATAGCGGATATAACGAAAATGTATCGCCAAGTTATGGTAAATCAAGAGCATAGAAAATATCAAATGATATTGTGGCGCCCTGTTGAAAATGGACCCATTAAAATGTATAATCTCAATACCATAACATATGGCACCGCATCTGCTCCCTTTCTGGCCATTCGTTGCTTAAGGGAGCTAAGTAACCGGTATAAATGCGAATATCCAGTCGGATCAAAGGTTGTTGAAGGTCATTTCTATGTTGATGACCTGTTGACAGGTGCAGATAGTTTAGAAGAACTTAGCCAAATTATAAGTGAAGTTGTTTTAATATTAAAAAAGGCTGGGTTTGACTTGGCAAAGTGGCACTGCACTGATCAAAACATTAATGACAACAGATTATTAGAAAAGCCCCTGCCAATTAGTGATGTGGATTGCACAAAAACATTGGGCATGACTTGGTTTTCGGCACAAGATTATTTTGGATTTAAATTAGATTTTAGTTTCGAAAACTTGAAGGCGACAAAGCGTAACATTCTTTCATTGACCGCTCGTTTATTTGATCCTTTAGGACTTTTAAGTCCGATAATTTTACAAGCTAAAATTTTACTACAAGAATTATGGAGAGACAAGTTGAAGTGGGACGAATCTGTGCCAATGGCAATTGAAACGTCATGGTAAAAATTTAAATTATCGCTAGAGGAATTAAGAAAAATAAAAGTGCCTCGATTGTAAATACCTTTCTTGATAACAAAGTAGAGATACATGGGTTTGCTGACGCTTCAGAGAGAGCATATGGTTGTTGCCTGTATATTCGTGCCACTGTGAAAAACAAAGTTTTGGTAAGCCTTTTAACAGCCAAGTCGAAGGTAGCGCCATTGAAAAAACGAAGCCTTCCTCGTTTGGAGTTGTGTGCGGCTCACCTATTAACAAAATTATGGAAAGCAGTGGAGACAATTATGATCTCTTATATAGACAAAATATATTTCTGGTCCGACTCGGAGATTGTGCTTTTTTGGCTTAGAAAAGACCCCTTTACGTTAAGTACATTTGTTGGAAACAGAGTAGCAGATATACAGGAAAGTTCATCCTGTGCTACTTGGAAGCATGTTCCAACGGATTGTAATCCTGCGGACATCGTATCTCGGGGTTGTACCGTAGACGAGCTGTTAGATTCAATTTGGTTAAATGGACCACAATTTTTGTACCTGGGAAATGAAATGTGGCCTATAAATAAACATATTGAATGAAGATGTCAAAAGCCTAGAATTACGAAAGATCAAGACAAGTTTGATGGCAACTAAACCGGTAAAAAGTATAATTAATGAGATAATTGAAAATTGTTCGTCATACATAAAAATTCTTAGAATACTGGCTTACGTTTATCGGGTTCTGAAACCTAATATTCACAAATACAGAGATCATAACATTACGGTAAATGAGCTCAATTTTGCATTCTTAAAAATTGTGAAAACAATACAGCAACAAGAGTTTAAAGATGAGATTAAATGTTTACAAGATGGAGCTGTTATTAAGTCAAGCCTGCAAAAATTGAACCCATTCTTACAGGAACAAAAAGTCGAAAACCATACTGTAGAACTATTGCGAGTTGGTGGTAGGTTGCTGAATGCACCAATATAATATGATATGAAATTCCCCCTCTTAATGCCGAAATCTTCACGATTTATAGTATTATATGCCAATTATTTGCATTTGAAAAACTTTCATGCAGGACCAAAGGTTCTTTTAAGTTTGTTGAGACAAAGGGTATGGGTAATAAATGGTCGCGATGTCGTTCGAAAAATCGTAAGGAAATGTGTTCATTGTTTTAAATATCGACCGAAGTTATTAAATCAAATAATGGGAAACTTGCCGAAAGATAGATTTGTTTGCTCCAGACCGTTTTTAGTGTCAGGTGTAGATTTCTGTGGACCAATTTATACATCTTTAGGAATTAGAGGCAGACCCCCTTATAAATCCTATATAGCGGTCTTTGTTTGTTTTTCGTCTAAAGCCGTGCATATCGAGCCAGTCTCTGATCTTACAACTAATGCTTTTATTTCTGTTTTTAAAAGGTTCATCGGGAGAAGAGGTCTACCCGCTCGCCTGTATTGCGACAATGCGACAAATTTCGTGGGAGCAAGACCAAAGCTAAAAGAGTTAAAAGACCTGATGTTCAGCGAATCAAACAAGAGAGAGATACACAACTTTGCGTCGGAAAACGGAGTCGAGTTCGTTTTCATACCACCGCGAGCACCCCACTTCGGAGGTATATGGGAGGCGGCGGTCAAGTCAACCAAGAATTTGTTGTATCGAACAATCGCAAGCGCCAATCTAACGTTCGAACAGCTAAATACCGTCCTTGTAGAGATAGAGGCCATATTAAATTCGAGGCCAATAGCGTCAATGACCAGCAATCCCAACGATGGAGAAGCTCTAACGCCAGGTCATCTCCTCATAGGAACTTCTCTAAAGGCGTTGCCAGAAGTGAGCGAAGAGAGTCGTTTAACAGTCGTAAAGCAGTGGCAACAGATCACAAAGCTAAACGCGCAATTTTGGAAAGCTTTTCAGCGAGATTACGTGGTAGAGTTACAAAACCGTATAAAATGGACACATCCGCACAAGAACATAGAAGTTGGCGATATGGTTCTTGTACACGAAGACAATGTGCCGTCTCAAAAATGGTTGTATGGAAGAGTTGTTGCTGTTGTTGTTGGGTCCGATGGAAAAGTTCGTGTTGTAGATTTGAAAACCCGCAATGGTATAATTCGGCGTGCTATTCATAAGCTGGCACTTTTACCATTACAAAATTGAACACTTATGTATGTCGGTTCAACGGGCCGGAATGTTGGAGAAGAATTATTAATTTATAGAAATTTTAAAATCTTTAAAATTTGTTAATTGATTTAAATTTGTTAAATCGTCATATTTAAAACAAATAATGAATTGGAATTAATTAATAGTTGACATTACTGAATTACTGGTATTACTTTTAAGGTTTGAAAACAATTGTTCTTTTTAATGCTCTTGTTTTGGAGATTTTTTTTTTGATACTTATTTTATAACATACATAGCTCTAAGAAAATGAATTTTTTGGCAAATAAAATAGTATTGTACTTGAAGCCGTAATTGACGGTCATAAACCAACTCGTTTTTTTTTCTTAAGTTTCAACGTCGTAGAAACTCCTACGAAACAGTATTTTTTTTGTCTGGCCATGTGAAGCTAAATTGGACCAAGTTTTACCACAATGTCTATATCTGCTACAGTTTTTGTGGAATATGGTGAATTATGGACCGATCTTCACAACGTTTTTCACTATGATTTGAAGCCTTACGAAACTACAAAAGACCAAAATCAGCTATAAAAAAAAACATCATTCGTTGCGGCTTAAGGTGTTTAGTATGTTATTCGAGAGTGGGCTTTATAAATTATGGACCAATCTTCACGAAATTTGGCAGTGGATTTCTAGTCCTATAAAACTGTGGCGTACCAAGTTTTATTGCAGTAGCGTTATTATTTATGGTTTTTCGCTTACTAGGCTTTTTACGAGAGCTGGCTTTATATGGGGCCTATGGTAAATTATGGACGGATGTTCACAAAATCTGACAGTGTGATTTCATTTCCTTTAAAACTTTGACTTACCAAATTTTATTACAATATTATCATTTGCTAAGGCTGCAGGAGTACTATACTCTTTTCCGAGAGTAGGTTTATATGGGGCATAAGTTAAATTACAGACCGATCTTCACGAAATTTAACAGTACGAGTTCATATACAATTAATTTCCGAAACATATTATATCAATTTGTGCATTTTACCATTTATTAGTTTTTCTAACAAAATTTTCTATTCTTTAGGGTGTTGATTCTACATTTGGATTCATAACTCTTATCCTACTGAGCTGATATGGCTGGATTTTAATCCCGAGCAGCTTAGGAAAACTAGAAGCAATTTGACATTGAATTTTTTGAAAATGAGCATGTTTTCAACAGACTGTCCGTCGGACGGACATGATTAAATTGACTTAGAATAACTCAAGCAGCCAAAATAAATATTAGGGTGGGCCGATTTGTAAGGACAACAATTTGTCGATATTGTGCCATAGTGATTTTTCGATAGCTTTTGGCATGAGGATAAAAGTTCCACGACGCCACATCAACAAAATCATTTTCGAGGCCTCTAACTTTTTCTCAATTTTTATTTTTAAGGTTTTTTTTAAGAGGTATGTATGTAATTAGAAAAAATCGGCTAATTTCATTTTTTTAAATATTACCTTTTTAAGGTAAAATTGTACGATAAAAACGATGGCGATAGCAGTTTTTCAAAAAAAAAAAAAAAATGTTTTTCTTGAGGTTTTTGACAGAAAATCGATTTTTACGCGTTAATTTCAAATATTTTAATTTTATCCTATCCAAGGTAAAATTCTACGCTTAAAACGATGGCGATATAATTTTTTCGAAAAAAAAAGTTTTTTTTGGGGTTTTAGAAAAAACGTTTCAAATTACTTGGTTATGTCAACTTGGGAAGCAAAGGTGAAAGCGAAACAAGCAGCTTAAAATTCATCTTTCCAAGAAAAGGAACTCCATCTTGATAATTTAACTGGCATCTGACTGTCTGACGGTAAAGTTACAAACACTGGTACGGAGATAGGTATACTGCAACGATTTGAGTTGCAGCTGAAGAGACCATTACACTGGTGGATTTGTTTACTACATTTCAATGAATTGCCGTTTCGATGGAGTGTTAGCAAAAGAGATTCAAGATTGCCATACCCTACAGGTACTTATTACAATTAAAAAAATTCCCTATAAGCCACATATTTTGTAATAAATTTTGAATAATCAATATAATAGTCAGGTTGTTGGATAAAGATCGACAGAAGGAACATTCAATGGATGTATAGTATCTATACCGTATTACTAATGCTATTCCGAAAGGTCGCGTTTCAACTCAAACAGCAAATATTTAACCGGTTCCTGTTTCACATGCTAGATTGCGCACAAAAGCAAATAGAAAACTTCGTAAATTCGTTGCAACAAACAAGGGTGTATATTAGGGCGGGTCGATTTGTATGGATGAAAAAAAAAAATTAAAAATCGTATAGCAAAAACGTAATCTACATAAAATTCTAAGAAAATTCTCCGAAGAAACCATGGGTCTAAAATAAAATCCTAATCCGCGCCTCTCGACTTGAAAATTTTTTACTTGGGTGAAAAATTTTTTTAATGTAAAAAAAATTTTGAGTGTAAAAAAATATAAAGTCCAAAAGAACAACCTTACTAAACAATTTTATTCAAAAAATTCGATTTCTTTTTGGAAAAAGCTATTTTTAAAAAAAAAAATGTTTTGCAAAGGCGGCCATATAAATTTTCAAGTCGATGGGCGCGGATTAGGATTTTATTTTAGACCCATGGTTTCTTTGGTGAATTTTCTCAGAAGTTTATGTAGATTACATTTTTGCTTTATGATTTTTTTAAAAAAAAGTCGACCCCCCTAGTGTATATACTTAAATCAAAAACAAATTATAATCTAGTGTATATACTTATATCAAAAACAAATTATTATCTATAAACTATATTAAGATTTCTTCTAAATAGCTTTTAGTTTCATTTTCCAGAAGTTGTATAGCTTCTTCCTTCGATTGAGGTTGATTTTCATATACTGGATATATATGGATTTTATTCACACAACAAAATAATTATATCTCTGCTTTATTTTAGCACCCATTTAACAGCGGACAGTAGCTTTTTGTATAGTTTGCTTTGAAATTTCATTGAATCGGCTTACACCAGAGCAACGCGTGCAAATTTTTGATCAAACTAATTGTTCTATTCGTTAAACTCATCGTGCACTTCTTCCATTTTATGGCGTACATAATCGTCCTTCAGAGCGGCTATTTCGAAGAACAATAGATCCTTTTCACACGACATTTACAGTTAGTGATAATGTGCATCCCGTGAGACGCCGAACAGTGCGCACTGAAGAAGCTGTAGCCGCTATACAGGAAAGCGTTGAAGATGATCCTAATCAATCAATTCGTCGCCGTTTTCAGCAACTGTGTCCTTGCACTTAATGGAAGATTTTACGAAAGAATCTTGGCTTAAAAGCTTTCAAGATTCAACTTGTGCAGTAATTAAAGCCAAACGACCATCGTATGCGCCGCCAATTCGGCGAATAGGCTGAAGCACGAACTTGTCGCATTTGGAGTGAGGCGAATCCACAAGCTTTTATATAAACACTGGAGTCAGCTGGAGGAGTTATTGGCCCATAAGTCTTCAAAAACGACGATGGTCAGAATGTCACTGTCAATGGTAAACGGTATAGGACCATGATTCTAAATTTTTTCATAATTCAATTACGTGGCATTAATCTTGCTGAAATGTTGTTCCAACGGGACGGAGCAACATGCCACACAGCGAGCGCTACAATTGCTTACTCAAAAAAACTTTTGATGAAAAAATTATTTAATGTAATGGCCAATTACTTGGCAACCAAGATCGTGTGATTTAACCCTATTTGATTATTTTCTTCGGGGCTATGTCTACAAGCAATTGAACACCTGGAAATCAACATTTCGGTTATCGAAATAATGCCGCAAATGCTGCGAAAAGTTGTTGAAAGTTTGTGTTCCATATTGCGCCTTCTACGCGCCAGCCGTGGCAGCCACATGGCAGAAATCATTTTTTTTTTTTTTTTTTTTTTAATTTGTTTATTAATTTGCAATATTAGAAAAATTAACAGAACTATAATAAACACTAGTTAGTAATTATAAATATTTACAAATATACAGAGTCTGTTTTCAGAGCTCTCGAGTATAATATATGTACAATAATTTTATATTTTAAATAGATTTTTGTCAGTGACGTTTTTACTTCAAATGAAGAATATATATAATATTATGTAATGAAAAATTTTCTTAAAAACATTACTTTAATATTTTGATGTGTAAAAAAAAGGTCAATAAAAGTAAAAAACCAGGAAGTCAAAGCAATAGACATTTCTTATTCATTTAACCACGAAAACTTATTGGTACCTTGCCTTTGGCAAACATATTTATCAGTATTAGAAATACTTTTTTCATACCTTAAATTATTTTGTTCAGTACTGCAGTCTAACATTTGCTCTTCTAAAATTGTGATAAAATATTGGAACTGCATTTTCATTTTGCATGAATTTAATTTTATCTAGAAACAAAAAAGCCTCTGGCGGAACAAATCCAATTTTCAGAGTATTTATTATATATTCTTCATTTGCGTAGTATGAAGCCATAATGATGTTATTTTCAATACATGACATACATTTTAGTATATGATTTCTTATTAAATTTATTATGAAATTGTCAATTCGTATTATATTTGATGCATTATACAAAATTTTGTTTGAGACATATTTTTTATAATTGCTTGTTTTTGATCTAAATAATGATGTACAAGATCTTAAACATTTTCTCTCAAAGACTCTTATTTTTTCCATGTAAGAAGGTGATATGTTATACCAAATCTGGCATCCATATGTAATTATTGGTCTTATAAACGTTTGATACATAGTGAGTTTTACTTTTGTGTTAATATATTTGGAATAGAACATTTTGTACATAAAAAATGCTTTTGTTGCCTTTTTAAGCGTTTGGTGTGTTAAAGTATAAATATTTATCTTTTGGATTTAATTTCGAATAATTTCCAATTTCTTTTCACATTATTATTACATTTGCCTACTGGAGGTCTAAATAAGATAGTTTCACATTTTTGTACGTTAATTTTCATCATCTAGTTTACTGAAAACTCTTCCACGGTATCAAATAAATTTTGTAAATTCCAATTGATTTGATAAATAGTTTTATCAGCATGATATATAACAATATCATCAGCAAAAGAAATTACGTTTTCAACTTCACGAAGAAGATCTAGAATGAATAGATTAAATAGCATGGGAGAGTTTACAGTTCCCTGTTGAAGACCATTTCTGATTTTAAAGGTTTTAGAGCTAGTACAATCTTTGTGTGTTACAACAAATGATTTGTCTGTTATCATATTATAAATTAATATAATCAAGTGCATTGGGAATTTATAATTAATTCATTTAAATATTAATCCAGATATCCAAATAATATCAAATGCTTTCTCCATGTCAATAAGACATGCACCAGTGTATAAACCTCTGTTCCAATTCCAATTTATGTTTGACGTTAGAAAATGTATTGCATTTACAGTAGAGTGTTTATATTTAAATCCAAATTGTTTTTCGCTAACTAAATGTTTTTCATTACAAAAATTGTTAATGTTATTGTTTACGCACATTTCGAAAACTTTACTAATATTTGGGAGTAAGCTTATCGGCCTCAAGTTTTTGGGATGGCATACGTCTTTATCACCTTTAGGTAAAATAATTACCTTAGCCATTTTCCATTTTTTGGGGAAATATGAGTTATTTAACATATTGTTGAATAGATTGCAATAGTAAAAAATTAGTTTCTTTGGAATTTTTCTTAATATTACGTTTGGTATTTTATCCATACCATATGATGTTTTGCTTTTTAAGCTTAAAAAAATGTAGACTATGCTATCTCTGGTAATGAAATAATTTTCAGCCTGTAACTCACTTACATCGTCAGATTTTTTTTCAAAGCTAAAGCTTGTAATTGTTCTTTGAGCAATTTCAACCTCGTTCTTTATTTCTAAGAAGTTTTTCATTGAATTGTCTATTGTAACATTTAACGAATTTTCCATATTAATTTGTTTAGATGAATGTATTTCTTCAAAAAAACTGCCAATTGTGTTGAGTATTTGTTCTTGATCTCGCACTATGAATTGATCAAGATGATCTTTTTCCAAGCTATTTGGATCTATCCCTGCATTACGAATAAAATGTTCAGAGTTTTCATGTATCTTAATGTTTGTAAGATCTAAAGATTTACATTTCTTGAAATTTTTTTTAATTTCTCTGAACATGTTTCCTGCATCTTTTGTATCAATACTTGAAAATTTTTGTTTCATATGTTCATTTAGGGTTATTAAGATGTTATCTTTGATTAGTTTTTTTAACTAATTTCAGCTTAGTTTTTAATAAATTGAACGAAGCTCCAAACAATGAAATTTCTAGTCTGTTGTGCCTTTTTATAAACACACAGAAAAAAATCAATGTAAATTCGTTCAAAACAAGGTTGATTTTACATTTTTCAGTAGTGATTTTGCTTCAATGTTGTTTCATGTTAATTTAACATGATTTTACAATAACTTGCGAACAACATTTTTTTCTTTTAAAATAACTATAATTCATGTTAATTTAACATTGCAGTAAAGTTAGAGCAAAATGTAATTAATATTGAAATAACAATCCGAATCACGTTGAATGAAAGTTATTTAAAGTTGAAACAACGTGAATTTCATGTAGAATCAAATTGGTTGGAGTGTGATATAACAGTGTGAAGACAACATATGCATTTATTTAAGAATAATTTAAAACACTTACCACTGTAACACATGTTTCACTTATTTTGTATCTCCTTTGTTAACAGAAGCATCAGCAGAATGGCCCGATATCGTTTTCGTCATCATTCTTCTTTGAAAACTTGATGTACTATTTAACTAAATAATTTTAATTAAAAGAATACGGGAATTGTCTTCTTTTTATAACATATTTTAAACATGAAAATAAAAAGATGTACATACTTAAGCGTGTATGCATGTTAATTTAACAAGATAAACTTTTGATTTTAATATAAAACAGGTTTTTATGGATTCAATATTGAACAATGTTATTTTAACAGTGAAAACTATTAAACAAACGTGATTTAAGATTATTTTAATATTTTTCATTTAAAATTAATATGAAATAATGATAAATTTAAATAAAGGGCATACTTTTGCAGAAATTTACCATGATTCTCAATCAACATTTCGCCATGTTATTTTAACATTGGTATTTTTTCTGTGTGAAAGTAAGTATTTTACACTTTTCTTTATGGAGTTTCCTTAAAACTGAATTTTCAATTTTTGAAAAGTAATCTTGTTGTGTAATCTTTGGTGTCGCATTTTCTATTGCGCTCAATATAATATCATTTATTTGGTCTAAGTAATAATCAATTTCATTGTTGGCGAGATTTCTTGTATTTGGTATTTCAAGCATGTTCTCAAGTTTATTTAAGATGATTTTTTCAAATTTCTTCCAGTTTGTTAACTTGTAATTGTACTTGTATATTATAGGTTCAGTTAAAAATGAAAAAGGTTGCTCTTGATTAATTGACGCGAATATTTGTACAGCGTTATGATCACTATCGTAATCTAAGGTACTAAGGCTGTTGATAGTATTATTTTCACCATGTATATGTAATCTACAATCAGCAATACACATATCAAGATATGATTGTGAACGGGGAAATGATGGCAAACATGAAGCATAAAGTTTACATCTAAAGTTAAGTTCATTTTCAAGCAACCATTCTTTAAGCTTGTTTCCCTTTGGGTTATTTGTCGAATTTCCCCAATCATTATGCTTACAATTTAAATCACCAGCTAGAATATAGTAATTATTTGTATTTTGAAGGTCCAGCTCTTCAAAAAGCTTGCATAGTTCAACTTTTAAGTTATGTTCATTATTTCCAGCTGGATAATAAGCCGATATTATAAATAGCGAACTATCGTCAGGCATAGATATTTTAACTATACAAGCTTCCAAATAATTTGAGTTGTCCAAGCTACCACAACTATAACTTTTATACTTGAGATCATTCTTAATTAAAATAGCAGTTCCACCTCCCATTATAGCATTTTTCCTATCCTTTCGAGTAAGGCTATAATTATTAAAGTTTAGTTTATGCCTAGAATTTAGTTTGGTTTCATTTAATAACATGATATCTGGATTATGACTATTTACGAAATTTTGAAGATTATATCTTCTGTCTATCTTTATTAAGGAATTTACGTTAATTTGAATTATTTTTAGCCTTTTAGTTATAATGTTGACTTGCATATTTGCCATTTTTTATACACCTACCATGGAAAAAATTGCGTCTATACGAGACGTTTGTAAGTTAAGCTGTTTTTGTAAATTATTTATTTGATTAGTTAAATTGAACATCATATTTTTTAATTCTATTAAAAATGTATTATTAGTATTTCCTAAATTATGAGTTTCAGTATTTATGTTATTTTCTCTTAGAATATTTGCATAACTAGTATCCGGATAATTGTGTGTATTTTTTTCTACTAAATGGTTTTTCTTAGCTCTAAGCTTTTGCTGAAGTACTTCTCACATCCTTTATACGAGGCTGGGTGGCCGAATTTTTTGCATAGTACACAATATAATTTTTCTTTTTCGTTAACTTCAACTTCGTTAAGGGGACACTTTCCTTTTTCATGATCCGAACTGCATTTCACGCATTTAGATGGAAGAAAACAATTTGCGGCGCTATGAAAGAACCCTTGGCAGTTACGGCATTGCGTAATTTCTGGTCGTTTTAACGGTTCCCATTTTATACAACGATAAAACAGTGTTCTAATATTTTTTAGCATGTAAACACTGCTTTCTGGTGATACCTACACCATAAAAATTGGTAATCTATAACCTTTTTCAACTGATGTTTTAGTTGAGAATTGAGTAACTTTAATAAACTTCAAATTTTCACATTGAAACTGTTCCAGTTCCTTTAGTATCTCCTCAGCAGATTGGTCGGCTTCAAGCCCTTTTAATAAAAATGTTTTTGTTTTTATTCCTTTAGGCGTAAAGGTGAAAAATTTAGTTTTAGTCTTTTCTAAAAAACCTTTCACTTTGAGAAAATCATTCAAGTTGGTCATAAATAATTGTTTTTTATTTCTGAATTGTTTAATTTGAAATTCTTGTATTTTTAAACCATTTTTGATAAATTCAATTAAGTCATTAGTTTCAATATCTATAATATTGATTGGGGGTATCTTTTTGTTTATGTTTTTTTCAGCATTAATCACTGTGTTGGAATTTACATTTTGAGTTGCTGTGTTTGTATTCGCATTATGCACTTGACTCATAGCAAGGCCCATCTATCAGGTCTGCTTACTTGTACAAAAACAAAAAACTTTTTCTTTTAAACTGTCAAAAACTTACTACCACATATACAAAGCAAAAGGAAAAAACGTGTATGTAAACAACTTTTGAAAGCTCAAAAGAACGAAAACAATGATCATCAGGCTTCTTGCGCAGACCTTTTCAATGGGCCTTGACTCATAGCTTCAATTGCTGAATTCAATTTTTTAGCTTTCTCATTACTTTCTCTCACATGTTTTTCGAATTTGTTTAGTTGCTCTTCATCACACTGAGAGTCTATATCTAGCACGGAGTAATAATTTTGTTTTTTTTGTTTGCTATAAGGCAATTCCATATTGTCTATTATTCTTTTTCTTTTATTGTCCACATTATTAATACTGTCAATACATTTTTTAGTTTTAATATTTTTTGCTATTTGATTTTTGAGCAATAAGCTCAGACTCATTCTTTTACACTGCTTATGCACTTAGTTTTTTGTTTTTGTTTTTTATTTTCAGATTTAAACAGAAAATAACTATTAACAAGTCTTTGCTTGTAACACGAAGGTTAAAGTTATGTTTGTAACACTCAATAATTCTTCTGATCTCCGTAATGCTTCTGTCGCTCATCACGGCCGCGATCGAATGGCAGAAATCATATTTAAACATTAATTTCATAAAATTTTCTTTCCAATAGAGCCCGTTTCTTTGATATTAAAATATATTTTCTTGTTTTATTATGATTTAAACTTGTGTCACTCTATAGAAAACACCCGTTATTATGCTCGCAGAAGAATCTGTAGTCTCTGTTCTTACTTTCGTGTGCTTCTTCGTAACATATTGTATTGAAATATTTGTTTTCCATAATACAAAATTTTATGAACTGTGGGTGCCATATGTCTCCAAGAGAATTTTTTGTTTTACAGAATTGCTGTTTCATTTACATACTGGCCCAATTTTTTTGCATTTATCTTTGTGCTACATGCTATAACATGTAATATGATCTGGAATCGTCTTTTTGATTCATAATATACTCCTGTGATAGATGCTACAGTTTCTGGATCGGAAAAGAATATCCTTGCAGTGTTTCCATAATTTGAATTTCCTTCTCCTTGTTTTGGATGAAAAAAATATAAGGCCTAGCTGAAGGTATTTTTCTTAAATTTGTTTTTTGTTGGCTTCCTTTTTCCACATTTTCTTTGTTTTTTTCTCAGTTTCGCCTAACGAGCCAAATTCCTATCCTAACCCAATTTGAGAATATGCTCCATTGATGGGGGTTGGCTTAATTGACTTGATGTATTTTGATGGTGCAGCTTGTAGTAAACGTTACCCCTGGACAGCTTTTGGTTCTTCTTTATTTTTCGTCCACTTCTGAAGCTTAGACAGTATATATTTTTTCCATTTTTACTTAACTAGGTCGGTTACTATTGAATGATAATATTTCGATGGAACCGGAGTTTAAAATTTGCCGAATTATAACTACGCACGGTGGGACTATTTAAGATATCCAAATTTAATTTTTGTTCTTCAATTAATATTTTTGCCTGTCTTCTTGCAAGTCTATTAACCACATATTCTTTTTAATTTCTTTTTTTCGTTTTTTTATGTATCTGTAAGTTACAGTGAAGTTGGTGTCTAGGGTAAAATTGGAGGTTTCCCTACCAGTTTAGGGCAACAGTATAGAACAATAAAAAATGGCAACTTAAATTTTTGCTGATTTTTGACAATTTTACGTCATATCATAAATAATTCTGTAAGATCAAAATGTCAAAACTTATCTGCTTTGTCTGACTGAATGAATACTTCCTTTTTGGTATAAACGTGGTAGAGAAAGCTTTGATTTTTTATTAATTTATGATTTCCTGCACAACAGAACTAAGTCTTATAATTACAGTGCAGGAATTGTTATGTGTACAAATTAGTTTCCAAATTACATAACATAAAATTTGAACATAAAAAAATTATAACATTAAAATTTTAGACAAAATAAATTAGACAAAATATTTAAAAAGGAATACCCTAAAAGAAATTGCGTTGCTGTTTATTTGTTGGTGATAAGCAGGGCAAGGGACTTCATGCAAATGCATGTTTGTTGTCGGCACTCTGAGACCCACCTAAAGTTAATATCTTTGCGAATCACAATATTTCCAGTAAAATGGCATCAATTTGTTAGTGCATATTTTTGCATATTTTGCTTTAAATGCATGTTTTTGCATATTTTGATATAAATGCATATTTTTCGTCATATTTCGTTATAAATTCACATTTTTCGTCATATTTTGTTATATTTATAAAAAAAAAAATTGCTCTTTTCTTAGTTTTTTGTTTAGAAATATCTTTCTGTTCAAGGCGAATTCATTATAAGGTGTAGTCAGTGAATCAGCTGGCTATAGTTGTTTCAGCCCTGAAACAGTTAAAATAGTATGGGAAAATCTGCTAACTTCGATATTTTCAAGGAGCAAAAACAACATGTTGGTGTTTGGTACTGAACTACCTACATTTTATTATAAATTCACCTTGTTTCTTTTACTTTTAAAAAAATTTTACAATTTGTATAAATGTGCACATAATTGTAGAAGTAACAATAAAACAGTTTTTGACATTTCATTTTGTTCGCGGTTTTTTTTACTTGAAGAAGCAGCAAATAAAAATAATGTTCGGAGAAGAAAAAATAGAACTCAACATAATATTTTTGGTTTACGGTGTAAGAAGTATGACCTAAAATCTAAAAAGTATTAAAAAAAAATAAATTGTTTTTAAGGAAAAAAATGCCAAAAGAAAAAATATCAAAAAATAATCTTTTAAATAAGTGTTTTTTTGAGTCTTCAAAATAGAGGGAAAAGTACTTTTTTGCAAAGTTTACAAAAAGGTTTTTCATTTAAAAATTTCAAGTGAATCAGCACCTTCAAAGCCAGAAACGCAAAGAAAATCAACTTTTGGGGATAAGACTAGCAAATTTAGTTTTGAATTGTATAATGCTCTGGTGTCTGCAGGTATAACAATGAAACCATTCCTACGGAAACAACCCTTATAAAAACTTATATCGCCAAGTTGTACACTATACAACTATGTGACATTGTTGAAAGAATTAAGTGACATAATTTGTGGCTGTCTATTGACGAAGCAATGGACACTGAAGGACGTTTCGTTGTCTACGTAATTGGGATCTTGAATGCAGAAGAAGATCTTGAATGCAGAAGAAGAACAGAGTAAACACAAATTTTTGTTAAATATTGTAAAGTTGGAAAAGGTGGATCATGCTTAGAGTTTTTTTTTTCCCGGAGTTTTTCGATTCCCGGGAAAGCGGGAAAAATTTTTAAATTTCCCGGGATCCCGGGATCCCGCTCCATACAAATAATACAAAGTAAACTTGGTTTTATTAATGAAAAAAACTTTTATAAACAAACGTGAGGGAACTTGTCTACAAAGTAAGTAAAATAAATGCTTAAATACTACAAAAATAATTGAAGATTGAAAGCGGAACTTGAATTATTATTACCTTTGGCTATTATAAGTAAATTCCGTATTATGATGATCTAGTACAAGATAAAATAAACATAACAATTGAGGTACTCAAGATATGAGATCAAAAAGTAAATTCATAAAATATATAAAATATTTTAATAAATATATTAACGTTTTTTAACGGCGTAGGAAATTACTTTCTGACACACTCAAAGCGTTTAGTGAGTCGCCAAAGAGTATATTTCTGATTTTGTTTACTGATTACCATGTTTCCGAAAAATTTCGTTTACTTTTTTACCGAGGTTGGACAAATAATTAAAAGTGCACCGTTGTTGCATGCTTCTGATGTCAAGGTTGATGCAAAAAATAGCATCATCCGGACTACTTCTTACAAACTATTTCTTTTCATTAGGTCCATCTGTAATCTTTAGGACAATGTATTTTTCAAATTGTATGTTTTAGTAACTTACACGAGTTTCATTATTTTTTTATTTCGGTTTCCCCGCACTTCCCGGATATATTACCAAGCTCGATTTTTTTTTTTTGTAGATACGACTATGTTGCAATAACGGAGCGATATGTTTATGTATATCCTATTTTTAAGACTTGTCCATGGACAATGAGAATTTACTGCCTGCATCTTATTTTGAATTTATGTTCTTTATCAATTCATCACTTCACTTAATTTATTAATTATCAACTGTTGCACTGCACATTCTGCTTTTAATAGATTTATTGCCGCAGGAGACATTAATTTACGTTTGTACACATTTCTTATAATTGATCTAATCGACAACCCATCCACAGATGCTAATTTTTAGAGAAAAGAAAACTAAATTTCAGAGTAAAAATAGCTGTTTTCTGAAACTATGAAGAACTTTTTATTTCCCGGGATCCCGCAACAAAAATCCCGGGAAAACGGGAAATATAATAAGTGAAATTCCCGGGAATTCCCGGGACGGGAAATCCCGGGAAAAAACCCTAATCATGCTTCAATAGCTCGAACTTTCAAAGATTCAATTTCTCTTTTAGAATCCTTTAATAAAAATAAAATTTTGCTCTACTTGCCCTTTTTTTTAAGATATCTTACTCAATAATGTTACATGTCACATGCTAAGCTCATGCCATGCATGAAAGTTTTTAAAGTCACCTTTGCGTTTCAACCATGTATAACAAGATGGGGTACCTGGTTGCAGGCAGTTGAGTATTATGCCAAAAATTTTGAAGAATTTAAAGATGTGGTAAATAATTTTAATGAAAATAATGCAGTCGCGATAAAAAAAGGAAACAATATTTTAAATGTACCTAATATAAAGGCTCAATTAGAATTTATACACTCAAACAATGGGTTTCTAGTCGAGACAATAACCCAACTTCAGGGGTTTAAATCATTGAACATCTCGGTTAAACTCGTTGATGACGCTGTCATTAAAATAAGAAAAGTAGAAGGTCAAATCGGCGAAAAAATAAAAGCAAAAATTTATGCAGTTTTAAAAAAGAATATTTTTAATTTACCTTCCAGTAAAGAAAAAATTGTAGACAATATTTAAAATGACCACTTTTAAATATCCACCTATTACATCCGTTGATGTCGAACGAACACTTTCAATGCTTAAAACTGTTTGAAGACCAAATAGAATGAGTTTTACATTTGATAACTTAAAAAAAAACTTATTTATTTATATATGTAAATATATCTTGACCTACTACTACTTTTTAAACTACACTCATAAAATTATTACAGTAACTGATTGTAGGTTATTAAATTCGTTTTCGGTACTGTTAAAATTGAATAAAAATATAGTTATTTTACGAATAAATTTATTTTTCAACATTTATGTTTGTTATTAAAAAAACAAACTACCAAAAAATAATGTTTTCCGTATTTTTTTTTGTTAATTTGTTTGATTTTTATCGGTTAAAATATATTTTTTAAAAGTAAAAACTATTCAATTTTAACGAATATGATGTTCAATATATAAAAAACTTAGAAATTACTGAAAAAATCATTTGTTTTAAATGAATTTTCGTTTGAATTTAACTACATAATATTTTGAGTGTATGTTTTAAGTTTTTAAAACTGAATGAAATGTATTTATGTTTTTTTTTTTGTTAAATATGGTTAAATAAATATATTTTTAATGCATATTTTTTACTTTTATTTTTGCATATTTTACGATTTTTAGTGCATGTTTTATGCGCATATTTTGCGATTTTAAGTGCATGAACTTCCTTGCACTGGTGATAAGGAAGAGAATTCCAAAGACGAATTGCGTTAATGAAAAATTGCCATTCGGAAACTAGGCATCGAAATTTCGGAAGTATTATGCTTTTACCCCTTTATTTTTTCAAAAAGGTATTTCGGCTTTTTTTTTTTTTTTTTTTTTTTAATATCCTAAGCTAATCCCGCGAAGCTTTTCGCTTGTCTGCAGGAAAGAAACCAGAGTCTCTGGTGGGAATCGAACCCACAAACCCGGTGCTGATAGACTAGCTCACTGCCAGCTAGCCTACCGGGGCACTCATTCGGTGTAAATCACTTTATGCAAAAACAAAAGAACCCATATCTTAAGAAGGCTTTCGAAGGAAACTCCATAGAGAGTTTTTGAGTATGCCGAAACTTGGTCACGCCTTTTAAGTCCATATATATCTAATGATGTTGTTATACAATACCTCAAGGTTTTTTGTACATACTAAAAGAATCACAATGAGAAAACAACTCGCATCCGTTTGTAAGGCTTGGAACCAAATAAGCTTTTGCAAGTAGGATTCTGACATTCAGCGGTTTAAAGTGTTGTTTGGACCATAGCGGTTTTAGTTTCGACATAAATTTGTCCCACCAGTGTATTTACATGGCTAGACCACGTTAAGTTGCTGTTAAACACTAATCCAAGATTATTTGCCGTTTTTACGATGTAAATTTTCTCATTGTTTATAAGGATATCATTTTCGATTAAGGGTGTGACGGTTTTTTTGTGAATAACCAGACATTTTGACTTTCGTGGATTTAAGCACAGACAATTTTGAGATGCCCAATGATATATGTTGTTTAGGTCGTAATTGAGTTTTTCAATGCTTTCCTTAATTGATGGTACTGGACTACTCAAGTATAATTGTACATCATCTGCTTACATGTGGACACTACAGTGAGTTAATTGCTGCGGCAGATCGTTAGCATAAATTGAAAATAATATTGGGCCTAAAATCGATCCTTGAGGTACACCTCTAGACAATGATATGGAATTAGATGCTTTGTTGTTTATGAACACCGGTTGAATACGATTAGTGAGGTACGATAAAATTAGTTTTGTTGATGAAGATGAAAAGTTACAAAGAGTCTATAGCTTTGTGCATACCGTATCAAAAGCTTAAGAGTGATCAAGTGGAACTAAAAAGTTAATATTACCATTGTTAGGTTTAGCTAAGAATGCCATTTTATTTTATAACTTCAATTAACATAACAATGTTATATAACTTATAACTATTTATAACTACTTTATAGATAGGGTGATTCGTGTATTAAAATTAGTGTAATTACATTGTTTACTTACAATGTATTAAATACACAACAAATTCCTTTTTATAAAAAGACATACATATATGATAATAAAATACAATATTCAATTCATTAAATTAAATTTGTTTTACAATTCAAAATTGGCTCAAGATAGTTTTTAAATTTATTACAAACGTTCATAAAAACTGTGTAAGCATTAATCGAATTCAACAAAGCAGTCATATCTTGAAGGTGGATTGATTTTTCTACCCGTTCTTGTTCTATAAGCAGTATCATTGGAATTCTGAACATCAACTTCTCTTTTTTCATCTGTTTTTACAATGGTCCCATTTGACCCATCTACTTTTAGGCTTGTTGATGGTTCGTGTGTTAAAGAAATATGCTGTTCGTTCCTTCTATACAATGCACCTTCATTATCCCTAACGAGAAACGATCTTGGCTCCTCGCAGTCTTCCACTACTTTACCTTGAAACCAAAACAAATGATCATTTTTCCTAAACATTAACCCATCTCCCGGTTTTATGGTTCTTCTGTTAGTCGTATTTTTGTTGTAATGTTTCGCCGATTTTATTACTCCCTTTTCCAATTTTCTTTCATACTCTTCAGTATTAACTAACTTGGATTGAAAACTTTTTGAAAATTATGGCAATTTCGTTCTTAAGTGCCTTGACATTAACAACTCTGCTGGGCTTGGCATGTTAGCCTTTGGAGTTGTCCTATAATGCAGGAGAGCCATATATGGATATGTTCCGCTCTCCTGGCATTTGTATAACATTTTCTTGACCTTTCGGCAAGACCATTTGACCTTGGTAGGTATGGGCTTGAGGTTTTATGGTCAATGCCCCACTCACTACAAAAAACTTTAAATTCCCTTGAAGTATACGGAAGTCCATTATCGGAAATAAGGATTTGAAGTATTCCATGTCGAGCGAAAATAGACTAAAGCTTTACTATAACATTAGCACTTGAATACCCATTGCTTAATATATCAATTTCAAAATACTTTGTATAATAGTCAACCACCATAAAATATTGATTTTTGTTAAATTCAAAAATATCGCAACCAACTAAACCACGGAATGTTGTAGATTTCATGTGGAATCATTTCAAGTTTAGCATTCGCATTACGATATTTAAGACAAATTTCACAACCACTAACTACATTAAAAATATCATTGTAAATGTTGGGCCAGTATATACTCTTACGAGCTAAACTTTGGCATCTTTGAATGCCCATATGACTCTCATGTAATGCATCAAGCATCTTACGACGTAAACCCTGAGGAATTAAAATTTGATTTCCCTTAAGAATCAAACCATCCAAAATTGTCAGCTCGTCCGTGATCCTAAAGTAGGGCATAACCTCCCTACCAACCATTTTCTGGCTCCTAGGCCACCCATTTTCTATATACTGTTTTATTTTCTGACACGTTTCATCAAGTTCAATATGCTGCCTCATATCATCAACATTCGAAAATGGAATTTCCAAAAAAGTTTTCCAAAAATTGCAATGCAATGAAAACTCATTATCAAATTCTTCAAAGGCTTTCTGCCTTAAAGGACATCTTGACAACGTCTCAGCAATATACAAAAATGTTCCCGGTTTGTATACCACACTTAAATTGTACGACTGTAAGCGTAACATAAACCGTTGCAACCTTGCCGGTATTTTGTACAAGGGCTTATCAAATAAAGTTACTAAAGCTGGGATCACACGATTGCCGCAATGCACCAATTTTCACACTTTTTAATACACCAATCGTGTGACTGCACAACCAATTGGCTCATGTACCAATTGAGGACAATATTGTGCTTACTTTTACCAATCAAATGCAACCCTGGTGCGGCAATCGTGTGACTGTTTGCTATGCAACCGCGCGTCAATAAAAATAACAAAAATGCACCAATATTTATTGCCTTCTTGTGCGGCAATCAAACAACACAATACGCGCCAATATTTGGCTTTTTTTAATAAATTTTACGTTTTTGTGTTTCCTTTAGCAATCAATGAAGATAAATATGTATTTATTTATTACGCATTTAAATTTTTGTTATTAACTGTTAAGTGCGTATATTTTTATGTCGTTGATATTTCTTAAAGAAAATATTTGTTACCTTGAAAACGAGAATAAAAAATTTGTTAAAGTAGCCGAGACTTCTCTATACTAAACGATATCGGTAGTTAAATTAATATAGAATTATAGAATTTATTTTCTGATATTTAAATAATATCATTTAAATTTTATTATTTCATAAAAATTTTCTATGCAAACGTTAACATTCGAAATTGTTGAACTAATTTTTGGAATTTCATAAATTTTTCTTAAAATATTTCAAATAAAACTATTCAACAAAAAATTGTAGAGTATCTATGAACAAATTTTTCGTTTTTAATGAACATACCAACTAGAACTTCCAAACAAATAAAAAAGCTACCACATCAGCTGTTTTCGCAGTTGTCAAGTAATAACAACCGTGTGACTGTGCTGCGGCAATTATTGTACCCATTTCACTTTGTACCAACTAGCGGCAATTATATTTGTATAAAACAGGGCAATCGTGTGATTTCAGAATATTTGATTGGCGCAATTTCTTTATTGTGCGTCAATAAAGCACAATCAAAATTGTGTCATATTGGTGCATTTGAGGCAATCGTGTGATCCCAGCTTAATGGTTTGTGATCGGTTTCAACGTTCACACGAGTACCATAGGTGTACTGGTGAAACCTCACACAACCAAATAGTATCGCGAATAGCTCCTTCTCGATTTGAGCATAATTCATTTGAGCATTTGTCAAGGACGCTGAGGCATAAGCGATGGGATTTTTCCCATGCAATATCGCAGCCCCAACTACATACTTGTATGCATAGACAGTTAAAATTAATTGTTTACTCGGATCGAAATACGTCAACACTGGTGTTTTTGTAATTTCCAGTTTCAGATTATCAAATTCTCCTTGTATTACATCATTCCAATGCCATGAGATATCTTTTCTCAACAATTCTCTTAAATGTTTATTTTTTAGAGACAAATTATCAATAAAACCACCTAGGTAATTAACCATGCCTAAAAATCGTTGTAACTGCGTTACATTATTCAGAATTGGCATATCCAAAATGGCATTTATTTTTTCCTTATCCGGCTTGACCCCCTCTTCGTTAAGAACGTGTCCTATAAACTTAATCTCCCTAAGTAAAAATTTTGATTTCGTTCTATTGAATTTTAATCCCACTTGCCTTGCCCTTTCCGGCACCTTTTTTAAAATCTTGTCATGTTCCTCTTTTGACTTCGCATAAATCAAAAAATCATCGATGTAAATCAATAAACCATCAATAACCAAACAACTTAATCATTTCCGCATGGAAAATTATGCGGCATTTATGCCAAAAGGTAAACGGAGAAATCTATATCTCCCGAAAGGTGTATTGAAAGTGCATAGTCTAGAGGATTTTTCCTCAAGGGTATCATCCAGAATCTGCCGTTTGCATCTAATATGCTAAAAACGTGTGAACCATTCAACCTCACCTTACAATCATCTATGCTAGGGAACTGAAAATGGGGTCGTAAAATAGCTTTGTTCAAATTTCTAGGATCTAGGCAAAGTCTAATTTTACCATTCGGTTTGGACACCAAAACTATTGAACTAACCCATTCCGTCGGTTCCTCAACACGTTGAATCACTTTTAAACTAACCATTCTATCTAGCTCTGATTTCAAATTTCCATGTAATGCAAAAGGGATTCTCCTTGGAGCATCTATGACTGAACTAACATTAGGTTTAAGCACCAATTTGCACTTATTTTGTATTAAACCCAAACCTTCAAAAATATCAAAATTTTCTTTTATTATACTTTCAGCCGATAACGTTTTCACAGTTCTTATCAAACCCATTTTTATTGCCAAATTAAGGCCTACAACATTCCTACATTCTAAATTTACTACATAAAAATAATCAATATATAGCATATAAAAAAGTTATTTCAACTTTACCCTTAATCGGCAGCCTCTCACCACTAAATGTATTTTTTTTTTTTTTTATTGAATCGTTCTTGTCGAAAATTACAATATGTATTCAAAGCTTAATCCTAGTTCTTATTTGTATTTGTTAGCCGTTACCAATGTAACCGCTAATTAATTTCATTCAAGTGTCAAAAAAGCCTGCTAGGCTCAAAGAGTCGTTTCTTCTCAGCCTCCGGTGACCTTCGAACTTATCTATGTATTTGACTGAATACTTTTTAATTTCTTCATGGATGGTAGCGATGTTTAGATCTCTGTAGATATTGTCATTACGTATATACCATGGGGCGCAGACAATTTTCCGTAATATCCTAGACTGTCTTCTTTGTAGCTTGTAGTACCCCATAATTGGATGCCATATGTCCATATTGGTTTTATGATAGACTTGTATAAGAGAACTTTGTTGTCTAAGAATAAGTTTGAGTTTCGACCGATTAGCCAATGTTGTTGAGCTGCTTTAAGTTTCATAGCCGTTATTTTCGCTTCACTATGACGAGACCAGGTCAGGCGTCTATATATGAATTCCCAAGTATTTAACATGGCTTTCTACCGGAACAGTGATGTTATTTTTTTTTAACAGGAGGGCACGTTTGTCTTCTGAGCGTGAAAGTTAAGTGAGCACATTTAGCCGGTTTAACCTTTATTTTCCATTTTTCTAGCCAGGCTTCTAGTTCATTGATGTGGGACTGTAAACGCTGCGATGCAACTTTTGGGTCCTGATTAGCACTAATAAATGCTGTGTCGTCTGACAAACGTAGAAGTATGTCTGCTCAGGCTTGTTGGCATATCAGCTGTATATATTATATACAGTAACGGCCCTAATATGTTGCCTTGAGGGACACCAGCAGATATTTTATTGATGGGAGTGTATTGGTTTTTTGATCTAACCATGAATGTTCTGCCAGTTAAATAGCTCTCAAGGAGTTTGTGAGTGTTTTGTGGAAGCATTCTTGTTATTTTAATGATCAGCCCATCAATGCTTGGGAAATGTCTATAAACAGTGCTGAGCAATATTCCTTTCTCTCAAACGCTGATCTAATTTGGGTAACAATTCTATGCACTTGTTCGATTGTACCATGCCTTGCTCGGAATCCGAACTCATTATTCGAATAGCTTTGATAATATTGATAGTAGGCTGATTGGTCTGTACGACGTAATTTGACTAGCGTCATTTCCTGGCTTAGGAATCATAACAATTGTAGAGGTCTTCCAAGAGAATGGGAAGTAGCCAACTCGTAAAATCGCATTTAAGATGAGCAGCAAGATTCTTGAAGCAGACGTAGGTAAGTTTCTTATCATTGAGCCTGTGATGCGGTCAGGACCGGGAGATTTTTTAATGTTGACATTTTCTATCGCTGATTTTACTTGGGTTAATTTAAATTTTATTGGATCGTTAACTGTATCAGGAATAATTGGAAGACAGGAACAAGTATCAGCATCATGGGGCGTGAAAACTTTCTCCAAGTGGCTTGCAAAGGCATTCATTTTTTCATTTGTGTTTTTGGCCCAGGTACGGTTTTCCAGTCTTAGTGGAGATTCGTGGGTTATAGGGCATTGCATATGTCTTACAGCCTTCCATAAGCTGTAATTGGAGTTTTTTGTGGCATCTAGGCTGTTTAGATAGCCTTCTACTTCAGAGTCGTGTTTCTGTGTCAGTTTGTTGCGTAGAGTTTTTAATAAAGGCAAAGTCGATAAGTTCTGGTAGCTTGTTGAAGTCAGTGGGCCAATAGGTAGGTTCTCCACTCGAAACGACATCAAGATTTTTTGCAGTGACGGTGTTATATAGCTGGTTCCCTCTAGGACTTATAAGCCTGGAGCCCCAATACGTATGCTTAGCGTTGTAGTCGCCTGCTTAAATAAATTTTTGTCCCAATGTGGAGAAGACGTTTAGAATTTATCCTGTGCAATTTTATGTCTAGGGGGACAATATACGGATGACGTGATTTTAAAATCTGTAAGATTTATAGATGTAGCCTGGATACAATCTTCCTTGTACTCCGGCATTGGAAAGTGTCTGACTTGTTTGTGCAAAATTATGGCTGTGCCACCACAAGCCCGTCCGCTCGGATGTTTTGTTTCGTAAGTGAGGTACCCATTTACCCTAAGGCAGTTTTTTAGAGTAAAGTGGGTTTCAGATACCAAAAGCACGTCGATTTCGTGCATTTGAAGAAAATGTGCTACTTCGTGTTTATGTTGGGAGAGCCCGTTTGCGTTCCAGAAACATATTGTTAACTGGTTAATTTTTTATTTAGTAGAACTTGCAGGAGCATGTTTTGGTTTCGCATCATTTCCTGAAACATGTTCTGCATGGTGGCCATGAAGTTATTCATAATTTGAACTAGATTTTCAATTGAGCCCGATATGTCTGCAGAAGGTATTTGTGGAGATTCCTTAAGAACAGTAGCGTATGAGTGTTGGTTTGCGTTAGCTACTTTCGCAGGATTATGTCCGTGGGAGTTTTCTCTCAGAACTTGGGCATATGAGTAGTTTTGTTTGTGGGTTTGTATAGAGTAAGCCTAAGAGCCCGCGGGAAAGCTAGACGCATAAGGTGGACGATATTGGGAGTGCGCATATTTTTGGATTTGCTCAGGTTCTTTTAAGTGCAAGAATAATCTACAACCCCTATAGTAAGCTGTGTGATTTTCGCCAGTTACTGCATTTCCTTACCTTTGGGTCAGCTTTGGAGTGATTGCGTTCCGATGAGCGTCACCACAATATATGCCCGTATTCCTGACAATTGGTGCACTGAGTGGGACTCTTGCGTTTTAATGGCTCCTCTACAGTTATTCTCCTACTTAGGAGGTATCTCAAGTTGTAAATAGGATGAACCGAATTTTTTGATTTTAGGAGCGATGAATCGAAAGCTATCTCGATACGGTGCATTGGTTGAGGAACTTTGTTCCTGTTCAAAATATTGTGAACTGATCTCACACCTCATTCCCTTCCAACTCTAACGCAGATCTTATTTCCTCTGTGGGAACGGAACTATATATACCTTTTATGACAACAGTTAAACCCTTAGCACTTTTAAGTTGATACGTATAGAAACTTTTCTTTGCTACATCGAGGTGTTTTGAGATGATACGAAAGTTCATTTCAGTATGGGTTTGGATCTTGGTCTCTTGGATTTGTCCTAGTCGTATTGAAACGACATAAAAATTATTTTTGCCCACAAGTTCGGACAACATGTTTACTGTAGTATTAGATGTTTGCTCTCGCAGGTAGATGGGTGGAGGTTTGGCTTCTTTAATTACTGCTACATTAGCTGATTCTGCTTCTTCGTCGTCAGAGTACATACTAAATGTGTTGATTTTTGTACTTGTTGATATCACACGACTAGTTAAATCCACACATTCGGCAGTTTCTTGTGACAAAATGTTGGCATATGCACCTGTGTCTACTTGAAACTCCACTTTTCTGCTATTTATCATCACGTTTATGTTCCAACCATTGTTTGATGTTGTATTTTGTTGAGCATCTACTAACGTACAAACCTTGTTTTGTTGTTGTTGATCATAACCCTCTTGATTATGTGGTTGACCACAAGCACTAAGATTCTCTTGTTGTTGACTTACATATTTTATTTGTTGTTGTTGATTCTTAGGCTTTATTTGTTGTTGTATTTTAGATTCTGCTTGTTGTTGACACAAAGACAAAGTTCCAATAAACATTTCATCAGCTTCCTCGACACCATTTGTGTTTGACAAATTTTTTATATACTTTTTTGTATCATGTTCTTGTTGTTGCTTTTGGCGACCATAACCTCTAAAATTACCTGCTCCTTGCTGTTTTCTCGCATAGCACATTTTAGCGTAATGCCCTTTTTTACTACAGTTGTGCAATACGGCATTTTCCGCCGGACATTTGTTTTTGTGCACTTGACCACATTTTGCACACAACTTTGTCTTTGAATTACGCTGAGTAGAATAACCACCTTTAGTTTGTATCATATTCAACCCAAGTCCGTCCATTTGACTAACATTTTCACGTGCAGCAGCAATACTTTTTGCAATAGTGACAGCTGTTTCTAACTTAATTTCACCTTCGCTTAAAAGCTTTTCTTTAATGTGTTGAAACTCCGATGAAATGACACAAATAAAGATATCTTTCACCAGATCCTCTCTTAGATTTCCGTTAAACCCTTACATAATCGTCAATGCTTTCTCCACCATTTTGTTTTCTTCTGAAAAAAACATTGCAGTATTTGATTTTGGTATGACAAACTAATCAAACAGTTTTACAAGGTCAGCATATTTAACTTCTTCAGCACTTTGATCAAAAGATTGAAAAATGTGATACGATTCAGGACCCAAATGCTGAATAAGGAGGGCCACTTTTCTCTTATCTAACTTACTGACTAGATTCGAAGCAGTAATGAAAATCTTAAACTGCGCAAACCAATTACGCCACTCGACGGCCATATTGGAAGCCCTTAAATTTATTTTTGCCAGTGACCCAATTTTTTTCATTTTATTTGACATTTAGACGACTTTTAATATTTTTATAACGTTTCTTACTTTTTTTTTTACAATATCCTTATATTTTCTTTTAATTAATTCTATGTTTGATTCTCACTTCCACAATTTTTATTTTTCCAAAAACACACCTAACACCATGTTAGGTTTAGCAAAGAATGCCATTTTATTTTATAACTTCCATTAACATAACAATGTTATATAACTTATAACTATTTATAACAACTTTATAGATAGGGTGATTCGTGTATTAAAATTAGTGTAATTCAAGTTACTTGATATAGCAATTGGTCGATATTCGGTGTTCGTTTTGCAATTGGAATTATATTTGCATGTTTCCACGTAACAGCAAATTACTTGTAGTGCTAATGGTGTTAAATAAAAGAAATAAAAGATTAAAGATGCCTTTAATAAATTTTGGATAAAGATTATCATATCCTACAGAATTATATTTTATTTGAATACAACTGGTAAAAACATCAAGCTGGCTAACGCATGAGAACTCAAACATGTTTTGTTCAGACATATTGTTGTTGCTGGTGTAAAATGTATTGTTGACCAATGCTCTGTTGCTTGGTGTTACCATTGGGGTATTAGCAAAAATATTGTTGAGGTCATCAGCGTCGATAGAGGAGGTTACATTTTTAACAGGATCACCAATTCCAATATCCTAAATAGTTTTCCAAGTACTTTTGGATTCAAGAGCAGAACCAAATCGCTTGGAATAATACTCGGACTTTGCGATTCTTATTTGGTTATTGACTTCCTTTCTTGCAGAACGAAAATCAGCCTTAAGATCTACTGTCTTAAAACGTTTCCACCGTGAGTAAGCTAAGTCCGTACGTTTAATTGCATGTTGAATAGTAGCATTGAACCAATGGTTGTTTTTTGGTTTAATAATTTTTATTTTCAAATGTACTGTTTCATCATACAGTTGTAAGATATTATCCTCAAGAAAGGACAGTTGCTCATCTACAGATGTCATGTTGTAAATATTACTCCAGTTTATCTGTTAAACGTTTTCATTTAAAATGTGATTTAAGTTTCTAAAGTCACGATATGAATAGGAATGTTCTTTTTGTTCTACTAGGAAGTCATATGCTGCAAATAACAAGTCATGTTTGGAAAAAAATGAAGCTGAAACTTGATCGTAAAGCAGAACTTTCGATGTATCTCCCACGAAAATAAGATCTAAAAGCGTGCTATTGGTTTTTGTTAAATGAGTAGCTGTAGATGTGTTAGTACGTGTGAGTCCTATCGATTCCATACTGTTTCTAAACGAGGTTTCCGTTAAGAGGTTAGAATTAAAGTCTCCTGCTATCAATATATCGTTGTATGGCATAATTAAGGTTTCAGTTTTTAAAATAAAATTTGTATAAACAATAGAACTGTTCGGTCTATATACACAACAAACTAACATTTTTCTTCCAAAAGATGAGATTTCAAGAAATATATATTCGATTACCTCATTTTTTTGTTTTACTGCAGAATTTACAATTAATATTGTCTTTGACATATATGGCAACACCACCACCGCCTCCATCCCGTTTATCAGATCTAAATACTTTATATCCATGTAAAGATATGAGACCATCTGAGGTTGACTTATTAAACCATGTCTCAGAAACGCATATGACTTCTACATTCGAATTTTCGAAAATCCATCTAAATTCATCAATTTTGGGCTTTAAACTTTGAGCATTTATGTGGCAAATTTGTAAACCATGTTTCTGTTTCACCATACAAATTGTGACATCTTTGGAATTTACTTCAAAACTATTACGATTGGTCATTTAAATAGAAAAATAAATAAATACCAGCAAAATCCCCAACAATAAACCCAACCCAATTTGTGTTAAGATAATTAAAAAAAATGCAAAACAAAATCAAATTTAGTGTAAGCTTTAACATACAAATTTTTAAGAAAAAGTTATAAATAATATAGTTGAAAATAATGATTTTAACATAAAACAGCGACCTGAAGTTACATAGTACCGGTCGGCTGGATAAACTCATCTTCATCGGCTGGATAAGCTCATCTTCATTGGAACGAAAACAACTATTAAGTGCATCTAAGTTTTCAACACAGAACGGTTTATCCGTACTCAAACGCTTAACATATACAATGCCTCGAAATGAATATGCTGATTGCAGAACTGTTTGCTTCTTCAGGGTAACTGCTTCTCTAAGTATCTTGTAATTCCCATTTGTTAAATTTTCATGTATATAAAAATATTTAATTTTTTTTTATTAGGCTGAAACCCGAGTAAGGTTAACATTAAATTTTTGTTTTTCTTTTTATATTCATTTAATGCTTTAAGGACAAAATTTTTATTATAAGGGGTCATTAGCCTAGCAATTATAACACCATCAGGGGAAATTTCATCATTTTTGTTGTTTTTATTTTGTAAGCGGTGAATAAACTGCACTGGCGGAGTCGAAATCTTAAGAATTTTACAAATGGTATCAAATAGTAGGTGTAAGTTTTCATCAACATTAAAAGGAATTCTATTTATACGCAACGATGGAATTTGAGTAAAAGCCTCCCTATGCTACTACTATGGGGTGATACCGGAAAAATTCCGTGATGACGTTGACCGACCCTAGAGGAACAGAACGGATTGCAGGGTGTCTAGGGCACTATGGCCCAGATTAGATGCGGGGGCAACCAGGGTTCTACTGGAATTGGACAGGGGTGGTCTTAGAACACTTATAGGGTTCTTGACGGGTCATTGTCCTGTTAGTGCTTTTACGGGCAAATGGGACAACTCCATAACGGATTTCTGCAGGTTGTGCGATGATTCTGAGGAGCTGGAGACGATCGAGAATGTAATGTGTCATTGTCCTAGGATGCAGGGTCTCAGACAGTAGTGGCTAGGGGATAGGTTTCACGACGAACTGGGGTGCATCGCTGGATGTAATCCGGCAGATCTACTGGGGTTTGTCAGGGAAATTGTGCGTTTGTTTCTGTTGAAGGGACTGTAAAGACGGTCATAGTTCTACGTGGTACCTACTAACTTTCTTAATTCTATCCACCTCATACTTCCTTTCTATACTTTTCTCTTTCTATACCTTTCTTTTTTCATTGAAGGGTTTCACAATGGACCGCATTGGTCTCCGGGTGGAAGTGTGCCCACTGGCACATAACCCTTCTTAACCTAACCTAACCATTTTTTAGCCGTTTTGGCAGTGTTCAATATACATTGAACAATCTTTGTTTTTTTTTTTCTTTAATTAATGAATTTACTAAAAAACCTTTTCTATTGTTGTATCTATTTAAAGTTATTGACAATTTCCTTTTTTTCTTATTATATTGTCTTGGCCCTATTGGGCAATGAATTGAAACTTAATTGTAAATTAAACTATATTGTAAATTGAAACTGAATTATAAATTGAAATTGAAACATAAATCAAAAATAACGGTCAGTTCTTCAATTTCGACTACTAACTATTGTGAATTAATGTAAATCGAAAGGTAGTTGATTGAAGACTGAGTTATTTATTGTAATTGAAAAAGTAAAATTTAGTACTCATCAAGACCAGACTGTCAAGCCTGGCTTGGGAGAGGAAAAAGTTAAATTAACACGCGGTTTAAGTCGTGTCAAAAGAAACTTCACTTCCCATTTAACGCTCCACAAGAGCAGACAGTTTTGTCCTCTTCAATCGTTTTTTTTAATAAGACTTAAATTTCTAAACCTAAACTTATATTTAAAGTAGTAAATATATTTAATAAACACTATAATTGAAGTTAAACCCGTGCATCCAATTCTTTTCCCTTAAAAGCAACTATTCCCCCAAGGTAAGGTAACCGCTGGAACTTGTTATAAGCTCTACCAGATACTCAAATATTGCTTTCCACCTATTTTCTTCCTCCAAACCTCAACTAATTATAATTGCCATCGAGCTATTATAATTTGAGTTGCCGTCAGACCTTTTCTCCCTTTGTCCCATAAAAGGGAGAGAAGTCTGACAATTAAATAATTTAGGCTACCCTAAATGCTGAAATTATTCATGGTCCTTTCGATCCAGTAGAAGTAATCCAGCAAAAGTGAAACAAAAAACAATCTGGTCACCCCAAAGTCAAGTGTTCAAAAGCTCGAACATAAACTCTCAATTCAAACTTCAAAAAAAAAACTAAAGCAGCAAAAACGTGAGCATGAGGTAAATCAAGTCAACAGGTTCAGTACAAAAAAAGCAGCACAAGCGTGAGTATCAAAAATAAATAGTAATATAAAAGTGAAATTTCTTACTTTATCGGAGTGGGTAAAAAATAAATAAAAAGTGTAGGAAAAAGCCGGGAAAAAGATTAGGTAATTTAGTCGGCATATAGTCAAAGATCGAAGGAAAATTTTTAATAAAATAGATGTGAAGAAAAAAAACTGAAAATAAAAAGAAAATGGCGCCATAAAAGTAAAATGTATGTGTATATAAAACATGCATAGAGAAAAAAGGTAAAAAAAAAAAAAAAGGAGAATCACAAAAATTGTCGCCATTTGCAAAAGAAAAAAAGAAAAAAATGAAAAAGGCGCCAAGATAAAATAATAGATATCTATGCATATAGAAGAGTGAGTGTAAAAAAAAAAAAAAATCGGAAAGAGTGAAAAAAGGGGCATGTAAAATTTATATACAGTTACATTTACATTGTAACGGGAGTGAAAAATACTTCCAAATACACAATAGTGAAAGAAGGTGAAGAAGAAAAGAAGAATTGAAACAAGTTTTACCATAGGTACAGAGAAAGAAAAAGCAAAGAAAGCCAAAAAGAAAAATAAGAGAATTTAATAAAAAATTGTAAAAAACAAAAAAAAAAATTTTTATAAAAAAGGGAACAGGTGCATATGTGGCGAATCCATTAAGATTGAAACAGAAGTTAAGGAAAAAAGAGAACCAGTGCCAAACGAAGTGGAGAAAAGGTATTTAAAATTTAAAATAATAAAAATCATCTTCTCTTACCATAAAAATCATCCCTCAAAACATGAAATAAAAACACACAAAAATCCTCAAATTTCATTTGCGCTCCTAATATAAAAAAGACTTAACACACACACACAAATAATCATTTACACTCTTTGGTTAAATTAAAATTTTTTAAATTAAATGTTTTCAAATTGCGTTCTTGTGAACTAACAAGAGGAGAAAAATACTCTTACTTTTTAGATTGCAAATACACACACACACACACACACAAATAATCATTTACACTCTTTGGTTAAATTAAAATTTTTTAAATTAAATGGTTTCAAATTGCGTCTCGTGAGCTAACAAGAGGAGTAAAAGGAAAAATATACTCTTACTTGTTGGACTGCAAAGGCTCGTGAGTTAAAGTAAAAGCTTTAATTTAGTTGCTCTTATAAATGCGAAAACACAAACATAATGTTTATTGAACTCTTTCAATTAAAAAAAATAACTTATTACGCTCTTGAAAAGCAACAAATTGGAATTATTAAAAGCTTTAATTTACTTGCTCTTATAAATGCGAGAACACAAACATAATGCTTATTGAACTCTTTTAATTAAAAAATAAAACATTGCGCTCTTAAAAAAGCAACAAATTGGAGAAATTCTTAATTTGTTTGCTAAATTTAGCTATAGCCGGAATACTGTGCTGTAACTAAAAAGAAAAATACAGTCCACTACAAATTTTTACGAACACTTCGTGAATATAAAAAATTTTTGATAATTTTATAATTCTATTTATTACAGCAAATTACCCCATTACAATATTATATTAAATTATATTATTATATTCTATTGAATGCTCATTTTTTTTGAAATTAGGGTTGATTAGAGGGAGTAAAACCCCATTGTGAAAATTTTTTTTTTTGAGTATTTAAAATTTAATGGGAAAATTTGTATGTTATTAAGATGGAACAAATTTTCCCAATTTATGAAAATTAAGTAAGCCCATTACTAAGTGCGTTAAAGGCGGTCGGATTATAAAAATTTTTAATAAATTTACTAAAAGGCAATTTCCCAAATTGCAATTTTAGTAGATTTCAAGTTCTTCCATCGGATTATAAAAATTTTTAATAAATTTACTAAAGGGCAATTTCCCAAATTGCAATTTTAGTAGATTTCAAGTTCGTCAATCTAATTAATAAAAAATTTTAATAAAGTTACTCAAAGGCAATTTCCCAAATTGCACTTTTAGTAGATTCAAGTGCGTTAATCGGATTAATAAAAAAAATTTTTTATAAATTTACTAAATGCAGTTTCCCAAACTGCAATTTTAGTAAAATTTCAAGTGCGTAAATCGGATTACTAGAAAAAAAAAAAGTTTTTTCTATATAAAGTTACTAAAAGCAATCCCCAATTGCAGTTTTAGTAAATTTCAAGTGCATGAACAACTTTAATAAAGAATAAGATAAATTTACATAAGGGCAATTCCCCCAATTGCTAGCTTAGTAAATTTATAAAAAAGAAAAAGTGCAAATAATATCGGAATATTCGAATGGGGAATTGAAAATAGTTTATAAGATTAATAGAGTTAAGCTTGCAAGTTGGAAGTCCCAGAGTGGGACTTCAAGGTTAAAAAAGGGATAAAAGGAAAAAGTGGAAAGTTGAATTGGGTTCAGAATTCAATTATTTCCATAGTAAACTTAAAATCACACTTGTATCAAATTACTTATGTATTATTATAATCAAATTAAATAAAATTAAAAAATTAAAAAAAAAAAAAAAAAAAAACATTAAGACATTAAAACATTATCTCAAATTGAATTAGGCTAAATTGGAATGGGCGAGATAGTTGGGGATCTTAAATTTCCCAAAAATTTCTGTTAATATTTAATTTTCGGATTGAACTAAAATTTAAATTTCCCACTTGAGTGGAAAATTCTTGTTATTGAATTAAATGCAGTGGATGGAAATTTAAATTTCCGAATAAACAAATCAGTTTATGGTCTTAAAAGGAAAACTCTTAAAATCGAAAATTACAAATTCCAAATAGGTAAAATTCAATATTCGTAAAGAATATAAATCTTAAAATTACAATTCCCTCATATTAACAATTTAATATTCGTAAAAGAATATAAATCTTGAAATTACAGTTCCCTCTTAACAAAAAGTTAATATTCTTAAAAGAATATAATTCTTGGAAGTATAAATTCCCAAGTAAATGAAATTGAATTTTCTTAAAGAAATATCACTCTGAAAGTTATAAATCCCTTCTTAACTAGAATTTAACCTTTTTTAAATGAAAATAATTCTTAAAAATTTAAATAGCTTAATTTTCTCCGTAAATAGAAAACCCCACTAAAAATTGAAAGCGATGCAGCTCCTAAAATTGGTAAATGAAATCTAATTTTACCATGTAGAATCTAAAAAGTGCTTTAATACAAGTGAAAATTGGGAATTTTGTTAAAATAGAATTTACTTTTCCATTTTTTATAATTTCATTTAATGAAATTTAAACTTCCCTTGTTAACATTCTTAAATTGAATTAAGGTTGATAACGATAATAAAATTCAATTAGCCAAGTCCGCAGTAACATTAGGAATTTCGTGAGTTTCTTTAATCCATGCGAAAATTAATGAGAAATTGATAACGGTGAGTAGCATTTGAACGTAAATGCAAATATAGACTTTAGGCATATGCTTCCTGGGTTCAATTTATTGTTTTTAACTAATCTATAGTTACCCTACCCCCTAAAATTAGCCAGGAAAGTTGTTTTTCTTAATCGGATAATAATATCGCGAAAATTACTACTTCTAACTCGTTTCCAACAAAAGGCTTACTCGAATAGTGAGTCAAATTTACCCTTATGCCTAAAGGGGCAATTCATAACTAATATTTGCATTTATCATAGCACACCGTTAGTTACCGGTAATTCTCATTTGAACCGTGGAAGGGAACATTTCGAAATTTACTTTTACATTCTTTTTATTATTATCATCCTTCGTTTGTAATCATGACCAACGTCACAGGAACCTCTGATTCGGCGTTTAACACCCTTTACAGGGAGCAATTTCTCTTTGACTGTGAGAATCTGCTACAGTTTGGTGAGACCTTAAATAGTACACTGCAGGAACAAAACGAATCTACGCTAGAGTTGAAGTTAAAGGAGCTGGACTCGGAATGGGTGACATTGAAGGATTCTTATAGGAAGGTTATGGTGGCTCCAGAGGCCTCAGTGGGGACAGAATTCAAGACTCAGGCCAAAAGCGAGTTTGCCACTTGTTCAGAAATATACTACAATTGTTCCTCCCAAATTAATGAGATATTAAAGGTCAGCCGAATAGAGTCCTCGCCAAACCCAGCATTCCAGTCAACGTCAAGATATGCCCACCCAGAACCTAACATGATGCCCAACACAATGGATAGTTTTATAAAATTGCCGCCATGTGACACGGAGATTTTCAAAGGCAGTTATGAACAATGGCCCTCATTCAGAGACATGTTCACTGCGGTATACATAAATCACTCAAGATTATCTCCCGTAGTGAAACTTTATCATCTACGAAACAAAACCAGAGGTGAGGCTGGAGCTATAGTAAAAAGATATACCCTCTCGCATGAAAATTTTGAGTTGGCTTGGAATGCGCTGAAAATAAGATACGAAAATAAACGTGTACTGGTAGATAACCAAATAAAAATGCTTTTTGATATCCCAGCAGCGACCAAAGAAGATAGCGAGGCAATTCAAAGAATACAGTCTGCCGTCAATGACTCGCTGGCCACCCTCAGAACTCTTGGTGTTGAGGTAGAAAGCTGGGACCCAATTCTTATAAGGTTGATATCTACGAAATTACCAGACACAACTCTTGCGTTATGGGAGCAATCGCTTACGTCCCCCCGGGAGCTGCCAAAATGGAGCCAAATGTCACAATTCTTGGTAGAGAGGTATGAGGCTGTGGAGCGGCTTAAAAGTATACGAAATTCTAAGGACTGTTTTACCCTATCGCACAAGTCACAGTCAGCCGTGCAGACGTATGTCTCTCAAGAATCGGTTAATTTGAATTGCAAATTGTGCAAAGAAGACTATGTATTTCAAAATAAGTTTTGCAATAATTGTTTGGGGACTTCACACCTCAAAGCAAATTGCAAAAGTAAATACACCTGTCTGGTCTGTAAGAAAACGCATCATACCCTATTGCACATGACTAAGGGAGCTCCGGGTATGTCTCAAGAGCCTCAAAGGATAGATAGTTCGACTAAAGGAAACAATTCGCTAAGTTCTGCCCCTAAAACGGTGCGAAAAGTTGAAGATGACCGCCAGACCGAACGAGCAACAACATCCTCACGGGTACAAGCCAATTGCTCTGCCGGGAGCGAAAGCATTTTATTGCGGACTGCATTGATGCAAATTGAGCACCAGGGAGAAAAATTTACAGTAAGAGCTCTTATTGACCCGGGGTCTCAACGTACCTTCTTAACGGAAAAGGTGAGAAGTCGTCTTCAGCTCCCGTATAAAAAATCCTACTACGAAATCGTGGGGATAGGAGGGCATAAGCAATCTGCATCTAAAGAATGTGAGCTTACGCTGTACGCGAAAAGGACAGACACAAGAATAATTGTTAGAGCCATAGTGTTGCCGAAAGTTACTAAGCGACTCCCAACCTGTTCATTTCAGGCGCCCAGCTGCAATGAGTTGGATAATTTAGATTTAGCCGATCCCTCATTCAACAAATCAGCACAAATTGATTTGATTCTCGGCAATGATTACGAGAGGTTTATTAATCTGGAGGGGATTAAAAAGGATGTTTGCGGGCAGGCGTCCGCTTATAATACCATATTTGGCTGGGTGCTAAGTGGTCCCATGCAGACCCAATTAGCTCATACGTTTACCACGTCTGTCACCCAATCCGATACTAGTGAGCTTAGTGCCCTTTTGAAAAGGTTCTGGGAGGACGAAGAAATACCCACTGATCGACCGAAGTCGGTAGAAGAAGAAAATTGTGAGCGTATTTATAAAGAAACTACCACAAGATGTGAAGATGGTAAGTTTATGGTAAGATTACCTTTCAAACTTGAATTCCCTGATAAAATCCATCTTGGATCATCCCGCTTTACCGCCCTGGCACAGAATGCTAGAATGGAACAAACCCTAAATAAAAACCCCGAACTCAAGTCGCAATATAAGGCCGTTCTAGAAGAATACGTAACGCTGGGGCACATGGAGGAAACAACTTCTCAGGAAATTCAATCTGATGGTAAATATGAATCTTTTTATTTACCCCATCATGCAGTGGTGAGGCCCGAACACAAAACAACAAAGGTGAGGGTGGTATTTAACGCCTCCAGAAAAACGAAGTCACAGGTAGCTCTGAATGACGTACTTTACACTGGGCCAACGCTTCAAAACGACTTAATAACAGTCATTCTGAATTGGAGAAAATATCGTTACGTTTTTAGTGGCGATATACAGAAGATGTACCGGCAGATTTGGGTTCATCCGGAGGACAGAAGGTACCAAAGAATTGTGTTTCAAAATCAGGATGATGGCCCAGTTAAGGATTACGAGTTGAAAACCGTAACTTTTGGCGTAAATTGTGCCCCGTATCTAGCCATTCGCACCCTGCTGCAATTGGCCTCTGAATGTGACGTTACGTCCCCAGAAGCGGCGGCAATTCTTCGCTGCCAAACTTATGTTGACGACATATTAGCAGGAGGGTATACTATTGAAGAAACTCTTTCTACACTGAGACAACTCATCAGTGTGTTGAAATCCGCTGGATTCCCTTTAAAAAAGATAACTGCTAATATTAATGATTTACTTTCTGATTTACCAGCCGAAGATTTATACGATTCTAATTTTCTTAGGTTTCACGAGGCGAGTTCCACTAAGACCCTTGGAATTAAGTGGAATGCACTATCGGACGCATTCACTTACAGTTTTGAGCCTATGGAGATGTTCACAAGCTTAACAAAAAGGCAGATTTTGTCATCAGTGGCAAAACTGTTTGATCCTGCCGGATGGCTTACACCCATAGTCATCCGGGCAAAAATACTTATGCAGCGACTGTGGTTAGAGGGGCTGGATTGGGATGAGGAAATTTCAGCAGAATCCATGCAGAACTGGAAGGAGTTGGTAGCAGATCTCTCCAAAATTGAAGAAATTTCAATTAGTAGATGGATTCAATACACCCCCGAGGACGAGGTGCAGATTCATGGGTTCTGTGATGCGTCAAAGTCAGCATACTGTGCCACAATATATATTCGCTGCCAAACTGGGTCCCACAACACATTTTCAAATTTATTGCTGGCAAAGTCGAGAGTGGCCCCTATACAAACGGTCTGTTTACCCCGTTTAGAACTGAACGGTGCGGTTTTATTAGCAAACCTGATAAAGTACGTTCAGAACGCACTTAATTTCAATAATTGTGAAACGTTTTTATGGACGGATTCATCCATAGTGCTGGACTGGCTCTCGAAACCACCGTCAACATGGGAGACCTACGTGGCAAACAGAATTGCGCGGATACACCAGTTAGTTCCCAGCGCAACATGGCGACATGTGCCAACTCATACAAACCCCGCAGACCTAGGTACACGTGGCTGCAAGTCGCAGGAGCTGGTAAATCACCTGCAGTGGTGGTACGGACCTCCATGGTTGCATAAACCCATTTCAGAATGGCCCAAGCGAAAGCCTTTGCACGCAAATGAAACCCCAGTTGAGGTCCATACGCTGTGTGCGGAGGTTCAACAAGATGATGATATTCTTAACAGATTTTCATCATACACAAAGGCGCTTCGGGTGATGGTGTATGTGTTCAGATTTTATGACAGAATCGCGGCCAAACTCAGGCCGGATATACCCCCAAGTAAGAGTGAAATAACTCTAAAGGAAATGAACCAGGTTAAGGTGAGGTTAATTGTCTGGGCTCAAAAGGCAATGTTTTATGAAGAATACCAATGTTTGCTAAAATCGCAGCCAATAGCAAAAAAAAGTGCTTTAAAAACCTTAAATCCATTTCTCGATTCAAATTCTATTATGAGGGTAAATGGCAGACTGGCTCAGTCGTCTCTGCCCTACAATGAAAAATATCCTATAATACTGCCAGGCAACTCCCGTTTTTGCCATCTATATCTAACACATCTGCATGAGTTTCTCTATCATGCAGAAATAAGCCAAATGTGCAGAATGGTGCAAACTGAGTATTACCTTTCTCGTCTCAAACCCCGAGTGAAAAAGGTAATACGGCAGTGCAAAACTTGCATAATTTACAAACAGCAATCATGTTTTCAATTAATGGCACCTTTACCTCCAGAAAGGTGCAATTTATCTCTACCTTTTCAGGTTACCGGTATAGATTTTGCCGGCCCATTGGAAATCAAGTCGTCCACCTTACGCACTGGAGCGGTAATAAAAGGGTATGTGGCGGTATTTGTGTGCTTCAGCACGAAGGCGGTTCATTTAGAACCGTGCTCAGAGTTGACGACTGCAGCCTTTCGTGCTGCCTTTGCCCGTTTCGTTGGGAGGCGAGGACTACCCCAACGGGTAGTAACGGATAATGGGAAAAATTTCCTGGGGGCAAGTCGAGAGCTGGAAAATGACTTTGGCGTATTTGTGAGGACAGTAGCCCAGGATATTGCCCAGAAATATATCGCTCAGGAATTCGAATGGAGATTTATCCCGCCGTACGCGCCTCATATGGGAGGCTTATGGGAGGCTGCCGTGAAAAGTTTCAAATTTCATTTGAAGCGAGTGACTGGTAGCAGGAGGTTAAATTTTGAAGAGCTTGCCACCATTCTGGCTCGAATTGAAGGGGTACTAAACTCACGGCCTATCTCGGCCTTATCGGAAGATCCATCTGACCTCGCCGCATTGACTCCTGGTCACTTTTTGCGAGGAGCGCCTTTAATGGCTCTACCTGAGCAAGACTTCCAAAGCATGTCAGTGGTAAACAGATGGGAAGAAATAAAGGCAATGCATCATCGATTCGCGGTGAGATGGAAGGATGAGTACCTAAGGGCTTTGCAAAGGCGGTATAAATGGAAGGACTCGGGGCCTAACATACAGGTGGGAGATCTAGTGGTAGTCATGGATGATTTTCTACCACCGTGTGAATGGCGATTGGGCAGAGTTGAACACACTTACCTCGGTTCGGATCAAAATGTGCGTACGGCGGACGTGCGGATTGCCACAGGGGTAATTACACGCCCGATCGTGAAATTATGCTACCTTCCCTTGTTGAAAAAGGAAGATACAGTTTGAGACAGATTTGTACGAAATTCTAGTAACATCATTTATAACCATATCAAATTCACCCAATGTTATTTACTCTTACTAATTTTTACACATATTACTTGTTATACTAATCCCGCACACTAAACTCATAAACACTTACCTCCAGCCACTCTAATTCCCCTCTAATCAACATCTAATTTTAGGCGACGCCTTCACTTTACTTATCCATTTCCATTATGAATTTACCCATTACTAACTAAATTGTCTTTTGCTATTTTCTATAGTCATAGGTCAAATCGGCGTCTTACTGCTACCAGGGTGGTACGAAGCCGCAGTCCAAGCCGCCATCCAAGCCATACCACAAGCCATGGTTCAAGCCGTAGCCAAAGCCGTGGGTCGGCGAGAGATGAAGGTCAACTAAGGGACCTAGAAGTTTTATATTGCGTGTTGTGTCGTGGTTATCACGGCCTAAGATGTTGTCGTCGATTTAAGCGCATGCCGGTAGAGAGGAGGAGGGAGGTGGTGTCGGGTTTAGGCTATTGCTTTAACTGCTTAGCACGAAGCCATTCCCAGAACTACTGCACGTCAGAGGCCTGCAGACGATGTGATCAACCGCATCACACCATGCTTCACATCCCCTCTCGCCAGGAGCAGAGGGAGAGGTTAGCGGTAGTCCGGGCCACAGCTAGGACTCGGCAGCCGCAGGTCCACACTCACCCGTCACCACCCCGGCAGCACCAACGTCAACGGCAACCACGTCAACAGCACCAACGTCAATGGCAACCACGTCAACAGCACCAACGTCAACGGCAACAACGTCAACAGCACCAACGTCAGCCAAGGCCACAACGTCGGCCAAGGCCACAACGTCAGCCGAGGCCACAACGTCAGCCAAGGCCACAACGTCAGTCGAGGCCACAACGCCAGCAGCATCAGCCACCAGCAGCAGCAACAACGACCGTGCCGCAGCCAGCACAACAAACAACTACCTCAACGGCCACTGGCCCAAACACGAGGGTAATTTTAGAGGCCATTAAGTCGCTGGCGCAAGTTCTATGTGTAGATGAGTAGCCCAGCAGTTTTGGTTCGAGGCCGGAGCATGTTCAATATACATTGAACAATCTTTGTTTTTTTTTTTCTTTAATTAATGAATTTACTAAAAAACCTTTTCTATTGTTGTATCTATTTAAAGTTATTGACAATTTCCTTTTTTTTCTTATTATATTGTCTTGGCCCTATTGGGCAATGAATTGAAACTTAATTGTAAATTAAACTGAATTGTAAATTGAAACTGAATTATAAATTGAAATTGAAACATAAATCAAAAATAACGGTCAGTTCTTCAATTTCGACTACTAACTATTGTGAATTAATGTAAATCGAAAGGTAGTTGATTGAAGACTGAGTTATTTATTGTAATTGAAAAAGTAAAATTTAGTACTCATCAAGACCAGACTGTCAAGCCTGGCTTGGGAGAGGAAAAAGTTAAATTAACACGCGGTTTAAGTCGTGTCAAAAGAAACTTCACTTCCCATTTAACGCTCCACAAGAGCAGACAGTTTTGTCCTCTTCAATCGTTTTTTTTAATAAGACTTAAATTTCTAAACCTAAACTTATATTTAAAGTAGTAAATATATTTAATAAACACTATAATTGAAGTTAAACCCGTGCATCCAATTCTTTTCCCTTAAAAGCAACTATTCCCCCAAGGTAAGGTAACCGCTGGAACTTGTTATAAGCTCTACCAGATACTCAAATATTGCTTTCCACCTATTTTCTTCCTCCAAACCTCAACTAATTATAATTGCCATCGAGCTATTATAATTTGAGTTGCCGTCAGACCTTTTCTCCCTTTGTCCCATAAAAGGGAGAGAAGTCTGACAATTAAATAATTTAGGCTACCCTAAAGACTGAAATTATTCATAAACTGACGTGTTTTAGAAGAATATAACCATTTGTTATGTGTAAAAAATGTCTTAAAAAAACAACAACAACATGGGATTTTATGAAAACATAGATTTGTACCAATCTATGTCTTGTTGGGCGCAAAATGATCATATTTAAATAATATAAAGTCGCATTCATTAAACATTAAGATTTTTAAATCAAGAAATAACTTGAAAAGAGCAAAATTTAACAAAATTATCAAATTTTTTATGAAGTTTGAACTTTTGCCTGCTGTTATTATTGTATTATCTTTGACTAAAAAGAGAGAAATACATATTCTGTTTACAATTTTTAAAGATATTTTCATTTAAGTCACATCATCTTTTTTAAAAACTCAAATAACGGTTATTTTGCAATGTCTAAAAGACTGTTCTACTTTTGACAATTCTAACTTCATATTCGGATTTAGTGGACAATTTTACAAAAAGATTAGGTGTCAGATTCATTTGTTCACGACTTTGTTGGAAATTTGTGACGCAGTGTAATCATTCAAAACAAATTGGTAGATCGAAATTTGTTTTGAATGATTACACTGCGTCACAAATTTCGATCTACCAAAGTAAAAATTGCATTTGGTTTGAAGATTGATGTTTGACTATTGACTGCCAGCCGAAGTCAATGGCGGTGAGTGTTAAACGGCAAAAATTTCTGAGGAGATAGTGTGGTTACTATCGAAACATGTCAAATCAACCTGTCCGTGAACGTGGGTTCGATTCCGCGGCGGTCAAGAACGAAAAGTTATCAATTAATTTGAATTCATTTCATGTTGTAAAATTCCTTTCTTCATAAAAATAATTAAATAAAAATTAAATTCAATGAACTTTAGCCTGATTTTAATAGGATTGACCATATCATTTTCTGGAGCTGGTCTTGTGCTAATTGTCGGTTTTGCAAACCAATATGGCTTTCATTTGGTGTTATGAAACAAGTCGGATTTGTTATTTTCGAATACAAATAAAACCGATAATCGAATCAGCTGTTTAATGTTTTAGCTCATGTGTTTACAGCTTTAAGTGCAATTTGTGTTTGACAATTTTGTAAATTATGATTTTTGTGCTTAAATATTGTTAAAACTTGTGTTTTTAATTAAAGAAAAATTATAGAAAAGAAAATAAGAAGTGGTAATACAGTAAACATGAAATAAATGCCAGGGTGTTATAACTTGCATTGCATTGGTATTGTGTAATTTTATTGTTTTGTAAAAATTAAATTAAATTTATTAAAAATCTAAACAAATTTGTTGTTTAACTTTATAAATAAATGGAATGACTATTGCTTTTGTTGCATATTTGCTTTTTGCAGAGAAAGTGAGAAGAAGACCTGCGAATTTACAGCAGCCCGCTGCCGGAGACTACCAGAAGCATGCAAAAAATACTATTTTACCAATTAATCAATTTTATTTGCTTCTATCTGTGAAAAAAATCTTACTGTTAAAAAAAATAAAATAAAAAATTAAGCTTTTAACAACTTTATTTATTTCTTTTAAAAAAAAGAAGACCTGTTAGCTGCTTGGTTTATTTTCAATAAAAAACCGATAACATTGGTTTCTGTGACACCTAAAACCGAAACTTATTTTAGTTCGAACAAAAACCGACAACATTGGATTTCAAGACACCAACGTATTTTGTTGTCGGTTTTAAATCCAATACCGATAAGATTGGTTTCTATGACACCCCTGATTGTATAAAAATGATAAACTTAAACAATAGCCCAAAAATTTTCCGAGCCAGGACATTCCCAAATTCAGGAGGTTGACGCTACCCACAGTGCAATATATCGATTCCTAAAATTAATGGCGATTTCTTTTCTGAGAAAAATGTTGGATTAATGTTACATGTTCTACATTTTTGTTTTCGTTTGTACAAAAAATACAACTGTGGGAAAAATTTTCAAGTTCTTTTGTGAATATGTTGATAAAAAACATGCAAAACATGTTGCATATTTTACCCTTACTTTTACTTAAGGTGTTCATACTGCACTGTTCTACAACTTTGGTACTAACTACTTTCTTTGTACAACAAATGCTTTATTTTGTTTGTCATAATTCATACCGCTCATAATTTTGTAAAAAATTTGTTTTAAAACAAAATATAAAAATATTTACACATTAAAATCAAAAAAAGTCTATTTATATTATAATTGTTTTAATTTTTATAAGCCATTAGTGATGTTTATATTTGTTTCCAACCCGTAATAGCGTGCAGAAACCGCTTAAATAGCTTTAAAAATCGCTCATTAAGTACATTAATGCTGAAAGTGTAATAGTTGTAAATAAAAGCAGCTAATTGTGTTCTATTGAAATTGTACAACATGTAACTCTTCCAGTGATAATAGGTTACATTAGAAAATGTAACATGTATATACTGTAACATATTTTTCTCAGAAAAGAAATCGCCATAAAAGAAGTTCATAGTCCCTTGGATTTGATTTCAAATTTAAAAAACTATAATTCGAAAAAGTTAATTTTAAAATTCTGCAAGGGAAGACGAATTTAAAACATCAATTTTGAGAAAACAAGGAAGGGAGTTTTACAAATTAAGGAACCATATTTGCAAAAGAACTAAATACATGCTTAAAAATAAATACATCTCAAGACAAATATACACACATTCAAAGCCTATACATTTACCTTCCAGAAAATGACGTGAAATACTTTTTGAACTTGTTAATGTTAATTTTTGAAAGTATTTAACTAAATTTTCGGAACGAAGTAAAAAAAAACAGTAATATTATTAAGATCCTTTTATAACATGCCTAATATTCTTTGTTCACATACAACAATATAACGCAAGTTTTTTTTTAATTGTAAGTTTTCATACGCTTTTTGTTGTATATCCACAATTATGTTACATACGATATTATAACGCATTGCATTTTTCGCAAAAGTGGATAAACAAGGAAATGGTCTCGTAAAATCGTAATAAAACCATAAGAGATAGAGAGCTGGGGATTGCGCAAATCAATAGATCTCTTAAACTGTCTTATCTCATATTTTTTATTTTGTGATATACAACCAGATAATTTCGACACAACGATATGGCAATTCTGTATATGTCATTATATTTCTCGTTTTTGAAGTTGATCAAGTTAATTCTACAAAAAAATTGCAAGAAAATCAATGCGGGTTTTATAGAAAAAAGTAATACAAAATGGAATATTACATCTCGGGTTTTTTATATATTTAAATCAAAATTCTTACCCGTAGATATATTTGATGGATGCTGTACATTGCTCCATTGTTGTTGTAAACGTTGGGAATACAGCTTTATTCTATCATCACACTCCTGGTGTTCTAAGTTATGAGAGTCCATCGCGCCAACATCAATCATATTGCTAAAAATATTATCAAATAAACATGCAATTAACAATTTTTAAGTTTTATTTATTTTATTTTTAGACTTTAAGTTTTTCAATAAACAAAAATTTTAGCCAATCTGATTGTCACTTAATTTAGCTTTCTATTCACTTATTTCTAGTGGTTTTTATTAATTTGTAATTCAAATCTGCACTCAGTTTTTTTAAGAAACTTCCAACATATATTGCAATAACTTGAAAACGGTGCACCATATTTACTTAAAAAACAAAATTCGCTTACAATATTATCTTTAAGCCGTGCATACATTGTTTTTAAATTTGCCCAGTAGTTTCAGAGATATCGTTGAAGTTTAAATAAAGAACAATTATAAAAAAAAAAAAATTTTATATAAAAACTCATAAAAACTTAAATTTCGGTTAGGTTAGATTCATTGGGCAGCTGTCACGACGACGGCTCACTTGGGTCCTTATGGCGGTCCCTTTGTGATACCCTTAGCCAGTGACAAGAGTCAGCAGTATTCACCAGACTATTCCCCAGTGGTCACTGCAGCCTCAAATCACCCCGACTCCCTACAGAAAAGAGAGATCGATTTTAGTCCCACATTAGACATATCGTCCAGACATGGCAATTCCGGTCTCCCAAAATGCCTAAACCTTATGTCCCCCAGACCGGGGCATTGGCAAACAAAGTGAAACACCGTCTCCTCCACCTTCTCATCATGAAAACTTCTACAGTAGTCATTATAATTAAGACAAAATCTCCTCGTATGAATTGTAATGCGCGTTCTCGCCGCGTCATAGCCAGTCCATTAAGTCCTGGTCATCAAGCAGGTATGCTCCACCTGCAATCTCCCCTGAGCCCTTCTATACGACTCTCGTCTGATGATTCATGCAGCGGGCCATTGAAATGCCGATCAGGGCATAAATAAGTTAGCTTAACATATTTCGAATAAAATGGGCTTTATTTCATTGTAAATTGAGAAAAATCTCGATTTCCATACAAAAATAATTTTTAAATTTGTGTTTCTGCTGTTCTATTTATGGACGTTTTTTGCTTCACTTTTATTCACAGTTATAAAAGCGAACGCGTTCATCGATTTTTATGATCTAGGTCTCATTTTGTTCATAAGTGAAAGTAATAAGAATTTGACTTTTATATTTTTAGGATTTTTCTTGATTTTTAAAAATAAAAAATTTTAATTTTTTAGATTTTTTTTTTTTACGGAAGCAACCATTACTTATTTGTTTGTGCTTTGCAAAAATTTGATTGTTTTTCAAAGCTTACAATTACATCTTTAAAAGAAGAATTCTGAAAATCGCTTGATGAAGAGTGAAGTTATGATTTTTTTAACTTTTAATTTTTAAAAAAAAAAGTCAAAAATTCGATTAGTAGCTGTAACTTGAAAATGCGAGCTGATAGAAAAAAACAGAGATCACATTTAAATCCAGCGACCTCAAATTACTAAAAAATTTCATGAAACTTCCAGTCAAAACACAAAAAGTTAAATTTAAATCACATACATTGTAAATAAAATCAACAGTTGGTGCACAAATTTCAAAGAAAATGGGCTCCGTTCCCTTGGAACGTATTAAGCTACTGGATAGGAAACTGGCTCGTTGTTGTATATTTATTTTTTATGAAGTTTAAAAAAAAGGTTACAATTTAACTAGCTGAAGTTGTTTTTAACTCACATTCACTGATTATGTGAAGAAATAAATGTGCCATTATTATTCATATATTTAGTACAAAATAAATATCAAATAAATACATAAATAATAACAAAATATTAAATTAAGAAACAAAATTGTTTGCTTGATCTTTTCTTTTACGTTTGCACCAAATATTATATCGCTTTGTTATTTTTATTTGTAGCCTGCCACTTCATTTGTTCATTGTTTTTGATTATAGTGGATTACAAGCTAACAACAGATTTTTAATTTGCAGTTTTTTGTTACACTAAGGGTATTCACGTCACAAGTTGCACCCTTGAAAAAAAGCAAAAGTGCAAAAATATAACAAGAACCGCACAGACAATTAGTTGTGCGTAAATAATTGTATTTGTGGTTGTTGTTATGTTTTTGCACTTTTGCTTTTTTGCAAGGGTGCAACTTGTGACGTGAATACCCTTACTATGATTATGGGCCAATGTTTGCGCGATCTTAGATAATTTCGTATAGTAGTTTAGACATAAAATTTTCATCAAGATCGGTCAAAAAGTTTCTGAGTTAGGGGGGGTCGAAGTTTGGCTTTTTGGCCAAACAGGTGTTCTTTCTCATCCATGTAACTTATTACCTATTGGTTTTAGCAAAATTTGTCCCAAGTAGCTTAGATAGCTATCTGATCAATCTTTTTTAAAAAATAGTTTTTGTTTTTTTATATTTTTTTTTTAAATTGTGGTTTTAAATTTAAAACTTTTTTTTTTATTTTTTTAGCGGGAACGTTTTTTTGCACAAAGCTTATGTCTTTTCCTTTAAGGTAGTTTTTGTCGCTTTTTGGGATACGAGTATCTAATGTATAAAAAAAATAATTTCTAACTCAAGACGAGGGTTTTTAAATTTTTAGAATATGCACTATTTTGAATTTTGTTCTATTTGTGTTTAAGTGTTTCTAAGACCTTAAAAATAAAAGTTATGCTAAGAAACTATGCAAATTAACCTTTCCAACGGTAAGTAACAAACTCAACTAGCATTTAATACTTGCGATACTGATACTGGAATAAATTTATTTTTTAGAATTTTTAAAAAAAAATTTTTAATAATTTAAAAAATACATCTATCTATATATATAATAGAGTTGCGTGAGTGACTGACTCATTCATCATCAGTCAGCCCAAACCGCTGACCCTAGAAACTTGAAATTTGGTAGCGATTGGTCACTCCCCAAATCGATCCACTAAGACGGGATTTTTCGAAATTCGAATGTTAAGGTGGTAAAAACGGCAAAATTCGGTAACCTTATATCTCCAAAACTAAAAGAGATGCAAAATAAAGGTAATACTTATCGTTGTTTTTTATAAAAATTAGCGGACAGGTGTCTGGTACTTTTTCGAAATTCGGCCCTATTAGGGAGTAAACAGGTAAAATCTGAATTTTAGTACTTTTTTGTCATCTTTTGAACCAATAAACATAGAATCAAAGTTAATACCACATTCGAAACTTATCAAAGAAAAAAAGTATAATAATTTGGTACTTTTTCGAAAATCGAACATTTAAGGGGTGAAAATCGTAACGATTTTTGGTACTTTTTTTACAAAACATTTTCCTCCATTCATTGACATATTCGTACTAAACTATGGGCTACCACTACAATACTGAAATTTTTGATGTTTTATTGGGGGAAAAATATAGTACCCAAAAAAGGAAATACGGGAAATTCGACATTTTTCTTTAGCTTTTTGGTTCTACTAAAGTAGCAAGTTAAATGCTAAAATTTTTAACAAGTTCAAACCTAGAAAAATAAACTTTGGCATAAAAATATGTCCACGAAGAAAAAGGAGACGCTATAGAAGTAGCGGGTGTATGCTGGTCAGAGAACTGCAAAATCACTATTTTTCTTGATTTATTCATACGCTTAAATTTACATTCAAGCTTTGCTTGCAAAACAAAGTACAACGTTGGTAATTTTTACATAGTTTCGTTCATATTTGATTTTTGCATGTATTAATTTTTTATTGAAAGTGCTTTATTTGCATTTTTGTTGCGCACGCAATATAACACAAATGTGTAAATTCAAAGCAACACATTCTTATACTTTTGCATTCAAGTAGTCATTGTCCACTCGATGAGTCGCTTTGTTACCATTAACAACAATAACAACAATAAACCACTCGAAGAGACGCTTTGTTAAAATTAACAACAATAAAAACAACAATAACAAGAATACATTGTACCTACATACAGAACTACTGTACTTTTTAAAAGTAAAAAAAAAATTCTGTTTTTATGGAAATTGTTTGTATGTACCTACATATGTGCGTTTAGTTTCATTTCAATTTTTTTTTTCTTGTACTACATAGTAACTGCTGAATGCCTAAATGAGTAAAAAATTGCTTGATTTCTGGCTTTTTTGTTTGTATTTTTTTTTCTTTACCAAAACAATCATTGTCGCACCGAACACACAAACATCTTTATTAAAAAACGAAGCTAACTATTGTATAAATAACAAAGCACGATGTGCATTATTTGAATGACTGCAAACCAGCAGCGAATATTTGCGGTTGCGCAAGTTTGATTGTATGACCGCAAGTGAGTGTATTTGTTGCTGTTGATTTAATGCGATTTTTTTACAATTGCACAAAGCCGTTCTCTGATGCTGGTATACTACGTTTTATTGTAAAAAACTAAAAAATAAAAGCTTTTTCGATTTTTTACATTGAATTTGGCAAAATTCAAAAGGGGTTTCAGCCCTATCTCCTCATTGGTTGCTTCTGTCCTGAAAGTATCAAAAGATGGTGAAGCTTATAGAATAAATTCCAAAAATCATTATGCAATTTTTTAGGATGAATATACATACATGTATGTATAAATATCTTAAGGCTAGTTTACACCATCATATCGAGGGTTATTTTTCAAACAGTGCTATCTGAAAAATCACAATTTTACGGAGAGCAAAAAAACTGATTTTTTCGATAACTCTAGGAGTAATAACTAAACTTTATTTTACAATGTTATTAAAAATGAACGTCTCAATCATACATATATTAATTTTTTTTAATTCCAGATATTCGCGCTTATATGTCCGATAGCACTATTTACAAATTAAAATTTTATCGACTTGAACATTGAAATAAGCAGATAGCACTATTTGAACAAAAATAAAATGAGCTGTAATTAATACTTTTTGAGGCTTTAATTAAGTTACACGATTTTTTATTAAAATAATTAGTAAAATTTAAAGAAACGCATAGTCATGTTAACTGAACTCGAAATTAAGTTAAAATTTTACACCAATGTTTATTGAAAAGCAATAAATAATTCAACTTTATCCACATATTTTAAATTATCATAAAAATAATGATATTCTTGCAAAATAGCAGGCTTCAATGCTTTGGAAATGCATCCGTTTGCTTAGTTGAAAAGAACGTGGGCCAGATTATAAGGGTTTCGCTTCTATTTATATGATCGCTGCACATTGTGGGAAATTTGGAAAAAAATGGAAATAATTCTATATTCAATAAACGATTGGTCCGATTGGAATGCAGTTTGAGGTGAAAATTAAAAAGTTGTAGTCGAGTTTAGGTCTTGGATTTGACGTCTATAGACTTAGCAGGAGAGGTGCTATAGGTTCCAAAATTAGGACATCTCGGGTATAACAAAAACTAAAAACGATCCTTAATTCTTAGTTTTAGCTGGATGCTAAAAATAATCTTTTAGAGAAATGCGCTTAACAGTTTTATTTGTATAATATCATGTACAAGTAGATTTTGGCAATGACTTTGTCTGAGGTGGTTCATTCGGACGGTCCAATTTTGGGCGAATCGTTCGACTTTGTATGACCCGATATGTTTATAATAATTGTGTAATATGTAGGGATGAAACGATGCCTCTAAGGTATCGATACTTTTACTCGATGTGGTATCGCTCGTTAAGTATCGATACCTACTTAGTATCGAAAAAAAAGTATCGATACTTACTTGTATCGGTACTTGTCTCGTTTGTATGATAAAAAATAGAAAGCAGAATTTATTTTTTTTTTATTTATTTATTTATTTGGTCTATTGATTAAAAATCATTACAGACTATAGAATGTAATACAGGTGTGAATACATTAACTATTTAAATACAAAATTAGCTTTCTTTTTAAAATATCAATGCTTTCAGAAATATCTATAATATGATACAATTTATTAAAATTGTTATGTATAAGTATTAAAAGAAATTAATTCACGTAGAAAATTAAACTCATTACAAAATAAAACAGTTTAATGTATTCTTTTAAAGCAGTATGGAAGTATGTATTATGTTTTAAAACTTATATTGTAAAAAGCTTCTAAAACAAATTAATGACGTCTGATAACACTATGGGTGCGTTCGTAAATGCATCACTGCGCTGCATCAGAAAAGCAAACATTTTTTAATGGCGATAAAAGAATAATAATAACTTATATTATTGTGTGACTATTATTTTTATGGAGTATTTCACAATTTTTCGGTCCACATTTACTTCACTGATAAATATATTACCAGTTGAAATCACTGATGCAGCGCAGTGATGCATTTACGAACGCACCCTGTGCTAGTTGATAAAACAGACAAGCCGGGCACATGGCATTTTAACATATTTCGGGAACGCTGAATTTAGTGGTGGCCGCCGTTTTTAGGTTGGCTCTGGTTTTCGATATATACCGTTATTTCGAAAATGGAAGCATTACTCAAAAACGCTTTAGTTTATTGAAAAAACTAAAAAAACCGAAATTCCGCAATAAAATTATAAAATAACTTCTTTCTAATTGAGGTGTATATACCAGTAGGGGCGACTCCTGGGCATTTATGGGACTTTTTCTTCAATATATTTCTAGTCTGCATTGAACATTTTGTATGGGAGCCCCCTTAAGGAAAAGAGATAGCGGGTAGGTATTTTAGAAATAAAATAAGGTATGCATTCACTTCTGGGTATCGTAAATAAATAGCTACATATATGCTATATGACAATATTTATTTATTTTATTTCAAATATATATGCAAGTGTTAATTTAAATAAAATAAACTTAAAAAAATATGTGTCCAAAGACCTTTGGAACCCCCTAAAGTTTTTAACACCTTTTTAAACAACTTGCATTTTGCGTGCGCAGTTATATTATCATTAACTTAGAAAAAAGGCCACACCTTCTGATTTTGTTTTCGTGGTACAAAATGCATTGCATGTAACATTTATTCACTTGTGACTTTTTTTGTAACCAGTTGCTCGTTTCTGTATTTCTCGCATCGTAAAATTTCTTACATGAAGTGTGAAACAAAAAATGCCATCGTTTCTCGATGTATGAGATAAAAGTGTTTCTGTAGTTGAATGCGAAAACAGACACAACAAATTCTGTTTAGTGCCCATTTAGACAGGAAACATTTGGATAGGAAACATTTTGTTTGGAAGCAAATTACGGGTGGGGAAGAGAGAATGGTTTTTGTGTTCGGTACTCGGCGACACGCTTTGTTCTCATTTTCTTTGTTGATATTTACTTTTTGAGAAAAAAAACAACAATATTAACAGATTGTTTCCGGCAACATGTTCGTCTGTGTGACCGCGAATGAAAAAACAAAAGAGAATTCCAGATGTTTTCCTTCCAAATGTTCGCTCGTCTAAACTCGGACTTATACTGGAATATTTCCAGTAATTAAGTGTCAAATAAAAGCGAAACGTCAACAAAATAAATAAATATAATAAAAACAGGGCTGCCAGATTTGACGAGTTATCGTCATCTTGACGATTTTTTGTTCCGATTTTAACAAAGTGACGTTTTGATGATTTTTTCTAAAAAAGTGACGAAAGCAAAAACAAAATCAAAAATATTTTATAATTTTGTTGTTACTTTCTATAGAAGAAATTCACCTTGAATTTTTAAATTTCAAACACTTCATTTTGTGGCGTTGAAAATTGAAAAAAAATAATATTATAAAATATTTTTGATTTTGTTTTTGCTTTTAATGAAATTGTTGGCGTTGCGTTTTACACTATAAGCCCCTTAGTCTTCGAAATAAGATAATTGTAAATATTTTTATATGTTTGTTTATTAGAAAAAAATATATCTTTAGAAACAAGGGTTAAATTTTTATATTCATCCCTATTGTGAAAATTGTCCTCGAAATTGTTTGTCTCTTCCCTGAAAAATGTATCGGCAAAAGCAAAATTTCGATGGAAAGTAATTGACCGACTTGGCTTATTTTGAACATTTAATACTTCTTATATACATATACCTACAAAATATGATTGATATTTGATATTCTTATCTTATATGTACACTTTTGTGCCAAAACCATTATTCCGGCAGGAAAGAAATTTGTTTGTCTCCCAGTAAAAACTTTTTCAAATTGGATAGCTTCTTTCGCTCTGTATTTAGTAGCTTTCTTCCATAAGAACTTCGATAACTACTTTTTTCTGGATTTAGATAAAAAAAATAATGACTTACTCTTGAATTTGTTTATTTTGGCATAACCCTTGTAAAATTCATTAGTTTTTCAGTAGAATTGTATGTAGTGCTTTTATGTGTTTCTGATTACTTAACATATTATTTTGTAGGCGAAGATTTTACTGGGTCTTTAACCCGTTTATTTATGAACCGATTTTTTTAATTTTAACTACCAGGTATTCTACTAAGTCTATTTCAGGTAAAAAAGAAAAAGATTATAGGAATAGGTAAATTAAAGATTTATATCTCAGCCATTTGTAAACCGATATACATAGTTAAATTTCAATAATATACTATTTCGGACTACATACGATATATATATATAAAACAACGTTGTCACTATCAATTCCATAAAAACACAGAATATTTATAATACTGTTATCAAAGCTGATTTAATTTAAAAATTTTCCATTTTGATCTCGGTTTTTGTAAATATGTATATATCTATTTTAAAAAAGGATTTATGTTTATTTTATTAAGCTTGGTTTCTTTTTGCTTTTTTAAAAATATTTATTTTATTTTTTGTTTAAAATGATATTTGCTCATGCCTTTGTGTAACTTCTCCAGGGAAAAATAACAATTTTAAATTGTTATCGGATTAAAGAAAATAAATAATTTTTTAAAAACTAATCCTCCAGCTTAACAAAATAAATATAAATTTAAAGAAATTATTAAATAACCATGAACTTTAACTACGCTTTTGTTTGATTATGTTTAAAAAAAAAATCGAATAAGATTATTTAAATTAATTTTAATTATTTTAAACAAAAAAGACCAGGAAGTACAAGATTGGCAACTTTAGGCTTCCTAGGCTAAACGGCACGGAGCTGAGGCTCTCGAACAGTGCCAAATATTTGGGCGTAATTCTCGATAGCAAACTATCATGGGAACTCAACGTTCGGACGAGGGTTGATAGGGCTATTGTGGCCTTATACACCTGCAGGAGATCCTTGGGCAGGAGCTGGGGCCTGGGCCCCAGGGGTTTTGAATGGATCTTTGAAGCGGTGGTAAAACCGATTCTCTTCTATGGGGTCATAGTGTGGTGGCCTGCCATGGAAAGGGGACGGTACTGCAGGATGCTTGAGAAAGTATATAGGTTGGCTGCGCTGATGATCACGGGATCACTCCGCTCGACACCGACGAAGGCACTGTTTACTATGCTAGACTGGTTGCCGATTGATATCATGGCCGAACAACAGGCCTTGACTTCCGCTATGAGACTGGGGGCGGTGGGCCTATGGTCTACGCGGAACTATGGTCATGCCAGGATCACGCTTCACGCGTCATACGACCTGGCGGGGCTGGACTATTGCACTCCGGAACCCTTTTTCGGTGCTTTGTTCACGGTTCATCATGGTAACTATGATGAGCTGCTCGATAATACGCGATCTCTGGAGCCGACCCTGCGGGTCTACACCGATGGTTCCAGGATGGGCGACAGAGTAGGTGGAGGTTTCTTCATCGAGGAATTGGACATCAGGGTCTCTTTTAGGCTGCCAGATGGCAGTAGTGTGCTGCAGGCGGAAATCTCTGCCATAAAGCGGGCGGCAAACTGGCTGAAGTATTATCGTATATCGAGGGATATATGTATATTTACGGACAGCAAGGCTGCCATTGCAGCTCTGGCTGGTGTCTTTACGACATCTACGTTTACAGTGGAATGCCGGATGTCTCTAAATGAGATCGCGAAACATTCCAGTGTAACGCTGACATGGGTACCAGGACACAGTGGGCTCCTGGGCAACCATACTGCGGACAGTCTAGCCAAACAAGGCTGTCTGTTGGACGACATGTTCGTCGACGGCCTGATTGGCACTTCAATGGCCCGCTGCAGGACTCTCATCAGACGGGAGTCGTACAGAAGGGCTCAGGGGAGATGGCAGGACGAGCATACCTGTTTGATGGCCAGGACTCTATGGCCTGGCTATGACGCGGCGAGAACGCGCGTACTACTCGGTCTCGGCAGGGACCGGATAAGGACAGTGATATCGGTTATCACGGGTCACTGGGTGATAGGGACTCATGCTAGGAGGATGGGTCTTGCGTATAATGACTACTGCAGGAGTTGTCATGATGAGGAGGAGGAGGAGACGGTGTTTCACTTCCTCTGCCAATGCCCCGGTCTGGCGGGCGTTAGGGTGAGGCATTTTGGGAGACCGGAATTGCCATGTCTGGACGATTTGTCTAATGCGGGACTGAAATCGATCTCCCTGTTCTGCAGGGAATCGGGGTGGTTCGAGACTGCGGTGACCTCTGGGGAATAGTCTGGTGGATACTGGCTGACCCTTGTCACTGGCTAGGGGTATCACAAAGGGACCGCTTTAAGGACCCAAGTGAGTCGTCTTCGTGACGGCTACCCATTTAACCTAACCTAACCTAAACAAAAAAGACGATCTTATTATTTTTTTCAGGAATTCGACGATTTTTACACAAATTTATCTGGCAGCACTGAATAATACCAAAACAAGGAAAGGCAAAAAAAATTTTAAATAACAAAATAAAACAGTTGTGTTTTGTTTATTTTCATCATATAAATTATGCATTCATCATTTAAATTCCTTCTATTTTTTATTTATTTAAAAAAAATAGTATCCATATTAACATATTGTAAATTTAAAATATCTTCATTTTGATTTTTGATATTCTTTAATTAGGCTTGAGTTCATCAAATTTAATTTTCATTAAATTATTTTCACTGAGGGAAGGAATTTTACAACTTGGAATTTTTATTAAAATTTATTGATAATTTTTCTTGGCTGAGCTGGTATTTGAACCCGGCTTGATCTTTACATGTTTCAAGAAACACCACTTTCTATCGTCAGAAGATCTTTGTGTTCTACACACTGCACCACTGCGGTGCCCGTTAGCCAACTTTCAAACATCAATCTTTAACCAGTAGTACTGGTGGTTCGAAATTTGCTGTTATTATCACTTAAATTTCAAATTACATGTTGCCTCCTTTTTCCTCTGTTTTTTCGTATTCTTTCTGTCAAGACTTTGTCTTGAAAACCTGAATACAGTTCAACTAAAAATCAAAATTGTTCTTCAACTAAGAATCAAAATTGTTCTTATCTACATTTTGTTTTTCTCGCACCAATTTCAAATGTGACTTATTTTGACAGTTCTTGTAAGAAACTTTTCGCAAAATATTTTTACAGAAACACTTTATCTCACATCCTTCCAATAATTGCTGGAAAATTACTTAAATGACAGATAATTCTCGCATAGAAAATATACAGAAACACTTGTGTGAGAAAAACCATTTTTTGTTTAATTTCACACTAATTTTGTTGCAATTCACACGTTTCATGCGAAAAGTTTTACGATGTGAGAAATACAGAAACGGGCTACTGGATTACGAAGTTTTTCGGGTTTTTACATTTACTCATCGTGTTTTTTTTTTACCAGAGCTGCTAAAAATACAACAATTGCCGTACTAAGGTATTCCTTAAAATCCCCAAAACATACCCTACACTTGTTTTATTAAACTCCTTTTTAACTTAAAAAAAGTATGTTCAAAATAGAGAAAATAAATAAAAAACTATTTTTTAGCAGTCAAAACAAGAAGAAACAACAATATTTACATTGAAATCAGAATGTGAAAAAATTTACCGTATAACACATACACGTGTTTGTGTGATGTTGTTTTCGCTCATTTACTACTGCCCACAAACTGAAAATCTTGAATTCATTTTTACATGCATAAACAGTAACAAAGGCAACCCGAAAAACAAATACAACAGAAGGAAAAAAATAAAATTGTATTCAGTTGCTTAATAAATTTCAACAAAGCAGGACTCAAGGTATATTTATAGCTGGCAGCCGCGAGATTACAACAATTGTACAATAAAACAAACAACAGGGATCTTTATTGTTGTTATGTGATACAAACTGTCAAACAGCAAAGGGGTTGAAAAAAAACAAAAAAGATAAAGACAAAAAACTTGTTTACTATACAACATTTGACAGTTCGTATCACAAAACAAGCAAATAAAAAATAAACAGCTGGCTTTCCGAGACTACCTGCTATAAATATACCTTGGCAGGACTGTTGTGCATGTTGTTATTTTGGCAAATTTTGCAATTTAGTAGTGGCACACAGACAATATATTTATTGTGTTGTGATCAAGCTGTGCTTATGTATGTTTTGTTCAGCTTGTTTTAAAAACGGTTCAGCAATCATGTGGGATGATGAATTATATAATAATCAAGTTTTTTTTTATTGTATTCCTTTTTTTTTTAATATTTACATAAAAATAGTACATTTTGAAGTTTTTGCTCACGGTCTTTTCGATTTCAGGTGACAATATGCATATATATTTTACCGTTAATGAAAACTTGATGAATTATATAATAATAATAGTTTTACTGAATTTTTTTTTTTTTTTTTTTTGTTTTGCATATTTACATATAGTTTGAACAACTTTTCAAAAATTTCTCTAAGTGTAAATCAACTGATTTGCTCTCTTTTATTCAATGTTCTCTATCTGCCCTTCGCTGATTTCAAGGCCTATCCAATAGGTCTGCTTCCTACTACAACAATACAACAATACAAAAAACAACAGGCATTTTGTTTGTGTAAAATTCCTCGCCGTTGTCAAAATCTTACTGCCACATAGGCAAAACAAAAGGAAAAATGTGTTTTGTGTGCATGTGGGTGTGGCAAAAAACCAAAAAAGTAAACAAAAATATACACGTATAAGGAAAATCACAAAACAAGCAAATAAAAAATTACCAGCTGGCTTTCCGAGACTACCTGATATAAATATGTACATATACCTTGCATGCAAGTCTACAACAAATCAACAATAAAAAAAACAACATTCATTTTGTTTGTGTAAAAACATTAAATACTGACAATCAGCCAAACATAAAGAAAACAAAAAAAAAAAAAAATCATGGCGCACTAAAATGTAAGCAAATTTTGACAATATCGAAAATAAAAGAACTGAACAGCTGATCACTTGCATGTACTTGTAATAAATATACTTTGATATGAATAATAAAAAATCATAACAAAATGATGAAAAAAATTTTATATTAATACCAACACAAGGCGATTTCATTTTTCAGATGGCGTTGAAGGCACAGCTATGCTACTTTTTTTTAAATTAGAGAGAGGAATGTCAAAAGTTACATAGCGTCTTCACCTGACAATTTTTTGTCTTACCAAACGTCAAAGTCTATATAAAAAAAACTCGAAAATTTTTGTCAGCGTTTTTTTAATATGAAGTTTGTCATACCAAACGTCAAACTTCATATAAAAAAAACGCTGACAAAAATTTTAAAGTGTTTTTTATATGGACTTTGACGTTTGGTATGACAAAAAATTGTCAGGTGAAGACCCCATGTTACTTGTGTTTTTGACATCTGCCAACGAAAGCAGCAACAAAATACATTGTTGTGTTTTTGGTGTTGTTACTTGTTGTAGTATCGACACCACCGTTTACATGAATTCGCCTTGTACCAACATTTATAAGAAAGTTACGACGTTAAAAGCTATTTTCGGAAATAGTATTTGTATGGGAGCCATGGTCAAATATGGACCGATTCCAGTAACATTTGGAAAGATGATTTTGATTGCAATATTGCGGAAAGAAACTTGTGTTTCGTTTATCAAAAATTTCTTGTGAAATTAAAAGGAGTCAATTAGCCACCGCATCAGTGACTGTTAAAAAATTTCACCTCAGTAGTTTAAGGTTAAACACCGTTTAAAGGATAAGAAAGTGCATAAAATAAGTTAAGCTGTTAAAGTAGCAATTTATGTTTGTTTGTAACCGATTTAAATAAATATTCTAACAAGCAATGATGTTTTATACTTAATTGAGAAACTTCAGATGAGTTCCAAAACGTCGGTTGCAAAGCTACTCTCTTTTTTAAAGGTATTTGTCACAACGTGCGCAAAAAGGGGAACAAATTTCGTATATTCAGAAAGATATATTTAAGAGCTTAAAGATTATACCAATATTCCCCTATACGTTCAGAAATGTAGGAAATCGCATATTTTTATCCAAAATTTTGAAGTACATAACTCAAAAACTATGCGTTTTCTCCACTTTTTTCATATTTATTAATTTTCTATCACCCTAGGTACTTGTTTTTTTTATTTGTAGCTGCGTTGGTAAACAAGATTTAAGCCCAAAAAAGTATTAGAAAGCTGTGCATCATTAAACTTGATGATACATTTTTGACTTGTGCTCAAAGTATTATGATGTTTTGGAACTCAGCATTCTTTTCTCTTCAATGATTCAAATTTGTTTTCTATATCCTGTGACTTGTTTTTATGGAATGTACAGCATAAAATAAGCTGAGAGCCGCTGCAGACAAACAATAGATATATAAACACATAAAACTATAGATTATTTTAACTCATAGTTAGTTCATGTAACTGCATGGTTATTAAGTTAATCCTTAAATATATCCTTTGGAACACACTAATAATCATATAGTATGTAGACTTACATATATATGTATGTATGTAGGTTTGCAAATTTTTTTCGAACTTACATTGCAGTATTTTGCACCAAACGACAGAGAGCATTTTGGTCATCTTTTTTTGGAAGTGAGTGGGCGTAGTCATTACTTATGTTATCAGAATTTGTTCTTCGCAATGCAGGGCTGTTGTTATCAGGATCGGCTAACAAATGAGTTCGTTCACTAGGTTCATATCCCTTAAATAAACCGAAATATTTTGTTAACTTTTTACTCCCATAAATTCAATTGATGATTACCTGGTTGTTTGACTCTTCCGAGCAATGAAGACAGCTACAAAACGTTTTTAAACTGTTCCATATGGGACGTAAATATTCCATTCTAAAAACAATTACTAAACAGATGAAGAAAAAAACAATAAATTTAGTGCTGCCGTATTTTAATTCATGTACACCTAGAGAAATTATTAGTTTTGTTAAAAGTACTATTGAGTGCTGACCTAACCCTAGGTCTACACTTAAGATAAATATCTCAGCCAGTTGGCAATAACGTCGGCACAATAACAAGAAATATTTTGTCATTCTCAGCTTATGTTAAAGGCATGGGAAAACGTATTTATGTTAACTGATAATTTAAAAAAAAATCAAGGAAAAAGGTGCAGTGTAGAAACTGGCGCTATCTTGCAAAATTGATTGATTTAATTGGTATAAATTCTTTCTTATTCGACTTTATTATTAAAATTTATATTAATTTGTTTAAGCTTGAGGTCTTTTTTATATAAAAATATTAATTTTACTTTAACAAAAAAAAAAAAAAAAAAAAATAATAATAATAATAATATTAATATTTTTATATAAAAAAGAACTCAAACTTAAACAAATTCATATAAATTTAAATAATAAAGGTCGAATAAGCGAGATTTTGTTTTTATAACAAAACAACTGACTAAAAGTTTTTCATTACACATACAAACACAAAAAGAAATATACATTTAAAAATTTGCATTATCTTTTATTAATAATCAACGATATTTATTTTATCAATATTATTCGTCTTTTTTATATTTTTACAGTTTTTATTAAACTTTTTAATTTTTTTTTAAACAATTTTTTTTGTCTTTTTTTAAGTCATTTTTTCTTGTGCAGGGATGTATTTTTTAGTGCTTTATTGAAAAAAACATAGTTGCATCCAAGGTATATTTATTGCAGGTAGTCTCGGAAGCCAGCTGGTTATTTTTTATTTGCTTGTTTTGCGATACAAACTGTCAAATGTTGTATAGTAAACAAAGTTTTTTGTATTTATCTTTTGTCTTTTTTGTCTCTTTTCAACCGCTTTGCTATTTGACAGTTCGTATCACAAAACAACAATAAAAAGCCCTGTTGTTTGTTGTATTGTACAACTGTTGTAATTCCGCGGCTACCTGCTATAATTATACCTTGGTTGCATCATTAAGCACTACTAGATTTTGCGTAGATTTCATCGAAATCTAGTCACAACTAGATTTGGCTCGAAATCTCGTAAGTACTAGATTTGGCGTAGGTGTAAATGTAGTATTAAAAAAAATAATTTTTGTAATTTTATTTTAGTGTTTATTAAATTCATTAATTTAATTATTTTACTACAATTATATTTTGCTACCATTTCACAAAATTAATTTCTTTCACACACAATTTGCTTTTATATTTTTATTTTTTGCTTCTTTTTTTAAATTGACAACCAAATTTAACGTTTTATGTAAGCAATAATTGTCAACGAAAATGGACAAATAATTATTGAAACATAAATTGTCGGCAATAAATATGTACAAAAAATTGCTGTCTACATTAAAGATAACATAATTTTGAAATTTACTGCAATATATGTCGCAATAATTATCTCTGGTATAGACGGGCAGTTATACCCCCAGACCACACGGTGAATAAGATCGACAATTATTAGTCCCCTTTTACAAAGTCACAAGTGGAAGGCAGACAGACGAAGTTTGTTGGCGAGGGGTTGTAGAGGTAGAGTGTGTAGTACATGACTATCTGTACTGGACATTTTTAGACATTTTTTGCTTGTCTTTTGCACTCTTCGGCATTTTCATGTTGTTGCTTCATATCATTTTTCTCACAACAATGTAATTTTATGGTGTTTTCTTTTCTGACAATAATGTTCCATATATGATACCATTCATGCGTGTTTTTGTTCCATTCTAAAAATATATGCAAAAATGTGAAAAGTTGTCGTTTTCCTTTCTAAACATGTTGCAACAATAAATGGCAAATTTGTTCCATTTCTTAAGCTAAGATCCCACTATCGGCGCAATGTACCAATTTTTGGCGTATTTCATGTGCCGATAGTGTGAACGGTCAAAATGTTTTAATATGCGACAATCTGTGCCGAAATTGTGCTGACTGTGGACAATCAAAATTAACCTAGATGCGCCGATAATGTGAACACTATTTTGCACAATGTGGAGCAATCAAATTGTTTAATATGTACCGATTTTTATCGGCCACTTGTGTGCCGATCACAGTCGCCAATCAGCGCCGATACAAGGGATGGCAAAACGAAATATTTAAATTGCACAAACTGGCTACTAAAATTTTGCTTTTTTGAGCTTAATTGTACCAAAATTACATTTGTTTTATCTATTATTTATGTATTGAAACGTTAATTAGTAAATTTGTACTACTAAATGAAAGAAAACAATTCGCTTTAACCAAAACATTGCAGTTGTATCGATGTTGCCATCCCTGGTTTGTAAACATCTGTTTACAAATCAACAATTACAAAAAAAAAAGAACAAGTGCAGTAAGTTTGAATGAAATTGAATATATTTTTTATTATACATATATAAATATATTATTTAAAATTGTTAGGAAACATAATTTAATATTCGGACGGAGAATTTTGCGAATTTCTAAAGTAAAATTATGTCTGCCAACAAGTAAATAAACAAAAACATTTGATTTAATTTGCCCAAATAGCACGATAGTGTGACCGCATTGTACCGATTATTGTCGCAATTGAGTTTTGGCCGATATGAACCGAAAAAAATTGTCACAATGTGCGACGATAATGGGACCACCCAAGAATAAATTGTGCAATGTTTTTAAATGTGCGCCGATATAGCACGATAAAAATCGTCACAGATTGTGCTATTTGTGCCGATAGTGGGATCTTAGCTTTACCCGCAGTTATAACTGAGTGTGAGATAGTACCCTTTTTTGCTTCTGCGTAAAGTACTTTTTTATGCAAGCAAGTATTTTTTTTTCTTGTGTTTGCGGACAATTTGCGTTATATTGTGATTTTTAGTTATATTGTGATGGATATAAAAACTTTTTGTTTTTCGTTTGTTTTACTTTTATTATATTTTTTTGTCGCAAAATTTTTAAAAACAGCTGGCATTAATTATTGAAAATCAGTGCTGTTAACGCTTATTGGACTTCTAAGAAAATTTAATGTTGAAAATTGCTACAAGCGTGGTGAATATCGCTTTTAGTACAAACTTTGAATTCAATATTTAACACGCTGAATACACATTAGTGTTGAGTGTAAAACGTAGCTATTATTTTGTTCCATTGTAATTTACAAAAATGTATCACTTTGTAAGGGTTCGTGTAACCTAATAAATATATTACACAACTATAATGCATCATTATTTTTTAGAAAAGAAAACACCATTAGTATCAATGCCTGTTAAATGTTCATCTTCGTCAACAGCGAAAAAGAACGAAAATAGGAAAACAATAATATCTGTATTTTGTATTTGTATTTGTATTTATTAAATATGATTTTCTAACACAACAAGACATAATATCTTATAAATTACAGTATTAGAATCTGAAAAGTTAACCATACATTGATTTAAATTAATTAGATTTAAATTAAAATAGATTAAATTTAAATAATTATAAAATATTGAAAAATAAATAAATAAAAATTAAATAATTAAATAATTAAAAAATAACTTTTCAACTAATTTTTATAGAATATTGTATATCATTAATAAAATTTACGAAAGATGTTCTTTAAGTAATTTTCTGAACCTCATTGCGCTGCTAGTAGTCTGCAAATTATCAGGGAGTTCATTCCAGAGACGGATGCTAAGAATAAAGAACTGACATTCAGAAGCGTGGCTACGATATCTAAATTGAATTAACAATTTACCTCTTGGTGATCTTGCAAATCGTAAGCGATCAAAGAGATACTTTGGTTCCTTTGTCATTATATTGTCTATTAATTTCGCGATTGTGAAAGGTTAAAGCAAGTTCAAAAGAGAATAGGAAAAATGTCTGCCTTTCAATTTCAACGTTGTAAATTGGGACTTACCGTGGCAACTGTCACCCCCCGTCTAGACCAAAGAAAAATATCTCATTAGTTTGGCAGAATAACGTACAGTCTACAACTGACATGAAATACTTATCATTAACACTAAAATGATGTTAGTGTTAAGTATAGACTCATCATGTTAAAGGTTTTCTTATGTTATAACACGGTTGTTAATGCAAATGTTTTAACAACGCTTTTATAACATCATGTTATAAAAGCAAATCACGTTAGTTGTAGACGGGGAGTAACATAACAATGATTGTTATTGCTTAGCTAGCGTAAACGGCATGCGAAAAGTATTTACCCCGGGTCTCCACGTAGCAATATTTATTGCGGCAAACGTCAAATTTGATTGCTCCATTAAATTTGCAACGTATTGACCGCAAATTGCCATGAGTGGCAATCCATTGCGCAATGTTTGCTCTTCTGATTGCTTGAGCAATTATTGCTAAGCAATCTGCTGTAAAATCAGTTGTAACTTTTCTGACTTTTCATTTCTCTGTACGGTTGTTGATTTATTGGTGTGTTTATTTATTAAAAAGCAATCAAGAAACAAGCCGCCAAGTGAAAAAATACTTCAACAAAATACAGAAAAATATTTTATATACATATTATATTTTTAAATAAACGTCAATATCAACAAAAGCAAACGACGAATTTGCTGTTTTGTATATTTTTATTTTTTCAATAGAACAATACAAGTTTTAGGTTTTTTTCATACGCAGATAAGGAAACGATAAATTAAACTTTTTTCAATTGCTAAAAAGAACTTTGGAGTTTTTTCTTTGGTTAAAAGAACGAGACAACTTATGAAGAGGCCTGTTTTATCTATGATAAAGAAGGTTTCGAAATCTAAAGGAAGAGAATTCTATGGAATTACATTTTATTATTAGGGCTGTTCTATTGGCAAAGCTGTTTTTAAGGGTATATTATATGTAATGGTTTCCGGATTGTAACGACGGAAATGTAACCTATTGCATTCCCTGGATTTATTATTGAATATCCGGAGTTATTATTTTCGTCCCAGGTCTCAATTTGTAGAGTAGGATACTAATTGAATTAAACAAAAAAATTGAAGTTTCAATACAACATCAAAAGTAAGTGTAGTAGAATCGCGAAAAATTTTAGGCGTGTAAAAGTTGTGTCACTCTTAAAATTTTACTCTCGGTTCACATTTCTGAGCTTATTAACAAAAAACAAATCGAAAATCAGATTAGACTTAAAGCAGAAAGTTCGCAGAAAAATATAAAAATTGATTTGAATTAAAAAATGCTTAGTATTAATTAAAAATGAATTGAATTTGCACCAATAAACAAATGAATAGTATCAATTCAAAATTTTTTGATATTAACAAAATTTTCTGCTGTATTTTTGATGATATAAGTAAAGGCAAGTTTATACGGTAATACAATGTATTACGACTCTGTAGAATCAAAATAATATGAAACTCTCTCCGTGTTTAAAAGAAAAAAACATGGCGAATTCAACTACAGGTGGTGTCGGAACTACAACAATCCAAAAACAACAGAAACAACATACGGTTTTTTGCATTGCATTGTTAATGCTGGCTGGTAACGGGTACTGGTGGGTACGCGGCTAAGATCAGGGTCTTGAGCATAGTGTCGCAATGTAATGCCTATTGCCACATTACTGTGATGGGTCTTGATCATAGGTAGACGGTAATCGTGGGGTTTGATTCGGTCCGGGCGTCTGTTTCCCACATTGGACGGTTTGCGGGTCGGTGAGGGCTCCACGATTCTCGGAACTAAAATCCAGGCGCGTCTGTTCCCATATTGGGCGGCTTCCTGGTGCTCGTCTGTTATCCAGGGGATCGGCGTTACTACGAACATGGCAGTATGTATAAAATGCAACAATAAGATATGAAATGGAATAAGAAGTAAATAAAAGCCGGGCGGTAATATACGCCCAAACGTCGGTGTTAGCAGTGACTGCGACCACCGGCGGGCACGGTGGAGAACCAGTATCTCCTCTGCGTGTCGCCAGCGGTCACACATTCTCTGCCGTGGTTAAGGCGCCTTACGGTGGAAGTATTAAAGATGCCAAAAACATAACTATGACACGTACGGATGCCGTTGTCGATTCAGACTCGGATCTCGATAGCGTCAAAACTATTACCTCTAAAGAGGAACGTGAGCTGCTAAATTCGCCTAGCACATCTCGGGGAGCCCATTCCACAAATAGGAACAGGCCCAGGAGAAGCAAAGAAGGACTTAGAGCTCTATCAGAATACAAAGCTGCGGTCCGGATACAGCATCGGCTTGGCTCCCAATCCAACCTTTCCAAAGATGAGAAAGAGCGGATGAAGTGGGCCAAAGGGGCGGTTGCAGAGGGCTGAGCTCACTTTTCTAATAACCCCAAATATGCTGCCAAAAACCATGGTTTGCCCAACTGCATTGAAGAAGCCGTGATTAAGAGCATGCAGTTAAAAAGACAGCGGTCAGTTGATGAGTCTCCATCTGCCGTAAATCCTAAGGAGACAAAAAAATCCAAGAGAAACCCCGAGGAGATCAGACCCTCGACATCTGCCACTGAGCCGTTGCCAAAGGTTGCAAGAGTCAGTGAAGTGGCCAAACGTCCTCTGAGCGTGGCACTTCTCGACATGAGTAACCCCTTTGGCCAAATGTCCACAGAGCGGTGGAAGATTGTAGAGTTGAAGATTTTCAACGAAATCGTTGCTAAGATGGAAGCTGAACCTGGCAGACCGCTGCCCTCATTTGATGGAGCTGGTTGGTTCAATGGAGTGAAGCTCATCAGTTGCAAGGACAAAATGACGCTGGAATGGCTTAAAGGAGTCATTACGAAACTCAAGGGTCTGTGGTCGGATGCACAACTTAAGATTGTGGATCGATCGCACATTCCTGCTGTACCGAAGGCGAAGGTGAATTTTCCGCGTATTGTCAAACCGGAAGTCGCTCTTCTTCTCCTACAAAATCAAAACCTGATATTCCCACTAAAGAATGGAGGATTCTGCACGTGCAAAAAGGTAACAAGGACGGGCAGAACTACATACTGCAGATCACAAAGGAGTCGGAAGACCTTTTGTATCCGAGGTATGGAAAAATGTCATGGGGAGTGGGAAGTGTCTTTCTACGTTTAAAGAAAAGACATCCGCAGGACTCCAACCATAACACACTGGAGGTCGAGAAGTGGAGCTGCCACTGCGGCCACTTCTGGACTGAGTCTGGGTGAGACGTCCAAGGAGGATAGAGCCGACCCCGAGCGGGTGATTTTAGTCGATGACGCTAAAGATCCTGCAAGTCAACCTCCAACACTGTAAGATGGCATCGGTCGAACTCCTCCTCACGTTAGAGGAGGGTCGCTACGACGTGGCTTTAATCCAGGAACCGTGGATCTCCACAGGAAATCGGGTTTCTGGATTGAAGTCACGTAATTTTAACACGTACTTCTCAAAAGCGGTAGGTAGAATACGATCTGCAATACTTGTTAGGAAGAATCTTTACTCATATATTCTCTATAATTACAGCACTGACGATCTCACGGTAGTGGCCTTGGAAGATGGCAGGGATGACATCATACTCCTTGCATCATCCTATATGCCACACGACAGAGATGCCCCACCAGTAGAACTCCATAGACTGGTCGAGGAAGCTAGTAGAAGGAAACAGAATCTGGTGGTGGGCACGGATGCTAACGCTCATCATACAATATGGGGCACTAAGGACATCAACAATAGAGGTGAAGATCTTATTGCTTTTATATTACAGAATAATATACAGATTGGGAACCGAGGTGAGGTCCCGACGTATAAGGGTCCGACTTCGGAAAATGTACTTGATGTGACGCTTTATACGGATTATAAAGTAGTGATAGAGGACTGAAAGGTGCTAAAGCAGCCATCCTTCTCTGATCATTCCTATATATCCTTTTTGTTAGATTACACTATACCCGACGAGACAGTGTTTAGGAACCCAAGGAATACAGATTGGGCCAAATACTCTTCACTTCTGAACAGGGACCTGGGTCACTCGCGAACAATCGTTAGTTCAGGGGACATAGATTCTGCTATAGACACGTTGGTATCGGGCGTTATTGTATCCTATGAGAAGTCGTGCCCTCCGACACGAGCTAGGCGTAAGTCCAGACCACCTTGGTGGAATAGACAGCTGGACTGTGAAAGACGCGAGCTCCGTGAGCTATTCAAACTGGCGAAAATCGTCGACCGGCCTGAATGCTGGGGGGAGTACAGGGACGCTCTTAGGGTATATAAGCGTGACGTGCGAAAGGCCAAACGAACTTCGTGGAAAAGCTTCTGTGATAATATAGAGAAGACAACCGAAACGGCAAGACTGCGGAGGATGCTAGTGAGCAATCCGGTTATGCCAAGTACGGTCTGTAGGGAAAACGGAGAATGGACAAGGAGCAGTGCGGAAACGCTGGAGGTGCTCGTTGATACACACTTTCCGGGCTGTTCTGATGTTCCTATTCCGACTGGTGAAATTTCTGTTATGTCGAATGGGGATGATCTCCTATGAGGGGGTGGAATGGGCCATTGACTCGTTCCAGCCGTACAAGTCGCCTGGTCTTGACGGAATCATCCCTGCACAATTACAGCGGGGCAGACAACGGATAGTACCATGGCTAGTGGAAATCTTTAAGGGATGTCTGAGGATGAACTATGTGCCTAAATCTTGGAGGCTATCTAGGATTGTGTTTCTACCGAAAGCGGGTAAAAGCAATCATATGTACGCGAAAGATTTCAGACCCATTAGTCTCACATCATTCCTGCTGAAAACGTTGGAGAGAATTTTGGACTATCATGTCAAGGGCAACATGGGACCGACTATTCTCTCTGCTAATCAACACGCCTACACGAAGGGTAAATCAACTGAGACGGCACTCCACTCAGTCGTCTCACTGATTGAGAAGACCCTCAACTATAAGGACTTCGCTATGGGTGTGTTCCTGGACATCGCGGGAGCTTTCAATAATGTGTCCACGGAGGCAATTTTGGCCAGCTTGTCTCGCACGGGGGCACACTCGCATGCTAAAAACTAGATTGGTAACCTGTTACGGTGCAGAACCATATCTGCGACGTGGGGCAGTTCCAGAATAATGAAGAGGGCACACCGTGGAACTCCCCAGGGAGGGGTGCTCTCACCAATGCTTTGGACGCTTGTCGTCAACGAACTTCTCAATGGACTTCAGGACGGGGCGGCAAAGATAACCGCATACGCAGATGACGTAGCGGTGTTAGTTGCTGGCAAGGATCTGAACACTATTAGTTCTGTAATGGAGGCTACGCTGGCGATTATCAACCAGTGGGCAGCCGGAGTAGGACTGGGAGTTAATCCCGAGAAGACGGACCTAGTACTGTTTACAAAAAGGTACAAAGTTGGTCCATGGAGGAACCCTAAACTAGGGGGTACTAGCCTGGAACTTAAATACCACACAAAGTACCTGGGAGTAATTCTGGATAGCAAACTGTCGTGGAGATTGAATGTGGAAGAGAGGGTGAAAAAGGCAGCGAATGCGCTCTACGCATGTAAGGGAATGCTGGGCAAGACGTGGGGTCTAACCCCTGCTCTTACACATTGGGTCTACACATCGGTGGCGAGACCAATCTTACTCTACGGGATACTTGTATGGTGGACGGCATTAAATAAGAAATCGTACCGGAATATGCTAACGGGCGTACAGAGACTCGCCGAACTAAGTATCACCGGTGCCTTGCGTAGTACACCGACTGCGGCTCTGGATGTGATCCTGGACTTGCAACCGATTCATCTAGTGGCAGAAGGAACAGCGAGGAAGTCTGCGATCCGCTTAAGAGCAACGGGATAGTTTGCATACGGACCTTATGGTCATGATAGTATTATAAGGGGAATAGACTGTAGCAGTGACTACACCATTCCGAGGCTGACATTTGGAAGGAAACCACCAGTTACCTTCGAGGAGGACGGCTGGTTGGCAGGACTCCGATCCGACCAGAGGACCTTCAGTTTCTACACTGACGGTTCCAAAATGGAGGACGGAGTTGGAGCTGCAGTCCTCTGCCGGGAACTGGGCATTCGGGAATCTTTCATCGATAGTCAGGCGGCGATCAGGGCGATAACCGCTGACTATTCATACTCTTCGATCGTCCAGGAGTGTAGGGACTCGATGGATGGACTCTGTGCGAATAATAGAGTTCACATCTATTGGATTCGTGGTCACCAGGGCATAGAAGGCAACGAGGAGGCGGACGAATTGGCAAAACGGGGGGTCCACCTACCATACGATTGGGTGACGGCCATTCCGGCTCCGATTCAGAACATAAGGACGGATACGGACTCTGCTATACGAAGGAGATCAGAGGCGATTTGGGATAGTACCAGAACGTGCAGGGTCTCCAGGGTAATGTGGGGATCCTATGATCCAGAGTCGACGAAAATTCTTCTGTCGCTGCCGAGAAGGGATTGTAGACTTCTGGTGGGCTTTTTGACGGGTCATTGTTGGACTGCTGTACACGCCAGGAGGGCAGGGCGGTTGAACAGTGACAACTGTAGATTCTGTGGGGTACCAGGGGAAAAGGAGACAGTGGAGCATTTAGTCTGCTACTGTCCGGCACTCGTGCGCTCCAGGGCGAACTGTCTGGGAGATCATTGCCTCCAAGGTCTTGGGGAAGTCTCCGGAATTGGGCTAATGAGACTCCTAGCATTCGTCAAGAGAGTGTGGTGTACTCTGGGTACCATTACATCGGAATGACCTTTTTCTGATATTCTTCTGTGGACTATCGTACAGCGTGGTAACGCTAGGGACCTATTTGGTCTATGCGGGGTCTTTGTGACCGGCCACTTTAACCTAACTTAACCTAACATGAAAATTTCCTGAGTTGATTTTAGTTGTTTTTGTAATTGTATAAAAATGCTACCACCTTCAATACACTTCGTTAAAATGCACCTCTGGTGTGATGAAAATACATAAGTTTCTAAAATGGTTTAGAAAAAAATTCTTTCCACTTTTTTAATACTTTTTACGTTAGGAAAAGATACTTCTTTTCCTTTTGTTTTTTTATAACTCCCAGCTTTACTATAAGTAAAACTATTTTAATACCCAGTAAAAACTTCGCCTACAAAATAATGTGTTGAGTAATCAGAAAAATATGAAGACACTAATTACAATTCTACTGAAAGAACCAATGAATTTTACAAGGCATGCCCTAAAACGAACGCATTTAAAAGTAAGTCATTATTTTTGTACTTAAATACATCCAGAAAAAAGTAATTATAGAAGTTGTTATACATGTTGTTATAGAAGAAAACTACTAAATAATGAGTTAAATAAGCTATTCATTTTGAAAAAGTAAGCGAAATTTTTACTTGGTATATGTATATGTAAGCAAGTTTATATGAAATTTACTATCTTGTCATGCGTGGTAAGCTGAAATCGGTTGAATAAACTTTCTATTTACCTGTTTCATTTATTATGAATGAGGGGGTAAAGATGTTGCTGTTGCGTACCGAAAACTTTTCTAAAATTTGTGTAATTGACATTGAAAGTAAAATCTTAGTTTTTACCAAAAATTGTGTAAAGAATTGAAAACAAGAATTGTTATAAAAAACAAAAAGCTCAATATATTGAAGTATTTAGACCCATTATTTATAGTGTTTAATGAAGATATAAACTATTTCGAATTAGTTTCAGAGTTTAAAGGTATTATAACTGACCCAGATGCATTTAAACATGAATTTAAACTTCTAGAGAGTAAAATAAATCACACGAATTATGAACACATTTTTAAAATTTGGAATGCTGAAGATTTTTTGCGTGAAATTGGAACATTGAAAAGTAGATTTGATGAGTATGCCATTATATACATATATTCAAACTTGTACAAATTGATCTCTCATATTTTTACATTGTCACACAGTAGTGCTTCTGCTGAGCGTGTTTTTACTAAGTTAGCTTTAATCAAAAATAAAGTAACAAATAGGTTAAAAGTAAATACTTGCGAATCCATGCTTTTATCTTTAAATTTGTTAGATACTAGCCTTGAAGGTTTGGTTCGAAGTTTCCAACAATTATTTGTAAAAAAATTTGTATGAAACTGACCATTAATAAATAAAACAGGACGACATTGAAAAGGTTTGTTTAACCATTCCAACTGATTCCTATATTTTTTGAAATGCTAAAGACGAATATGAGCGAAGTTTTCTCCCATCACGCCACATTTATCAGATACACCAATTATTGTAATTTCGGAAGATGTTTTGTACCACAATTAAGAACAACATCTAGTTTTATAGTTTTGGTCTATAAACCTGATTACAAAAATTTGAAGCAATAATAGACGAAATTAAATACAAACCAAATATGTTTTAGTAAAGAAATTAAAAAACTTGCACTAAAATTCAGTTTCATATAAAGTATTTGAAAAAGTGATATTTTCGTTTTTTTTTGTTATTGGATTTATTGTTATTATCCGATTATAGATTAGCTGTCAGGTCCACGGTGTCGACCAGAACATTTTCGCATATTTAAAAAAAACTAAAATTTGAAAAAAAACCATTCAATACAAATATACGAAAGAAATATTCTTGTCGACATCGTGGGCCTGGGCCTACAACTTTTGTAATTAGATTGACTGTAGAATAAAATTATGAAACTATGGATTTTGTAATTAATTGTGGTACAAATCATCTTCCAGAATTACAGTAATTGGTGTATCTGATAAATGTGACGTGATGGGAGAAAACTGTGCTCATATTCGGCCAAAGCATTCCAAAAAACAGAGTCTGGTGGAATGGGCAAATAAATTTCTAAAATAAATATATAAAACACATTACATAAATATCTTCTATTTGCTGCAACAATGTCATAATCCAAAAAACATGTTTGGCAGAAAACAATTTAACGTTTTTGAATTACCAAAACATTAAAGTAAATATTTAATAAAAATTCCTTCTCGAGAGAAATATTTTCAAAATATTTATTTTAGTTTTTACAACAAATTAGCCATTTATTTGTAAGTAAGTATGTATGTATGTCTATCGTAATACGATCAATTGTTTTTAGTGTATATAATTATTATACAATGTTTTTTGTTATCTTTTTATACCATTTAAAATTATAATAAATGGAAAAAAACGTAAAAAGTACATAATATGGTGTACTGATTTTAATTTTAAAAGATGTGCCCATATTTTTTAAATCCTCTGTTTGGTGCCACTTTTTTGTACATTTCCCCTTTTTTGGTACTTTCTTAAAATATCCGACGGTTACACTGGTCGTAATACAATGTATTACCGTGTAAACTGGCGTGTTATACTATGTTTCCACTATGAGCAAAACAACTTGTTTTGAGCAAAACTTGTTAAAGTGTTTCCATTATGTAAAACTGGTTTTGGTTTTAGAATTTTCGAAATCAATTTGACATTTATGTTGTAAACAAATATGAAAGCCAAAAAAAAATATGTGTTGAAAAAAAAATATTTTTCTTTAACATGAAATTTTCTTGTTTGTTTTTTAATACACAGACATACATAAATGTACGCACATAATTTACTACCTTTTTATTATATTATTTTATTATTTTTACGCTGCAAACAAATAAATCAGCTGGAGAGTTGCATAAGCCTGTTTAAAAAGTCTTGATATTTTGGTAAATATGTCCATTTTTTCGAAATTGTCAATCACCAATAATGGATAACCCAGAGTTGTATTCATGATTTTCGACATGTTTTGGAGCAAAACTAGTTTTTGTTTGAGTTTTCGAACATGAAAAATGTATAGGAAAACAAGTAGCAAAACACTTGTTTTGCTGCAAAAATAGTTTTGTGGCCCAAAACATGTAAGTGGAAACGTACTATTATTCACTTGATTAAATTATTAATTACCACTGAAGAAAACAAACTTTTTGGCAAACTTTTTGGTTAGCTTTTGGCAAACTTTTTCACAGTTGATAAAAAAAGTAGTATTTAGTAACACGTGAGTTTTGTTTTGAATAGGTATGCATGCATATAGTTTTGCTCTTATAAAATAAAAACAAATAAGCACACGTCTATGAATGTACTACCGAATAGCATAAAAAGAGCATACAAATCTGAATCGATATCAATATAGGTTATTAGATGACATTCTTGCGATAAAGAATTATAGCGTAGCAAACTTTAAATTTACAAAATATGTGCATGTACAAATTTAGTTTTACGCTTATAACTCGGAAACGATTCCGCGTGCATATATCTCGCTAGTACCAATCGATAGAGCGTAAAAATCTGAATCGATATTGATATAGCTGATTTTCTAAGAGACTTGGGGGAGGGAGTTATGGTGCAGCAAACTTTTTTAAATTTTTTATATATGTACATGTGTGAATTTAGTTTTTCACTTATAACTCGAAAACGATTCCGCGTGCACATATCTAGCTAGTACCAATCGATAGAGTGTAAAAATCTGAATCGATATGGATATAGTTTATTTTCTAAGAGACTTGGGGGGGAAAGTTATAGCCTTATAGATTTTGAATTATTATCACATATTTATATGTGTCTGTCCAATAAACTTTATAAAGGCCAGTTTACACGGTAATACATTGTATTACAACATAATGTAGAATGAGAGAAATCGTATCATGTAAAAGCAAAATGTATTGAGTAAGAGAGAATACGAATACAAAATCTGACAAGCGGTCGGTAAATGGTTTTTTTCTAAACCATTTTAGAAACTTATGTATTTTCAATGTTCTATTTGTGGGAAATCAAGCGCTATTGTTAGTTTTTAACACTTTATTTTTTAACAATAAATTTATTTATTAAAAAATAATTTAAGAACTTTACATAAGTGCAATATAGGTAGTACCTACCTATATTTTACCAATTGGTAGTACCAATTGATAGAAAAACAAATTGGAAAATTGTTTTCTATACGTTGTCACATTCGAGAAATTAGACTTTTATAGGGTGTGCCCAAAAAAGTGTAAAATTAAAAATTCCATATATATGCATATAGTTTGCTACTATTAAAAACAGATTATAACAAATATTCAAAATCAAGAAAATTTTAAGCTTAGAAGAATTGTATTCAATTTAAAAATACAAAACAAAAGAATAAAGCTTTGTTTACAATCAGAGCAACAATTTGGTTTTTCTTCAATCCTTTTTCTTCCCAAAGTATTTCATATATTTTCATTTCATTTTTAAAATAAAAATGTTACTAAAATCAGCAACAATTTGTATGAAATTCTTTCTGACGTTTAAAATAATTTTATTTAGTTGTGAATGAAAATTTTAACATTTTGTTTGTAAAGGTGGAAGTACATAGCACGCGTTAGTTCGTCGACGAGTATCGTGCGTTTAGAAACTTTAGCGCATAAAAAATTGCAAGTTACGCAACACGCGTTACAAAAGCCATTCCTGTCAGCTGTTTTTTATTTGTTTACTTATCTATGCATTAAAAACGGGTTCGAAAGTATATCAAGATTTTGTTATTTTATTGAATTTATTCTTTTTATATTAATATTGTATGTTTTTTAAGCTCTTTAATAAGTTTTTCTTTCATGATTCACAAATTTGTTAAATTATTCTTTTTATTGTCAGCTGATTACTTGTCAAAAATACACAACGCGTTAAAAAGTTCAAAGTTAACCAACTTTCTGAAGCAAACGCGTCAAAATATTTTGCATGTAGCTTGTTCTATAAAAATACACTAGTTTAACTTTTTTTGACAGAAGACGACAGAGCGCGAGACTTAAATAATCAGGACAACCGTTTGACTTTAAAAAAAAAAGGTTTTTATTATTTGACTTCAAGAACAAGACTGAATCTTTTTCTTTTCAATTCTTAATATTTAACTTAAACTATTATAATGTGGTATTGCGAAATCAATAAGTTTGTTTCAATTTTACTAAGTGTCATCATTTATTTTGACCTATTTTAAGTTTACTTTAAAATTATTAGTTGTCATCATTAATATAAAAATGTTTATTTTACTATAAAATTGTTTGCTTTACAAATTGATTTCGCAATTCAGATTATTTAGTTTGACCTATTTTATTTAAAAAGTCGTCGAACTTGTCTAGAGTTGCATCAGCACTTATTTTAGTTACATGTTCGTCGGCTTTATGTATAGGTTTTTCTTGTTTAATATCTAGATATGTAACTACTCCCCCTTTTAGATAAGAATTCTCCTGAATTCTTTTATTTAATTTTAAAGTTATATGTTTGTGTTTAATAAAAATTATATTAATGATGATAATTATTACAATAAAAATTGAAATGTTAAAACTGTATATTATTTTTTTATGGTATTTTAAATCTTTGATGTTTCTTACATTAGATTGATGTTCTAGTTCAATTTTTTCAAATGTTATTTTATTAGTAACATTTTTTAATATTTCAATGCTGTTAAATATTTGTTCTATATTTTCTACAATATTTCAGAAGTAGTAATCTTTTATTCTAATTGAGCAATTGTTATAACTAATTAGATAATTTCCATTTAAGACAATTTTTTCGGTATTACAAGTTTGATTTATTTTTATATTATTTGCGTTTTTAATTATAATTGTATCTATATCTAATTCTAATATCTCAAAATCTTTATTTTTTATCAATTGACAGTCCTTTTTTATTATGCAGTGTGTGCTTAATTTTAGATCTTTTAAATGTTTATTCTCTTCAAATTTATAGATTTTATTTTCGAATTCAAAAATTTTTTCCATATTATAATCTATTTCGTTATTTTCTTTATTTGGTATAGGAACAATTGATCTTAGTTTTACTAATTCAAATGTTTTAGGTATTTTAATGCCGAAAATTAAATGGGAATTGTTTAAAATTGCTGTTCCGAGTTGTATATATTTAAGTTTATTATAGTCAATTTCATACTTTTGTATTTCATAACTTGTTAAAATATTTGGATGTACAATATTATGTTGTGCAGATATTACATTATCTTGTAACTGTTCTATTTTATTTTTTAACAATTGTATGTTAGTCATTTGTTCCAAATATATATTTTTCTTGTTTTCTATTTCCAAAATTTTACTTATAGAATTTATTTCTCTTTCTATTGTCTTTCTATCATTACTTATAACTAGTTTTAAATGGTTTAGAGTGTCATTAAAATAATTATTAATTAGTATTTGTTGGTTGTTATTTTCCGTTATTTCATTAATGTTTAAAATATGGTTTTGTATGTTCTGTCTGTCCTCTTCGTCCATTGTTCCAAATAACCATTTAGACATACTTCCTATTCCATTTATTAGTCCCCTTCTTTGTCTGTTTCGTTTCGGTATTAAAGTCATTAATTTATTCCTGGTGTCCATTAATTCTAACTGAATTAATTCTCTACTTTCATTAAAATAATATTCTCCGTTATGTTATTCAGAATGTCCTCTATTTCGTTTAGGTTAATTATATGTATTATTATGTCCGATTCATTTACGATTTCCTTATTTTTCACAAAGATATCTATAAATCCCATTTGATTTGTCAGACGTTCTGTAGTCATCATTCCCTTAATTATCGGTATCCCTATTAGTATTGTCATCAGTATTGTCCATACCTGAAAATTTTAAAGGTCGTTTAATATTACAATTATGTACTCTGTCTAACTTGGATTTTCTGTATTTTGGTTGTTCCTTATGTCTAACTGCTTTATAATTTTTAACAAATCCTTCCTCTCTATTTTCCGTATACTCTTCCCTATTTTCGTTCAATTTATTTATTATTTTTCTTTTGTTATCTTCTAAATTCTTTCTAACTGTATTATTGTTAATTTTCCCCAAATGTACATCACTAAGTGTACATTTAATGCTCGAATGATAGCGGTTGTTATAATTTCGAATAGCCCTCTGAATCAATTGTTTCGTTGGGATTTCCTTCTATATTTTATTCAATATCCTAAATTTTTCAGCAATTGTATTATGCAAACGCTCTATGTCCGCGTTACCTGTATGAATATTTGGTTTAGTTAGATGTAATTCAACGTTTTCCTTTTCTAAAAATTCTTTTACTCTGATAGCTTTAAATTCATTGTCCGCCATTATCTTTCCGGGTTTTCCTATTTTAGCAAAGTGATCTTCTAATTGTTCTATTATTGTTACGTGATTTCTGTCGTTGATTGGGTAAGCTGCACCGAATTTGGAAAATTTATCTATTACTGTTAAAAAATGGTTTCCCTTAATAACATAAGTATCTATATGTATAATTTCGTTCTTTCCCGATGGTGTTTCCGTAATTGCAAATTTTGGCTTAATTGGTCTCCTATCATACTTCACTTCCTGGCATATTTCACATTGATTAATGACTATTTGAATTAATTCCATTAGCTTTGGATAGTATATTTTGTATTTTATCTGATTATATGTTTCAATAATGCCTGAGTGCATACTTTCTCTAATATGGTAAAGAGATATTTGTTTAACTGCCTCTACCTCGGTTTCTATATCTTGTGCCCGCATAGTGCATTTTATAAATTCTATCTGTTTGTCATTAGAGAACATTTCTATTAACTTTTCCTGAACCATATTATAACTATGTTCGGACAATTCCGAAAATATGCCTATCTTTCCTTTGTTGATGTATTTTCTAAATATTTCTCCCATTCTATTAAAATCTGCTTCTGCTATAAATAATATAAAAAATATAAAAAATAATTCTTTTGCCGTGTAAAATCTTCATTTCCTCGACCTTGTTATCTGTTAGTATAACTTGTGTTCTATATTTATTGACTATTTCCTCTTTAATATAAAAATGTTCATGCAAATTTTCCTCCGCTGAATGAACGCTTACCATAGATACATCATCGTCTTCTATATTGTCTATTATGTTAAGATCTGATTCATTATCCGAATTCTTCCGAATATTTTCTCTGTTTCCATCTTTTTCTTCATTAGCATTTTCTATTCTACTTAAAAAATCGGCTACTCTATTCTCCTTCCCTTTTATTTGTCTTCGTACCTCTTCCCCGTGTTGTGGAGGGTATCTGTATAATTTAGAATTTATCTGCTCATTCGTTGTCGTCTTAATTGCATGTTTTATGTGCGTTGTACTTGTTAACTGGTCACCCTCTTTAAAAAATAAATTCTTAAATCTTTTTAAAATATTCGTTGTTTCCCTATGTTCTTCCGTATTCAAATGGTCCAGTTGAATTCTATCCCATTCGAATTCGCTTCCTTCCAGTGTACAAATTTCAATGTCCCTATATGGATTTACTAAAAATCTACTAATTTTGCTATTAAATGATATGTATCCATCTATTAAATTTATTATGGTGTAAAAACCGTTCATCAAATTCAGTCAACTTCCATCTAACCTTTGAATTGATAGGTAAATTAAACTAGAGTTGTGTCGGTCATGAACGAACTAGTTCAATTGAACGGGTCAGTCAGATGAACGATGAACGGCCGTTCAGTTTCATCGTTCAATTCCGTTCAATCGGTCACTTGCATGGATCACTTAGGTCTTTTTAGTCAGTCGGTCACTTGTTTACCAAACAACTGGTTAAAAAGAAACAACAATACTATTGTGATGTATATGTGATGCCAGTATAATATTCTTATTTCATTTACTCATTGCCACATTCTTTTACACATTTTCATAATAAGATCAGGGTTGTCAAGTTTCTTGGCGACTTAATTTTCAATTTGGCGACATGCGATTTATTTTTGGCTGATTTTAAAATATATGGCGATTTTGTTGTAAATTTGATAATACTAACTGCCTATTTCACGATGTCAATCGAACGTTTACGTTCGCACAAATAACATGTAAACCAAAAACAAATTTTTTAATTTTGTTTTTGATTTATATGTTATTTGTGCGAACGTATACGTTCGAGTGACATCGTGAAATAGGCAATTAGTCCCAATTTACACTAGGGACATTTCTTGCCGGATATTTTTTGAATTTTCTTTTAATTTTACCTGAAGCGCTTACATATGAAACATTAGAAGTCAGACGGAAATTAATACTTGTATGTAAACTACAAAAAGTAAGAAAGAGAAATGAAAAAAATGTCCAGTACAGATAGTCATGTACTAAACACTCTACCTTTTCGACCCCTCGCCATCAAACTTCGTCTGTACAGCAAGAAATGTCCCTAGTGTAAATTGGGACTAATGGGTTTTAAAACGCGTTTAAGCTAAATGTTATTACATTAGAGATGATTAAGATGACAGATTATTAAGGAAAAACCCAACAAACAAATTACTATTTCTTTTAAGTATTAAAAATGGATAAAAAATACTTTATAAAGTTATCAGAAGATTATTTTAAACATATTAATGATAAAATTGTAAAAATTTATGAATTATTTAAGAAAAAAAAAAAAAAACAAAACGTTAAGCAGAGTTAAAGAACCCAAGTGTGAGCATAGTATAAGCCATGAATTTGTTTTGAGACTCGTATACAAATTTACCGTTTGTTATTTGGAAATACTATTTCAATGTGGTATTCCATGTAATATAAATTAGTTTTTGAAAAAATATATAGCTATAAGGATACGTCCGGTACGTACCATTTTAAAGAACTCTTTATGTGCATGTTATTCCAATTGTTAATGTCTGTGTTGAAAGAGTTATTTTTAATAATTAACTCCACTAAAACTCGCTTTCAAAATTGAGTGCAGTATAAACTTCTTGGCACATTATTACGAGCTATAAATTATATGAATGTAAATAGCACGTTAATACCTTCACATGATAACTGAATCGTACACATTGTTTTCCAAAAAAACAGTAAGAATGCCTTACCGGTGAAATGTATAGCATTTTAGATATATATCCAATATTTATTTAATACTAACCACAAGAAATCGTTTTGCTGCTTTAGTTAGACTATTGTAAACTATTGTACCTTTTTTGTGTTCACCAAACATTTTAATTAAACAATTTATGTATCAACGCGACTTTTTCCCATTTTTGGCAAATTTTAGCAAATGGGAAGATATTTATTTTTTAGGATTTATAAAAAATATTTTTAAAACTATTAAAGATATATTTTATATTGTCAAAAACGCAAAAAAAGGCTTTGGCGATTTTGAACAATAAATTTGTCAAAAAAAATCAAAATTAATCCGACAACCCTGGCTGCTATTCACAATTTTACATGAGCGTTGCCAGTTGTTCTTAATATAAAACCCGCCAAATGCAAATTTTTTATTTGAGCAAAAAATTGTATACATATTTATTTCATTTATTTTTTAAATTAGACCTTAAAATAAATAACCAAATTCAATATTCGACAACTTTATTAATTAAAGCTTAGTCAAGTTTTAGAGCACGAAATTATTAGGGAAAGCCCATTTTTAATGTAGATATAACTAAAGCATTCGTTTATTAATGATGCCCCTAATTTTTAAAAAAGAAAGCTGGTCGTGTTCGTACCTAACAGTTAGTGCCGGTTCACACACGTCAAGTTTTACTCGTCAAGTCTTGAGCTTTTATGAGAGAAGGGAAAAGAGAATGCCATTTCATTTCCCCTCTCTCCAAAAAACTCAAGACTTGACGAGTCAAACTTGACGTGTGTGAACCGGCACTTATCTTTACCTATTTCAACAATCATTTAGCATATATGTTTTATCCTTCAGTTTTCATTAAAAAATGACAGCTTTTATACTATTAATTACTATGCACTGCTAGATTTCTTTTTGTAGAAATTACAGGCAAAAGACTGGTTAAATAAAAAAAAAATATTAGTTTATAAGAATCTACTTATGCATATAAATTGCTTTTATTTAACTTGCAATGTATGTTTGTGGGTAAAATCATGCAACTCAAATTTAAAGCAGATTACTCGAACCGATTTAGCTGACATTTTGTAACATATGTTCAGTTTGGATGAAAATGCATGGTTAACTGTGTAAAGTTATTATACATCTAACATGTATTGACAAGCAACATGCTTTTATATCATATAAATTGATTAATGACATTATAAGTTCGAAAAACAGGCAGTAACATTTTTTAAGTAATTATTTCTCTTTAAATAAAGTTACCTAAACATTTACAGCCGTATTCATAAACATTTTAATCTCCATTTCAAATCTGTTTTAAGCATAAATCGTTAAAATTGTATTCATAAACGAATATTACCTTAAAACCCCTATTTTAAACCTTGTGTAAATAAGCGAATTTTAAAATTGGTTCGACCCTTGCTTAAACCTATTTTTAAATGACATTTTTGCTTTTTGCTGTGTGTTTATGGTCATTTTGAACATTTTTGCGAGAAATTTTAAGACAATATATTATTATGTATTTAAACATTAAAAATAAAATGAAATTCAAAAATATGGGCTTAAGTCCAGTTTACCAACGCAGCTCCAAATAAAAAAAAAGTACATAGGGTTATAGAAAATTGAAAAATAAGAAGAAAAAATAAAATGACAAAATTCTCGGAAACGCATAGTTTCAGAGTTATGGACCTTTGAAGTTTTCATATAAATCTGCGATTTCCCACTACATTTTTGAACGTATATAGCCAATATTGGTATCATTTAAAAGCTTTTGAATAAATTTTTCTAGATATAAACATTTTATTTAAAAATGTTTAATCCATTAAGGAGCCGGCTATGCGGAGAAGATTTATTTAGCGAAGCCGGTGTTTGTTATACCATAGAGGAGAAAATCCCTGCGCCCGGCCGAAGGCCGGCTATGCAGAGAAGCTTTAGTTAGCGAAGCCGGTATTTGTCATACCATAGAGGAGAAAATCCTTGTGCCCGGCCGAAGGCCGGCTATGCAGAGAAGCTTTATTTAGAGAAGCTGGGGTTTATTTAATTACATTTTTATTACCTAGTGCACTTCCGTAACATTTTGATATAAATTTTGTAAAAACTGTATTAGGAGCTAAAGAGTTAAAAAGTTTTTAATAAATTTAGCATTTCCAGAAAGATCTGTTCAAATGCTTTCAAATAATACCAATATTGGCCATATACGTTCAGAAATGTAGAGGGAAATCGGAAGTTTATATGAAAACTTCAGAGGTCCATAACTCGGAAACTATGCGTTTCCGAGAATTTTGCCATTTTATTTTTTCTTCTTATTTTTCGATTTTCTATTACCCTATGTACTTTTTTTTTTATTTGGAGCTGCGTTGGTAAACTGGACTTGTTCCAAAATATGTATGTATGAAAAATGTATATTATTTATATATTTTTCAATTTCACAAATTAAAGCTCAAAAAATTACTAATTGTACATTATGAACTAGTGATGTGTAAACGATCAAAATAAATAAAATAAAACTCGTTATTTGAATACTTTTTGATATCAGCAATAAAATCATCATCTAAATTGCACTTTGTATTGTTTTGTTAGAACTCTTTATTTTTTTAAATATAACTGAACAACCTAAACAAAAGCGGCAAGCGTTTTTTTAAAAATTAAAATTTTATTTATATACAATTTCAATAAAACAAACCGACATAGCGATCTGTTAAATAAGATTTTTTCAGACGGGTGGTTTCTAATTCGCATTCTAATGGTTTGTTTCGTATAAATTGTATGCAAATGAGAAGTTTTGACATACAAAAAACGCTTCCGCACTTATTTAGGTAGCTCAGTAAGAGACAAGTATTCATATATAAAAAACAATTTTTTTCTCACACACGACAAAAAAAATTTTAGATACGAATACGAGTATGAATTAATAACCACTGTTTTACATCATTATGATTCATGTGACAAATAAAAGAGATAGCGTTGCCACCATCAAATTAAAAAATACGGTAAAACGTTTATTAGTTAAAATGCTGATTATGAATACGAATTTAAAAAAAAGCTTTTTAGGCTTAAAATGTTTTTTAACTAAAATTATGATTTTTTTTATGAATACGGCTGTTAGAATATGAGAACACCAAACAAGTATGAAAACCGCCACGTTTAGCGAGAAATCACTAAATATGGCAGCCCAGATTGTACTATGAAATTTTCTAAACAATGTGGCAAATTGCCACTGGCAATGTGTTAAAAGAAACAAATATAGTATACTGGTACAACATAAACATTTTAATAGTATTGTTTCTTTTCAATCAGTTGTTGGGTAAACCAAAAAACAACTCAGAATTTTTCGTTTATTGTTTTCTATTTTTGGGTACACTCAAAAAGTTGTACAGTAACTGAATGTAATTTACTAAAATCATTTTCCGTAGAGTTAAAACTTAATAAAATTTGTTATTTTATAATTAAACTAATTCTTTAACTATTTCTATATGTTTCTCCAAAAAATATATGTTCAGTTATTTTTTATGCATAAAATAAAACTGAAATACTTAACTGCAAAGATATTTTAAATTATTTTATTATTTACATACATACTTATAGGAACATGTGCACATAAATTAAAAAACACAAATTTTTCGCTGATTTGGTAGGAAATAATGACAGGTATAAATACTGTTTTAGCTGTTTTAGTATGTAATTTAAATTGAGTTAAAATTAATTGAAAAAACCTTTGAATGTATTTTTTGTACTTTGTACATTGAAATAACAGAAAAATTTATTAATTTTTAAAGAATTTCTCCGTTTTAAAATTAACATTAAAAAATAGCCGCAAAATTCCTTTATTTTAAATGAAATTTCAGTTTTTCAAACTTAATATTATTTTGAATTTACCTACATAATATTTTGAGTGTAACATCAAACAAATATGCTATACTTGTTTCTTTTAACACATTGCCGTATTCAATCAATTGTGAATGAATGAACGAAATCCACAAAAGACCGACTGACACAAAAGATAAACTGACCCAAAAGACAAGTGACCCGAAATGAACGACTGAACGAAGTGAACGAACTCGTTCACTGTTTTGAATTGAACGTTAATGACCGGTCACCTAAATGAACGATTAAGCCCAAGACTAAATTAAACTCATTAGGTGCATCAGTTAGCACCTCATATCTAATAACATCTTTCCCTGTTATTGTACTAAACTCAATTGGTTCCCTTAATAAAATATTCTCAAAATTATTTATCTTCTTATCGATCAAACTTATTTTTGCTCCCGTATCTATTAATGCAATGTATTTCTTTCTATTAATTGTAATTTCTATTGTGGGTAGACAGTCCGATTAGGTTCCCGAAAAAACTGATCCTGGCTTTGTCTGAGTTGACCTACGTTACACTGACATAGGTTTGGCTCAGAGTGTCCTGCCAACTGATTATTATTTATCTCCTCAAGGCCCTGTTCAATCGATCCGTTTTGGCCCTGCCAAGGTTGATTCCAGCTGGTTTGGCTGAAATTTGGCCTTGGGTTCCCCGACCTAGTGGATCCTTGAAAATTTCCTCTATTATCAAAATGTCCATGGCATATTTCCACATTATCTACTTCCATTCGTTCGATTCGGTCTTGCCTAGTTTGATTCCAGCGATATTGGCCGGAATTTGGCCTAGGGCTTCCTACCTGAGCGAACTTCTGGAAATTATTATTCAACATATTATTATCCCCGTTATTCTGGACTCTATATCGTCCAGAGTTATTAACATTATTGTTCTTAGTATTATCGTTTTCTACTCTATAATTCCGTCTAAAATCATTCCGTTCTAAATAATTCTTTTGGATATATCCCTGATTAAAGTTACTATTATAGTTCGTCCGTTGATTATGGTTGGGTCCATTCTGTGTCCGATTTTGTCTAAATGTTGTGTTCTTTCTATATTCTGGTCGAATACAACTATCCTCAAATCTTCTTCTAGTTATTATGTCCATAATATTCCCTAAATCGCGTTCGTCGTAGATTTTATCTAGTAATGTTCCCTGAGTCATTTCTTTAGTCGTGTTAACTAGTAAACTATCTATGTTAGTCAAATCGATACAATGGTCACCACTATAATAATTAATTAGTTCGTCCGATTTATATTTAATGTTTTGGATTTCTATTGCTAATTCACTTACATTATTTATATATGGTGTGGTTCCGTATCTGGTCGATACCTTAACTTTAGGACCTTCTTTATTGGTTCCCAGTTGTCCGGCTGTTGAATGTTTATTACGGTGTTCTTTGCTTCTCCTTGAATGTTCCTATAAAAAATAGCTTTTATGGCTTCCTTTTTTAAATCATCACGGTTGATTGTTGAGAGAAAGTATTCAGAACTGCTTATAAAAGAATATATGGTGATTTCGTTCGTTCCAGTAAATACCGGTAATTGGGATACGTTCTTGAATATTGTATCTGTTCCCTGGTTATTAGGTATTTGATTGTTTTGGAGTTCCAGATATGCACTTTGTAGTTGTTCCAGTTGCCGTTCTCTTCTGGCCAGTTCCTCCACCAATTCTACTGGGGGTATGTGAGCTTGTTCGTGAGCCATCCTCCTTTTGTCAAACGCTTGTTGTCTTTGATTTTTCCGAATTTTGCTTTATTATTATCTTTTTTGTGGTGTTGGCTTTGCTAGCTTTCACTGCACTCTCTTTTAAAGTTTTTATTTGTGGTGTCCACTTTTATTAGTTTTCACTGCACAATTATTTTCTAAAAGTTTTTATTTGTGGTGTTCACTTTTATTAGTTTTCACTGCACAATTATTTTCTAAAAGTTTTTATTTGTGGTGTTCACTTTTATTAGTTTTCACTGCACAATTATCTTATGAAAGTTTTTATTTGTGGTGTTCACTTTTATTAGTGTTCACTGCACAATTATTTTATGAAACGTATGTTCGAATCACTGGATCCTTTTCACTGAACTTGGATCCTACCGACTGCACCACTTAAATAATCAGGACAACAGTTTGACTTTAAAAAAAAAAGGTTTTTATTATTTGACTTCAAGAACAAGACTGAATCTTTTTCTTTTCAATTCTTAATATTTAACTTAAACTATTATAATGTGGTATTGCGAAATCAATAAGTTTGTTTCAATTTTACTAAGTGTCATCATTTATTTTGACCTATTTTAAGTTTACTTTAAAATTATTAGTTGTCATCATTAATATAAAAATGTTTATTTTACAAATTGATTTCGCAATTTTGATTATTTAGTTTGACCTATTTTAAGTTTACTTTAAAATTATTAATTGTCATCATTAATATAAAATTGTTTGTTTTACAAATTGATTTCGCAATTCAGATTATTTAGTTTGACCTATTTTATTTAAAAAGTCGTCGAACTTGTCTAGAGTTAATTCAGCACTTATTTTAGTTACAAGTTCGTCGGCTTTATGTATAGGTTTTTCTTGTTTAATATCTAGATATGTAACTCGAGCGCACTAACGCGTGTTATGTACTTCCACCTTTAGTCCGTGTTCATACGGCTCATGTCTTATTGACATGATTATAGGCGAGAGGGACGAGGGAAAAAGAAACGAGTACACAGATACATGTACTGTCTTTACGTTTTGCTTTCTTATTCGTTGTTTAATTTTGTTTTTGTTTTCAATATCAAATAAAACAAAATAAAAAACATGTCGTCAACATGACATGATTCCAAGGCGAATTCATAAAGGTGACATTTTCGACTCATCTGTTTATTGTTTATTTTTTGTGTGTATACTGAATGTCAAGCTTCGTTTACATTTTATGAAAAAATTAATTCAAATTTAAAATTCAATAAAAATTTAAATAGTTGAGAAAAAACAAATTTTAATTTTATAAAATAAAAAAAGTAAATATAAAATATAAACACAAGAAGGAATAAGTTCGTTAGGAACAAGTGGAGCCACAATTAATTTGCAATTGAGGACTTTCTAAAGCAATTGTGTATATTTTATTAACAAATAAAATTCCTTTTTTATATTTCCAACAAATATTTTTGACATTCACTCTAACTTTTTACAAAAACAAAATACATAGTATTTTTCAATAAAAAGGGATAGCTAGCATAACTCTATCTCATGATGCGGTCACCTTTATAAATTCGCCTTTCATGCTTCATTTGAACGCCAATTCATGTTTAAAGAAGAAAAAGGAAGAATCTTGTCAATAAGACATGAGCCGTATGAACTCAGACTAAAAATAATAATAATAAATGCATAATACTGCTGTGGATAAAATTTTCAAACGGTTTCTTAATGCGAAATGTGTGTGTTTGCAAAAGAAATTGTTGCTCTATTATGAACACCAAGTGAAAATGTGTTTTTAATTGTGAACGAAGCTTAATTATAATCGCATAAAAATATTTAACATTAAAGAAACTCAAAAAATTCTTTATAAATATATTTATTTTAAGTGTGTATTTATAAGTATATTTCATTATTTTAATGCAAAGAAAGCCTTCAAGGCCAATTATACATGTATTGCTGTTACCATCTGTCCATGTTTTCCAAAAAAAATAAAAAATTTTATAAATATTAATTAATATATAAATATGTTATTTCTATTTAAATGGCTCCCCAACCACAAAAGTATTACAAAATAGAAATTTAAAATAATAAAAGTTTCATTTATCTTTTTTTTTATTCCTTATACTATGGCAATAATTAACTGGTAGCTCTGCTTGATAATTTTTTGTTTACAAAGTTTATTGGACAGACACATATAAATATGTAATAATATTTCAAAATTTATAAGGCTATAACTTTCCCCCCCAAGTCTCTTAGAAAATAAACTATATCCATATCGATTCAGATTTTTACACTCTATCGATTGGTACTAGCTATATATGTGCACGCGGAATCGTTTTCGAGTTATAAGTGAAAAACTAAATTCATACATGTACATATATAAAAAATTTTAAAAGTTTGCTGCACCATAACTACCTTCCCCAAGTCTCTTAGAAAATCAACTATATCAATATCGATTCAGATTTTTATGCTCTATCGATTGGTACTAGCTAGACATGTGCACGCGGAATCGTTTCCGAGTTATTAGCGTAAAACTAAATTTGTACATGCACATATTTTGTAAATTTAAAGTTTGCTACGCTATAATTCTTTATCGCAAGAGTGTCATCTAATAACCTATATTGATATCGATTCAGATTTGTATGATCTATCGATTGGTACTACCTTCATAGGCGTGCGCTTATTTGTTTTTATTTTATAAGAGCAAAACTATATTCATGTATATTATTTTACATGCAATGCAAAGCTCACGTGTGAGTAAATACTACTTTTTTATCAACTGTGAAAAAGTTTGCCAAAGAAACCAAAAGTTTGTTTGCTTCTCACACTTCTTCTTCTCAACTGATCTTATTTTTGATTATTTGGTGGCCACACGATCAAGTTTTGCCTTTCAATTCCTTTCAATTTGCAATACACTCTCAGTTTTTACTAACACACTCACACTTTTTAAATTGACCACGAGATGGCTTTCAATTTCACCTTTCCATTTGTTTGGCAATTTACTTTCAATTTAACAGCTGAGTACAAGTTTGTCTCTGTTGTTGTTGATATCTTGAAAGTAAATTGCTTACAAATTGAGTGCAGCCTACGTCACAGCTTTCAATTTATGTAAATTTTGACAAGCAGTATATGTAAAAGACTATCAAGAACAATTTGAACGTGTGGCCGCAGTGTTAACTTGGTGGCCACACGATCAAGTTTTGCCTTTCAATTCCTTTCAATTTGCAATACACTCTCAGTTTTTTACTAACACACTCACACTTTTTAAATTGACCACGAGATGGCTCTCAATTTCACCTTTCCATTTGTTTGGCAATTTACTTTCAATTTAACAGCTGAGTACAAGTTTGTCTCTGTTGTTGTTGACATTTTGGAAGTAAATTGCTTACAAATTGAGTGCAGCCTACGTCACAGCTTTCAATTTATGTAAATTTTGACAAGCAGTATATGTAAAAGACTATCAAGAACAACTTGAACGTGTGGCCGCAGGGTAATGGAGTATTTTCTGTATAGAGAGTTTAAAAAAAAATTGATTAGTGCCGGTTCACACACGTCAAGTTTGACTCGTCAAGTCTTGAGCTTTTAGGAGAGAAGGGAAAAGAGTATGCCATTTCTTGTCCCCTCTCTCCTAAAAACTCAAGACTTGACGAGTCAAACTTGACGTGTGTGAACCGGCACTTAAGGTATTCAAGGAAAACTGTTAGCCTTGGCTTATGGTGTATCGGAAGCAACCATCTCAAAAATAAGAAAGACAACTTTTTGAAATTGTCAAGGCTGGTGAGACTACATACTATGAAAAATCTTAATTTATTTTTTGTTGTTATGAAAACTAACTGCCTGTTTTAAGAAAAGTAAAGCAAAATTTCGTGTGAGAAATTATATGGAAAACAAAAACAAATTTTCAGTTTTTATTGTTGTTTTCAAAATAATTTCTCACTCGAGATTTTGTTTTCATTTTCTTAAAACAGGCGGTAAGTTAAGAGAAATGAAGTGTGTTATTTCCGAAAAATTCATGTTTATTATTATTATTTTTTTTTTTTAAATTTAAGAAAGTTAATAACTAATTGGAAAAAGTTAATAACTCTTATGACATTCCGGTTAACTTTTTGGATTCTACTGTATTTTTTTTAACAATAGTAAACTCTAATCAAGAAAATTAAACGTTTAGTCAAGTGAATTAAACGTTTAATCAAGTGAATTCATCGTTTAAGTGATACTACTAATTTGTTAACTGGTGCAAATTTTAATAATTTTTTAATTGATACCACAAATGATTTAATTGAAAACAATTTTTCGATTTACCAAAGGTCAATTGACGTCAGCAGTCGTCGATGGCTGCGAGTGTAGGACGGCAAATCCCTCTGAGGAGACCGAGTGGTAGCGATCGAAGCTTAGGTTAGATTAAGAAGGGTTATGCGCCCAAGGGCACACTTCCACTCGGAGACCAATATGGTCCATTGTAAATCCCTTCAATTAATAGAGAAAAGAAAAGACAGTAAATAAAAGAAGTATGAGATGGATAGAATCAAGAAAGATAGAAAGTTAGAAAGTTATAAGATTTCGCGTAGAACTATTGCCCCCTCTACAGTCCCCTCAACAGAAACAACCGCACTATTTCCCTGACAAACCCCAGTAGATCAGCCGGACTACATCCAGTGATGCACACCAGTTCGTCGTGAAACCTATCTCCTAGCCACTTCTGCCTGAGACCCTGCATACTGTGACAATGGCACAGTACATGCTCGATCGTCTCCAGCTCCTCTGAATCATCGCACAATCTGAAGAAGTCCGGTATGGCGTTGTCCCATCTGCCCGCAAAAGCCCTGACAGGACAATGACCCGTCAAGAACCCTATAAGCGTTCTAAGACTACCCCTATATAATCCCAGTAGAACCCTGGTTGCCCCCGCGTCCAATCTTGGCCATAGTGCCCTGGACACCCTGAAATCCGTTCTGTTCCAGGATCGGTTAACGTCATCACGGAATTTCTCCCGTATCACCCCATAGTAGTAATATAGGGGGGCTTAACCCCCCTGTCCCTTATCGAACCCCCTCCCGCGAGTTCGTCAGCCACCTCATTTCCATCAACCATGCAGTGTCCAGGTACCCAACACAGCCTTACATTGAATGCCTCCATGAGTCCACCAAGAGCATTCCTACACCGAGCGACCAGGCACGATCGCACCGTATAATTTGTCAATGCCCTAAGCGCCGCCTGACTATCGACGTAAATTGTCACCACAGATCCACCCACGATGTGTTCCAGTATCACCTCCGTCGCCCTCCAGATGGCTAGGAGGGCGAAGGAGGGCTATCGAAACATGTCAGGGTAACCAGCCGCCTGGGTTCGAATCTCAGGTCAGTCAAGAATGAATGATTATCAATAACAATTTTAATTAATTTTCATGTTGTAAAATTCCTTTCTTCATAAAAATAATTTAATGAAAATTAAATTTGATGAAATTAAGCCTAATTAAAAATATTGAAAATTTGGATTAAAAACCATAAATAGTTCAACAAAATTACCACAATACTAATTATTGTTAAAGCTAAGGCACGAGCTCTATGTCTACATTTGTCCTTCAAGTTGTGCTGAAAAAGGTCAACAAGAAAAAGAAAGACAAACATGAAAAAACCAAAATGTACTTTGGACTTCAAGAAGAATTCTTGACAAAAAGTACGAAAAAAACAGAGGTAAAGGAAAAACATGTAAAATCAATTAAAAATGGATAATCATTCAAAAAAGCAAATTTCGATCTACCAAAGGTTAAAATACAATTTGGTTTAAGGATTGATGTTTGACTATTGACGTCAGCAGTAGTCGATTGCTGCGAGTGTAAGACGGCAAATCCCTCTGAGGAGCTCGAGGGGTAGCGATCGAAACATGTCAGGGTAACCAGCCGCCTGGGTTCGAATCTCAGGTCAGTCAAGAATGAATGATTATCAATAACAATTTTAATTAATTTTCATGTTGTAAAATTCCTTTCTTCATAAAAATAATTTAATGAAAATTATATTTGATGAACTTATGCCTGATTAAAAAAGGACGGCAAAGCGGCTATCGGCAGAGAACTGAGCGGAAACAAATTAAAACATATGAAATACTACTAAAGTTGCCACGCAATGAGCGACATGTGAGCAAAATTTCTAAGGGACTTAGAAGCGTCGCTCAGGAATAAAACTTGTTCTAATTTGTAAAAAAGCAAAAGTGAATGTGGAGCTTTAATATCATGTGTGCAAAGCCGACCGCTATTATGGCAATACAGTACACGCTTGGAAATTCGAACCACTTTGTTTTTAATTCAATTCGACGCAGCTATTCTGCCGGCGTTATTGCTTGTGGTAAGCAGTGTGACCCCTTTAGAATTTCACTGCTAAATTTAGCATTATTTATTTAGATTTATCAGCGAATTTTTCAAATTGCATTTAGCATTATTTTCAGCATTTTTATACCCTCCACCACAATTAGTTGTGAAGAGGGTATATTAAGTTTGTCATTCCGTGTGCAACTTTTTTATTATTCATCTCAGACCCCATAAAGTATATATATTCTGGGTCCTTGAGTAATTCTAAGTCGATTTAGCCATGTCCGTCCGTCTGTCCGTCTGTTGAAAACACGCTCACTTTCGAACAACTCAAAAGAAATGAACAAACTTGGTGCCAAATTGCTTGCAGTTATTCTAAGCAGTTTGGGATTGAAATCCAGCAAAATCGGTTCAGTAGGACCAGAGCTATGAATCAAAATGTGGAACCACCACCTAAAAAAATTGATAATTTTGTTACAAAAAATAACATAAATGCTGGAACAAGGCACGGATTGAGATAAAATTTGTTTTATTTGACTGGAAATCACGCTGTTAAATTTCGTGAAAATCCGTCCATAATTTACCCTAAGCCCCATATAAACACTACTCCCGGAAAACAGTTTAGTACGCCTAAAACCGTAAAAAATAACGCTAGCGTAACAAATTTTGGCTCGTTAAAGTTTTATAGGACTATAAATGATACTGTGAAATTTCGTGAAGATGAGTCCATAATTTACCCTAGGCCCCATAGAAACCCTACTCCCGGAAAACACTTTAGTACACCTAAAACCATAATTAATAATGCTATCATAACAGAAATTGGTACTTCACAGTTTTAAAGGACTAGAAATGACGCTGTGAAATTTCGTGATGATCGGTCCATAACTTACCTAAGGCCCCACATAAACCCTACTATAGGAAAACAGTTTAGTACGCCTTAAACCGTAAAAAATAATGCTAGCGTAACAAATTTTGGCTCGTCAAAGTTTTATAGTACTATAAATGATACTGTGAAATTTCGTGAAGATGAGTCCATAATTTACCCTAGGCCCCATAGAATCCCTACTCCCAGAAAACACTTTAGTACACCTAAAACCATAATTAATAATGCTATCATAACAGAAATTGGTACGTCACAGTTTTAAATGACGCTGTTAAATTTCGTGATGATCGGTATATAATTTACCCTAGGCCCCATAGAAACCCTACTACCGGAAAACAGTTTAGTCGCCTAAAACAATAATTATTAACAAATCGTCACAGTTTAAGATAATAACATCATACAGATATTACTCCTTAAACATTCGAACTGTCGGTGGAGGGTATCAAAGATTCGGCACAGCCGAATATAGCACTCTTACTTGTTCTAATATTTTTTTAGCGTTCCTTAGCAAAAGCTGAATGCATACGAATTGATGAACCAAAGTTCAACTATTGAATTCTGGATAGGTGTTGATGAGTACAGAAATGCTTTTAAAAAATGCATTCAACGAGTTAGCTCCTTTTGTTGTAAAGTTTTTGGTTTTGTCGTTTAGTAACGCGGAAGTAAGGAATTTTTAGCGGTATAAACCTTATAAAAAGCAAGATTAAAAACACGATGGTATTGAATTCATTGGTTTTCGTTAGATGTAGACTCAAAAGGCTTAATAAAAGTTGCAGAGATTTTATCATTTCTGTTGATCTTATAAAACTGTGTGATGAAAACAAATCATGTTCTAATGGTATTTTGACCAACACTTTGGAAGTTAAGGAAAACTATTCATGTGTATGATGTGTTTAATGTGTAATTAAATTCACTGAAAATGCTATTGAATAGCCTTTTATGTTTCCAATGACAGTTTTTGTTTTTACTTTTAATAATATATATGTATGTTGCAGAAAGTATTGATTTCTTCAACCGTTTGCCTAATTATAATATCTTACAATTTTAATTATTAAATTTAACTTTGTTTAATTATAATTATTTATTTAATATTATATGTATGTAAATTATTATTTGCTATTAATATTATTATTAATGTTTTGTAATAATTATATTATTAATAATATTACGTATAATAGAAACTGGGAATTATTTCCTGCCGAAGGTTACCTTATATTATATTCAACAAGAAAATACAATATAATAGTCTGGTAGTGTATAAAGTCTTTTTCTGAAAAATTGAAGGAATAGGACTATTACAAAAAAGCTTTATAAAATACATAACTAAAATTTAGCTCATAGAATAAATTCGAAATATAAAAAATGTTGAATATATTACGTATAATATTACACCAATAACAATCATTAATTATCACATAAACTCTAACTTCATTATTACGTTTAAAAAATTAATTAACATAGTTTAATAATTATCATTAACCACAATCATCATTAACAAGAACATTGCTATTTTTCTAAATAGTCGTTGTAGGTTAAATAACTGGGATTGAGTTATTTTTTGTCATACACTCTTCCTTTCATTAGCTCACTACAATGTACATTAATGACGACTTAATATCAACTTAGTGCAACGCTAGTATGAGTATTCTCACTTGTCAAACAACTTTTTTTGTTATTGATATTTGCATTAACCTTGTTCTTTTTAAATAATTATTGGTTTGTATATTTTTGAAATTTTTTACATTATCGTTCAAAGCTATTTTGGACATCAAACGAAGACATTCAATTTAAATAAACGGAGTTGTACAGCCAGAGGAAAAAAGGGCTTTTCATTTTTAATAGTGGTAATTTTAAATGGTAAAATTTGGTAAAGTTTAATATACAATAATTTTTATTTATAACCAAATTCTAAATTCATAAACAATGTATGTATATCGTTACCTAAAACGCAAAAAGCCCTATTTAACATTTTACAAAAAACTATTTAAAATGATAAATTTATTAATCACCTTAAACTGCATATAATGGCCTATAATCATAGTTAAACGCTAAAGTCGGTTCTTTTTAAAAACAACTTTAAAAGAAAAACTTTAATTATTTTGCTACTATAGTCGAAATTAAAGTATGTTTTAAATTGAACCGACTTTAACTGGGTGCCACCTCAAATGCAGAAAATGTTTTCATACAACATACATTAAAAATTAAAATATAAATAAAACACTGCATACCTTGTAGCGTTGAACATTTTAAAAACGCAATGTGAATTTATGTATAAAGCAACAACAAAATTACAAAATATTTTTGACTTTGTTTTTGCTTGTATTGTAATTTTTGGCATTGCGTTTTACACAATTAGGGACTATACATATGTATGTATTTTGTGTTAAAAGATAAAATATTTTCTCGAAATCAATAAATATTGCAAAATATCGACCAATATCTTGTAACATCAACATATTTAACTTTTTGCAAGAACTTTTTTATTTGGCGAAAACAGCTGATGCTGTTGTTAAATGAGTTAAAAACAACTGCAGCCAGTTTTAAAATTAACACCAGTTTTAACGTGTAATGTATGCTTTTGCTTGTCTATAGTAGATCAAAAACATATTTTTTATAAAAGTTTACTTTAGAACTCTTATGGCTAATAAATCACTGATGGTTTTAAAGCTGGTTTAGTTGAACTAAACTTGAATTTATATATAGTTTAAACTCAACAACTGTAAATCAGTGTCCCATGTATTATATGTGGTTAAAAAAAATAACATGTGGCAGCACTACGATAAATCTTATCAAATGTATATGGTCTGTATTGGTAGTTTAAACGCCCAATTTTATGCGTTTAAAGATGGTTTATATGTTTAGTGATTTATAGATTTGTTGGTTTAAACACATTTTAAACTAAAAAGAGAGTTTAACTTGCTCTGATTTTTTAGCCCTTAGGGCATAAAGTTGGGCGTTTAAACTACCAATACAGACCATATGAATTGGATAAGATTTATCGTAGTGCTGCCACATGTTATTTTTTTGACAACATTTAATACATGGGACACTGATTTATAGTTGTTGAGTTTAAACTACATATAAGTTCAAGTTTAGTTCAACTAAACCAGCGTATAAACCATCAGTGATTTATTAGCCATTAAAGTATGGTTTGTTTATGACTATAGTTATGGGCCAATATATTTTTTTTCTACTTTTCTTGTAAAACCTAACAGTTTTTTTGAAATTTGACAATGTTGCATGTTTTGCAAACTGTAGGCTAGGTTAGGTGTTCATCGTGTAATATTTTGTAGATAGGGCCTTTTGTTTTTTTTTGGTTAAAAATCGTTAATTTTCGTCAAACTACTGAATTGTTTTTATTAAATAAATCTATCTATGTTTTATTAAAAAGAAATATAATATTTTCAGGTAAATTAATATATAATTCATTAATTTAAATGATACAATTATTTTAGAAAATTAAGCATTTTTGTAGCATTTTCAAATTTTATTTTTAGCAGTTTTAGAATTGTTTTAAGCCCCTTTTAGCATACAATTTTTTTTTAGTTCTGGTCACACTGGTGGTCAGACATTACATATTGCTTCTGTGGTCGGTACCAAAGCGAATTCATTTTTCAGGTAGCACAGCTGTGCTACTTTTTTTTCTTAATTAGAGAGAGAATGTCAAAAGATACTTGCTGAAGGATCCTCAAGAACGGCGATCGTAGTCCTGAGTCAGGACTCCTTGAAGCCACTGAGGGAGAAACAGGGCAAGATTTACTTTGGTTTAAGTACCATCTTGCTCCGTGTCTACCGAGTTGATGACAAGGGCGATCCCGCTCCGAAGCGTGTGGAGCCTACGCAGTCCGTGGACTGCACGAATGACGCTTCCGTTCATTCATGTGACAAGGAAGACACACCGTCCGTCTCTGACATGCTGGGTGGCCTCTATGAACGCATGAGTGAATTGGCTGATAAGGGCGCCCTCCTGGAATCAGACCAGGAGCACGCCAAAGTCACGGTCGTCAATACTAAACATGGTGAAGGTGACACAGATTAATCTTCACCACTCTAAGGCAGCATCTGCTGCACTGCTCCTCCGAGTGGTAGAGAGAGAGAGGAGGAGCTAATAATGATCCAAGAACCATGGATCCACAAGGATCGGGTTTGCCATTTAAACCTTAAGGGCTATAAGCTCCTATATGCCAAAGGAACAGGTAAAATTAGATCTTGTATTTTGGATAAAAACACGCTGGAAATCTTCATTCTTTCTGAAGACACAACTTAAGCGGCCCTAGAGATGAGTGACATGCCTATCTGGACCGTCTCAGGCTATATGGGGCATGACCAGGATAAAGAGCCACCCAATAGGCTTGTTCGTGGCTTAGAAACTAAAGCCGGCTCCATGGGTACCCCGGTGGTTATCTGTGCTGACGCTAATACGCACAACATTGCGTGGGGCAACTCCAACACCAACACTAGGGGTGAGTCGCTATTTTCTTTTATCTGTAACAGTAATTTAGAAATAGCAAACATAGGCGCAGAACCTACGTTCATTACAGCTAATAGGCAGGAGGTTATCGATGTGACATTGGTAAGCTCGGAACACTCCGACTTAATAAGTAACTGGGCGGTCTTAAATGACTGTTCCTTTTCGGGCCACAGGTATGTTGAGTTTCAATTAGGTCCATCCCCTTGGGTGTGTGTACTTTTGTGAATTAGAGAAGAACGAAGTGGGACTATCAGGCTAGTCTACTCGCTGACTAGCTCAGGCTAGTCGATCTCATTTAGAGCCGGATGTCTCTAAATGAGATCGCGAAACGTTCCAGTGTAACGCTGACATGGGTACCAGGGCACAGTGGATGCCTGGGTAGCCATACTGCGGACGGTCTGGCCAAATGGGACTGTCTCTTGGACGACATGTTCGTCGACGGCCTGATTTTCTTTTATCTGTAACAGTAATTTAGAAATAGCAAACATAGGCGCGGAACCTACGTTCATTGCAGCTAATAGGCAGGAGGTTCTCGATGTAACATTGGTCAGCTCGGAACACTCCGACTTAATAAGTAACTAGGCGGTCTCAAATGATTGTTCCTTTGTTATTCCCGTGAATACTTTTACGATTTGCATAAGGCCATTATCGTTTATTAAACATTCTAATTTATTTTTGTAAAACCCGTCTTTCTTTCAATCAATATTAAAGTCGCCTGCTTTTATTATATCACAGTTAAATTCATTTATCACTTCCATTATTTCTTCAAATGATGAAATAAATTCCATCTCGGCACTACTCGGTGATCTATAAACAGCAGTAATAATAATTTTGTTTTTTTTTTTAATGTGGCCTTATATGCTGTTTTCCAAATTGTGGAATCAACTACTGTATGAGCTTTGTAGTTTCCTTATTGAAATTACAAGAAAAAACGAAACTAAATTACACAGAGCAAGACGAGTGAACAAAGACTTGTTTTCGACGAACGTTATAAACAACAACTGACTTTATTTTTATTTAAATTTTGATTTTATACCCAAGAAGTGTTCTAAAACTGTAACTATATAAAGAAGTAGGCAATAAATACACAAAATATTGGAAATTAAGCTACAGTGTAGGTACCATATAAATTGACAATTCAAAATATTTTATGTGTTTTAAATACAATTAAAGCGTAAAGTAAATTTGAAGAATTTTTAAAATAAACATAGTTTACAATTGAAAACCAATAACACCAATGCTCAAACATTCCGGCGGCGGTGAAAGTGCTAGCTTTCAAGGGTTGAGAAGTACAGCTAACTTGTGCACAGGTCTTCGAAATAAACCTTTTGAAGTTTTAACGTCTGCCACTCTAATTCGTCCATCTTTGCCGGGATAAGTAGATACTATTCTGCCAATAGCCCACTTCAAAGGTGACAAATTATCTTCGTGTATAAGGACAAGGGTATTTTGATGAATGTTTGGTTTTGTTTCGGACCAGCGACTTTTCTGTATCATCTCATTTAAATAGTCGGTTGACCACTTTTCCCAAAATTGTTGTTTGGCTGCTGTAATACGTTTCCACCTTTGAAGATAACTAATCTCATGACACTCAATCGTTTGTTCAGGTATAGAATTTAATGGACCACCAATTAAAAAATGACCAGGGGTCAATGCTTCCAGATCGTTTGGGTCACTTGATTGAGATGAAATTGGACGAGAGTTCAAAATGGCTTCAATTTCAATTAACGTTGTTGAAAGCTCTTCGTAAGTCAATTTAGCATTGGCTAAAGTGCGATAGAGATGTCCTTTAGCCGACTTTACTGCGGCCTCCCAAAGGCCTCCAAAATGAGGTGCCCTGGGGGGAATAAAATTAAAATTAATAAAGTTTTTACCACAAAAATCATTAACATTATTTTTGAACGACTTATCCGTAAACAATTTTTTGAGATCATTGAGCTGTGTATTTGCCCCAATGAAATTTGTCGCATTGTCACAAAATATATGAGATGGCAAACCACGCCGACCAATCAATCGCTTTAAGGCAGCAATGAAGGCTTCAGATGAAAGATCAGATACTGCTTCAATGTGAACCGCCTTAGTCACAAAACATACGAAAATGGACACATAACATTTATATGGCTGCTTTCCTCTTATTTTCAAATATGTGTTTATAGGTCCACAAAAATCTACTCCACATCTTTCAAATGGTCTTGCAGGAGTTACACGTTCAGGTGGCAATTCACCCATTACTTGCTGCAGGAGTTTTGGTCTGTATCGTATACAGCTGGGACATACACGAACCGTCTCTCTAGCTATGGCTCTAGCACCGATTAGCCAAAAATTTTGTCGAATGAAAGCTAAAAGAGCTTTTGGACCAGCATGATAGTTTTTGATGTGAAGATTATGTACTAAAGTTTTAACAAAATGACAATCTTTCGGTAACAAAAACGGATGTTTACGATTTTCAGGAATATCAGCGTTCTGCAAACGTCCTCCCACTCGAATCAATGGAAACCCATCCACATTTTGTGTGTAAAGACTAAGCGATTTAAGAGAGTTTTTTACTTGTTGATCTCTGTTTAATGTTTTAAACTCTTCAGAAAAGTGGTGTTGTTGTATTATCCAAATAATACAGTGTAACGCACGAGTAAGTTCTTCTGCTGAAATTAGACTGCTTTTGTTTTTATAACGAACTCTAAGCAACCAACATATTACACGTAGCATTTTGTGGTATGAACTGGTACGATCTATAAAACTCAAAACAGAATTTTCGATTGTGTGACACTTTAAAGCTGTTTTGCGAATGGCTGAATTTACGTCTTTGCTATGCGATGGCAGTTGCGTGAATTCTGTAAAAATGATGGACCAGAATACCAAATGGATGTTGACAATTCAGATACTGTGCATCCACGAGACAGAATATCTGCCGGGTTACGTGATGTTGGTACGTGGCGCCAACAGAATTTTGAAGTTACTTCTTGAATCTCGGATATTCGATTTCCAACAAAAGTTATGAGTGTAGATGAGTGTTTTTTAAGCCATTGTAAAACTACGGTTGAATCTGACCACAGGAATGTTTCAGGATTAAATTTCTTGAAAACAGGCGCTATTTTGGAACACAGTTTCGAAAGAAGATGCGCCGCGCACAGTTCTAGTTGCGGAATCGTTCTCTTTTTTGTAGGTGCAACTCGACATTTTGATGTTATTAACTGCACAAACACTTGACCTTTTTCATTTATAGAGCGAGCATAGAGGCAGCATCCATATGCTCGTATTGACGCGTCGCAAAAACCATGCAGCTGTAGTGAAACTAAATTTGGTTGTAAGACATATCGTGGTACTTTTACTAAATGTAAATTTGTAAGGTCAGATATGAAGTTTAAAAACGATTCTTTGGATGATTGGCTTACTTCGGAGTCCCAATCGACTTTGTTAATCCACAAATCTTGCAATAAAACTCTTGGTTGAATGACAATAGGATGAACTAAACCCATTGGATCGAATATAGATGATACCAATGATAAAATGGCACGTTTTGTAACGACGATGTATTGTTTTTTAGGTTTAAAAGAAAAAAGAAACTGATCTGATATTGGATTCCAAGTAATTCCAAGTGCACTTGTGATGGCTTCCTCATTGATGTTAAAATTTTTAGATTGGTTATCTTTTAATTGTAACAGAGTATTGTTAGATTTAAATTTTGTTAGTTCAAACCCACCTTGATTTAATAATAATGTTGTTTCTTCCTTGATTTGGCGAAGAGTTTCTATATCGTTCGCTCCGGTCAACAAATCGTCAACGTAAAATTGTGTTTTTATTGTTTCTGAACCAATTTTATATTTATGTTTATATTGATCAGCAACAAATTGCAAACTACGAATTGCTAAGTATGGTGACGCAGACATTCCATATGTAACGGTGTTCAGTTGATAGGTGGAAGTGGGTTGATCTTCGTAATATCTCCACAAGATTTGCTGAAATGGCCGATGGCACGGATTTACTAACACCATTCTATACATTTTAGCGATGTCAGCTGTCAAAGCATATTTAAAAAGTCTGAATCGAATGAGCAATAAATACAATTCATCTTGAATAGTGGGACCAATACACAAAATATCATTTAACGATTTCATTGATGAAGTTTTTGAGGACGCGTCAAAGACAACACGTAATTTAGTGCTAACACTAGATGGTTTCAGTACGTATTGGTGTGGCAAGTAAAAATGTGGCTTATCGAAGTTTGGATTTATTCGGGTCATATGCCCTAAATCCTCGTACTCCTTCATAAATTGTGTATACTGTTGTTTTACATTTGAATCGTGAGACAAACGATTGAAATCTTTTCAAAGCTGAGGTATATGACGACCCTAGTACCGAAGGATCGTCTTTAAACGGTAACATGACTTGAATACGTCCATCAGTTAAAACTTCAACATTTTTTATGAAATTTGACTCGCAAGCTTGATGTTCTGCATTATAGTTTGTTGACAAAGATGATATTTTTTCCATAGACCATAAAAGTTCTAGCTGCTTGTTGAGCTTTTCATCAGTATTATTTGCAATTGTAGTGTATGATTGAAATTTGCGTACACTTTTTGAGGTTTTATAGCTTCCTGACACTATGTAGCCAAGACAAGTTTCTTGTAAAATTGGTAAATCAGACCCAAGTTTAATCTTTTTAGTACCAAGAATTTCAAAAAAGGCATCAGCACCTATCAGCATGTCGATTGGCTGAGATTCATTAAACCGTTCGTCGGCCAAATTTAATTTAGAGGGCAAATTCCAATTGTATATATCTAGATCCATATTTGGTTGATACCCAGAAACATGATTTGTAATATAAAAGTTTATTGAATATTCTTCACTATTATAACGAGAACGAATTGCTGTATTGGTTCCAAATTTGATTTTTGTTGATGAAGATCCGACACCAATTATATTAATTGAAGTTTTTCTCTTAGGCAAATTTAACACTTTTGCAAAATTTTCCGTAATGAGATTCACTTGCGAACATGAGTCTAAAAGAGCACGACACAGTTTTAACTCACCAACATTATCACGAACAAGAATGACAGCTGTAGCTAAAATTACTCCATCTGATGATTGTTCCATATGAACGTTTACGGTTGTTGATGAAGACGATGAAGGTAAGGAGGCCCAAGCCGGCAGCGATGAATCGTTATTTTGTGTTGTTGTTGTTCGGTGAAGCATCGTATGATGAGACTTTTTACAAACTTTACATCTGTTTTTGGATGGGCATTTAGAAATCATGTGACCTTCTGATAGACAATTTATACACAAATTTAATTCTTTGACTTTTTCGAATCGTTTTTCACTAGTCATTGTTTTAAATTGTGAACAACCGCTGAGCCAATGATCTTGGCATTTGCAAAGTAGGCACGATTTTTGTTGTGTGTAGAACGACGAACGAGAATTTTGTTGGCGTAGTGACTGACGTTTTGGATGATTTGAGTTTGGTCCAGAATGCGTAGGAACATTTTCTGATGATTCAAATAACTGACATCTTCGCTCTAAATACTTACAGAACTGATCCCATGATGGAAGTTTCGAATAATCTAAATTTTCTCTCCACTTTGTTTGTGTATCAGTATCTGTTTTTTGGCTTATTAAATGGATAATCAAAGCGTTACTTATGTCTTCAGAACTTCCTAATGATTTGAGTGAACCATATATTGCTGATGCACTATCAACTAAACTACGCAAATGCACACCTGATGATTTATTAACATTTGGTAGATCATAAAGATTCTGGATGTGCTCTAAAAAAATTAAAGTATTATTGTCATAACGCTCTTGCAGTCGTTTTGATGCTTTTTCATAATTTTCAGATGTTATTTGAAAAGCCCGAACTGTATCTAAAGCTTGACCCGATAAACAGTGTAAAAGATGATTAAATTTTTCTATTTTAGATAACGATGTATCATCATCAACAAATTGTTTAAATGATAAAGAGATATTTTTGTATGCAGAATACTTTCCATCAAATGTTGGCAAATCAAGACTTGGAAGCTTACTATGTTGTGTAAATGGTATAGCAAAAGAAGTGTCATTTTGTCGTTTATAATTGTCACCCAACAATTCTATAATTTTTGATTTTGTTTTGATACACAAATCCTCCACATCAGCTCTTGCTGTGTCTTTTGGATTAAGCTCTTCAATATTTGTTTGTATAGACAACATCTGTTTAAAATATGCTTCAACTAAAGACAAACGACATTCTAATTCAGCTATAGACATTGAGGGAGAAATTAAATTTTTAATTCTTGTTACATTTCCCTTTAATGACTGCCGTTGTTTTGTAAGAGTTTCTAAATCAGCCATAATAGTTAAGAGAAATTATTACGTTTCAATTTCTTTATTGCGTATAACAGTTTTCGTTTAACATACAACGAGATTATTAATCACCAGTTTCTTTGTTGTTGTTAATTTTGGTGACTGATTTAAACCCAAAGAGGTGTTTATGAAAAATGTTGATTGAGTTCTCTTTAAATTCAAACGATGAACGAAGCGACAATGATTTTGCGATGGTTAATGTAAGTGAGAAAATCAATAAGTGACGACACAAAAATTTAATTTTTTGTAGGCAACAACAATTTAAGAACACCGTTAGATGTGCACTCTTTTGAATGTTAATTTGTATGTACGTATTTATTCTTTTAGATTTTTAAAACACGATAAAATTTTAAAAAACCAATGTTTGTTTTATTTCATTTAAAATAATTATTTATTATTACTTTTTTTTCAAATTCCGAATTCTTGCCCCACGTTGGGCGGCAAAAAATGTATGAGCTTTGTAGTTTCCTTATTGAAATTACAAGAAAAAACGAAACTAAATTACACAGAGCAAGACGAGTGAACAAAGACTTGTTTTCGACGAACGTTATAAACAACAACTGACTTTATTTTTATTTAAATTTTGATTTTATACCCAAGAAGTGTTCTAAAACTGTAACTATATAAAGAAGTAGGCAATAAATACACAAAATATTGGAAATTAAGCTACAGTGTAGGTACCATATAAATTGACAATTCAAAATATTTTATGTGTTTTAAATACAATTAAAGCGTAAAGTAAATTTGAAGAATTTTTAAAATAAACATAGTTTACAATTGAAAACCAATAACACCAATACTCAAACAACTACCTTTTTAGCAATTTTTTTCACATTCCATTTCTCCTTGAAATAAACTATAACGCCCCCCTGTTCTTGTTGAGTTTGATAATGTTGTATGTTGATTGTATATTTTTGATTTTATTTCTTGTTCTTCTATATTCTCCGATAAATAGGTTTCCGATAGTATTATTTCTAATCAAGTGTAGTTATTAAGTAGTCCTTGTATATTTTTATAAATACCACGTATTTGCCGTGATTGTTAGGCTGTTTTGCATTCAGCTTATTTTGATACACCGGGCATTCTATATATACGGTATTATGGTTTTCATTCAGTCCTAAGTTCAGTCCTAAGTTCAATCTGTTGTTCATCCTTACGCAATTAATGCATTTATTTATAATGTCCTTCTTACATTCACGTGATTTGTGGTTGCCATGACATTTAAAACATGTTTCCTGATTTTTGCATTCTTTGGATTTATGATTGTATCCGTAACATTTGAAACATTGTATTATATCTGTGCCATCGAAAACTCTACATACAATAGAATTATTGTCTATTTTAATTTTCGCGCTGCATTTTATTCGGTTATTAATTTTATGTTCACTTATTTTTATTACCTCTAATTCGCTCATGCATACTACATAGTATATCATTTTGCTTTCTTAATTTTTCAATGAGTTCAGTTTCGGTAAATTTAAATGTCATGTCTGTAACTTCAATTGCCATTTCTGCTTGATTGGGTACTTTAATTTCATATGCTTCGCCTTATTCATTCTGTTTTGCCTCTTTTATTTTTTCTCTTTCCTTGTTGCTCTTACTCTGAATAACGTCAGATCCATTTTTTCTTTGCTCTACATTAATTATTCTTAAATTAGTTGGATTTACTTTATCATTTAAATCTTCTTAAGTTTTTTTGATATCTTGTTTTCCTTTCGGCTTCACAATCAGCGGGTTTTGCTTATTTTTGTCTGGCAACACTACATTCTTCTTCAATGCATCTGAATATGATACTTTACCCTGCGGCCACACGATCAAGTTGTTCTTGATAGTCTTTTACATATACTGCTTGTCAAAATTTACATAAATTTAAAGCTGTGACGTAGGCTGCACTAAATTTGTAAGCAATTTACTTCCAAGATATCAATAACAACACAAGTTATAAAGACAAACTTGTAAACAGTAGTGCGATTCTGTAATTAATTTTAACAATAGTTGTCATTGTTAAAAAAATTAACAAGCAAATTAACGATTTTGCTATTCTTAAACATTTTAAACAGCACTTGTTATCGTTAAATCAGCTGCTTGTGTTAAGTAAACGACAAATTTTTTAGTGTTGTTTATTTATTGTTAAATGTTGAAAAAATAAAAAATATTTAGTTAAAAGAAATAATATAACTTGAAAATGGCAATTAAATAATTTGTATTTAATTTAATAGTAAAATGTTTGGCTTATCTTCTTAAAAAAACAAAAAACTAAAAAAAAATTCTTTTTAGTTTTAATAATTTTATTTGTTTTTTTTTATTCCTCTTTGTGTTTTTTGTTATTTTGCCATTTTTTTGACAGTGCTGCCACTCACTTGACGTTAATTTTTATCTATGTTGTTAACAACAATTTACATAATCACATAATCGTTAGTGCAAACAAGAAAACATGTTGACAATTATAACAACTGTTGTTATTGTTAAAAGTTACAGAATCCCACTACAGCTGTTAAATTGAGAGTAAAACTGTAAAATAAATGGAAAGGTGAAATTGAAAGCCATCTCGTTGTCAATTTAAAAATTGTGAGTGTGTTATGCGGCCCATACACTTGCAATATTATTGTATATGATATCCGCCATATTATTTCCATTTCGTCCTATATTATGCATAAGTCGCACAATAGTTTCATTCATTCAATAAAAAAATGAACATAACCTATAGGAATAACATAAACAGCATTGTACAATGTTGCAAACACATATCACTTTCTTTTCGTTGTGCAATAAAAATCAAAAGTCTTTTGATTTTTGCCAATATATTGTGTCACCTTCGAATATCACATACACATTGACGATATAATTGTACAATGCGTGAAATTGAACAATTTTATTGCAAGTGTATGAGCCGCTTTAGTAAAAAACTGAGATCGTATTGCAAATTGAAAGGAATTGAAAGGCAAAACTTGATCGTGTGGCCACCAAGTTACTTGTTTTTTTTATTTCATTACACATGTTTTTATTTTTCTCTTCAATAATATTACAAATTTCTTTATTTTTATTATCGTGTTCGTTTATAACCCCGTATACTTTTTTAATTTCTTTAATACTTGTGTCTTTCTTCATATTGTTTTTCAATTGCTTAAAGGAGTTGTTTAATTTTGTTTTAATGTTTAATTTTGTTTAAATTCGCCCTTGTATCACAGAGCACACAGAGGCGTCACGAGACAGAAAATATTGTGTTTTTTCTGTCTTTTTCTTCGAAAGCTGCCCTTTTTGCGTTTTTTGTTTTGATTATGCAATTTGTGTTGATAGTAGCGGCCTGTTTTTACACATTGCCACTTCACTAACAAAAATCGTTTTCTTTCTCTTTCTTCGAAAGCTGCCCTCGCAAATGATTTAGGCATTTTTCATACGTCACTTTTTTCATCTCTGTATACTTTGTGCTTGTATTCAGCCAAGTTTTGTTTGTTTTTGTTAACACCATCTTGTATTTTTCCAAGTGCTAAATCCAAATTATGAATATATATGATGGCAGTCATCCATCGTTGTTAATTTATTTTTTTAAACTTTAATGAATAAATATTTATTTTAAATATGTAGGTATATTCCTCTTTTTAATTTGCACATACGACAAATCTTACATATAAATACGGAAACAATTTTTTTGTGGTTGATTTTTAAGTATCTTATCGTCCACCGATTTTAATGAAATATATATCGTTTTAAAGGAATTTGTGTGTAGATATGCACAATATATTTTTTTAGAAATTTTTTGAATTAAAGTGTTTGAAAAGCGTTTAAATTTATCTGTGCATTTTTGCCGTTCTCTTAAAATGTGTACGTTTTTGTTGTATAACGCACAGGTTTTCTCGAAAATAAATGTCGAGTGGTCGAATTTCGGCGACCGGCGATCCTAGTTATTTTTTAATTGTTTTATAATAGTCCTGTCTATTTTTATAACCGATTAATATTTTATTTTAAAATTTTTTTTTTAAAGATTTCTTTTAATTTGCTCTTGCTTCAATTACACAGTACAACAGCCAATCTGGGGGGTGAGAAATTCCAAGTCAGGGTGATGGTACTAGGTCAGTATAGTAAAACCCTCAAAGGGTTTGGCGTTCGTATGTGTCAGTTTTTTTTTATGACATTTTAAATTTTTTCCTTATCTTGATGTTTTTTCGCTTAGTTGTAACATTTTGGCAAAAACGTAGTTTAACATAACTCGAGAACCACTTGTCCGATTTTGATGAAACAAATTTAGAAAAATTATAAATTACAATTTCTCTAATCCGTTTCTATACCGTTTTCCTATATGTGCAACACTTTCGAAGTTAAAAATGAATGTATGAAGAAAAAAAATATTTTTTGCCCAAAAAATTTAAATTTTTTATTTTTAATTCATAAAAAATCCAAAACAGTAAAAAAAAGTTTCAAGTCCTATTGCTTTCACGTGAAGTCGCATAACCTATGAAATAAATGAGACATAAATCATGAAAATCGATGAACGCGTTTCGCTTTTATTAACAATTAAGTGAAGGTATGCATTTCAAAAATTTGCTCGAGATATGCACAAAATTCTTTGCAAAAACATTTATGACTTTTTTTTATGATTCTTAGAATTAAAAAAAAAAAAGTAATAAACAAAAGGTTATTTGATTTTTATGATTGCGGTAGCAAAGTAATAAGCGGTAATAAATGTGCGTGGACAATTGAAAGGAAAAAAAGGAAAGTGCACTTTTTTAATTATTTGGGGTTTTCCGTTGGCTGCCTGTATGATTTTTTTACAGAAATTCCACCCACATCTATTAGTGCTCGCCACCACCATGGATAACTATCTTGCCGCGATGTGGTGGCTTAAATGCTGGCTGTAGTGAATGTCTTGTAACTTTCTAGCCGGGACAAGTTGGAAGGTATTTGCTTTAAGGCCAGCACGACTAAGGGTTATCCATCCTCCCATCCCCTATCCCATTACCTATGATCCTATCAATCCCCCTTTATTTCCCATTTCCCCCACTTTTAAGGTCAAGGTGGTTGATAGCAGTGCCGAGGACTTGAATGGCTGGTTAGTGGTTAAAGAAACTGGTCGCGAACAGCTTCCCTCTGGCGCCGATGGCAAGGGTCAGTTGTAACTTAGCCTAGTCCGTGCAAGCCGTCACTGCGCGAGACGGTCCTTTTCTTTACGGCGTACTCGTGGGACCAAAAAACTGGACAACTTTACTGTAAAAAACAAGGACGCGACTCTAAGAGTCGATGCAGGGAATATCTCTGACAACTCGGCAGTTTCGGTGTCAGATCCAGACGCCGATTGGCTGAGTATCTACAGAGATATTCTTGAGCAAGAAGGTCAGTTATTGACAGAACTGACAGAGACAAGCGGGACGAGCGACCCCCCAGTCGGTTCCCCGTCTCGAACAGGGGTCTCGGAAAGACTCGATGGTCTAGCTCTGGGATCTGATAATGAGCATGAAATAACAATGATTTCGGCTCATGATCAGGACCATAGGGCCGGGCCATCGGCTCCTGAGGTCACACTCGAGATAGGGAGCGGAGTAGTGGGTGGATCAAAACCCATTGTTCGGCAGGATGCGGCAGAACAGGTCGCATCAGAAGGACGAACGAGTCTTGAAAAAGCCAAGAGTGGTGTAAGGGCCTCCTTAGCCTTTCTAGAAAAGATAGCTAAGAAAGACTCCCCACTACACGATGGGCGGGATAGGCACTTGCTGAGGAAGCACCGGAAGAACGTTGCCAGATTCGAACGAATCCACGGATCTGTCGGTGATATCCTAGGCATTCCCTATCCTGCGGGATACACAGCAAGGGCTGCTGAGGGCTCAAATGTCAGTATGGACAAGAAACCCTCAGTAACCCCTGCTGATGAGTCCTCCAATAATGGAACGGGAAGTAAGAAGGGGGGTGCAGAATCAACACCTGGTTCTCTAAACCGAGACAGTACGGTCACGGATAAGGGAACCAAGCCTGATGAAGTACCACCCTCTACTAGCTGCGCGATGAGGACTGGTAAAGTCTTGATAATCTCCGACCCCCCCCCCCCCTTAAGGGAGGTCACAAAGGGGATTACTGAGAAAGGCCAGCCAACATCTGCAGGGAAATCGGTTGATCACCGACAGAGCTCTACTAAGGCCCCCAAAAAGGGGGTTTTTAAGAGAGTTAGGTCTGGTGATGACCAGAAATTCCCAGCGGCCAAAAGGAAGGATCCCCGAAAGGAGATCACTAAGAGGGCTGGTTCCAGAGAGGAACAACCCTCTACGTCAAAGAAGCTAAGGGAGTCGTTAAGTAAGGACGGTATTCTAGCAGCTGTCATTGATCGTATGGATCCCGATAGAAGGATCAGTGTCGAGAAATGGCAGGTGCTAGAAAACAAACTACTCGACGAAATCTTTAGCGTCAAAGGAAGGCCGGACGAAGTATCGTTCAAAGGGGCTGACTGGATAAGAGGTGTCAAAACTGTCAGTTGCGGCAATCAAAAAACCTTTGAGTTTTTAAAGGCTGCAATCGGCAGGTGTGGCAGCGCTTATCCTGAAGCCAGATTGGACGTCATACTCGCGTCTGAGTTGCCATTGAGGCCGGTGGTCACTGTATGGATTCCTCCACCTATAAAACCGGTGGAGGTCATACTGGGGTTACTGGCCAATCAGAACAATGGACTCTTTACAGGCCAGTGGAAGATGATAGCTTCACTGGGTTGCAAGGATAACCAAGGAAGAGATTTCAGGTTCGCAGTAGACCGGGAATCTCTGAAAAAACTGAAGTCAATGGGAGGGGTTGCTATATTCGGGTTAGGGTCTATCAGATTTAGGTTTCCTAAAAATGATAAACCCTAAGAGGCTGAGAGTGGTGCAGATAAACTTGCACCACTGTGAAGCGGCCTCAACCGAATTAGTAACCCACCTCATTGACAACAATGTGGACGTGGCTTTAATCCAAGAGCCCTGGATTAACAAAAACCGGGTAGTTGGATTAAAGATCACGGGGTATACCTTGTTCGTATCCCGCTCTGATGAGAAGGTACGGACTTGTATACTGGCGAAGACTGAACATAAATTCATGATTTCTAATTCTTTCAGTAATGGAGACCTCACGGTTGTGACAGGAGAAGCCAAGGACAAAACGGTCCTGGCACTGGCATCGGCATACTTACCATATGAAGCTGCCGATCCACCTGGTGAGGGAGTGCGAGAGTTGGTGGAGCACTCGGGCAGAAGCGGCTCGAGGCTGGTACTAGGATGTGACGCCAATGCACACCATTCCCAATGGGGTAGTGCCGACATCAACAAAAGAGGTGAGTCTATGTTTGATTTTATTGTTGCCAGCAATCTTTTTATCTGTAATAGGGGGAATACGCCAACGTTCAGAACTAGGGATAGAGAGGCAGTGATAGATATGACATTGACGAACTGTAGGGAATTAGTGGAGGACTGGAGGGTGGCTTTGGATTTTTCCTTCTCTGATCATAGTCGCCTGTCCTTTAGTCTAATGTTTGAGAGGTCGAAAAGGAGTCCATATAGGAATCCGAGAAGGACGGATTGGGATTCGTTTTCGGGACTAGTGCAACGGAACCTTAGGGTTACACGGAACTGGGAGTCGACTCCGGCCGGTGTGGAGCAACTGGTAAACACCTTCACGGGGGTATTGACCAGTAGCTATGAGCGATCTTGTCCGTTAAATTTTCCGGGCAGGCGTACACAGCCAAGATGGTGGACAGACGAGTTGAAAACTCAAAGGTCCACGGTCAGAAGGCTGTTCAATAGGGCGAAGTATACGCGCAGGGATGAGGATTGGAGTAACTTCAGGTTGAGTTACGGGAGGTATAAGGGAGATATTAGAAGGGCGAAAAGGGACTCGTGGATTAAGTTTAGCGAGTCAGTTGAATCCGTGAATGAGATGTCTAGGTTCAGGAGAATTTTATCTAAGGACCCTGTAGTCCCTGGATTTATTCAGAGATCGGACGACTCATGGACGGAATCTGGCTCTGAATCTCTCTGTCTGCTTATGGAGACTCACTTTCCGGGGTGTGTAGATCCTGGGTCGGGGGAACAGGCTGTATGTGGTGACCCCTTCTCTGGTTCGGGCTCAGGCGGTGAGGAAAGGGAGACGGTGGGGGATATGATTACCTTGGATAAGGTAACATGGGCGGTAAATACCTTTGGGTCCTACAAATCGGCGGGGCCAGATGGTATATTTCCGGCGATGTTACAGAATATCGGGAAATCGTCACTCCTGTTGTTGGTGGAACTGTTTAGGGTATGTGTGCTGAACGGGTACATTCCTAGGAGGTGGAGGGAGGTTAGGGTAGTTTTTATTCCCAAAGCGGGTAGAACCGGTCACTCTAAACCCAAGGATTTTAGACCAATCAGCTTGTCGTCTTTTCTCTTGAAGACGTTGGAAAGACTGATTGATCTACATCTGAGGACGAAGATTGACGCCGGCATCGTCAGCGGCGCTCAACACGCCTACCTTAAAGGTAGATCTGTTGAGAGTGCGTTGCATGATGTGGTTGGTTATGTGGAGCGGGGTTTGCGAACCAGGGAATACACCCTGGCGGCATTCCTTGACATAGAGGGCGCCTTTAACAATTTGAGGATAGAGGCCATAAGACAGGCACTGATTGACCTAAGGGTTCCGTTGTTCTTGGTCGAATGGACTATGATGCTTAGCAGCAGAGTTATTCACTCGGACTGGGGAAACGAACGCTTAAGGAAATCGGTGACTAGAGGGACCCCACAGGGGGGAGTTCTCTCTCCCTTATTGTGGCTCTTGGCCGTCAATGTCGTTCTGAGACGTTTTGACAGAATGGGTCAGAAGGTCGTAGCCTACGCGGATGATGTGGTGATATTGGTGTCGGGCAAGTTTCTGCCGACAATTAGCGACATCATGCAAGGGGCGCTGGGCGAACTGGCGGCATGGGCAAGTGACAAGGGACTGGGAGTAAACCCGGAGAAGACGGAGTTGGTTCTTTTCACTAGGAGGTACAAGGTGGAGGAGTTTAGACTGCCGGTACTGGGAGGAACGGAGCTTGGACTATCTGATAGTGCTAAGTATCTGGGGGTTTTTCTGGACAGCAAGCTGTCATGGGGTAGGAATACTCAAGAGAGACTCAAAAGGGGTCTCAATGCTTACTATGCTTGCAGATCATCGATAGGTAGGAGCTGGGGACTCCGGCCGTCAGTGGTGGGATGGCTGTACACTTCGGTGGTTAGACCCATTCTTACGTATGGATGCTGTGTTTGGTGGGAATCATTGAGATTGGCAAGTCGTAGGAAACTTCTTTCTAAGGCTCAGAGGTGTGCTTCAATTGGCATGACAGGTGCCATGAGAAGTACTCCTCAGGCTGCCCTGGATGTCATTCTACATCTTCTGCCTATTGAGCAGTATGTGATGGGAATGGCGGCCAGGAGCATCCTTAGACTGAGGGAGATAGGACTTACGAGGAATGACACTCAGGGTCACTCACGGATCCTGGGTGAGATTGAGGCTGGTGGCTATTGCCTGGGACCGCCGGGATCCACTGATTATGTTGGCACCAGTTTGGATTTTGGTCGGTTGCCAGAGGTAATAATGCCCTCTAGGGAGAGCTGGTCGGGCAGGAGCAGATTATTTGGTGGATTTGCTATTTTCACTGATGGCTCAAAGATGAGGGGCACGGGTGCAGGGGTCTACATTGAGGATCTGAACATAAGAAGGTCATATAGGCTTCCTGGCGACTGCAGTGTTTTTCAGGCGGAGGTTCTGGGGGTCTGGAGGGCCGTGGAACTGATGAGGGACAACATTGATAGGGGCTCGGAGGTCACTATATACGTGGACAGCCAGGCGGCTCTTATGGCCGTAAGGGGCTGTTATGTGAACTCCAAGCTGGTTGATGAGTGTAGGAGGGCTCTGAGGGGAGCCTTAGGGGAGTATCTGCTAAGGTTATGCTGGGTGCCGGGTCATTGCGATATAGGCGGCAACGAGATTGCTGATGAGTTGGCAAGACAGGGCTCAGAGTTGGAGGATCCTGACTGTGTGGAGGCGGTTAGGCCTCCATTGGGCTTCTATTTTAGTAGAATTAGGGAATGGATAATGGGCGTGACCAATCGGGCCTGGGGGAGCCGAACGGACTGTCGGGTATCGCGGACACTGTGGCCGGTGCTTAGGAAGTCCGATTCGGTATCGCTGTTGGGCAGGAGCAGGGTCTGCGTTAGGACCATGATAGGAATTATCACGGGCCACTGTATGATAGGCAGGATGGCGGTGAGGATGGGATCCGACTTGTCGGATATATGCAGGTTGTGCGAGGACCCTGAGGAGTTGGAGTCAGTTGAGCACCTTCTGTGCCACTGTCCCAGGCTGCAGGGTAGCAGGTTGAGGTGGCTGGGCAGTAGATTCCTGGGCGAATTAGGGGATGTCTCGGGTTGCGGACTCGAGAATCTGATAGGATTCGTAATGGGGATGGCCTGGCTGCGCGAGGGGAGACTGGGTGCTAACCGCTCGTAGGGCGGATTTGGTTTAAGGGATTTCTCTCGGGGTTGGTCCTTTACCTTCTTTTCCTTCCTTTCTTTTCTACCCATCTTTCGGATCTGTCTTATGCTTCTGCTGCTTATTTCACCTACTTATGCCTTCTTGGCTATCTCTAATTAAGGCGTCACAATGGACCATATTGGTCTCTGGGTGAAGGTGTGAAGGAAACTTCACACCGGCCTTTCTACCTACCTACCTATTAGTGCTCATGTTTTGGAACGTACCTGTCAGTAAAATATTGAAAAATACGTAGTATTTATAGGTGTTCATTTATCGATTGTTGTCATTCAACAAGTGCCGACGAACGCGAACAGTAAAAGTGATTTTTCTCCAGTTTTTTAAAAGAGAACAGAATATTGAACTGTGCAAGCCAGATATAAATAGCTTTTGCTACTGCTGTGGTCAATATGTCTCAACACATAAAAAAATGGGAAATTTCAGTACTGATTTTGTTCAAACATACGAGATGTACTTCAACCAAAATGTTATAGTGAACGAAAATTGGGTACCAAATATAGTGTGTAAAAGCTGCTACAACCGTCTAATGGATTGGAAAAATAGAAGACGTGAAAGTATGCCATTCGGTATCCCAATGACTTGGACTAATCCTGGCGAAGGTCACAATCCATTGAATTGCTATGCATGTGCGAATAAAGGATCCGCAAAAAGGATAAGAAAATCGTATAATTACGTTGGTGTTGCAAGTGCCGCAACACCATTGCCTCATTCGGACCACATTCCTGTGTCAAAAGCTTCTAGCCCAGATATTTTCTCTTCTACGACTGCTCCGACATATCATGCACGTGATGATCCCCCATATGAGCCATCAGTATCCAATGAGCCAATTTTAATAAATCAAAATAAGCTTGATTCAATTGTTGCCAAGTTGGAATTAACACAGCATAAATCGGAAGAGCTGGCTTCCATTTTGAAATCAAACAATTTGTTGGCACGCGGTGTAAAAGTCACAGCTTATCGAAGTCGTCAGGCAATACTCCAAAGTTTATTCCTTGTGAATGATGAAAAAACTTCTGCATATTGCCCGGATGTAGGAAAATTGATGGACGCGATGGAAATAAAATATGAAGCAGATGACTGGAGATTATTTATTGACAGTTCAAAACTCAGCTTGAAGGCGGTTTTACTGCATAAGACCAATAAAAAACCTTCAGTTCCAATCGCCTATAGTACAGAAACGAAAGAAACATATGATGCACTGGAAAATATTTTAAAAATGGTTAACTACGCCAAACATATGTGGCGCATATGCTGCGATTTAAAAGTTGTAGCAATGCTTTGCGGTCTTCAAAGCGGCTATATAAAATATATGTGCTTTTTGTGCGATTGGGACACACGATTTTCCGGTGACCAATATGCATGCCACGGATGGAAACTCAGAGAGCACAGCAGGTTACAAACGGCCAATATTATTCGTGAGCCTCTAGTGCCGAAGGAGAAGATATTGCTGCCTCCACTGCATATTAAACTTGGAATTGTTAAGAATTTTATCAAAACTGTCGCCAAAAGAGATGAAGTTTTCTTGTGTTTGAAACTAATTTACCCGAGACTCAGCGAAAGTAAAATTAAAGAAGGTAAGTTATAATATCACATTCATTTCCCATGATTTTCCATCTTAACAAATTAATTTTTTCCAATCAGGCGTACTAAATGGTCCAGATATACGAAAGCTGATTAAAAGTGACGCATTCAACAATATTTTGATTGACGCTGAATTGAATGCATGGCAGGCAATCAAAGAAGTAATAGAAGGCTTGTTGGGAAAGCATCGTTCTAACAACTACGATGTTTCTGTCGCAAGGATGTTAAGAGCATTCTCGGAAATTGGTGTCCACATGTCCTTGAAAATCCATTATTTACATTATCATCTGGACTACTTCAGCAAACAATTGGCTACCGAATCTGATGAACAAGGTGAACGCTATCATCAAGTTGCTATGCCATTTGAAATGAGGTAATACTGATTTTTTATTTTTTCAAACTCATTTTAATAAAACAAAAACTTACAGATATAGAGGCAAAAAGTCGCCGAGTGCAATAATTGCGGAAGTTTGCTGGTGGAGTAAGCTTGTGTGGCAAGACAAGGATGATCTTGATGATAAAGAATTTTCAGGAGATGCAGAAGGGCCAACAGTGGAGTCACACATTGACATTATGTGTGGTTCAGAAACTGATGATAGCGATGAATGCGATGCCACTAGTCCCGAACAACCACCATCGAAAAAGTCTAGGCAATATTTATTAAAATAAATAAAAATAAATAAATAAAATAAAAATAAGAAATTATAAAAATGTTTACTTAATTTTTTTAGTAGTTTATGGCCAGAAGTCTGGAGTTATTGGGGAAAATTTATAAAAAAGGCGATATATGACACTTTTTTGAATAAAAACAAATATCAATATTCTTGTCAAAATGGGATACCTTCACTTAATTGTAAATAAAAGCAGAACGCGTTAATCGATTTCTATGATCTATGACGCATTTTGTTTATAGGTTATGTGACTTTACATGAAATTAATAACACTTGATCCTTTTTTCCGTTTTGGATTTTTTATGAATTTAAAAAAAAAAATTTAAATTTTTAGGCAAAAAAATATTTTTTTTTCTCCACAAATTTATTTTTACCGGCAAAACTGTTGATTATAAAGAAAAACGTTATATGAACGGATTAAAGAAATTGTAATTCTTTTTTTGAGTTTGTTTTAGCAAAATCGGACAAGTGGTTCTCGAGTTATGTTAAACTACCTTTTTGCCAAAATGTTACAACTAAGCGAAAAAACATCAAGATAAGGAAAAAATTTAAAATGTCATAAAAAAAAACTGACACATACGAACGCCAAACCCTTTGAGGGTTTTACTATACTGACCTAGTACCATCACCCTGACTTGGAATTTCTCACCCCCCAGACAATAATCCCAAAAATGTTCCATAGTGTTATTGTTCTTGACTGGCAAATGTAAACGACATGTTAAAATAGAAATTAACAGTTGTCATGACAATAAGTGCTGGTTCACACAGGTCAAGTTTACTTGAACAGTTTTATTTAAATTTTCTTTTGAACTTGCGTTCACGTTCATGCACAAAATTAATTTTTGTTTTTTTTTTCCTTCAACTTTGTAGCTTTTTATTATATTACGGATGAAAAAAGAAAAGATAAATACAAAACTGACTGGTACGGTCAAGTATGTACCCCTTTCCATTCTCTTTACCCCTCTCTCCTAAAAGCTCAAGACTTGAAGAGTCAAACTTGACCTGTGTGAACCAGCACTAATTGACGAACATATTGCCCGTGTGGTCGGGTAGTAAGAATTTTAACACCTATTTTAATTTAAATTTTCCATCCCTGTTGCTTGTACACACTAAATTCGCCTTGCACTAAAATTGTTGAGCTATCACATAATTCTAATTGAATTTCTTTCTATTACAAAGGTTTAAATTATTCTGGAATCATAAGTATAATGAAACGAATACTGCTTTTATCCTTAATTTTTGTCGGAGTTGTTAAAAACTCAATGGTAAGTATGTACAAAATCAATTTTGGATATGTTTAGGAAAAGCTTGTGGCAGAATGGCTTGTGTCATATACTCTCGCGGATGTGTTTTTATGCCGGTGAGACTTATAAGAATCACCGGAGTTGGCAAGGGAGTGCATCTTTGCGACAGGATGTATTCATCACTGACACTGCACATTAGACATGGAAGCGATAATACAGTCGATTACCCTTGACTGCAAACCAGGCCGATAGGCATATGAAGGTCGCATGATGGCCTATTGGTGGATAACCGTTTGTTTAGGCTAGTTTACAGCATCACAAAAGTTTTAAGTAGTATTCCGTAATAGTTTGTGAGGGTCTGGGAAACGGTAGCAAAGTTCTTAGGTGAATTAAAAATGTTACAAATTTCTACGCTGTCAAAATGTCCAAACAAAATGCACGATGTTAATTGTAAATAAAAGAAAAAGTTTTCAGAAAATTACCTTAATATTTTTTATTGTTATAGAAGGTACTATGACAATTATGTGTGAAACAAAATATCGACCAAATGCTCCCCCGGCTTCGGTGGAATAACTATCCGATGGTCCCTATTTTATTGACGTACAGTTTTTTTTTTAAATACATATTCCGAAAGAAAGAAGTCTTAACGTCTTATCGTGACGGCCAATTAACATGAAATTTCTCGCAAAATAGCCATTGTTTTCTTTGGCTGTGTGGCAAGTGGCACTATCCTGTTGGAACCACATATCGTTCAGGTCCATATCCTCAATTTCTGGCATCTGTGATTTTCCCTACATGTAGGTATTTTTGATACTAAAATAGAAGCGTATGGAAAATCAGACAGATTTTTTATAATCTCCAATATGTAGGGAATCTGTGTTGCCAGAAAACTTTTGGCTCATGTTCCTATAAAATCCATATTTCAAAACATAAATCTCCAACTATTAAGTTTATAACAGTCTGGGGACAAAAATTTTAAACTTTAATTAAATTTATTAAATAAAAATTTTTAAAATGAAAATGTTTTTATTTAAAATACTAAAATGATCTATACAACTAGTTTTTAAGATATTTTTCACTAAATATGACTGCGTTATTAACCGTAATTCAAACCATTTTCTTCAAAGAGACTTAGTTTATCAATTGCTTCATCTAAAAAGGAGGGATTTAATTTTACCAGCAAAATATTTTCAAGTGTATCTTTGTTTAACCGATTTCAGTTTTCTGTTAAAACTAATTTTTAAGATGAAAATGCTCGCTTTTAGCACAACTAAGATTAAGCCTTTCAATTTTGGAGCTCACGTCAACAACGTCTGCGTTGTTGCTTTTATACAGGCATGTTCTGAAAATCACTTTTTGTGAAAGTGATTTGAAATCACAAAAAAGGTGTTTTGGAAAAAAAAGCTTTTTTCATAATTGTGATTTTAAACCGGTCAGCTAAGTGGCCGCCGATTTAAAATTACTTGCTTATTTGTTTCCACCATTTTTAACTAAGTTAAAATTTGTGTGGTTTACAAAACACCCATTAATAACAATTGTGATTTCAAAATCACAAGTGATTTGAATTCTTGTGATTTACAGAACATGCCTGATATACTTCATTTAGGAAAGTATCGAGATTATCTTCTTCTTCATCGGTAATACTCGTTTCAGTTGTAATTTAACCACTTATCGAGTTGTTGGTTATCTGAACTTGGCAAGTTGCAATTAGCTTCTCCCACAACTTGTTCAAGTTGGATTGCTTCCATCTTCTGAGATTCCTGCAAAGTATGATGAAACCGTGGATCAAGATATAAACAAGCTATGAAACCATTATTTAGAAGAAGTGTTGTTGATCTGTTTTCAATGCAATTAAATAAAACTGTTCTGATTTTATATAAAATCGAGTCTTTGTTCCCATTATTGACGTTAATTAGTTTTGTTGTTAGTAATTTACATTTAAGCCATTGGGCGTACAAATCTCCATAACGCAATTGCTCTTGCTGAAACTTTATAATTGATTTTTGCAGTGGACTTTATGCTAAACAATATGATTCAATAAACTCCCAAAAGTCCGCATTTATGTAGAAATTCTCCTCAATTGATTTGTCTTTTACAGGTTCAACAGATTTATTTTATATTTTGCATTTTTTAAATTATTAATCATATTGTATGTTGAACCCTAACGGATTGGACAATCTAGCTGGGGTAATTTTGTAGATTTTAATTCAAAAAAGTCTTTGAACCCGTTTGAATTTTTTCTTAAAAACTTGTCAATATTTCGACAATTTTGTATTTCATGTTTAATTTTTGTATTAATTTATAGTATCCAGGGCACAAAGTTGTTAGGTATGAGCAGCACAACGGCGTATTTGGCAATTAAAGTCCTTTGAATTTATAGTTTCAAAATATATACTGTTGACAAGATTATCCTAACTATTTTCCTTCTCACATAAACAATGTGATAAAATTTTGCTGTCGCTGGTAATTGTTACAATCTGCTGTAAATTTATTTTTTATTTATTGAGCACATTTAAAATTTCCATAGATAAATTTCTGGATGTACTACAATGTTGCCCTTTTAGTTCCACCATGCCCAACATTGTAGAATGGATAATGTCGTTTCTCATATATTGTGCAGAAATGCCGAAAATGTTGCGAGAAAGACGTGGGACAGTATCAATTTTCAAAGAAATTAAGTGATTTTCACATTCCTTTGATATTGTTTTTACTACAATTGCTGCAATTTCTGGCAAGGTCTTTTTACAACTAGCTGCATTCAGGCAAAATTTTTCAGTATCCTTTTCAATTCCCTTGCAAATGGGATCAATTATATTTCGCATGCTAACTGAATTTAACAAATTAAATGATACAGGTTACTAATTCAATATATGATTTCGTTAACAGTTTTTTACTAATTTCACATTTAATAATTTTTGTCTTATAAATGTTTGAAAATTGGGCTATGTATATTATTTACGTGTTGTTAAAATCAATCTGCAAAAAGTTCGGGTCACTTTCCGCTGATTATACTTTTACACTTGAAAATTTATCTGACAGCACAGATAATTATACGTTCGTAGGATGCCAAATAGAAAACGGTCTTAAATTAAGTAGATTTAAAGAAAAAATAATATACGAAAAGTGGCGCAAGCTAAATTTGCAAGCAAGTTTTAAGACTGCAGTAATTTTAGAAGAAAAAATATTACTGTTTTGTTAAAATAGGTAAGAAAACAAAGGACATTTGTACCGAAATGCGTGAACATATTTTAACATTTTTAAAATTGTTGGACGTGTCAGTTTACAAAGCAGACTGTAATAAAACACTTGTCTGAGTCTCAATCCCTAAGAAAGCAAGCCAAAAACTGGACGTCCACCCGAAATTACCTTACGAGTTTAGCAATATATAAAAACTGTTGTAAGTTAAAATCCTAAATCAACAGCCGTGGAAAAGCGGATTCCATCGCCACGTACCAAGAAAAAACCTTAATTTGGGATATAAACAGATAAAGGCGACTCGACTTCACACTTAAGTATGTGGGCAAATCAGTAGTCTTAAATTTAAATAATAAAATAAATATTTTCTTTCATTTAAAAATGTTTAATTTATTTATTGTTGTAAATATCACCAATTTTTGGAAAATCAAAGAGGCGTACGTACTATTATCTGTGTGACTGTACATACAGTGTAGTAAAAAATGACACCGTTCTTCCGAAACTTCCAAAAAACTAGTGTTATCACGCAAATATCTTCTACATAAATATATGTTGATGTGCAGCCAAATATCTTCTTTATGTATTTATTTCATTTATTGCTATTATTGTTAACATTTTCATTCAACATTTTTAATTTTACTAATTTACCAACACTTTTATGAAATAATTTGTTTTTGAAATTAATTAAAATTTTTGTAAACAAAAGCCAGGGTTATCCATAAACACAAAACCTTTATATGAAAAAATAATAGAAATGCACAAATATTAATGCATTGGCAATAATGTTGATTCACGAAAGAAAAAAGCTCTATTTATGTCAACCATGAATAGACGAAAGCTTTTAAATGTTTTTTAAAAACCAAATGTTGAACATTATCGTATTAATACGAAAACTTCAAGTGAGAAGACTTATGTTTTACAAAAAAAGGCTGTTATTGTGATACAGACGTGTATTCTGAACCGCGCATAAGATTTGAATTATAACAATTGATTTTTAAAATAAACATTTGGCGAATGAACGCAATAAATGGTTTTTCATAAATTATTCAACATAAAAGTGAACAATTATCAAAAACTAAAATTAAATAAAGAAAAATAAAAAAAATATATGTATGTACGAATGTACATACATATGTATGTATACTAGACTGGTCGCAATTTTTTTTTTTTTTTTAATTTACATGTTTGCGCTGCTTAAAATATGAGGTTTGGTGTAAGAAATCAAGTCCTAATTTTTCAGCTCAATCCGACGGTGCCTAGTCGTGCCAAGTGGGGCCCAAAGTTCCCCATATGATAAAAAAAACATCTATTCAATCAGATACTAGATGAAAAGCCGGTCTTATAGACCGAAAATCGAAAATCTGGCTTCGTTACGATCTTCCGCAGAGAAAATACTTTATGTATGCCAAATTCCAGCTTCCTATGTCATCAGATGGCTTCAGAAAGTTGCGGAAAGAATAGGACATACATGCAAACATCCTTACATACTAAGAAATTATATATTGTATAGATAGATTAAAGTATTTGCAGTTTAATATTTTAGTATGATACGAACGAAAGATTTTTAACTAATTTTAACTAATTCGGGGTCGCTGAATCCAGTGGTGCTAGCCGTTTTTTTTAGGTTAGCTTTAGTTTTCGAGATATACCGTTATTTCGAAAATTAAGGATGTTGCACAACATATGTTCGCGCAACTCAAAAACGCTTTAGCTTATTGAAAAACTAAAACAAACCGAAATTCGGCAATAAAATTTACTTTAAGAAAGTTAAAACTTTTTTCTTCATATTGGCTTTGGTTTTCGAGATATACCGTTATTTCGAAAATTAGGGAGGTTGCACAACATATGTTCGCGTAACTCAAAAACGCTTTAGTTTATTGAAAAACAAAAAAAAACCGAAATTCCGCAATAAAATTTACTTTAAGAAAGTTAAAACTTTTTTCTTCATATTGGCTTTGGTTTTCGAGATATACCGTTATTTCGAAAATTAAGGAGGTTGCACAACATATGTTCGCGTAACTCAAAAACGCTTTAGCTTATTGAAAAACTAAAAAAACCGAAATTCCGCAATAAAATTTACTTTAAGAAAGGTAAAACGTTTTTCTTGTATGCGCAGTCGTTTTAGAAACATAATTTTTTTTTTTCTGGAAAAAAAAATAATTTTTTTATTAAAATTTCGGAATTTTTGTTTTTAAAAATTCATAAAAAATTGAAAAATGGAGCTATGCTTCTAATTTTATAGAGTCATATAAAAAACAATATTGCAAACAAAACAAGCTATAAATGATTAAAATCTGTTCACAACTTTTGATTTTATGTATTCACAAAAGACGAACAATTTTAATTAATTTAAGAATTTTATTAAACCGCCATATGTGTATAATTGAAATTCTTATATTTGGTTAAATGTATGACCAACTCCAGTCATACATTTGACCCTTCTTGAGGCATCCTAGGCACTACACGGGCCAAATATAAGAATTTCAATTATACACATATGGCGGTTTAATAAAATTCTTAAATTAATTAAAATTGTTCGTCTTTTGTGAATACATAAAATCAAAAGTTGTGAACAGATTTTAATCATTTATAGCTTGTTTTGTTTGCAATATTGTTTTTTATATGACTCTATAAAATTAGAAGCATAGCTCCATTTTTCAATTTTTTATGAATTTTTAAAAACAAAAATTCCGAAATTTTAATAAAAAAATTATTTTTTTTTCCAGAAAAAAAAAATTATGTTTCTAAAACGACTGCGCATACAAGAAAAACGTTTTACCTTTCTTAAAGTAAATTTTATTGCGGAATTTCGGTTTTTTTAGTTTTTCAATAAGCTAAAGCGTTTTTGAGTTACGCGAACATATGTTGTGCAACCTCCTTAATTTTCGAAATAACGGTATATCTCGAAAACCAAAGCCAATATGAAGAAAAAAGTTTTAACTTTCTTAAAGTAAATTTTATTGCGGAATTTCGGTTTTTTTTTGTTTTTCAATAAACTAAAGCGTTTTTGAGTTACGCGAACATATGTTGTGCAACCTCCCTAATTTTCGAAATAACGGTATATCTCGAAAACCAAAGCCAATATGAAGAAAAAAGTTTTAACTTTCTTAAAGTAAATTTTATTGCCGAATTTCGGTTTTTTTTAGTTTTTCAATAAGCTAAAGCGTTTTTGAGTTACGCGAACATATGTTGTGCAACCTCCCTAATTTTCGAAATAACGGTATATCTCGAAAACCAAGGCCAATATGAAGAAAAAAGTTTTAACTTTCTTAAAGTAAATTTTATTGCGGAATTTCGATTTTTTTTTAGGTTTTCAATAAGCTAAAGCGTTTTTGAGTTACGCGAACATATGTTGTGCAACCTCCTTAATTTTCGAAATAACGGTATATCTCGAAAACCAAAGCCAATATGAAGAAAAAAGTTTTAACTTTCTTAAAGTAAATTTTATTGCGGAATTTCGGTTTTTTTGTTTTTCAATAAACTAAAGCGTTTTTGAGTTACGCGAACATATGTTGTGCAACCTCCCTAATTTTCGAAATAACGGTATATCTCGAAAACCAAGGCCAATATGAAGAAAAAAGTTTTAACTTTCTTAAAGTAAATTTTATTGCCGAATTTCGGTTTTTTTAGTTTTTCAATAAGCTAAAGCGTTTTTGAGTTACGCGAACATATGTTGTGCAACATCCTTAATTTTCGAAATAACGGTATATCTCGAAAACTAAAGCTAACCTAAAAAAAACGGCTAGCACCACTGGATTCAGCGACCCCGAATTAGTTAAAATTAGTTAAAAATCTTTCGTTCGTATCATACTAAAATATTAAACTGCAAATACTTTAATCTATCTATACAATATATAATTTCTTAGTATGTAAGGATGTTTGCATGTATGTCCTATTCTTTCCGCAACTTTCTGAAGCCATCTGATGACATAGGAAGCTGGAATTTGGCATACTTAAAGTATTTTCTCTGCGGAAGATCGTAACGAAGCCAGATTTTCGATTTTCGGTCTTTAAGACCGGCTTTTCATCTAGTATCTGATTGAATAGATGTTTTTTTTATCATATGGGGAACTTTGGGCCCCACTTGGCACGACTAGGCACCGTCGGATTGAGCTGAAAAATTAGGACTTGATTTCTTACACCAAACCTCATATTTTAAGCAGCGCAAACATTTAAATTTAAAAAAAAAAAAAAAATCCCATACAAGATGCGACCAGTCTAATGTATACGTTTACTGAGCAAAAACATTTGAGTTTAAAATTCTTATTTTTTGTAATTGTAAATATTGTTACGAAAGTTAAATTACCTAAGAATTATTTATAGTTATAAGTTATCTTGTAAGTTATAGTTTAATGTTACTTAAAATTGTCATGTTTAATTTTCAACACAACTGTTATTTTAACATAATTCCTATATAAATTTCCCAGTCATTTCTAGAAATGGTAATAGAACATAATAAATAGTTTTACGGGAAGGTTCAGGAAAAATCTAGAAATAATTATGAAATATAAAAAGGGGTGACTCATGTATAATTAGTTTAGTTTGTTTTGTGAAACGGTTCTGTTCGTAACTAACAATTGTGAACAAAATAATAAAGTTTGTAAAGTTGAATAAGTGTGTGTATTTATTTTTATTTGCAATTAAAAGAACTCAACGGTTTATTATAAAGGGAGTAAACCGAACGCGTTTATTAAAGGAAAAACGTAACAATATAATAGAAATAAAAATACTAAAAGCACAGAAAAAAAAGAAAAACAAAAACAATTTTTATTATGAATAAAACCAATGAAACAACAATAAAAATAATTGAGAGAAATGCATATGTAACAGGAAATGCTAGAGAATGCAATGCTGAAATAAACAAAACAAAAGAAAACAATAACAACTACCTAACGGCTAAACCAATTGTTCGTACGCGCTCCCTTTCACCCTCGGTCTTTACATAAACAGTGGAAAGTGGTACGTTAAAAAATATTAAACTGTTGCCAAGTCCGCAAGTATTGCCGCGACGGCAAAAACAAATTTAGTAGGAAATGATACCATGAATTTAAACACAGTCACTATGGAAAACCCTCTAGTAAAAAGTTGTCAAAAGCCTCAAGTACTAGTTGGTATGGACAGGTATATAACAGTGCTTAAACGGGGTCAGCCCTACCTCTTCAGCTGTTGCTTCGGCCTCAATAGTACCATCTTTTGATAGAATAAATTCACAAAATCGTTTTGCAATTCTGGAGGATGAATCCTCAGAAGCACCAAACGTGATAAAATCGTCCAACCCTCCCCCCTTATAAAGAGTTTGATCTCGGTGATAGGTGAAAATTCGTTTTACGTAGCTGCAATCAAGCGTGGTAGTATAAACGAGACAAAAATACAAATAAATAATGAGAATGATTTTCGCAAGCTAATTAACAAATTTGAATCACTTAAAAAAAGTTTTTATACATATCAACTGAAGAGCAGTAAAGGTCTTCAGGTGTGATTAAGGGAATTGACTCATGTGTGGACCCAGAAGAAATTAAAATTTAATTGCAAGAAAAAGGATTTGAAGTAAAACATTAAAAATAGGGGGAAAAAATCCCCAACCACTATTTCGAGTGGAGTTACAACCCGGCGACGTAAAGCTTAAAAAAAGAAACGAACCCTATTTACGATTTGAAATATATTCTGTATAGAAGAATAACGATAGAGGAGCCGCACAAAAGAAATGGTCCCGTTGTCTAAACTGCCAACTGTTTGCGTAGTATGTGGTGAATTTTATGGTACAGTTCTTTGCGATAAGTCTAAAAACGACCCCAATGTAAAAAAATGCAGCAACTGTGGCGGTAATCACACTGCCAAATATAGAGGATGCCCTGTATACACTTTCGTCAAGCAGTCATCTGGACCGAAAACTAATCCCCCTCAAATGCAGGTAACAAATCAAGTAAACACTTATGACATTCAGGTTCCGCAGCCTAGTAATAACAGAACCTCTTACGCTAACGGCCTAAAATCAAACCATGTGCCAATGCAAGGTGCTGCGCCTAGTAATGATGAAACTCCAGTTTCAACTTTAAGTCGTCTAGAAAAAACCATGGAAACATTAGTGCAAACAGTAACTAATTTTACGAACACAATGGGTAATATGATGCAGGAAATTCTTAGAATGCAATCGATGTTATTGCAAGCTGTACTTAACAAGTCATTAACTGTTTACAAATATGTTTTTGGAACGCAAACGCATCCGCCAACAAAGAAACGAAATAGAATACTTTCTTAAAAATAAACAAATTGATGTCATGATGGCTTCTGAAACTCATTTGACCTCAAGAAATACGTTTAAAATCAATGGTTATATACTATATGATACCAAGGACCCTCGAGATAGAGCTTGTGGAGGTTCTGCCATTTTGATAAAAAATCGAGTCAAACACTACCTAATGTGTGATCATCGTGAGGATTATCTGCAAGCAACGCACATTTGTGTTGAAGAGCTAAATCGAAACATAGTAATTTCATCTTTATACTCTCCAACTAGATTTTCAATATCAGAAAGCCAATATTGTGAATATTATAAATTACTAGTACCCTGTTTCCTGGCCGCTGGCGATTATAACGCTAAACATTCATATAAGGGTCGTGTTCTGTTTAATACAATCTCTAAAATGGATTTAAATGTGGTCGCAAGCGGACAACCGACATATTGGCCTACTGATCAGCAAACAATTCCAGATGTCATTGATTTCGGCGTGGTTAAAAACATCCCCAAAGAAACTATTCATGTTGAAGCTTCCTTAGAATTATCTTCCGACCACACACCTACAATTGTTACTATAATGAAACCCAATAGAATTGTATCTCCGACTGGTTACTTAGCGACGTCAGCCAGACAAATAAATTGGTTAAAATATAAAAATATCTCAGTACCCATTGCTCAGAAAATATTCCGCTTAGAACACCGGAGAACGTGTTAATTTTGACAGTTTTCTGAAACTAGCTGTTCAACATTCCAGTATTGCCCCCAAAAAAACAAAAAATATTAAAATATATTCCACAGATGTCGAGTGTCTCTTGTCTGAAAAAAGGAGAGCTCGAAGAGAGTGGCAAGCGCACAGATCCCCTCAACTTAAGAACTTACTAAAAGAGTTTACAAAAAGTCTAAGAAAGTAACTGCAGACTCAGAAAATGGCTTCTCTGGAAAAATATCTTAAGGAAATTGATGCAATTCCACAATCGAACTATTCATTATGGCGTGCAGCTAGAAATCTCAAAAGGCCAGTTGTCTCTAAACCACCATTAAGAAACTTGAATGGAAGTTGGACAAGAAATGATGTTGAAAAAGGAAATCTGTTTGTTAATCATTTAAAAAACGTATTTACCCCAAATTTATCTCACGATATTGCGGTCGAGTTACCACCTGTTGCTGCTAGAGCAGCTATTCCCCTCAGATTTGAGATAAGAGAAATCGAAAAGGCTTTTTGTGACTTAAACACTAAGAAGGCACCTGGTTCGGATAAGATCAGTAATAAAATGCTTTTAGAGCTACCTCGCATAGCAAAGAAAATTATAAAGGGTATTCATTTCAGTTTTTTTATTTGTTGGAAAAATGGAAAAGGGGAAAACAGTAATTTTTGTTACAACAAACGCAAGGAAAAACTTTTCCACCGAAAGTTGCAATTTAAACAACCTTTAACCAAGTGTAAAAAAACAGATTGGAAAATTACAATTCTACAATTTTTAAAGAGTTGGCAATTCACAAACTTCCAATTGAGTGTGGTTGCCACCATATTAAAAATGTTGTTATTTTTCACAAAAAGCACTAAAATAAATTTACATCTCTTTTTAAGAAAATAAACTATGATTCTTTAAACTCCATTTTAATTAAATCAAATTTTACTTTTTTAAAACGTCGTTTTTCAAAACTAGATTAAAAATGAATTCTATACAAAAAAATATTAAAAAAGAACTTAAAAATGACGTGACAATGAAATAATCAATTAATTCAATTTTAACTCTTTTATTTGGCATCTTGAAAAATATCAATTACTTCCAAGAATTATATGACAGATTTTTGTTTTTGACAGTTTTGTACCTTTAACTATAAAAAAAATAACGTTCACGTCAATAAGGTGTAATTTTCTTTTTTTCCATTTTTCCAACCAAAAAAATTTTGAAATGAATACCCTTAATGTTAAGTTTGGTACTGAATATATTTTTACTTAATGTTTTTAAGACAATACATTATAATCTTAAATGTAACAATTTAACTTTTTATTATACTATTACTTTCAAAAGATTTTGTTATTCGTGCTTAATTCCCAGTTTTTATTCTTGATAAAAACACTTGAAATTTATTGTTGATGGGATAAGCTATTCCTATGCGCATTTCACTGGTTGCTTAGGCCAGTTCATCAGGAAACTTCATCCATAAAGATTTTAGAAAAACTAAAGATATTAAACCAAATAAAACTGTTAAACGTATAAGACTTATAAGCAACAGTTCTACTTGTAATAATATCAAAGTTTAAACAAAACACATCAACAATAAACAGTGGGTTTATCTCATCTTACATTCCCCACTACAATTAGTTGAAATTCTCTCAACATTAATTGTAGTTGAAAGAAGGTTAAGAAAAACAACAACAACTTACAAAAGCATGTTGTCTTATTATACTATTACTGTAAAAAAAGAGACTTAATAAATTTAACTTTAACTTTAATTAAAATATGTTAATGGAGGAAATAATCTGTATGTATATCAAATTTATAGAAGAGAGAAAAGGTACCAATTTTATAACGTTTTTAACCCTTAAAACGAATAATTTTCATTCCTTAAAAAAGTACTAATTTTACCCCTTAAAAATAACCTATTTTTTAATGCTGACCATATGCAATCTGCATTCCATTTATCAAAAAGAGAAAAAGTTCCAAAGTACGAATTTTTCCCCATTTTCCTTTTAGCCATTATTTAAATTTGGCCCATTTGCTTTCCGTCCATTTCCAATTTCATCAAAATCCATTAAGCGATTAAGCTACAAACAACTAAACATCAAAATATCCAAAAATACAAACTTACATTTATAATATTAGTATGATAAAATATGTATTTTTCACTTTTAAAGGCCTATTTAGAATTCGACGGGTGGATTAATATTGAGTTGCAACATAGTCTTAATGAAAATGAAATAGACAATTTTATTTATCGCGGTAATATATCAGTTCCAAGTTTGAACTCCGGGCTTTCAAACATTGTTCAATATTCACTGACAAACGATAATATGGATAATCTAAAGGTAAAAGTTATTTTTTATTTTAAAGGTAAAAAAATTATATTTATTGTACATTTATTCAGAGTCTTTCAGTGTCGAATGGTTTTTATCGTTTAAAAGCTGTAGTAGAATATCCAAATGGTTCAAAACGAACATTTCTTACTGCAAACAAAGCTTGCAATTTACTTAATAGCCAATTGAACGATGAGTTGTGGATTTCTGTAGATGCTAATGGATACGTAAATGCGCTGTCACTATCAACAACAGGGGGAGATTTTACCGATTGTTCTAAATTGGACTTTTCAAATTTAATCACAAAAGAGTTTAATACTGAAATATTAATCAAGCATACTGAGCTAGCTCCTATACCAGATACTGCTAGTTTTATTCAAAAAATAGAAAGAGAACGTGAAGCAAGAGAGCGCGGGGAAAACAAAGATAACCGTGGATTCTTTGCTAAATACGTAAGTACAAATTAAATTAAAAATAAGCAGTATTCACTTTTTGTCTTGAAGGACATTACACAGTACAACGACAAAAATCAAAATAAAAATGTGTGTTTAAAAATTTTGGCATAACCTATATAAAACAACCATTCGTGAATGGATTCCAAAAACGATTTTCGATTTTTCGATCGACTTTTTTTATTTCGATTTTTGAAACCAATTAACGCTACGGTCACACTTAATAAATATTTGACCAAATAAGCGTAACCACTACTTTTGTTAATAGTTAGGGAGATTTAACATGGTCTAAATATCACAAAATAAACTAATTATACTACAAGACATCGCAAAAGACTATTCTTTGCAAGATGTGGTAATATAATCCAAATAAATATTGGAATTAAAGGAAATGATTATTTAGTTTGCCTGTTGGTCCCGTTTTTTCCTTCAAATATTTGACAAGTGTGACCATAGCTTAAGATTAATTTGCAAACTTATACCTTATATCTCAAAGGGGGATACAACTGCATTTTTTTTTTTGTCAAAATACTAGAGAAATTGAATTTAGATTTTTACAGTAGGTAGCTAAAGAAGTGAAAATGTGTCAATTTTGAGATCACTCCCTTTAGAGGAATCAGTACGATATGTATGTAGGTTAGGTTAAATGGGTAGCCGTCACGACGACGACTCACTTGGTCCTTATAGCGGTCCCTTTGTGATACCCCTAGCCAGTGACAAGAGTCAGCGAGTATCCACCAGACTATTCCCTAGAGGTCACTGCAGTCTCGAACGCGAGTGAGTGCCCCGGTAGGCTAGCTAATAGTGAGCTAGTCTATCAACCCCGGGGCTGCGTGTTAGATTCCCGCCAGAGACTCTGGTTTCTTTCCTGCGGACAAGCGTCAAGCTTCGCGGGGATTAGTATAGGGAATTAAAAAAAAAAAAAAAAATTATTTAAAAAAAAAATCACTCCGATTCCCTGCAGAACAAGGAGATCGATTTATTTATTTATTAAGAGTAATAATAAAAGCCTAATTTGGCCTCAAAACATTATTGCAGAGCTTTAATTTCAAGGTATGTACATAAAAGGAAAAAAAGTAAATATATGTGTTATGAATTGAATTAATCTCGATTCGTAGGACTCAGTTCAAACACATGAATTTGTGATAATCTTTAAGCACTTGATACTTAAAGACAGCCGTCAATAATAAAACACAATTGTTATTATGATTATCAAAAAACGACTTAACTTACTTTATTTTTTACTTTCTTTTATATACAAGTAATTAATGGTAAAAATGCTTAGATTAATAAAAACAAACAAAAAAAAATTGCTTAACTTAACATAAAACCAATGACCTAATTTATAAATAGTGTAACTGAACTTTATTAGTAGACAAATATTATGTGCAATGGTTAATGAGCTTAAAATGATGTGTATGCAGTTGACGAAATTAAACAGAAATTAAAATATTGGGTAATAAATTGGTATGAATGTGTGTTCTTAACAGTAAGCAGAAAATAAACAAATGAGTAAATGTATGAATGTATGTTCTTAACATTAAGTAAGTAAACAAATGGATAAGTGTATGGATGTATGTTCTTAACAGCCTGCAATAGCAAACCGTACCGGAAAACACTGAAACTATACAAAAACAATTCTCACGGTAAAAGAAGATAGATGTGCGTAAAGTTTTGTGAAAATCTTTGTAGTAGTTTTTGAGTTTATCGGTTACAATCAAACACGTCTCTTATACTGGTTCCTCTAAAGAGAGTCAACTCAATATTTAAAGTTTTCAAAATTTTTGATCCCTGCAATCAAAGATGGCGACTTTATTAAAAAAAATAAACGCCAAGAACACATTGTTGTTATTGATTTTGTAAAGTTTTTTGCTTCTCATGTACAAAAAAAAAAAAAAAAAAAAAAATAGTCACGTCTGTTTGCATTTAAGGTGACGATAATCTTTTAGTTATTTTTTCAAATACTTTTTAAAGTCAAATTTTTGGAACTCAAAAATCATAGATACTACATTTACCAAAATTAGAAGGCATTAATTTTTTTCTTGTTTTCGTCCAAGTCGAATTCATACAGGTGACCGCATCATGAGATAGAGTTATGCTAGCTATCCCTTTTTTTGAAAAAATACTATATATTTTGTTTTTGTAAAAAGTTAGAGTGAATGTCAAAATTATTTGTTTATAAAATATACACAATTGCTTTAGAAGGTAAATCTTTCCTGCATTGTAAATTTATTGTGGCTCCACTTTTTTCTTTCTATTCCTTTTATATTCACTTTTTTGTTTTATAACATTTAAATAAGTTTTTTTTCAAGAATTTATATTTTTATTGAACTTTAAATTTTATCAATTTTTTTCATAAAATGTAAACAACGCTTGACATTCAGTATACACACAAGGAAAAAAAAACATTAAACAGATGACTAGAAAATGTCACCTTTATGAATTCGCCTTGTTTACATCTATGAAAAGAAGCACTGCCTGCTGTGTTCCTTAGAGTTGGTCAAAAAGTGAATATTTGCTGTAAAAAGAACAGACATTTTTAATTCATTTATGCTTTTTAATTTTGATTCCTTATTTGTTATTTTTAAAATAAAAGTTTTCGAAATAGAAAACAATATTTAATATTTGAATATTATTTTTGTCAAGCTAATAGGGCCTAAATTTCTTCAATGTAAATAAAATTCAATTTTTAATTACAATATTTTTAAGGAAATATAACGACATAATTATTATACAGGCGGATAAAGGAAATAAGACGGTAGCTATGTACAAATATGAGTATGAGCGGAAAATGCAAGCACTTATAGGAGACAAAAACACCTACAGAATTTCAAGAGCAGATCCAACTGACAAACTGCAGAAACAAAACAATACCATTATTTCTGACCTCTACAAAAATAATATTATTAATACAGGTGAAAAACGTAAACTTCTTTGTTCTGCGGCTACTGCACTTAGAATATACGGCTTACCCAAAATAAATAAGGAAGGGACACCCTTACGACCTATTGTGTCGTCAGTTCAAGTACCATGTTACCAATTATCAAAATACGTTGGTAATATTCTTAAAGTCATAATTTCTAACAAATATAATGTTAAAAATTCGCTACGGGTAAAGGAGCAACTGAGCGGCGTGAAAATTAACAATAATGAAACTATGATATCGTTTGACGTGATTTCACTATTCACGAACATCCCAATTCAGACGGCAATAAACACAATTATGAAAAAATGGAGTATTATTAAAAATCATACTAAGATGTCCAGCTCACAATTTTTAAGAATACTCAAATTTTGTCTAAATGACAATAATTATTTTATGTTTGGTGAAAACATTTATACTCAAATCTTTGGTATGCCAATGGGGAACCCACTATCACCTACTATAGCGGATATCATACTTGACAACCTACTTGACGATGCAATTACTGAACTGGAAAATGAAAATATTTACATTAAATATATCGCCAAATATGTAGACGACATTTTGGCGATAACTCGCATAGAAGACAAGGACACAATTCTGTCAATTCTTAACAAACAACACCCTAAAATACAATTTACTACTGAGATTGAGAAAAACGGAGAAATCGCGTACTTAGACTCAAAAATTATACGCAAAAATAATAAGATTCTGTTTGATTGGCACACTAAAGAAACATCTTCAGGAAGGTTAATGAATTACCACGCTACACAACCCAAAAATCAAATTATAAACACAGCAAAAAATTTTATTTCTAGGGTATACAACATAAGTGATACACAATTTCATAATAAAAACAAACACATAATAACAAACATTTTAAAAAAACAATAGCTTCCCCACCAAACTCACATCTACATTAATAGACAATACGATTAAACAATTGGATAAGGACAAAAACAACCACAACAAATCTGCAAACATAGAAAAAGAAGAGAACAAATTTTACAGTGTAAAATACATACCTGGGTTAACAGATAATAATAATAGGTCTGTCTGGGTACTTTTATTATTATTATTTATTTAATTGAATTGCTCCATACACAAGACTTACGAGTCTTATTTTGCAGTATGGAACTGAGAATATGTATAATTATAAATCATAAATACTCAGTAAATTTTTTTGGGAGAGTAAGACCAATATTACTCTATCGGCTGAAAAAATCTCAAAAAGTACGCAGACAGTATCCAGTGAAATTTTGCAAGAAAACAGCTGATCGGTGTGTAAACAATTGAAATAACAAAGCAAAAGAATTTTAGCATATATGTAAGCAAAATTGAATTCTCGAGGTAAATTAAAAAATTATTAATTAAAGTTGTTGTTGTTGTTGTTGTTGTTGTTGTTGTTGTTGTTGTTGTAAATTAAAAAACTTGTTTATTACACTGTTATTAATTCGGTAATTTCAATTTCTTCTTAGTTTTTAGTTTTATTTGTCGGGTTTTTTATAAAACTTCTTTAGCTTACATTGCCCAACATAGTGCCGGCTTACAATGGTTCTGCCATCTCAACTTCACTTACGCCACGGTCGCACTCTATATTTGGACGTTTCTAGCATGAAGAAAAATGTTTTGTTTATTATAATTTATTATAAACGTTAAAAATCAACACAATTCTAACTACTTACCTCTGCCGATGTTAAATTTCAATTTTTATTTTCATTTCACAAAAACTATTTCATTCAAACAGCTGTTCAAACTATTTGCAAAATCTTGCAAGCGGAAATTTCTCCAGTAACATTTTGCAAGTTCTCTAACTTCCAACTGTCAAAAAATTCTCTTTTTGGCTCTCTCGCTGCAAGAGATTTGGAGTACGCAGACAACATTTTGCAAGATTTTGCAACATTTTTCGCAAAATATGTGTACGCAGACAGACCTAATATACGGTCGTCAATAAAAACAAAAAACATCTGTTTTGCATACAAACCCAATTTGACATTAAGTACAATTTTTTCTAGAGTTAAGGCGCCAATTAATAAACAAAAACAAAGTAACATTGTATACGAATTACAATGTGAAGGAAATGACAAACAGCCATGCGAGCTAATTTATATAGGAACAACAAAACGTACACTGGAGACAAGAATGGGAGAACACAAGATGGACATAATGCGGAGAAAAGAGACAACAGCACTAGCACAACACATCCTACATACTGGTCACACAATTAGGTTCGATGATGTAAAAATTCTAGATAAAGAAAATAAAGAAAGAAAGAGGTACACAATTGAAAGCCTAAGAATCCAACAACAAATTAATAGAACAATGAATTTGAAGGAAGACACGAACAAAATAAATGCGAGCTATATTGTTGCCATTACTTAAGCTGTGATATATTTAAAGTTTAAAGTAATATGTATTTTTTAAATATTAAAATTAATTTTTATATTTGTATGATCCTGAGTACATCTAAAACTTTTTAATGTGATTAAATTTTCATATTGTAAGTCTTTAATGTTTATGTGGTACATTATTGTATTTATTTTATTGTTTTTATAATTTTTAAATAGACAATCCCTTGAAAAAGTCGACAAACAATCGACGAAACGTCGGGAACAAAATATTGTAATTAAAAATTGAATTTTATTTACATTGAAGAAATTTAGGCCCTATTAGCTTGACAAAAATAATATTCATAAATTCATCACTCTGGCCAAAGAAACAACTACAAAAATATTTAATATTATTTTATTAATTGATTAACAAACAGCAGTACTATATATAATAAAATTTAACATTTATTTACTTTCAGTGGATGTACATTGTTCCCGTAGTCCTTTTAGTGTTTATATCTGGAGCCACCAACCCCGAACAACAAAAATAAGATGTTCATAATTTTCTAAATAATAAATAAAATTATTTAAACTGTAACTCTAAATTCTGAGTAGTTATACTAAAGGGGACTCATAAGGGACAAGCAAATTTGTCCGTTTATACATAAGTGGAGCTTATGATAGAAGTACAAAAAGAGTAAAGCATAACTTAACTATATTTGTCTTTAAAGAGTTTTATTTCCAAACAAGAACATATCAATATTAGACAAAATATACAGGGGTCTAATCACAGCATTCGATACTATCGTATCGAATAAACTATTGAATTTTTTTGCATACGATAGACACTGGCGCACAGTGGTATTTCTTCATACATCAACCTGCAAAAAATAGAAGGAGTGATCCTACAACTATGAAATTTTGCACGCATGTTTAAATTTAAGTAGAAAAGAAAAATACAAAAAAATTTTAAAATCCGTGGACTCCTTGGGGTACCTCCCTTGGAACACCATTTTTCCACGAATTTTTGTCCTCAATGTATAGGTCGCAATTCTTCATAGAATTTTACGAAATTTGGCACACGTTTATAAGTTGATCCAAGAAAGAGCACTACAAATTTTGGTTGACATCCGTCGACTCCTAGGGGTACCTCCCTTGGACCCCAATTTATTTGCTTATTTTTCTTCTCAACGTATGGGCCGCAATTCGCAACGGAATTTGATAAAATTTAGCAGATGTGCATATGTTGATCTAAAGAAGAGCACCATAAATTTTGGTTGAAATCCGTCGACTCCTAGTGGTACCTCCCATGGACCCCCATTATTCCACGTAATTTTCTTTTCAATGTAAAGGGCGCAATTGTCAATAGAATTTGATTAAATTTGGCGTAATAATTGATAAAAGAAAAAACTAACAATTTTGGTTGAAATGCGTCGTCTTTTATGTAACCTGAATGAACAAATTTCGTATAAATATAATTCTCATTGAAAATACTAGTAATATTTAATTAAAGAAATGCATTTTATTCATTAACTATCATATCTTTAAACACATCATCCAATTCTACAATATTCTTATGAGGTTGACGTCTTAAGCTACTAATATATGGATCGGACGACTCAAGCAAACGATGAAAAGAAATTTCATTATATTCAAAATAAATTATTTTTAATTAATTTATTTTTTAAAGATGTATTTACTTTCTAACTAAGTCGCGCTTCTCCCCAACGATTTAAAAAATTACCAAAAACCCTTTTTGAACTGCCTTTTTCACTATTTCAATTTCATCAATAACCGAATTTTCCTGTTTTATAAAATTTGTTAACAAATTGACATTGCTACCAACATCAATAAGTTCCGGGCACAATTCACTATATGACACAGAAAATAAAATCATTTTTAGAATTATATTTTAAATTTTATTACAATATTTATTATTATTTATTTATTAACGTTAACTGTTTACTGGTTGCAAATTTTGTTTTCAATTTAAGCGGTTTTCTTCTATACATTTTCTTTTATTAAAACATATTATTTTGTTTATTTTTTTTTAATCTTATTCACTTTTAAAAACATTTGTCAACAATTTATTAAGAAATTGTTGTTACTGCCCGTCTACAACTGACATGATTTGCTGTTATAACTTGAAGTTATAAAAGCGTTGTTAAAACATTTGCATTAACAGCCGTGTTATAACATGAGAAAACTTCTAATATGATGAGTCTATACCTAACGCTAACATCATATTAGTGTTAAAGTTAAGCATTTCATGTCAGTTGTAGACTGCATGTTATAATTAATAACTCAAATTTCTTTAAACCGTTAAGCCTAAAGGTATGCAAAACTTTTTTATTACAAATACTAGGGTGCAATATTCGTGACTTTTTTTTACTAAATTTGGATTTTTTTAAAAGATTGACAAAAGTTGGTGAATTTTTTTGACTATTTAGAACAGTGATAACCACTCCATAGACTCGCGAGCCAGTCAATAATCGTATTTTTCACACGGACACGGTCGGCAATTCACATGTACATTACAACTTTGTTCGTTTCAAAACATCAGACTATCATCAGTCTCTGCGACCGCACACAAGCACATAATATATTTGTGTGCGTGCGTTCGGGGCTTTTTTAGTTCGGGGCTTGGTTATCACTGATTTAGAAAGAAGAGCCTTTTACCTTTAATTTCGTTATACTGAGAGCACGGAGGTAAACCGAGCTAACTGACTTTTTCTCCAACAAAAACAGCCAATGCTGAATTTTTAAGGACAATTTTGATGCACTCATATCTCCCAAACTATGTATGCAATAACGTTGGTAATATTCTTAAAGTCATAATTTCTGACAAATATAATGTTAAAAATTCGCTACGGGTAAAGGAGCAACTGAGCGGCGTGAAAATTAACAATAATGAAACTATGATATCGTTTGACGTGATTTCACTATTCACGAACATCCCAATTCAGACGGCAATAAACACAATTATGAAAAAATGGAGTATTATTAAAAATCATACTAAGATGTCCAGCTCACAATTTTTAAGAATACTCAAATTTTGTCTAAATGACAATAATTATTTTATGTTTGGTGAAAACATTTATACTCAAATCTTTGGTATGCCAATGGGGAACCCACTATCACCTACTATAGCGGATATCATACTTGACAACCTACTTGACGATGCAATTACTGAACTGGAAAATGAAAATATTTACATTAAATATATCGCCAAATATGTAGACGACATTTTGGCGATAACTCGCATAGAAGACAAGGACACAATTCTGTCAATTCTTAACAAACAACACCCTAAAATACAATTTACTACTGAGATTGAGAAAAACGGAGAAATCGCGTACTTAGACTCAAAAATTATACGCAAAAATAATAAGATTCTGTTTGATTGGCACACTAAAGAAACATCTTCAGGAAGGTTAATGAATTACCACGCTACACAACCCAAAAATCAAATTATAAACACAGCAAAAAATTTTATTTCTAGGGTATACAACATAAGTGATACACAATTTCATAATAAAAACAAACACATAATAACAAACATTTAAAAAAAACAATAGCTTCCCCACCAAACTCACATCTACATTAATAGACAATACGATTAAACAATTGGATAAGGACAAAAACAACCACAACAAATCTGCAAACATAGAAAAAGAAGAGAACAAATTTTACAGTGTAAAATACATACCTGGGTTAACCGATAATAATAATAGGTCTGTCTGGGTACTTTTCCAGTAGCAAATACTCAGTAAATTTTTTTGGGAGAGTAAGACCAATATTACTCTATCGGCTGAAAAAATCTCAAAAAGTACGCAGACAGTATCCAGTGAAATTTTGCAAGAAAACAGCTGATCGGTGTGTAAGCAATTGAAATAACAAAGCAAAAGAATTTTAGCATATATGTAAGCAAAATTGAATTCTCGAGGTAAATTAAAAAATTATTAATTAAAGTAGTTGTTGTTGTTGTTGTTGTTGTTGTTGTTGTAAATTAAAAAACTTGTTTATTACACTGTTATTAATTCGGTAATTTCAATTTCTTCTTAGTTTTTAGTTTTATTTGTCGGGTTTTTTATAAAACTTCTTTAGCTTACATTGCCCAACATAGTGCCGGCTTACAATGGTTCTGCCATCTCAACTTCACTTACGCCACGGTCGCACTCTATATTTGGACGTTTCTAGCATGAAGAAAAATGTTTTGTTTATTATAATTTATTATAAACGTTAAAAATCAACACAATTCTAACTACTTACCTCTGCCGATGTTAAATTTCAATTTTTATTTTCATTTCACAAAAACTATTTCATTCAAACAGCTGTTCAAACTATTTGCAAAATCTTGCAAGCGGAAATTTCTCCAGTAACATTTTGCAAGTTCTCTAACTTCCAACTGTCAAAAAATTCTCTTTTTGGCTCTCTCGCTGCAAGAGATTTGGAGTACGCAGACAACATTTTGCAAGATTTTGCAACATTTTTCGCAAAATATGTGTACGCAGACAGACCTAATATACGGTCGTCAATAAAAACAAAAAACATCTGTTTTGCATACAAACCCAATTTGACATTAAGTACAATTTTTTCTAGAGTTAAGGCGCCAATTAATAAACAAAAACAAAGTAACATTGTATACGAATTACAATGTGAAGGAAATGACAAACAGCCATGCGAGCTAATTTATATAGGAACAACAAAACGTACACTGGAGACAAGAATGGGAGAACACAAGATGGACATAATGCGGAGAAAAGAGACAACAGCACTAGCACAACACATCCTACATACTGGTCACACAATTAGGTTCGATGATGTAAAAATTCTAGATAAAGAAAATAAAGAAAGAAAGAGGTACACAATTGAAAGCCTAAGAATCCAACAACAAATTAATAGAACAATGAATTTGAAGGAAGACACGAACAAAATAAATGCGAGCTATATTGTTGCCATTACTTAAGCTGTGATATATTTAAAGTTTAAAGTAATATGTATTTTTTAAATATTAAAATTAATTTTTATATTTGTATGATCCTGAGTACATCTAAAACTTTTTAATGTGATTAAATTTTCATATTGTAAGTCTTTAATGTTTATGTGGTACATTATTGTATTTATTTTATTGTTTTTATAATTTTTAAATAGACAATCCCTTGAAAAAGTCGACAAACAATCGACGAAACGTCGGGAACAAAATATTGTAATTAAAAATTGAATTTTATTTACATTGAAGAAATTTAGGCCCTATTAGCTTGACAAAAATAATATTCATAAATTCATCACTCTGGCCAAAGAAACAACTACAAAAATATTTAATATTATTTTATTAATTGATTAACAAACAGCAGTACTATATATAATAAAATTTAACATTTATTTACTTTCAGTGGATGTACATTGTTCCCGTAGTCCTTTTAGTGTTTATATCTGGAGCCACCAACCCCGAACAACAAAAATAAGATGTTCATAATTTTCTAAATAATAAATAAAATTATTTAAACTGTAACTCTAAATTCTGAGTAGTTATACTTAAGCGGACTCATAAGGGACAAGCAAATTTGTCCGTTTATACATAAGTGGAGCTTATGATAGAAGTACAAAAAGAGTAAAGCATAACTTAACTATATTTGTCTTTAAAGAGTTTTATTTCCAAACAAGAACATATCAATATTAGACAAAATATACAGGGGTCTAATCACAGCATTCGATACTATCGTATCGAATAAACTATTGAATTTTTTTGCATACGATAGACACTGGCGCACAGTGGTATTTCTTCATACATCAACCTGCAAAAAATAGAAGGAGTGATCCTACAACTATGAAATTTTGCACGCATGTTTAAATTTAAGTAGAAAAGAAAAATACAAAAAAATTTTAAAATCCGTGGACTCCTTGGGGTACCTCCCTTGGAACACCATTTTTCCACGAATTTTTGTCCTCAATGTATAGGTCGCAATTCTTCATAGAATTTTACGAAATTTGGCACACGTTTATAAGTTGATCCAAGAAAGAGCACTACAAATTTTGGTTGACATCCGTCGACTCCTAGGGGTACCTCCCTTGGACCCCAATTTATTTGCTTATTTTTCTTCTCAACGTATGGGCCGCAATTCGCAACGGAATTTGATAAAATTTAGCAGATGTGCATAAGTTGATCTAAAGAAGAGCACCATAAATTTTGGTTGAAATCCGTCGACTCCTAGTGGTACCTCCCATGGACCCCCATTATTCCACGTAATTTTCTTTTCAATCTAAAGGGCGCAATTGTCAATAGAATTTGATTAAATTTGGCGTAATAATTGATAAAAGAAAAAACTAACAATTTTGGTTGAAATGCGTCGTCTTTTATGTAACCTGAATGAACAAATTTCGTATAAATATAATTCTCATTGAAAATACTAGTAATATTTAATTAAAGAAATGCATTTTATTCATTAACTATCATATCTTTAAACACATCATCCAATTCTACAATATTCTTATGAGGTTGACGTCTTAAGCTACTAATATATGGATCGGACGACTCAAGCAAACGATGAAAAGAAATTTCATTATATTCAAAATAAATTATTTTTAATTAATTTATTTTTTAAAGATGTATTTACTTTCTAACTAAGTCGCGCTTCTCCCCAACGATTTAAAAAATTACCAAAAACCCTTTTTGAACTGCCTTTTTCACTATTTCAATTTCATCAATAACCGAATTTTCCTGTTTTATAAAATTTGTTAACAAATTGACATTGCTACCAACATCAATAAGTTCCGGGCACAATTCACTATATGACACAGAAAATAAAATCATTTTTAGAATTATATTTTAAATTTTATTACAATATTTATTATTATTTATTTATTAACGTTAACTGTTTACTGGTTGCAAATTTTGTTTTCAATTTAAGCGGTTTTCTTCTATACATTTTCTTTTATTAAAACATATTATTTTGTTTATTTTTTTTTAATCTTATTCACTTTTAAAAACATTTGTCAACAATTTATTAAGAAATTGTTGTTACTGCCCGTCTACAACTGACATGATTTGCTGTTATAACTTGAAGTTATAAAAGCGTTGTTAAAACATTTGCATTAACAGCCGTGTTATAACATGAGAAAACTTCTAATATGATGAGTCTATACCTAACGCTAACATCATATTAGTGTTAAAGTTAAGCATTTCATGTCAGTTGTAGACTGCATGTTATAATTAATAACTCAAATTTCTTTAAACCGTTAAGCCTAAAGGTATGCAAAACTTTTTTATTACAAATACTAGGGTGCAATATTCGTGACTTTTTTTTACTAAATTTGGATTTTTTTAAAAGATTGACAAAAGTTGGTGAATTTTTTTGACTATTTAGAACAGTGATAACCACTCCATAGACTCGCGAGCCAGTCAATAATCGTATTTTTCACACGGACCGCATCATGAGATAGAGTTATGCTAGCTATCCCTTTTTTTGAAAAAATACTATATATTTTGTTTTTGTAAAAAGTTAGAGTGAATGTCAAAATTATTTGTTTATAAAATATACACAATTGCTTTAGAAGGTAAATCTTTCCTGCATTGTAAATTTATTGTGGCTCCACTTTTTTCTTTCTATTCCTTTTATATTCACTTTTTTGTTTTATAACATTTAAATAAGTTTTTTTTCAAGAATTTATATTTTTATTGAACTTTAAATTTTATCAATTTTTTTCATAAAATGTAAACAACGCTTGACATTCAGTATACACACAAGGAAAAAAAAACATTAAACAGATGACTAGAAAATGTCACCTTTATGAATTCGCCTTGTTTACATCTATGAAAAGAAGCACTGCCTGCTGTGTTCCTTAGAGTTGGTCAAAAAGTGAATATTTGCTGTAAAAAGAACAGACATTTTTAATTCATTTATGCTTTTTAATTTTGATTCCTTATTTGTTATTTTTAAAATAAAAGTTTTCGAAATAGAAAACAATATTTAATATTTGAATATTATTTTTGTCAAGCTAATAGGGCCTAAATTTCTTCAATGTAAATAAAATTCAATTTTTAATTACAATATTTTTAAGGAAATATAACGACATAATTATTATACAGGCGGATAAAGGAAATAAGACGGTAGCTATGTACAAATATGAGTATGAGCGGAAAATGCAAGCACTTATAGGAGACAAAAACACCTACAGAATTTCAAGAGCAGATCCAACTGACAAACTGCAGAAACAAAACAATACCATTATTTCTGACCTCTACAAAAATAATATTATTAATACAGGTGAAAAACGTAAACTTCTTTGTTCTGCGGCTACTGCACTTAGAATATACGGCTTACCCAAAATAAATAAGGAAGGGACACCCTTACGACCTATTGTGTCGTCAGTTCAAGTACCATGTTACCAATTATCAAAATACGTTGGTAATATTCTTAAAGTCATAATTTCTAACAAATATAATGTTAAAAATTCGCTACGGGTAAAGGAGCAACTGAGCGGCGTGAAAATTAACAATAATGAAACTATGATATCGTTTGACGTGATTTCACTATTCACGAACATCCCAATTCAGACGGCAATAAACACAATTATGAAAAAATGGAGTATTATTAAAAATCATACTAAGATGTCCAGCTCACAATTTTTAAGAATACTCAAATTTTGTCTAAATGACAATAATTATTTTATGTTTGGTGAAAACATTTATACTCAAATCTTTGGTATGCCAATGGGGAACCCACTATCACCTACTATAGCGGATATCATACTTGACAACCTACTTGACGATGCAATTACTGAACTGGAAAATGAAAATATTTACATTAAATATATCGCCAAATATGTAGACGACATTTTGGCGATAACTCGCATAGAAGACAAGGACACAATTCTGTCAATTCTTAACAAACAACACCCTAAAATACAATTTACTACTGAGATTGAGAAAAACGGAGAAATCGCGTACTTAGACTCAAAAATTATACGCAAAAATAATAAGATTCTGTTTGATTGGCACACTAAAGAAACATCTTCAGGAAGGTTAATGAATTACCACGCTACACAACCCAAAAATCAAATTATAAACACAGCAAAAAATTTTATTTCTAGGGTATACAACATAAGTGATACACAATTTCATAATAAAAACAAACACATAATAACAAACATTTTAAAAAAACAATAGCTTCCCCACCAAACTCACATCTACATTAATAGACAATACGATTAAACAATTGGATAAGGACAAAAACAACCACAACAAATCTGCAAACATAGAAAAAGAAGAGAACAAATTTTACAGTGTAAAATACATACCTGGGTTAACAGATAATAATAATAGGTCTGTCTGGGTACTTTTATTATTATTATTTATTTAATTGAATTGCTCCATACACAAGACTTACGAGTCTTATTTTGCAGTATGGAACTGAGAATATGTATAATTATAAATCATAAATACTCAGTAAATTTTTTTGGGAGAGTAAGACCAATATTACTCTATCGGCTGAAAAAATCTCAAAAAGTACGCAGACAGTATCCAGTGAAATTTTGCAAGAAAACAGCTGATCGGTGTGTAAACAATTGAAATAACAAAGCAAAAGAATTTTAGCATATATGTAAGCAAAATTGAATTCTCGAGGTAAATTAAAAAATTATTAATTAAAGTTGTTGTTGTTGTTGTTGTTGTTGTTGTTGTAAATTAAAAAACTTGTTTATTACACTGTTATTAATTCGGTAATTTCAATTTCTTCTTAGTTTTTAGTTTTATTTGTCGGGTTTTTTATAAAACTTCTTTAGCTTACATTGCCCAACATAGTGCCGGCTTACAATGGTTCTGCCATCTCAACTTCACTTACGCCACGGTCGCACTCTATATTTGGACGTTTCTAGCATGAAGAAAAATGTTTTGTTTATTATAATTTATTATAAACGTTAAAAATCAACACAATTCTAACTACTTACCTCTGCCGATGTTAAATTTCAATTTTTATTTTCATTTCACAAAAACTATTTCATTCAAACAGCTGTTCAAACTATTTGCAAAATCTTGCAAGCGGAAATTTCTCCAGTAACATTTTGCAAGTTCTCTAACTTCCAACTGTCAAAAAATTCTCTTTTTGGCTCTCTCGCTGCAAGAGATTTGGAGTACGCAGACAACATTTTGCAAGATTTTGCAACATTTTTCGCAAAATATGTGTACGCAGACAGACCTAATATACGGTCGTCAATAAAAACAAAAAACATCTGTTTTGCATACAAACCCAATTTGACATTAAGTACAATTTTTTCTAGAGTTAAGGCGCCAATTAATAAACAAAAACAAAGTAACATTGTATACGAATTACAATGTGAAGGAAATGACAAACAGCCATGCGAGCTAATTTATATAGGAACAACAAAACGTACACTGGAGACAAGAATGGGAGAACACAAGATGGACATAATGCGGAGAAAAGAGACAACAGCACTAGCACAACACATCCTACATACTGGTCACACAATTAGGTTCGATGATGTAAAAATTCTAGATAAAGAAAATAAAGAAAGAAAGAGGTACACAATTGAAAGCCTAAGAATCCAACAACAAATTAATAGAACAATGAATTTGAAGGAAGACACGAACAAAATAAATGCGAGCTATATTGTTGCCATTACTTAAGCTGTGATATATTTAAAGTTTAAAGTAATATGTATTTTTTAAATATTAAAATTAATTTTTATATTTGTATGATCCTGAGTACATCTAAAACTTTTTAATGTGATTAAATTTTCATATTGTAAGTCTTTAATGTTTATGTGGTACATTATTGTATTTATTTTATTGTTTTTATAATTTTTAAATAGACAATCCCTTGAAAAAGTCGACAAACAATCGACGAAACGTCGGGAACAAAATATTGTAATTAAAAATTGAATTTTATTTACATTGAAGAAATTTAGGCCCTATTAGCTTGACAAAAATAATATTCATAAATTCATCACTCTGGCCAAAGAAACAACTACAAAAATATTTAATATTATTTTATTAATTGATTAACAAACAGCAGTACTATATATAATAAAATTTAACATTTATTTACTTTCAGTGGATGTACATTGTTCCCGTAGTCCTTTTAGTGTTTATATCTGGAGCCACCAACCCCGAACAACAAAAATAAGATGTTCATAATTTTCTAAATAATAAATAAAATTATTTAAACTGTAACTCTAAATTCTGAGTAGTTATACTAAAGGGGACTCATAAGGGACAAGCAAATTTGTCCGTTTATACATAAGTGGAGCTTATGATAGAAGTACAAAAAGAGTAAAGCATAACTTAACTATATTTGTCTTTAAAGAGTTTTATTTCCAAACAAGAACATATCAATATTAGACAAAATATACAGGGGTCTAATCACAGCATTCGATACTATCGTATCGAATAAACTATTGAATTTTTTTGCATACGATAGACACTGGCGCACAGTGGTATTTCTTCATACATCAACCTGCAAAAAATAGAAGGAGTGATCCTACAACTATGAAATTTTGCACGCATGTTTAAATTTAAGTAGAAAAGAAAAATACAAAAAAATTTTAAAATCCGTGGACTCCTTGGGGTACCTCCCTTGGAACACCATTTTTCCACGAATTTTTGTCCTCAATGTATAGGTCGCAATTCTTCATAGAATTTTACGAAATTTGGCACACGTTTATAAGTTGATCCAAGAAAGAGCACTACAAATTTTGGTTGACATCCGTCGACTCCTAGGGGTACCTCCCTTGGACCCCAATTTATTTGCTTATTTTTCTTCTCAACGTATGGGCCGCAATTCGCAACGGAATTTGATAAAATTTAGCAGATGTGCATATGTTGATCTAAAGAAGAGCACCATAAATTTTGGTTGAAATCCGTCGACTCCTAGTGGTACCTCCCATGGACCCCCATTATTCCACGTAATTTTCTTTTCAATGTAAAGGGCGCAATTGTCAATAGAATTTGATTAAATTTGGCGTAATAATTGATAAAAGAAAAAACTAACAATTTTGGTTGAAATGCGTCGTCTTTTATGTAACCTGAATGAACAAATTTCGTATAAATATAATTCTCATTGAAAATACTAGTAATATTTAATTAAAGAAATGCATTTTATTCATTAACTATCATATCTTTAAACACATCATCCAATTCTACAATATTCTTATGAGGTTGACGTCTTAAGCTACTAATATATGGATCGGACGACTCAAGCAAACGATGAAAAGAAATTTCATTATATTCAAAATAAATTATTTTTAATTAATTTATTTTTTAAAGATGTATTTACTTTCTAACTAAGTCGCGCTTCTCCCCAACGATTTAAAAAATTACCAAAAACCCTTTTTGAACTGCCTTTTTCACTATTTCAATTTCATCAATAACCGAATTTTCCTGTTTTATAAAATTTGTTAACAAATTGACATTGCTACCAACATCAATAAGTTCCGGGCACAATTCACTATATGACACAGAAAATAAAATCATTTTTAGAATTATATTTTAAATTTTATTACAATATTTATTATTATTTATTTATTAACGTTAACTGTTTACTGGTTGCAAATTTTGTTTTCAATTTAAGCGGTTTTCTTCTATACATTTTCTTTTATTAAAACATATTATTTTGTTTATTTTTTTTTAATCTTATTCACTTTTAAAAACATTTGTCAACAATTTATTAAGAAATTGTTGTTACTGCCCGTCTACAACTGACATGATTTGCTGTTATAACTTGAAGTTATAAAAGCGTTGTTAAAACATTTGCATTAACAGCCGTGTTATAACATGAGAAAACTTCTAATATGATGAGTCTATACCTAACGCTAACATCATATTAGTGTTAAAGTTAAGCATTTCATGTCAGTTGTAGACTGCATGTTATAATTAATAACTCAAATTTCTTTAAACCGTTAAGCCTAAAGGTATGCAAAACTTTTTTATTACAAATACTAGGGTGCAATATTCGTGACTTTTTTTTACTAAATTTGGATTTTTTTAAAAGATTGACAAAAGTTGGTGAATTTTTTTGACTATTTAGAACAGTGATAACCACTCCATAGACTCGCGAGCCAGTCAATAATCGTATTTTTCACACGGACACGGTCGGCAATTCACATGTACATTACAACTTTGTTCGTTTCAAAACATCAGACTATCATCAGTCTCTGCGACCGCACACAAGCACATAATATATTTGTGTGCGTGCGTTCGGGGCTTTTTTAGTTCGGGGCTTGGTTATCACTGATTTAGAAAGAAGAGCCTTTTACCTTTAATTTCGTTATACTGAGAGCACGGAGGTAAACCGAGCTAACTGACTTTTTCTCCAACAAAAACAGCCAATGCTGAATTTTTAAGGACAATTTTGATGCACTCATATCTCCCAAACTATGTATGCAATAACGTTGGTAATATTCTTAAAGTCATAATTTCTGACAAATATAATGTTAAAAATTCGCTACGGGTAAAGGAGCAACTGAGCGGCGTGAAAATTAACAATAATGAAACTATGATATCGTTTGACGTGATTTCACTATTCACGAACATCCCAATTCAGACGGCAATAAACACAATTATGAAAAAATGGAGTATTATTAAAAATCATACTAAGATGTCCAGCTCACAATTTTTAAGAATACTCAAATTTTGTCTAAATGACAATAATTATTTTATGTTTGGTGAAAACATTTATACTCAAATCTTTGGTATGCCAATGGGGAACCCACTATCACCTACTATAGCGGATATCATACTTGACAACCTACTTGACGATGCAATTACTGAACTGGAAAATGAAAATATTTACATTAAATATATCGCCAAATATGTAGACGACATTTTGGCGATAACTCGCATAGAAGACAAGGACACAATTCTGTCAATTCTTAACAAACAACACCCTAAAATACAATTTACTACTGAGATTGAGAAAAACGGAGAAATCGCGTACTTAGACTCAAAAATTATACGCAAAAATAATAAGATTCTGTTTGATTGGCACACTAAAGAAACATCTTCAGGAAGGTTAATGAATTACCACGCTACACAACCCAAAAATCAAATTATAAACACAGCAAAAAATTTTATTTCTAGGGTATACAACATAAGTGATACACAATTTCATAATAAAAACAAACACATAATAACAAACATTTAAAAAAAACAATAGCTTCCCCACCAAACTCACATCTACATTAATAGACAATACGATTAAACAATTGGATAAGGACAAAAACAACCACAACAAATCTGCAAACATAGAAAAAGAAGAGAACAAATTTTACAGTGTAAAATACATACCTGGGTTAACCGATAATAATAATAGGTCTGTCTGGGTACTTTTCCAGTAGCAAATACTCAGTAAATTTTTTTGGGAGAGTAAGACCAATATTACTCTATCGGCTGAAAAAATCTCAAAAAGTACGCAGACAGTATCCAGTGAAATTTTGCAAGAAAACAGCTGATCGGTGTGTAAGCAATTGAAATAACAAAGCAAAAGAATTTTAGCATATATGTAAGCAAAATTGAATTCTCGAGGTAAATTAAAAAATTATTAATTAAAGTAGTTGTTGTTGTTGTTGTTGTTGTTGTTGTAAATTAAAAAACTTGTTTATTACACTGTTATTAATTCGGTAATTTCAATTTCTTCTTAGTTTTTAGTTTTATTTGTCGGGTTTTTTATAAAACTTCTTTAGCTTACATTGCCCAACATAGTGCCGGCTTACAATGGTTCTGCCATCTCAACTTCACTTACGCCACGGTCGCACTCTATATTTGGACGTTTCTAGCATGAAGAAAAATGTTTTGTTTATTATAATTTATTATAAACGTTAAAAATCAACACAATTCTAACTACTTACCTCTGCCGATGTTAAATTTCAATTTTTATTTTCATTTCACAAAAACTATTTCATTCAAACAGCTGTTCAAACTATTTGCAAAATCTTGCAAGCGGAAATTTCTCCAGTAACATTTTGCAAGTTCTCTAACTTCCAACTGTCAAAAAATTCTCTTTTTGGCTCTCTCGCTGCAAGAGATTTGGAGTACGCAGACAACATTTTGCAAGATTTTGCAACATTTTTCGCAAAATATGTGTACGCAGACAGACCTAATATACGGTCGTCAATAAAAACAAAAAACATCTGTTTTGCATACAAACCCAATTTGACATTAAGTACAATTTTTTCTAGAGTTAAGGCGCCAATTAATAAACAAAAACAAAGTAACATTGTATACGAATTACAATGTGAAGGAAATGACAAACAGCCATGCGAGCTAATTTATATAGGAACAACAAAACGTACACTGGAGACAAGAATGGGAGAACACAAGATGGACATAATGCGGAGAAAAGAGACAACAGCACTAGCACAACACATCCTACATACTGGTCACACAATTAGGTTCGATGATGTAAAAATTCTAGATAAAGAAAATAAAGAAAGAAAGAGGTACACAATTGAAAGCCTAAGAATCCAACAACAAATTAATAGAACAATGAATTTGAAGGAAGACACGAACAAAATAAATGCGAGCTATATTGTTGCCATTACTTAAGCTGTGATATATTTAAAGTTTAAAGTAATATGTATTTTTTTAAATATTAAAATTAATTTTTATATTTGTATGATCCTGAGTACATCTAAAACTTTTTAATGTGATTAAATTTTCATATTGTAAGTCTTTAATGTTTATGTGGTACATTATTGTATTTATTTTATTGTTTTTATAATTTTTAAATAGACAATCCCTTGAAAAAGTCGACAAACAATCGACGAAACGTCGGGAACAAAATATTGTAATTAAAAATTGAATTTTATTTACATTGAAGAAATTTAGGCCCTATTAGCTTGACAAAAATAATATTCATAAATTCATCACTCTGGCCAAAGAAACAACTACAAAAATATTTAATATTATTTTATTAATTGATTAACAAACAGCAGTACTATATATAATAAAATTTAACATTTATTTACTTTCAGTGGATGTACATTGTTCCCGTAGTCCTTTTAGTGTTTATATCTGGAGCCACCAACCCCGAACAACAAAAATAAGATGTTCATAATTTTCTAAATAATAAATAAAATTATTTAAACTGTAACTCTAAATTCTGAGTAGTTATACTTAAGCGGACTCATAAGGGACAAGCAAATTTGTCCGTTTATACATAAGTGGAGCTTATGATAGAAGTACAAAAAGAGTAAAGCATAACTTAACTATATTTGTCTTTAAAGAGTTTTATTTCCAAACAAGAACATATCAATATTAGACAAAATATACAGGGGTCTAATCACAGCATTCGATACTATCGTATCGAATAAACTATTGAATTTTTTTGCATACGATAGACACTGGCGCACAGTGGTATTTCTTCATACATCAACCTGCAAAAAATAGAAGGAGTGATCCTACAACTATGAAATTTTGCACGCATGTTTAAATTTAAGTAGAAAAGAAAAATACAAAAAAATTTTAAAATCCGTGGACTCCTTGGGGTACCTCCCTTGGAACACCATTTTTCCACGAATTTTTGTCCTCAATGTATAGGTCGCAATTCTTCATAGAATTTTACGAAATTTGGCACACGTTTATAAGTTGATCCAAGAAAGAGCACTACAAATTTTGGTTGACATCCGTCGACTCCTAGGGGTACCTCCCTTGGACCCCAATTTATTTGCTTATTTTTCTTCTCAACGTATGGGCCGCAATTCGCAACGGAATTTGATAAAATTTAGCAGATGTGCATAAGTTGATCTAAAGAAGAGCACCATAAATTTTGGTTGAAATCCGTCGACTCCTAGTGGTACCTCCCATGGACCCCCATTATTCCACGTAATTTTCTTTTCAATCTAAAGGGCGCAATTGTCAATAGAATTTGATTAAATTTGGCGTAATAATTGATAAAAGAAAAAACTAACAATTTTGGTTGAAATGCGTCGTCTTTTATGTAACCTGAATGAACAAATTTCGTATAAATATAATTCTCATTGAAAATACTAGTAATATTTAATTAAAGAAATGCATTTTATTCATTAACTATCATATCTTTAAACACATCATCCAATTCTACAATATTCTTATGAGGTTGACGTCTTAAGCTACTAATATATGGATCGGACGACTCAAGCAAACGATGAAAAGAAATTTCATTATATTCAAAATAAATTATTTTTAATTAATTTATTTTTTAAAGATGTATTTACTTTCTAACTAAGTCGCGCTTCTCCCCAACGATTTAAAAAATTACCAAAAACCCTTTTTGAACTGCCTTTTTCACTATTTCAATTTCATCAATAACCGAATTTTCCTGTTTTATAAAATTTGTTAACAAATTGACATTGCTACCAACATCAATAAGTTCCGGGCACAATTCACTATATGACACAGAAAATAAAATCATTTTTAGAATTATATTTTAAATTTTATTACAATATTTATTATTATTTATTTATTAACGTTAACTGTTTACTGGTTGCAAATTTTGTTTTCAATTTAAGCGGTTTTCTTCTATACATTTTCTTTTATTAAAACATATTATTTTGTTTATTTTTTTTTAATCTTATTCACTTTTAAAAACATTTGTCAACAATTTATTAAGAAATTGTTGTTACTGCCCGTCTACAACTGACATGATTTGCTGTTATAACTTGAAGTTATAAAAGCGTTGTTAAAACATTTGCATTAACAGCCGTGTTATAACATGAGAAAACTTCTAATATGATGAGTCTATACCTAACGCTAACATCATATTAGTGTTAAAGTTAAGCATTTCATGTCAGTTGTAGACTGCATGTTATAATTAATAACTCAAATTTCTTTAAACCGTTAAGCCTAAAGGTATGCAAAACTTTTTTATTACAAATACTAGGGTGCAATATTCGTGACTTTTTTTTACTAAATTTGGATTTTTTTAAAAGATTGACAAAAGTTGGTGAATTTTTTTGACTATTTAGAACAGTGATAACCACTCCATAGACTCGCGAGCCAGTCAATAATCGTATTTTTCACACGGACACGGTCGGCAATTCACATGTACATTACAACTTTGTTCGTTTCAAAACATCAGACTATCATCAGTCTCTGCGACCGCACACAAGCACATAATATATTTGTGTGCGTGCGTTCGGGGCTTTTTTAGTTCGGGGCTTGGTTATCACTGATTTAGAAAGAAGAGCCTTTTACCTTTAATTTCGTTATACTGAGAGCACGGAGGTAAACCGAGCTAACTGACTTTTTCTCCAACAAAAACAGCCAATGCTGAATTTTTAAGGACAATTTTGATGCACTCATATCTCCCAAACTATGTATGCAATAACTTTTTCTTTTCCTTTAAATTAAAAACAAGGCTTTGGACTTAAATAAAGTCGACACCCAGATTTTTCCGCTCGAAACATCTTCGATATATAAATCTCTGAATTTTAACAAAATTACCATATATTTACCTTTCACAACATTAACCTGGGGGCAAATTATGGCAGTCGTGATCGAATACTTTTTCGATTCGAAAGCATTTTATTTTAGTCGATACTGAACGTATCGTAATTATTTTTTCAGTGTTATGAACACTCAAATAAATGTTTTACAACACTAAAGAAATAATTTCGATCCGTTCAGTATGAACAGAAAGAATTAGAACTAAAATGGCTTTCGAATCGAAAAAGTATTCGATCACGACTGCCATAATTTGCCCCCTGATTTCAACCGATCTTTTCTAAGAATATATATACATATATCTTAAAAGAAATGCAGTTTTTGGTTTGCCAGACTCTTCTCTTTAAAATAGCATCATTAGATTTTTTAAAAGTAATAGTCAAAAAATGCCTTTTTTGCAGCAGAAATCCCATAGTGTGGCGTATCGAATGAAAACTCGATAAATGTAATGTCGAGTTACTCGATGTCGAATGCTATTATTTCAAATTCAATACATTTCATTCGATATCGAGTTTCAAGATACCAAAATAAATAATTTCGATCAATTTTGCTCGATATCGTATGCGGTGATTAGACCCCAGAATTTTACTTTCATTTTCGCGAGAAGTAAAAAAAAAAATTTGTTTTCAAACGTATTCAAACGCCCTTATCTACCATGGTATTAAAGCCCCCCACTTTTTTTTATTTTTCATATCTTGTAAGTAATGAAACCCCTTTTAGGTAGCTCCATGGTCCAATTCTGCGCGAAACGCCAACTGATTTTTGCAGAGTTGTGTTTTTATCATTCAATTGTTGTTGTTGTTGTTGTTGTTGTTGTTGTAACAGCTCGACCTGAAAAACAAGCCTGTATAAAATTACTTTTCTATTCTTCTCCTTCTTCTTCGCTCTGTCCTTCCAACTCAGCTAAATCAAGGCCCAGTAGCTGTGCTACCTCACGTGGGCGGGTCCATAAGGACACTGCTTCTAGCTGGGTTGGGTTTGCACTGCAGTTGAATAGGTGTCGTACGTCGTGTGCAATGTCACCCTCGTCCGTCGTGGTAAGTCCCGCTCTTAATTTGCAACCGGTGGTGGACGACCTACTAATACGATGTTGTCTCGGTGGCTGTTCATTGCACTCTGCACCGACTCCCTGTGAACTGCATTCAGAGCTGCCCTGTATGAGGTGTGGTCTGTCATAGAGTCCAGGTGTTGTTGGATTTCACTCTCATACCAGCGAAGATCTTTTCTGACATGTCTCGGTGGGGCGGGGGGGTTTGACTCCATCAGACAGTGGTTCGGATGTCCCCTCCGATGACATCCCAGAAGGAACTGCTTTGTCAGCATTATGTTATGTTCCTTGACCGTCATCATCTTTGCTTCATCATGCAGGTGTTCTATTGATGTCATCTGAACACAACCTGTTACGGTCCTTAAGGCCGAGGCCACGCAATGAGCGGCTAAGCGTCCAGCGGCTGAGCAATGAGCGTCAAAGCGTCAAGTTTGAGCGGCAAGTTGCTTATTACTGAGCGTCACTTCTGAGCGGTTAGTTGTTAAAATGCCATTGTAAAGAGTGGCTTGTTCAATGTTATTCATAAAAATGTAATGCGTTTTTTAAGAAAAAAAAAATTGCAGCCTGTTCGTCGATTTCGAGCGAAGACTTCGTTCGCTTAACTTACATTTAAAACAAATTATAAACACGTAAGAAAGTATAGTCGGTCAAGCCCGACCATATGGCACCCTACAACACAGTATTAATAAACACATCATGCTAATGTGCCCATATTTATCAAGCAAGGGGAATTAAACCATTTATATACAAATCTACCCAATACAATACTGCCGTATGTCTGTGAAATGCTTTGATTTGCTGTTGCTAAAAGTTAACACCAAATTGACAAATCAAAAAAATAATTTCTCGGTCATATTTTTATTTTTAAAATTTGATAACCTGTCTTGCCATAATTCGGTCGACCTTGTACGGATGAAATCATAAGCTCCATATTAACTTTTGCCATGTTTATTTTTTGACGCTCAGAAAACAACTAAAAATTAGAACAAGTTTTATTCCTGAGCGACGCCGCTTAGCCGCTCAAAAATTTCGCTCGCATGCCGCTCATTTCGTGGCCACTTCAATAGTATTTCATATGTTTTATTTTTTTGACGCTCATCGCTCAGCCGCTTGACGCTTAGCCGCTCATTGCGTAGCCTCGGCCTAAGGCGGCATTTTGGCAGCTCTGAAGCTTCTTCCACTGAGTATCGCTGACTCTTAGGGTCCACGCAGGCGCTGCGTAGTTAACCACTGACCGGCCAATCGTTTTATATGTAGCTAACAAGGTTTCCTTTTCCATGCCCCAAGTGCTGCCGGCTAGAGACTTGAGGACCTTGTTTCTACTCCGCATTCTATCGCAGATTGCAGTGGCATGCGCCGATGACATGAACAGGCTGTCAAATGTGACTCCCAATATTTTTGGGCGATTTTTAGTCGGAATTATGGCGCCGTCGACAGTCACATTCAACTGTAACCCCACTTCCTTTGTCCATGTCGTGAATAGAGTCGCCGAGGATTTTGCGGGAGAGATGTTCATATTCCTCGCGTGGAAGACGTTCGCCGGATCACGGAGGTAACCGTTTACCAAACTGCATAGGTCATCAATGTTGTGGCCCGTCGCCATGATAGTACAGTCGTCTGCGTACGATATCATTTGGACACCTTGGGGAGGTGTCGGGAGTTTAGACATGTAGAAGTTAAACCGGATCGGGGATAGGACTCCACCCTGGGGAACTCCCTGTTTAATTCTACGGCACTTCGACCTCTTGTTTCTAAACTCCTCAAACGACTGTCTTCCACACAAATAATTCACAAGCCACCTCTTCGTGTTGTCCGAGAGACTAGAAGTCGTTATGTCTCTGAAGAGGATGGCATGGTTGACCGTATCGAACGCTTTTGTTAGATCAAGAGCCACTAGGATAGGCCTGCCATACGTCCTGGTTTTCCAGGATTGTCCTGGTTTTAGACTACTTGTCCTGGTGTCCTGGTCCACTATTAATTTGTCCTGGTTTTTTGTACAGGTCAAGACAAACAAATTTGTTTTTTGCTTTAATTGTTCACAAAGGTTAAGATTTCTGTTATAACACTGCTAACATAAGGTAACTGTATAAAGAATTTTAATTAAATTCAACTGTTACACTCAAAAGAAAAATCAATCCAAACGTACTCAAATCAATCCGAAGCGGTATTGATAGTACGGTGAGTAAAATAATTGTCTTTGTGGTTGTTGTTATGTTTTTGCACTTTTGCTTTTTTGCAAGGGTGCAACTTGTGACGTGAATACCCTTAATATTAAAAAAAAATATTAGTTCCCTAATGAAAAAAGTCCAATTTGAAGAAAGTTTTGCTATGCCTTATGAGAATTAAGTTATGAAAAAAAGTAATTTTTGAAAAATTTTGAGTTGTGACCCTTTAGTTTTTAGGGTGCGATATACTACATACATATATATTAAAAAAAACTTTTCTGTTGGTATAATTTTTAATCCATTTTTTGCATGTGTCCTGGTGGATAGGTTCAAAGATCTGGCAGCCCTACACTAGGACCGTTCTTTCACACGGTCGGGCCTGATTAAGGCCGTGGCTGATTTGTGTGGAGATGGCGGTAAGAGCAGTTGTTGTACTGTACTGCTTGCGGAATCCATGCTGATGGTTCGCCAATTGGAGATGTTACACTAGCTCCGGGAGGAGTAGTGCCTCAAGTATCTTGGCGACTGGTGATAGCAGGGAGATTGGCCTGTATGAATCTCCCTGAGTCTCATCTTTCCCTGGCTTTAGCAGGGGAATCACCCTAACCACTTTCCAGGCTTCGGGTATTATAAGGGTGGTAATCGATAAGTTGACGTTTGTCAGATACTCTACTCCGTGCTCATCCAGTCGGGGCCAAGGGCTTTAGATAATTTAGCGGCCCTGATGACCTGTGCAACCTCACTCGATGAAAAAAAAGGTGTGTCAGTAACTCGAAGACTGTGTACCTTCCTCACAATACTTCTTTTCGCCTTATCTCTGACGGGGTGCTCTATAAATTGCAGCGCAAAGTAGTTCGAGCACCTTTTGGGGTTCGATATAGTATTTCCATCGAAGGCAATCGAGACCCTGTCGTCACGCTTCTGCGGATTCGTCAGAGATATGACAGTCGCCCATAGCTTGCTGGCTCCGGAGGTTAGGTTGCACGTATTTAAATGATTTAGCCATTTGTCCCGTCTATATTCGTTTACCAACTTGCTGATGTCCCTGTTGAGTCGACCGATTCAGGGATCACTCGGGTTGGTTCTCCGAATTTCGTCCCGCTCTTCCGCGAGTACCGCCGCTGACGCCGGGAATTTTGGTTTCAAGACCGGGATCCTTCCGGCAGGAATGAAGCAAGCGGCTGCTGCAAGGACGATTTTCCGGAACTTCCTTTCTGCGGAGCGCACGTCAGAAGGAATTGGTAAATCATTAAATTTGCTGTTGGTAAACTCTCTGAAGCCCGTCCAATCAGCCTTTTTCTGATTTATATAGGTGCGGCGTTCAGAGGTCACAAAGTCTGTCGGTCTGTCAAGCTTAATAACTATGGGTAAATGGTCTGATGCCAGAGAAACTATTGGTTGCCAAGTCGCATAGTTTATCAGACCCGCACCACAAATGGTGATGTCCGGCGAGCTGGTGCAATTACCCATAATTCTGGTGGGGGCATCATCGTTTAATGTGCAAAATGTGGAATCATCAATCTGTTCCGCCAATGCCGTACCCCTCTGATCATCCCCGAGATTCGAGTGCCATTAAAATCTCCCATAACTATACGGTTATCACCCTCAAGAAGGAATCCAATGTCTGGGTGATACCCTGCAGTTAGGATGTTGACCGGCGGAATGTACACATTGTACAATTCTATTTCGGCAGCCCCTGAGCTGACCGATATGCCCTGTAGTTCCATATATGGATCCGGTATGCTCTGGCCAGGCGAAATAGAACTGTACTGCACAGAGTTGTGGACGATAAACGCGATGCCTCCACCGCCGCTTCGTGTGCGATCCACCCTCAGAATATTGTAATTATTACAACTCTGTAGTCGGCAGCTGAGTGTTAGTTTCGTCTCTGCGATCTTATTTTGGAGGCCGTTACAATTAAACTGCATTAATATTGTCACTTCAGGAATATTAGCAGCAATTTGTGGCGTGAGCATCTGCTGTTGTTGTTGCTGGTGCTGGTGTTGTGTCTGCTGGTGTTGTTACTGCAGGGGGAGATGAGAGCGTCGTTGACATCAAAGATGTAGATGATGCCGATGACATTGATGGGCTTCGCTGCCGGTTGGTACAGCAGGATGCAACGAAGTCCTCACTCCACTCCCTAAGAGCCCTTAATCCGCTGCAGTTACGGCTAGCCTCTTTCTTGAAGTGACACCACTGGTTGCAAACTGTACACTTAACTGATGGTCTGTTAGTGTGCAGGATTTGTTGGCAAACAGAGCAGTGCCATGGTCCGGGATTTATTTCCACTCTGGCACGGATCAATAAAATACGGAGCAGGTTAGCCGGCATATGCTGCTCCTTAGAAGAAAAAAAAAAGAATTGAAGAAAGAAAAATAAAATGTATACATACTTGTATTGGTGTTGGTGTTGCTGAGTTGACAATCTTTGGTCGGTGCAGTTGATGCACCGAGTCGTTCCGGTACGTAGACCCAATTGTCGCGGGAACGTTCAATTGTTGTTGTAGCACTTGCCTTTTACATTTTTACCATTTTTTACACAAACAAATGCTTTTGTTCTTGACATCTTTATCGTTTTTTACACAAACAAAACGCGCGCAGACCTACTAATTGGGCCATGGGTAGCTCTAAAATAAGGAAAAGCTTTTAGTTTTCTTTTATCTAAAGAACACATTATTTTCTAAATAAGCCTTCTTATAAGAAGTTAACTTGTCGTCAAGTTAATTCATCCATGCGTTCCGAACAATATTTTTGTTGGGAGAATAATTTTTTACTGAGAGTGATCTGCAGAACGATTCACCCATTTCGGAAAGTTTTTCCGGAAAAACAAAGCTACTATATGGTATACAGATGTAAACAATTGAAGCACAGCCGTGAATAACGTTGTAAGTGACTAAATAATTATTTTTCAAGAAAGCAAAAAAACGTTTTTAAAAGGCAGGATTACTTATTTTTATTTTTTTTTAGATTATCAAAATTAATGATAATAAAAACTTGTATGCAAAATATCAAGAAATTTGAATTTAAAATAACATGCAAATTTGCAGTTAATAACTTTTTTTTTGTGGAAAAACGTTTCATATCCGCAATCGCGATGTCATTTAAAACGTTTTTCCACTACGCAAGCAAGGCTTTTAAAACGTTATTCCAATTTGCAAGATCATTAGATTACATAATTTTTATTTTAGTAACTTACAACGTTCTTTCATTGGCTGACTCTTTGTACTGCATTTTGAAGAGGTTAAGGTGCATAATTTTGGATGATATCAGATTTTAACAATGTAAGAGAGTAATGTTAACAATAACACTATGCCACAAAAAAATGAACCTTATGTATTTCGAAAAATCTACGATATCTCTGAAACTACAGTGCAAATTTAAAAACAATGTAAGCACGCCTTAAAGGTAACATTGTTGCCGAGTTTTGGATTTTTTTTTTACTGAAAATGGTTAGCCGTTTTTAAGTTATTCCAGTATATAAAGTGAAAGTGCCTTAAATTTGGACATAACGGTATACAGTGATTTCGCGAAAACGTGAACACTCAAAAGGGTGAACGTCTCTGAAACGTGAACAAATTTGTTTTTACACAGACTATTCTAAAACGTAAAAAAAATCTGGAAGCTCTAAAACGTGAACTCATTTTTTTATTTTTATTTCATTTCTAAAATGTTTTTTTTTAATTTGGATATCCCCGAATTGGGTTCACTTTTTGGTTTATGTTACAGCGTTCTTTTTTCTTAATTGTATCCATGTATGAATACGCCGACATGTTAGCTGTTTTTAGCATCGCTACGTTATTCGTGTAATTTGTGAAAGTGAAAAATGTCATTAAAAAAACCGAAAGTGTTATCTTTGAAAGATAAAGTATATATTCTGAAATTATTGCAAAAAGGTTATAGTGGCAGTGGCTTGGCTAGAAAATATAGTGTTCTTAAATCAACAGTTTGTTCCATTAAGAAGAAAAAATAGGAAATAACAAATCGTGTAAAGAAAACTCTTTATGGTACTGAAAGCGTTCTTCTGAGCTTCCAAAAAAGGAAAAAACTTTACAAATGGCTTCTTAGCATGTGAAATAAAAAATTACCGGTAAGCGGATTGATGCTTAAAGCAAATGCTTTCGAAATTCACCAACAAATTAAAGAGAGTGATCGTGGCTTTGGTGCCAACGCTGGCAGTCTTTAAAAATGTAAGCAGAGGTATGGTGTTCGCCTTCTCATAATTTCCCTAAGAAAAGCTTTTTGATCAGTCACAACTTGTTGACCCGTTTAAAGAAAAGTTAAGATCAAAAATGGAGGAACTCTCTTTATGTGTAAATCAGCTTGTACTGGAAGCGCCTTCCAGATAAAACATACTTTTCATCATTGGAGAAAAGTGCTTAAAGAAAAAGCTTTGTTAAAGATGATCAAACAAAAAACTTTAAAAAAAAGATGACCGATGTTTTCCTGTGAAATTTTTTATCCCTTATAAACATTCCTTAAACTAAAAAAATTTTTCTATTCGTTTTTGTTAATTTAATGTGTATTTTTTATGAAATTCATAAGAATTTTATTTTATTTATTTTTGTTATTATTGTTATTATTTATATTTTGTTATTAAAAATGAATAAAATATATTTTTTTTAAAATATAACGTGAACAAACTCGAAAACGTGAAACCCCATGGTAAAAATTAGTTCACGTTATCGCGAGTTCACTGTATCTCGAAAACTAGAGCTGATTAAGAAAAAGATTAATTTCAAAAGATTTTGCTATTCGTGCTTAATTCCCAGTTTTTATTCTTGACAAAAACACTTGAAATTTATTGTTGATGGGATAAGCTATTCCTATGCATTTCACTGGTTGCTTAGGCCAGATCATCAGGAAACTTCATCCATAAAGATTTTAGACAAACTAAAGATATTAAACCAAATAAAACTGTTAAACGTATAAGAATTATAGCAACAGTTCTACTTGTAACAATATCAAAGCTTGAACAAAACACATCAACAATAAACAACAGTGGGTTTATCTCATCTTACATTCCCCACTACAATTAGTTGAAATTCTCTCAACATTAATTGTAGTTGTAAGTAGGTTAAAAAAAACAAAATAAAAACAACAACAACTTACAAAAGATGTTGTCAATTAAGTGTTTTTTAGGCCGTGCACTCGCCTGTTTATTATCAAAAAGTAATTTCAATTTTTGGGAATACAAAATTTTAATTTCAAAAGATTTTGCTATTCGTGCTTAATTCCCAGTTTGTATTCTTGACAAAAACACTTGAAATTTATTGTTGATGGGATAAGCTATTCCTATGCATTTCACTGGTTGCTTAGGCCAGATCATCAGGAAACTTCATCCATTTTTTTTGATGAAAAAGATTAGATTTGAAAGCAGCGACCTCAAATTAGGAAAAATTTCAGACCGCAAACTTACTGTTCTGCAGTGTAATAGTAGGTTAGGTTAGGTTAGGTTCCATTGGCAGCCGTGATCAAGCACAGCTCACGTGGGTCCATTAATTAGTTCCCGTTGTGTTACCATGTCACACCGTCTCCCATGGGTCCTATGTTGTCTGGCTGCTAGTGCTCCCACGCAGCCATCCGGTCGATTCAGTAAAGGAGTGGATCCTGTTTACATCAACATCAGAGAGACAAGTTTTGTCCCCAAGAGCTCTTCGACCAAACATTTTGAGTCTTAGATCTCCGAATGCCGGGCAATTACAGAGAAGATGTTCCGTTGACTCTTCCTCCTCCTCCTCGCCGCAACTTCTACATAAGTCATTGTAAGGGAGCCCCAGCCTCTGGGCGTGCCTCCCAATGGGCCAATGGCCGGTTATAACCGCAATCAGGTTTCTAAGATGATGTCTGGACAGCTGTAATGCCCGCCGTGTCCTTTTTTCATCTATGATGGGCCAGATTTTCCTGGTTTCCCCACAGGTAGTTTCAACGAGACACCTCTGACTGGCGATGATATGAAACTTGTGCGCAATGAGTTGCTTACTCCTTGGGAGTGAAACGCCTACATAGTAGCATTCTTAAAAAAAAAATTATGAAAATTCAAATTCGGATGTTCTCACTAAATATCGTTATTTCTTGATTCTTTGTCCGACAATAACAATTTTACGCTTACTACGTTTAAAACCAAATATAATTTTAGATATATGTTTCAAAAATATTGTTACGAAAGTAACTTTAGTTAAACATTAGTTGTAATTATTGGTTAAGAATTAGATGAATTTATGTATTTATCTTGTATTTATTAGTTGTTTTGTATTCATAAGTAATTTTATTCGTTTATGTTGATATAAATTAAAAGCAAGTTTTCTTTTTTCTCTTATATGAAAGCGCGTGCTTTATTGAATGCAGTTTGTTAGGAACTAAAAATACAAAAAAAGCGGTTAATAAGAATTAAGTTCGAATAATCCAGAATGTTAAAAAGAACAAAAATAATAATGATAAATGTCATAATAGACAAAACATAAATAAACAGTATTGCCATTTATTCGAAATACTTCGCTCGTTCCAACACCTCCCCTCGAAGTAAAGAGAATGATGACTTCAACAACCATCGGCATTGGTTATACCCAAAGCAGTAATACATTTATTGTGTTTTTCAGCGCTCAGACCCTTTGTCAACACATCTGCTGGCATTTCTTCAGTTGGCATATACACGAGATTGATATCACCATTTTGTTGCTTCTGTTTAATAAAATGATGCCTGATGTCTATGTGTTTGGTACGAGAATGGAAACCGAAACTGGCTGCTAGCTTTTGAGCACTTTGGCTGTCGTTGTAGATTTATACGGTTCCACAATCTATTCCAATTTCACGTAGCAATTGTCGTAGATATAAAGCCTCTGTAGTCGGCACCGATATCGCTAAATACTCTGATTCAGTACTGGATAGGGAAACTGTTCTTTGCTTGCGGGCTTCCCAACTTATTGCCGCGACAGCCAATATAAATGCATAGCCCGTATACGAACGTCGGTCCGTCATATTTGCGATAGCCAACTACGCCATATAGTTGGCTATCGTCTCTCTTGTAGTTTAGGCCATAATTTAAAGTGCCTTTTAAATATCTTAAAATACGTTTTGCGACCTGCCAATGCTCCTCGTTAAAATTGTTGTTAAACTGGCTTAAAAAATTTACGGCATATGCTATATCCGGACGGGTGCTGACAGCTAAATACATTAGGGCACCAATTAGGTTTTGGTAAGGATAATTTTTCATTACATTTTTATCAGCAACCCTTGGTTTTTCAAGTTTTTCATTTGTTGTCATAGGAGTCCGGACAGTTTTGCACTCACTCATATTGAATCTCAATAATATACTCTCTATGTATTTACGTTGGCTCAGACATATAGTGTGTTGCTTAATATTCTGAACGAATTCAATACCCAGACATAACTTAACAGGTCCAAGATCTTTCATCTCAAAAGATTTCGCTAGGGATTTTTTAATCTTTCCCAAATAAGATCTATCGTTTGATGCGATTAATAAATCGTCGACATATACGGTGACAATTACAATTAAATTGTCCTTTCTAAGTACGAATAAACATGGGTCTTCTTGGGATGGCTCCAGCCCCTGTTCACGTAACTTCGATATCAATTTCTGGTACCACTTTAAACCAGATTGACGAAGACCGTAAAGTGACTTTTGAATTCCACACACTGGGTACTTACATGATTTGTATGCATCTAACCCACCAATACGCACTCTTCTGATCTCGATTCAAATTTACCTTTGGCGCTACTTTTAATCAAAACGTAAGCTTTAGCGCCAAATAAATGTGTATGCTTGATCGACGGCCTTTTACCAAACCACAATTTGTAAGGGATCTCGCCGTCTATAGATCTTGTAGGACATCGGTTTCTAATGTAGCAAGCCGTGTTAATAGCTTCTGCCCAAAACTTTGGCGGTGCGCCTGCATGTTTCAGCATGCATCTAGCCATCTCTACAAGCGTTCTGTTTTTGTGTTCAGATACGCCATTTTGCTGTGGTTTGTGGGGAGTACTCAAGCGTCTGCGGATACCACATTCTTCCAAATATCTAGCGTTTAGATGGCCCATTTTGTAGTGCAAAATGTCCACAGCTTTTTCGGTATTTGCAATTCCAGCGGAATCTTCAAAATTCTGTAAATAGTACAGGTCGCCAATACGATTTGCCGCATACAATGTTTCGCCATTTTTACTTATGTTTGCTTTTTAGAAAAACAAACTTCATAACCTTTGTCAGTTATTTTTGAAATCGAGAGTAACTTCGCTCTTAAATCTTCAACATAGAGTACGTCTTCCACTTTTATATTCTCTTTTCGACCTCTCTCATTCAAATACAAATTTATGTTACCAACGCTGGTAATCTTTGTTGTGTTCTCATTTGCTAAGTTAAGCGTCTTGTCTAATTCTTTGAAATTTAAAAATCTGCCTCTGTCAGTGCTCCTGTGTGCAGTGCTGCCGCTATCGAGACACCAATAATTGTTTTCACAGGAAGATATCATTGTCGTTTCTATTGTGTTGTGCATAGCTCTTTCTTCCCTTTCCACATGACATGCACTTGCCTGTTTTGTGCGTTTGCTTTTGCAATTTCTTGCGAAATGCCCACCTTTACCACAATTAAAGCACGTTAACTTTTTCTTCACGTTCGTGTTTTTTCTTGCTGTTTCACCTTTGTTCTGGTCTGATTTTTCAGGCTTTACGTATAATGCATTCTGTTCTGCTGTATCTTCTTTAGCTTTTCTTGCCTGATCTTCCTCAAATATTTTTACGCGCAAAACACTTGGATTTGGTAGTTCATCCCTTGTTTCCAGGGCACACCGGAAGTTCTCGTACGATTCTGGCAGAGTACATAGCAACAGAATTGCAAGGAGGTCATCACCAACAACAACATTTATTTCCTTTAGATTGAAACGTAGCCGGCCCTTTAGATTGAAACGTTGATTCCAATTTTTGCCACATCTCCAATGATGTTGAACATTCTGAAATGAGTCCAAGCTCCGATGGTATCACTGACAGTAAAATATCGGCCATTGCCTTCTGATCAAATTCTTGCCATTTTACACGATTTTCAGCTTCAGTTACAGGAGGAATCGCTTTTGATCCGTTGACATACGCCCACAAGTCGTTCTTTATCAGAACAGCTTTCATTTGAAGCTTCCAAGAATCGTAGTTTTCCGCGTCGAATAACTGTATACGAACACCGACTCCCGACATTTTAATTTGTCTTTTAAATTTACCCGCACGACAGAATGTTCAATTTCAATATGCTTAAAACGATAATCACACAGGGCTCTCTGGGCCCATAACCTGTTGATATAAATTAAAAGCAAGTTTTCTTTTTTCTGTTATATGAAAGCGCGTGCTTTATTGAATACAGTTTGTTAGGAACTAAAAATACAAAAAAGCGGTTAATAAGAATTGAGTTCGAATAATCCAGAATGTTAAAAAAGAACAAAAATAATAAAGATAAATGGCATAATAGACAAAACATAAATAAACAGTATTGCCAACTATTCGAAATACTTCGCTCGTTCCAACATTTTACATTGTTATTAAAAATTGTTATAATTTAGTACACTTCAATCCCAATGTGCAGAAAGCCCTAGAATTGACCGTTAAAAAGGCTTTAGTATAAGTGGTGAAATTATGTAAACATAATTGCGGCTGCGGACTGCGGCTGAAGTGCTTTAAAGTGTACCAGTTAGTTGCAGAAATAATTATGATGAAATTATGGTAGCCCTGCAACGTACATAAGTATGGAGGTGAAAAAGGAAATTTTTAAAATGGAGTTGCGTGGCAGAGTGCAAAAGGCAAATGAAACCTTACAGGACTTCGCACTGGAGACTGAGCGGTTAGTACAGCTAACGTATCCTGGTGAGAATCATCCATTGTTGGACAGCTTCAAAACAGAAGCATTTATTAACGGTATAAGAGATGCTGATGCTAAGTATGCGGTGTGTGCAGCATTAAAGTCGACATTTGCAGAAACTGTTTCATTTGCACTGGCTCAGGAAACCGCAAGAATAGTTGCAAAGCAGAAGTCGTATAAGGTGCAAAGGCTCGATGTTATTGCTGATGATGATAGAGACATCATTAATGAATTAAAGCGACTTAAAGAAGAAGTTTTGCGGGTTTTAAGTGAGAAGCTGGGCAAGAACAGATTAAAATGCTATAACTGCGGTAAGATTGGGCACATACAGCGTGACTGTAAAACACAAAGAAAGCGAACAAGATCTGCTTCACCGCACAGAATACACAGAACTGTAAAAAGTGACGTGTGAAAAAGGCCCAAACCAGTTGCGAGGGCAGCTTTCGAAGAAAGAGACAGAAAGCTTTTTTTGGTAGTGAAGTGGCAAGGTGTAAAAACAGGCCGCAACAATCAACACAAATGGCGTGATCAAAACAAAAATAACAAAACACAAACCACGTTAAACAAATGCATTAGTTCAACAAACGTTGTTTTTTGTGCAAAAAAAATGTATTTAGTAATATTGTGTTGTTTTATAATGTTATTTACTTACTTAAATATTATTTACTCGTGTTGTGGTGAACTTAAAAGTAAATTTTTACAACAGTTTTGTAAAAAAATCTTAACTAAATAAATTTGTGTTCATTGTATTGCGGCATAGAAGATGATGAAAAGAGAAATGCAAAAGTGCAGCTTTCTTTGAAAGAGACAAAAAAAAACGCAAAATCTTCCGTTTCGTGACAGTTCTGTGTATTCTGTGGCCAGCAGACCAGTCACCAGTCGTCACAGGAGTCGCCATTAAGTATGGAGGGAGTGCTACCTTTCGCCGTGCCAAAGAGATATAAAAGTATCACGACATTTGGCTACATCGATGGTAAAAAGCTAATTTTGACTATCGACACTGGTGCAGGATTTTCAATTATAAGGCCTGACTTGGTAACGGGAGCTGTCGAACCACTAAGCGGAGTGAGCTTGCGAACAGCTACAGTTGAGCCTGCTACTGTCTATGGAAAAACACGCGTGGTGTTAAGAATTGCCAATATTGTCAATTAGCATGAGTTTATTGTGGCCGACATTGTAGACAAAGTACTGATTGGCGCAGAGAAGTCATAACATAAGTCTGAATATGGGAAAGCAAATCATGTATTTGTTTGATTATGAAATACCCCTGAATGTTGGGTATGAAAGTGAGGCTCGTGTGGGACAGCTTCTCGCTTGTACTCGTCTGGAATCGTCACCATACAGAAAAGTTGCAAAACGTGAAAAAGCGGTTGCTCATGTAAGACAGCTTAGCAGGCACTGTATGGTGGCAGATAGATGGGAATGCATCAGTGAAGGTAGATCGCTGTAGGTAGAGCCTAGAAAGGACTGGTTAACAGGGAAAAGATTTGAACCCGTATCGGCTAAGGTTATAAGGGCTAAGAGTATAGGTGGAAGAAAAATTTTTAAAAGAAACTGCCCAAAGCGTATGTCGGCCAGGGGCACAATAAACAGAGGTTGTGAGTTGCTTCCGCAGTGCAATACCAAAAGATAAGCAGGTATCTTCATTGGAGCGGGGAAATCCTTACGACCATAGAAAGTCCGTGCGTGGCCATAGAAAGTTGTCCAGATATGATCGGGCGGTGTATTCTGAAGGATCTAAGAAGGGCCAGTTGACTTTGCCAATGAATCAACAACCAAAGGAAAGATTAGTTTCCAAGCCACAACTAAATTGGAATGGACCACATAAGGTGATAGAGAAATTAAATGATGTATACCGAATACAGAGATATAAAAGTCCAAGAGCTAAAATGAAAGTTGTTCCTTTTGAACGATTAGCCCCTTATGGAAGAGGTGATTCTGAGCCTATTCGGGACGAACAGACTTAAGTGGGGGGCAGTGTTACGAAAGTAACTTTAGTTAAGCATTAGTTGTAAATATTGGTTAAGAATTAGATGAATTTATGTATTTATCTTGTATTTATTAGTTGTTTTGTATTCATAAGTTATTTTATTAGTTTACATTGTTATTAAAAATTGTTATAATTTAGTACACTTCAATCCCAATGTGCAGAAAGCCCTAGAATTGACCGTTAAAAAAGCTTTAGTATAAGTGGTGAAATTATGTAAACATAAGTTCCGCCATAAATCATAATAGACGATAGAGTGGTGAATAAGTAAAGCCTCGAACCTTCAAGAAACATTTCGAATGTTCTAGATGGCTGAATTACAGTATAAATACTTGCGGCGGCTAGCATCAAAAAACAGTATTAGTTCAGACTTTGTCAAGTTTACTATAAACATTGAAGTGTGTTGATTACAATAGTGAGTTGTTAATAAGAGCTGTAAATTACGGTTGTTAAAGTGATTTAGTTCTTAATAAATAAGTGTTATACATTAAAGTGTTTATTTGTTTTATTTGAATTGCAATAAAAGAACTCGAAACGGTTTATTATAAAGGAAATAAACCAAAAAGTTATTGAAAGGCAGTAACGTAACAATATTTTAAAATTTTTTTTATTGCCTTAACGGAGCAAATTACAATTCAGTAGTTTTTTTCGAAATACCTTAAACAACTGCAGAAAAACACGATTTTCGCGTACATCTCGAAAGCGCTTCTTGAGAAAAATAAATGAATGCTATATTCGTGATCAGCACACTTAGGTTCTTAAACGCGTTTAAGCAAAATGCTGATTTATGTAGCTAATCAAAACCGTTCGCATTACATTTGAGATGATTAAGATGACAGTTGATTAAAAAAACGCTTAAAAGGGTTTAAAAACACGGTCAAGTATTTCGCATCAAGCGCTATGGTAGTTTTAGTGAAAATGTTTTTGTATATGTGACACCGATGCTGATGCTGGATGGAAAATAAAAAATATTTAGATATGAAGGCGAATATAACGTCCAGCACATTTACACGACTGAATTTGCCGTGACGTCAAGCATTTTGACCGTGTACAGACTAAAGACCTGCACGAGTGTATCAGAAAGTATTGACGAAACAGATGCACCAGATATGTATCTGTTACTACTGATATAAATGAGAGAATGAGAATGTAACAGATATTGTATGATTTTCTTTTGCCCATTTTTTTTTTGCTTACAAATATCTGTTGTCACCATCAGTATTTCTGCAATATCTTTGTTATCTGTTGTATACTAAAATATTCACCCTTATTCTATTTGGCGTCGTCAACAATAACCAACACCGTTTCTTAAAATTAAAAGCTTTTATTTAACTTACAATGTATGTATGTTTGTTCGGGTGGAATCTAGCAACTCAATTTTGAAGCAGTTATCTTCAACCGATTGCGCTGAAATTTTGAATACACGTCAGTTTGGATGACTGTGTGACGTGATTTTAAATCCAATATGGCGGCCACGCACAACATGGCGGACTAGTTATTTTTAATGCACTTCTACAATATGGGTATGAAATGAAAGGGCTTGCGAAGAACAACTTGAAAACTAAAGTGGGCACTTTAAATCCAATGTGGCGGGCACACACAATATGTCGGACAAGTTATTCTTAATGCACTTCTACAAAATGGGTATTAAATAAAAGGGCTTGCTAAGAATTCTCGAAAAATAAATTGGTCACTCTAAATCAAATATGGCGGTACAAACCAAATGGCGGACTAGTTATTTTTAATGCACTTTTACAATATGGGTATCAAATGAAAGGGCTTGCTTAGAATAACTCGAAAATTAAAGTGGTCACTCTGAATCCAATATAGCGGCACACACAACATAGCGGACTAGTTATTTTAATGCACTTCTAAAATATACCCCCATAATAAATGAAAGAGCTAAAAAACTAACGGCCGTATTTATAACCAAAATTTAGCCACTGCTTAAACATCACACCCAACGATCTGCTAACTAGCAGACCGTTTTGGCTTAGCAGAAAGTTAGCAAAGAGTTTATTTAAAACTAATTTTTAGCTGTCAAAAATAATGTAAATATCAACTCTGGAAAGTGTTAGTATAGCCAAATATTTGTTTGAAAATCAGCTCTGAAGTATTTGCTGATATTTTTGTTAAAATTTTTTTTCCTCAAATTGTAAAATGTTTAAAAACCAAAATATGGAAAAGGAAGATAAAAAATTTTTTAAAAGATCTCCAAATTGGGATCAGGATGAAAAAGTAAGTACATATAATTTTTAAACAAAATTTATGGCTTAAAATATACATATGTATTTGTTTTTAGGACTTACTATCAAACTTAGTTTTGGATAAATTAGACATTATCGAAAATGACAAAATTGACACAAATACTAATAGGAAGAAAAAAGATGCTTCGAATGCAGTCCTCGAATTATTTAGTAAAGTATCCAAAAATAACAGATGTTTGGAACAAATTCAAAATCAGTGGCGAAAAACGAAGTCTGCTGCCAAATCCAAAAATTCAGCTTATAAAAAGCAAATGAAGCAGACTGGTGGCGGTCCACCTCCTGAACCACTTAATAACATTGAGGAACAGTTGGTTACCAAATTGCCTACCCATTTTGAATTAGATTTCAACATCTTTGATAGCAATTCTATTGAAATAGAATCTTCCACACTAAAAACGTTAGACAAATCAACAATAGAAAACCGAGAAACCAGTATTGGATTTGAGTATTAAGCAAAAGGATTTAGAAATAAAATACGCAAAAGTTGAATTTGAAAAAAATTGGTGTCTTTGAAGAAAAAAAAAAAAAAGTTTTAGAACTAATTACCTTACAAATGAGCGAACAACATCAACCACAAATAGAAAAGTTGAAAATTGAAATAGACAATTTAAAGAAAAGTGGCTATTTTACTTAAAAACACCATTTGTAATGTTTTAGAAAACTGTATTTAAACAAATTTGCAACCTCTGGTTAGGAATTTGTTGTTGCTGACTTTTCAACGGGGTTGAAAAGCAAAACCCAAATCAAAGGAATTTAAGTTTGGTAAGGGATAAGATACTCACGGTTCGACAGAGTGGGTAATTCGTGAAACTCAGTGTGGTTAAACGTAGTAAACCTTATTTTATTTAATAAAAGAAAAATAGAGCTAGTGCACCGGTGATATTTTGAACACTTGCAAAAAAACTATGATGGCGATCAGCAACCTTTTACTTTACTTAAGGCGAATTCCTTCTGTCAACTTCTTTTAGCGGCATTCACAATAGTAAAACCACCCTACAGCAGGGGCTCGATGCCTAGATCAAGAAAATCGTCTCCCTGATCTAAACGCATCTCCTCAGAGGGCGCCTCAACATGCCGCCCCCCTTGCACGAGTGCAACGAGAATTGCTTCGCTGAGGCGGTTCATGGTAGCCACCATTTGGCGAAGGAGCTGGTGTGTCGTGGCTTGCCCAGCGGTTTGCTGCTCAAGATGAGGTTGAATGGGATTTGGTCTTCTTCTCGAACGCCTTTGTCGAGCGGTGAGGACTTGGACTGCTCCCGCAGATGACTCATCGCTGAGGCTTGTATGGCGTGCATGGCGCTGCAATCGACGAACTGGGACCGATGGCACAATTTGGTCCTGCAAGTTCCTATCTCGACGAGGAAGTTGAAGACGCTTCTGTATCGGACGTCGCTGGCCGGACCCACTTTCGGACGTACGCCTTTGCCGCTCCCTATGCAGCAAAGTGTGGAGCAAACTCCCGCATTTACGACACACAGAGGAGGTGTTACAGTCAGCAGTCTTATGAGTTTGGGACAAACAGTTGCTACAATAACCATGGACTCGTACACTATATACCCTCTGTTGGACAGTAAAACTAGCAAAAACCTTGCAAAACCGCAAATGATGGTGTTGGACACAGATGAGGCATGTATCAGATCGACGAATAGGCTCCATGCTTATCTGAAAATGGAAGAAATACAAACTAAAAGAAGACACAGAACTATTTAAAGAATTCAGCAACAAGGGTTACTGTTAAATCATAATATAGGATTAAAGTAGCTACTTATCCATAATTGGCAACCAACAGAGTTTTACGATAGGCCGAGTAACCAAACCGTACTTAGTCCTTACGTCAGCCACTCTGACTCGTTTATCTGAACCGCGATAAACAGATTCTATGCGCCCTAATCGCCAGCCACAAGGGGGAAGCAATTCGTCCTTGACAATCACGTAATCACCAACAAGCAATTCCTTTTTTGGACGGCGCCATTTGTATCGCTTATGCAACTCCTGTAAGTACTCCGTTTCCATCTTTGGGCAAATCGATGGTGAAGGGCCTTCAACTTTTCCCATCGGTTAATAAGAGATATATTCAAGTCATTAGCTGGCATTTCCGGTGGAACCATTATCGGTGCCCCTCGTAGAAAGTGTCCGGGAGTCAACGCGTTTAAATCATCAGGATCCTCAGTCATCGGAGATAACGGTCGGGAATTCAAAACACCTTCAATTCTTACTAAAAGTGTAGAGAACTCTTCGAAATTAAACTTTCTTTCGTAAAGTGAAGCCTAAAACTCTTTACTCCAGCTTCCCACAGGCCTCCCATCTGCGGCGCACTAGGTGGTATAAATTTCCATTCGAAACCGTGGACAGCGTACCTTTCAGATACGTCTTTGGCAGATTCTTTAAGAAATATCGAACACTCTTCAAGTAATGTTCTACTTGCACCCACAAAATTAGTGCCGTTATCAGACATCAAGCGCTTTGGCAAACCGCGTCTTCCCACGAACCTGTCAAAAGTAGCCAGAAAGGCCTCTGACGAAAGAGTAGAGCATGGTTTAAGATGAATAGACCTTGTTGCAAAACATACAAAAATACAAGCGTAGCCTTAATGTATGGAGAATTTCTCAAGTGCCGGCTTTTATCTGAAACGGACCAGCGAAGTCTACTCCAGTAAAAAAAATCGAGAATCATTTCGCACAAATTTGATTCGTAAGGAACAATAATAGGACACCTTTCGTCGTAAGTCAAAGAAGAATTAACCAAGCGACCATTTACCCGAAGAAGTCCGTTGGAATCTAGAAATGGATTTAGCGTCAGAAGCGCACTTTTCCTCGAGATTAGTCTAGAATTAGACAAATCGGCATACTCATTAGCATAGTAAGCCCGTTGAGTCAATCTGAGTAATATAATTTTAGATTGATTTAGCTCAGTATAAGATAGTGCGCCCCTATACTTTTCGCTGTCCCTACGCAATTTCCTTAAGGATAAGTTGAAAAAACGAAGCATGTAGGCTATGACCCGAAGGGCCTTGTGATACCTCGTGAACCTATTAACAACACAGAAATCGTCCGAAGCTTCTCTTTTCGCTCGGGACAGCTGGGTATTCGATGGTGGATTAACATTGTCCCGCAGAACTTTCTCCATATTCAAAGTAGTATTTTGAGTATAAGTACAATTGCTTTGAATGATTTTCGTTGCACTTGAGACAGGCCAATTATTCTCAGAGTTAAGAAGCCATAGTGGCCCATGCCACCACAATGGATTATTAACCAGCTCCTGTGGCTTACATCCCCTTGTTCCAAGATCAGCAGGATTTTCACCAGTTGATACGTGTCTCCACGTGGCGTTACCGACATTCTCAAGAATTTTAGTAGCACGATTTGCCACATATGTTTTCCACGTGGAGGGATGTTTTTGAAGCCATGTAAGGACAATAGTGGAATCAGTCCACATATGAATGGAGGCGTCTGGGAAGAAACCATTGGATACTAGATTAGGGCTGCCAGAAGTTTGATAGGTTCAACCAGGACACAGAAAAAATGGATAAAAAATTACGCCAACAAAAAAGTTTTTTTTAATGCACATGTATGTATGTATATGTAAAAACCATCCAGTTTTTATTTTTAAATCCAACAATATATGAGGCTATCAGCGCTGAAGTGGTTACTTGGTTACGGTTCTGGTGAAAGATATGTTCTTTGCACTGTTCTTAACAGTGCGATAGTCGAGTAAGTCAACTGTTTGTATCCAAAACAGATGGCGCTAAAAACATAGTTTTTGGATGGGCCGTTGCAACTAAGTACTATAGTGCAAGAGTAGTCTTAACTCCTCATAATCTCATAATTAGTCTGGGGTTACACCACTTCTCATATATAAAAAAAATTAACTTGTACTTCATTTACATAAAAACCATGAAAAATAATGAAAAGTTGAGCTTAAAATGTTCTAAACTATAATACTTTTCAGAAGATTACACTTTTTCTAGAACTTCATTTTATCCTTTGATATAGTTACTTACATTGAATATTACTCTCCAGTGTCTCAGTCTTCAACGAGTTTCTTTCTTTAGTCCATAGAGCAGACTTGCAAAATCAAAATCTTTTGATTTTTCTTCAACCAACTTGACAACTGTCAAACTAATCAATTGACAAAGCCATACACGCTTTGATTTGGACAATAACCCTCTCAGTTGACAATTGAATTGAAACGTGTATTGGCTATTTTAAAGAAAGTAATTTGTTATCGGTTTTCGATTACTTATAAAAGTTGTTAACACGGTATAACTTTTTAAAGCAACTAGTTGAAACAAAATTTGGAAGAGAATTGACTCTCATCTAATTTTATTCAAAGCTTTTAGTTAAACGACGTTAACACCAGATAACAGTTGAATTAAATTAAAGTTGTTTATACAATTGCCTTATGTTAGCAGTGTTATAACAGAAATCTTAACCTTTGCTAACAACTAAAACCAGCAAAAAGCAAATTTTCTATCTTGACCTGTAAAAAAACCAGGACAATTTCATAGTGGACCAGGACACCAGGACAAGTAGTCAAAAACCAGGACAATCCTGGAAAACCAGGACGTATGGCAGGCCTATACTAGATGCCTCACCAATTTTGAAAGAAGTAATGCGCCGCACGTAGTGTAAGATGGTAGATGTAGTGTGTTTATTTTTGTTTTCACTTGTTTGCCCTATAGTCCAATATGTTTTTATGCAGCTGTAGGGTACCAGCTCGATGGTCAGGCGTTCTTGCGAACTGCCAAATTAAGAGACTAAAAATAATCAACAAGGCAACAAGTGCCACTTTACGTTTTCAAATCTAAAGTCTGTTTTATTTGTGGGCTACTGCCCTTTTTGTACTAATTTAATCCTATTGCCTACTTATTCTAACTTATAGTATTAATTCTTAAAATCTATGCCTTTCTCTTAGTACTATTTAATTATCATTGCTTTACCCTTTGTATTGTGCTGTAACCAATCAGAATGCATGAGTGAGGGATGTACTCATTTACATTAGACAATCAAAATTATGTCACTCACATTCTGATTGATCTGCTTTACCATTGTATTGACTCATGTGTTCGAACACATTGAGTCATTAGGTAAATGCCGTTATTTGATCTTTTGTTTATGGCATTTACCCTACAGTTATTCGGGTGGTATGTATATATTTCAAGTTGGATATTGGGTAAGCAGTGGATGCTTAGCAGGTACACTACACCCTCACCGTTAAGAGAAAAATTAGGGGAGTAATTTTTCTTGATATTTTCATAGTACTGTTAAAAATACTCTTATAAATATAATGTGTTGTTTTAATTAATGATTCTTAAAATCTATGTACATAATTAATTTTTATATCTTTATACTTTTGTTTTTACATAATTTTTCTATTCATTGGTTCTTAATCATAGGTGTGGTTTTTATTTTTCTTTTACATAGTTTGTTTTATTCATTAGTTCTTAATTCTAGGTATGGTTTTATATTTTTTGTTTTACATAGTTTATTTTATTCATTAGTTCTTAATCCTAGGTATGGTTTTAATTGGTTATTGTGCATTTCTTTTTCTACTTCGTTATAATCTATAATAGTATTTACATTATTTCTCCTAATTATCCTATATGGGCTCTGGTTTTTCTTCCTATTTTCTACTTTTATTAAAACTAAATCTCCTATGTTTAAATTTAATCTATTATTATATTTATTGTCTAGTATTCTTTTTTCTTTTGTCTTTATTGTCAGTTCCTTAGCTCTTTCTAAAGAAAACTTTAGTTTTTGTTTCAGCTCTTTTGCATAATCATCGTAATTATTGATTTTAATTTCCTCATTGTTACTGATTTCTGATGGTAAACATGGTAATTTACCATAAACTAGTTCGAATGGCGTGTAACCAGTGTCTATGTGTGGTGCCGTGTTACAGGCGAAAGTAAAATAGTTTATCCACTTATCCCATTCATAATCATTTGCTGTTGTTAGCAATAATTCATTGAGAACTCTATGATTTCTTTCTACCGAACCTATTGTTTCATGATGGTAAGGGGTTGAAAATGTCTGCTTGATTTCAAGTAACGAGCATATGTTACGCATCAGTTCGTTTTTAAATTCAGTCCCGTTGTCCGATTTGAGCACTTTAAATTTTCCGTATTTTAAAATTAATTGTTCTACTAATGTTTTGGCAGTTGTAAGTGCATCTTTTGTTGACATTGGGTGTGCAATAATGAATTTTGTTAGTTCGCATTGCATTGTCAATATGTATCGGTATCCGTTTGAAATACGTAGAGGTCCTACAGTGTCAATTGATATTATCTCGAAACTGTTGTTTGGGGTGTTTGTTAACGTAAGTGGTTCTTTAATGTTCTTTATTTGTTTGTTTATGTTACACTTGTCACAATGTTTTACAAATTGTTTAACCATCTTGTTCATGTTTTTCCAAATGTACCGCTGTTTCAATTTAATTATCGTTTTTCTAATTCCTAAGTGGCCTGCGTGTGTGGCATTGTGGAATTCATCGATAAGTTTATACTTTAATATGCCATCTTTTATTCTTATTGGGGCATTGTATATTAATATTCTAAGTTGAGAACTTTTGTTGTTTATTCTACATCTTGCATATGCTTCTTTCAATTCTTCTTTTGTGTATATTTTAAATAATTTATCATTCTTCGCTAGCGCTAATTCTTTTATCCTTTCTTTATTCATTTTAGATACCAGAATCGAATCTAGTTTCGCTGAGTTGTCGCTGAATCTTGCATGCATATTATTATCATCTTCTACGTTTTGGGCATGTAACTTCTTCATAATCGAATCTTGTTTCGATGAATTATCATAACATCCTTTCTTCACATAACTATTATTTTGGGTACGTGATTTCTTCATGATCGAATCTTGTTTCGATGAATTATCATCACGTCCTATGTGCACAATATTATCCTCAATTCTTATATCCACGTCTTCTATATTTTCAAACTTATTAAATTGCAATTTTTTCATATTCTTAATATCATTTATGGACGTGCCTTCCCATATTAGAAGTTGATCAGACTCCTGAGAGATGCATCTTCCCATATTTCTTCTGTTCACTCGTGCTTCATTCATATCTATTTCCTCATTACCATTAACTTTTTTTGCCTCGTTATTTGCTATTTTATTTGCCTCTTTTAACTTTATATTATCTTCATTCTTCTTTTTCGTTGCCCTTGTGGTTATTAATATTTTCTTTTCCGTTTCATCATTTTCCAACGGTATCATTTGCTTAAGTATTTCCGAGTCTATTTCAATTCTTGACAATGCGTCCGCATTCGTGTTAATTTTTCCTTTCTTATAGATTATTGTAAAATCGTAATCGCTTAGATCTAACCTAATTCTTGTCATTTTTGATGATGGATTTTTGTGTGAGAACAGGGAAATTAGTGGTCTGGGGTCTGTTACCACTATGAACTTGCGACCGTATAAATATGGTTTGAAAAAATTTATTCCCCAATGAATTGCGAGCAATTCTTTTTCAATTATTGGTTTGTTTAAGTCGTGTCTCTGTAGAGATTTACTTGCATAAGAAATTGGTAAGTCTTGGCCAATTTCACCTTGAGACAGGACTGCTCCTAGTGCGTAATTTGAAGCGTCAGTCGTCAAAATAAAAGGTTTGTCAAAATTTGGGTATTGCAAAATTGGGGGTTTCATTAGTTTTTCTTTCAAAGTGTCAAAAGCATTTTGGCATTCATTTGTCCATAAGAATTTTACTGATTTTCTCAATAGCATATTTAAGTGTTTCGCAGTGTCCGCAAAATTCGGTATGAATTTCCTATAATAGTTGCAGAATGCAACGAAACGTCTAACTTCATCTGCGTTTTTAGGTATTGGGTAATTCTTTATAACTTCATATTTAGCTGGATCTGTTTTAACACCGTCTTTTGTTATTAAATGTCCTAAGTAAACTACTTCAGGTCTTAGAAAACAACATTTCTTTGGATTCAATTTTAGATTGTATTTTTGCAGCCTATCAAGAACTTTTATTAAGTTTTGATTGTGATGATTTAAACTGCAACCGTTTACAATTATATCATCTACATAGAGAAATGCTTCAGATTCTAGTCCGGATAATGCTATTGTAAGCATTCTTTGAAAGCTGTTAGATGAAATTTTTAATCCGAATGGAAGTCTTTTAAATTGAAAATGTCCTTGTGGTGTTGAAAATGCATTTAGTGGTCTGGAATCTTTATTTAATTCAATTTGATGAAAAGAACTCGTCATATCGAGTGTAGAAAACCATTTTGCTCTACCTAATTTGTCCAAAATATCTTCTAGTCTAGTTAGAGGAAATTTGTCGTTAATGATTTTATCATTAAGTTTTCTAAAATCTACAACAAGACTCCATTTTCGTTTGTCTTCCGTATTCTTTTTGGGTACCAAAAGAACGTTTGTCTTCCGTATTCTTTTTGGGTACCAAAAGAAGTGGAGTATTATAGGGGCTAACTGATGGTTCTATTATATCGTCATTTAGCATACTCTGTACTTGTTCATTTATTATGTCTGTATGTGAGTGGGGTAGTCTGTAGTTTTTATGTACACTGGAGTATTATCTGAAGTTCTAATGTTTTGTTTATAAAAATTGTTTACAGTCAATTTTTCATTCTCTAAATGAAATACATTTTGATATTTTTTTGAATATGTTTATTAATTCTGATTTTGCATATTCATCAGTTTTATTTAATTGCAAGTCATTTAGAATTTGTTGAAAACGTTCTTCACTGTTTATATTTGTGTAACTCAATATGTCATAATTTCTAAGTGGGTCAGTGTGCAGTTTAATGCACTGTAAAATTTGTGTCTCATTTGTTGTGTTTAAAATTTTAATATGTGTCATTCCGTTTTTTGGTGCTATTGAATTACTTAAAAAAATACCGCTTTTTAATTCATTATTAAGTATGACGCAATCTTCAGTAAGGTTTGTCTTCCGTATTCTTTTTGGGTACCAAAAGAAGTGGAGCATTATAGGGGCTAACTGATGGTTCTATTATATCGTCATTTAGCATACTCTGTACTTGTTCATTTATTATGTCTGTATGTGAGTGGGGTAGTCTGTAGTTTTTATGTACACTGGAGTATTATCTGAAGTTCTAATGTTTTGTTTATAAAAATAGTTTACAGTCAATTTTTCATTCTCTAAATGAAATACATTTTGATATTTTTTTGAATATGTTTATTAATTCTGATTTTGCATATTCATCAGTTTTATTTAATTGCAAGTCATTTAGAATTTGTTGAAAACGTTCTTCACTGTTTATATTTGTGTAACTCAATATGTCATAATTTCTAAGTGGGTCAGTGTGCAGTTTAATGCACTGTAAAATTTGTGTCTCATTTGTTGTGTTTAAAATTTTAATATGTGTCATTCCGTTTTTTGGTGCTATTGAATTACTTAAAAAAATACCGCTTTTTAATTCATTATTAAGTATGACGCAATCTTCAGTAAGGTTTAATTTTAACGGTTGTATAATTTCTGTTCGCGGTGGTATAGTAATTTTTAAGGTGTCGATTGCTTTTGTTTGCATAGGAAGAATTATGGTTTCATTGTTTGTAAACAAAGAAATTGTAAATGTCTCGTAATCTATTTTGCAAAGGTATTCTTTTAAAAAGTCTCTTCTTATTATCCCGTCCGTCTCTATTGGGAAACTTTCATCTACTAGATGAAATTTGAATCTGCATGTTTGGTCTACTAGGGAAAATTCAAGTTCACTTGTTCCTTATGAATGTATTTCTTCTTTAGTGATGCCTGTTAGTTTGCATCTACTCTCTACATTTAGTGGTTCATCATCAGAAATTGTTTTAGTGCGACATGTGTCGACAAGAAATGTTAAATTTTAATTTTTATATTTAGCGATTATATAATTTGTGTTATTATTTGAAACTTTAAATACTCTTAATTTTAGCTGTCCGGAATATCCCTGTATTCCGAGCCTTCCTCGTTTCCCTCGTCTTGTACTACATGTATATTTCTTCTGCTGTTATTATTATTTCCGTAGTTGTTGCTGCTTCTATTGGAATTACTATTCCTATTGTTATTGTTGTTATTCCTGTAGTGTCCATTATTACGGTTGTAATTGTTGTTTGCAGACGAATTTGTGTTGTTTCTGTTATTGTTTGAATTGTAGTTGTTATTTCTACTGTTTTGGAAATTATTGTTATTCCTAGTGTAGTTGTCAAAATTTCTGTTGTTTCTATTATTGTTTGAGTTGTAGTCGTTAGTACTACGGTTTGGGAAATTATAGTTGTTCCTGTTATTAATGTTATTCCTAGTGTTATGAAAATTGCTATTGTTGTGCCTGGTATCATTATTATAACGATGTTGTTTTTGTATATACTGTACTGAGTTAGTAGTTATTTTATTTTCATTTTCTAGTTCTAGCGCAAGTTCTACCGCGTCTTGTAAAGTTTTTGGACGAGCTGTAAAAATTGCCGTCTTTAAATTATCATTAATTCCTCTCTTAAATGATTCTAGAGCAAGCTTTGAGTTCAATCTGATAATTACATTTTTCTCTGCCTCTGTGGCGTCACTACTAAGTTCTTCTATTCCTAACCTGTTCAGGTTGTCTATTACAGTTAATATTCTTTCCCTGAATGCATTGACAGACGTTTCTTCTTCTTCCGCACGTTGCTATGTGCTTGAGGTTGTTTCTTAATCGTTTTAAAATGTCTTGTACTTCTTCCTCCATAAAAATTTAGAAACCGAGATGGCAGGAACATGGCGATCCTGCCATCTTACGAGTGTAAGATGTTAGATGTAGTGTGTTTATATTTGTTTTCACTTGTTTGCCCTATAGCCCAATATATTTTTATGCAGCTGTAGGGTACCAGCTCGATGGTCAGGCGTTCTTGCGAACTGCCAAATTAAGAGACTAAAAATAATCAACAAGGCAACAAGTGCCACTTTACGTTTTAAAATCTAAAGTCTGTTTTATTTGTGGGCTACTGCCCTTTTTATACTAATTTAATCCTATTGCCTACTTATTCTAACTTATAGTATTAATTCTTAAAATCTATGCCTCTCTCTTAGTACTATTTAATTATCATTGCTTTACCCTTTGTATTGTGCTGTAACCAATCAGAATGCATGAGTGAGGAATGTACTCATTTACATTAGACAATCAAAATTATGTCACTCACATTCTGATTGATCTGCTTTACCATTGTATTGACTCATGTGTTCGAACACATTGAGTCATTAGGTAAATGCCGTTATTTAATCTTTTGTTTATGGCATTTACCCTACAGTTATTCGGGTGGTATGTATATATTTCAAGTTGGATATTGGGTAAGCAGTGGATGCTTAGCAGGTACACTACATACCTGGTATGTATATATTTCAAGTTGGATATTGGGTAAGCAGTGGACGCTTAGCAGGTACACTACACATGCAATTGAATATCATTATCAGGTTGAAAGTTTACCCAACAAGGAATTTTAATATCTTCGATTTTTACCAAATTCTCCACAAAGGTATGCCACTTGACAAGAATATGAGGTTTCACACCCTCATCCCAATCGACCCCATCTTGCCACAACTCTTGAAGCAAAATTTTCGCATTGATAATTATAGGCGTAAGCCATCCTGCCGGGTCAAAAAGTTGCGCCACACAGGATAAAATTCGTCTTTTCGTTACAATTTTACCATTCTCCATTTCCTTAATTTTATAAGTGAACGTATCACTTTTCGCATTCCAAAGAATACCAAGTCTTTGTAGCGCTAGAACTGTCAAATTTCAAAAAATTTTCATCCAAAAGATTTTCATTTGGAATGTGTTCCAACAATCTTGGATGATTTGCAGTAATTTTCCTTAACGGAAATCCTGCTGACTTAAGTGTTGTACTTAACTGTTTTTGAGACTCTATAGCTGACTCAATTGTGTGTGCTCCGGACAACACATCATCAACGTAAGTCTCCCTCCGCAATATTTTGGATGATAAAGGATTCTCACCCTCCGTGTCACAAGCCAATTGAAGCAGTGTTCGAATAGCTAAGTATGGTGCACAATTTACACCAAAGGTAACAGTAGCCAATTCGTAATCTGGTATTTCATCCCTTACATTATTTCTGAATAAAACTCTATGGTATGGTCTATCTGTTTCGTCAATCATTATCTGACGGTTCATTTTCTCGATATCGCCATTAAACACGTACTTATATTTTCGCCAGTTTAAAATTATAGTCATAAGATCCGATTGAAGAGTCGGACCACTATATAATACATCGTTTAATGAACATGAACTTTTCGTTTTGCGTGATGCGTTAAATACGACGCGAACTTTTGTAGACGCACTATCAGGTTTAAATACCGCATGGTGTGGTAGGTAATAGGAAAAGAATTTACCATCTTTATTAATCTCCGTTGAGCCACATTTGTACATATGACCTAGATCAATATATTCCCCTAAAATGTCATTATATGTGTCAAGTAGACCCTGTTTCCTGCCCAAGTTAGTTTCCATTTGAATATATTGCTTCCGTGCTGCATAACGAGATGAAGATAAATGTAATACCCTCGGAAATTCTCGTTTGAAAGGAAGTTTTACTACATATCGACCATCTGCCCGTCGAAAAGTGGTCTTTGAATACAGATCCTCACAGAACAGGTCATCTTCAGATAAAACTAAATTCCCTGAAATTTCCTGTTTCCCAAAATTTCCTCAGTTGTATACATAGCTCATTTGTTTCCTCCTGTCCGTCACTAGTTCAACTTATCCGGTTCGAAGGACCATAAACAAATTTCCAACCTCTGGTTAGGAATTTGTTGTTGCTGACTTTTCAACGGGGTTGAAAAGCAAAACCAAAATCAAAGGAATTTAAGTTTGGTAAGGGATAAGATACTCACGGTTCGACAGAGTTGGTAATTCGTGAAACTCAGTGTGATTAAACGTAGTAAACCTTATTTTATTTAATAAAAGAAAAATAGAGCTAGTGCACCGGTGATATTTTGAACACTTGCAAAAAAACTATGATGGCGATCAGCAACCTTTTACTTTACTTAAGGCGAATTCCTTCTGTCAACTTCTTTTAGCGGCATTCACAATAGTAAAACCACCCTACAGCAGGGGCTCGATGTCTTGATCAAGAAAATCGACTTCCTGATCTAAACGCATCTCCTCAGAGGGAGCCTCAACAGTATTCATTAGTCAAATCGTAAAGTTCTAAACTTTTGCCAAACTTCATTTAAACATACATACATATATACTCATTTAATTAATTTATAGAATCAATTATTTATTTTATTTAATTGCTGTTATTTATTTTTTTTAATATTTTTGTATACCCTCCACCACAATTAGTTGTGAAGAGGGTATATTAAGTTTGTTATTCCGTGTGAAACTTTTTTATTATTCATCTCAGACCCCATAAAGTATATATATATGCTGGGTCCTTGAGTAATTCTAAGTCGATTTAGCCATGTCCGTCTGTCTGTCCGTCTGTTGAAAACACGCTCACTTCCGAACAACTCAAAAGAAATGAACAGACTTGGTGCCAAATTGCTTGTAGTTATCCTAAGCAGTTTGGGATTGAAATCCAGCAAAATCGGTTCAGTAGGACCAGAGCTATGAATCAAAATGTGGAACCACCACCTAAAAAATTGATAATTTTGTTACAAAAATTAACATAAATGATGGAACAAGGCACGGAATGAGATAAGATTTTGCAAAAATTTGTTTTATTTGACTAGAAATCACGCTGTTAAATTTCGTGAAGATCCGTCCATAATTTACCCTAAGCCTCATATAAACACTACTCCCGGAAAACAGTTTAGTACGCCTTAAACCGTAAAAAATAACGCTAGCGTAACAAAATTTGGTACGTCACAGTTTTTTAGGACTATAAACAACTCCGTGAAATTTCGTGACGATCGGTCCATGATTTACCTTAGGCCCCATATAAATCCTACTACCGGAAAACAGTTAAGTACGCCTAAAACCGTAAAAAATAATGCAATCATAACAAATTTTGGCTCGTCACAGTTTTATAGGACTATAAATGATACTGTGAAATTTCGTGAAGATCGGTACATAATTTACTCTAGGTCCCATAGAAACCATACTCCCGGAAAACAGTTTAGATCACCTAAAACCATAATTAATAATGCTATCATAACAGAAATTGGTACGTCACAGTATTAAAGGACTAGAAATGACGCTATGAAATTTCGTGATGATCGGTCAATAATTTACCCTAGGCGCCATATTTACCCTACTACCGGAAAACAGTTTAGTCGCCTAAAACCATAATTAATAACAAACCGTCACAGTTTAAGATAATAATAACATCATACAGATATTACTCCTTAAACATTCCAACTGTCGGTGGAGGGTATCAAAGATTCAGCACAGCAAATATAGCAATCTAACTTGTTTATAATCAAAATTGAAATCAATTTATATTTTTTTAAGTATGTATAATAAAAATTTTCTTTCCTTAAATGAGAATTATTTGTTGTTATTATTCTGTAGCCCGTTTCTGTATTTCTCACATCGTAAAACTTTTCGCATGAAATGTGTGAATTGCAACAAAAATAGTGTAAATTGAAACAAAAAATGGTTTTTCTCACACAAGTGTTTCTGTATCTTTTCTTTGGAAGGATGTGAGAAAACAGTGTTTCTATAACAATATTTTGCGAAAAGTTTCTTTCAATAACTGTCAAAATAAGTCACATTTGAAAATGGTGCGAGAAAAACAAAATGTAGATATTTTAACCCTGGCCGGCAGGTTACCATGACATGTTTCGAGCCCCGGCCACGGTCAAGAATGAAAGATTATCAAAAACAATTTTAATTAATTTTCATGTTGTAAAATTCCTTTCTTCATAAATAAACTTAAGCCTTATTAAAAATTTGGATTTAAAACCATAAATAGTTCAACAAAATAACCACAATACTAATTAATAATTAATTTTTTTTAAAATAATCCTCCAGCTTAACAAAATAAATATAAATTTAATGAAATTATTAAATACCCATGAACTTTAACTATGTTTTTGTTTGATTATTTTTTAATAAAAGTCGAAACAAATTTGTTTAAAATTGATTTTAAATTGCACGATTTTTAAAACAAAAAAGACGATCTTTTTTATTTTTTTCTCAGGAAATTGACGATTTTGACACAAATTTATCTGGCAACACTGATTAAAACCAAAACAAGGAAAGGCTAAAATAAAATAACAAAATTTAACAATTGTTTTTTGTATATTTTAATCTTATAAATTATGCATTCATCATTTATGTATGTTTATTCCTTCTATTTTTAATTTATTTTAAAAAAATATTATATAATCATATTTTAAATTTAAAATATCTACATTTTGTTTTTCTCGCGTTGCTTTATATTTATATCGTATGTAGTCCGAAATAGTATATTATTGAAATTTAGCTATATAGGTTTACAAATGGCTGAGATATAAATCTTTAATTTACCTATTCCTATAATCTTTTTCTTTTTTACCTGAAATAGACTTAGTAGAATACCTGGAAGTTAAAATTCATAAATAAACGGGTTAAAGACCCAGTAAAATCTTCGCCTACAAAATAATAAGGTTAAGTAATCAGAAACACATAAAAGCACTACATACAATTCTACTGAAAAAACTAATGAATTTTACAAGGGTTGTGCCAAAATGAACGAATTCAAAAGTAAGTCATTTGTTTTTATCTAAACACATCCAGAAAAAAGTAGATATCGAAGTTCTTATGGAAGAAAGCTACCAAATAACGAGTGAAAGCAGCTATCCATTTTGAAAAAGTTTTTACTGGGAGACTGTAACGACTCATACATCAAGCCCTATCCTTTAGTAGACCTGCGCTACCTATTATTACCGACCGTGCTCAGGGATTGGGGTGGTGTTCTTGTCTACTAATGAATAGGTTAAGTACCGTACATAAATTTTTAAATAAAGGTAGCTTCACCTGAATATTACTTAAAAAAAATAATAACAAAACAAAAATTAAAAAAAAATTAAAATTGAACTCTTATAGTCAAGAGAAGATGGTGACAATTCTTCCCTTTCAATACCCTCCCTTCCATTCCTGTGTAAAAAAAAATGTTCCTAAATGTAAAAACCCACATTCAAATTATGTAAATATAATTTCATACGTACAAACTTAACTGTCCCACGAAATATAGCTACTTTTATTAAAGCAGATATGCTCCTTTTCCCTTAAATTGATCTTAGAAAATATTTTTTTTAATTTCTCCCAATTTATTTTGTATGTTTGGTTTGAAAATTTTCTTTACTAATGAAAATTTTTGAAATACAAATTTTCCAAAACATACAAAGTAAAAAAAAAATAAAATATTTTCCAAAATTGCTAAGGTATTAACAAACCCAACGAACAGTGCATATCTTAATAGATAGCCCTCACAAAACAGATACAGCTTAAAATATGCAAAAGCACATCGATAACTGGATCTGGAAAGGGCAAAATCTAAAAGGTAATGTTGCTAGTGCTAAGTCCAAATATCCTTGGAATGATAAATCCCCGTACTATTATTGTCTATGTCTTGTAGCTCATAATTGTATTGTCCTATTTTACGTAAAATTTTGGCTTGAATACCCACTGGAGCAAGTTTTGAATTAAAGTTGTTAATTTTGGAGCTTTGGGCAAAATTGCGTCTGATAACAGTTTGTCCAATAGTAAAGTTTTTTGTCCTCGAGCGAAGGTTGTATGTCCGCGCATTCTTGTCGAAAGCCTTCTTAATTAAATCTCTAATTTTGTTACGTATCAACGCAAATTCGTCCTGTCTTTCGATTATCGAGTCGCTGTCAGCTAAAAGATTAAGTCTTCTTAATAGTCTATAATCGCTACCATGAGTTATCATACTCTGGCCAAAAACTACTTGGTAAGGTGTCCTGCTAATGGATTAGTGAATACTATTTCGAAGTGAACAATTTATGCTGCTAGTATATAGATCCCACTCTCGTTGTTCTTTACTTATGTATGAGCGTAAAGCCTCGTTTATGCAACGATTAACCCTTTCGCTGGCATTTGCCTGTGGGCTATAAACCGCCGTTAGTAAATGTTTGACCCCGAATTTTTGTAAAAACTTCTCAAAATTCTTACATTTAAATTGAGATCCATTGTCCGTAACCAAAGTCTCTGGAACCCCAAAACAATTAAAGATGTCACTCTGTAAATAATCTATAATGTTCCCCGAAACAAATTTCCTGAGAGGTTTAAGAAAAGTGAATTTAGAAAAGTGGTCTAGTACAATAAGCAGTCCGATATGTCCCTTTTTCGTCCTTGGTAACGGTCCAATTAAGTCTACATATAATCTTTGGAATGGACGTTCAGTATCATTCATCTGCCCCAAAGGTGGTCGTAAGATATTAGTCGGAGCCTTCGAAGTTTTACAAAGTATATAATTTTGAATATAGTCCTTGACGTCAGTCACCAGTCGAGGCCAATAAAAGTACTGTCGCTTCCGTTCGATTGTCTTAACTATTCCACCATGTGCCGATGTTGGTGTATCATGTGCCGAATATATTACACCTCTTCTTAGTTCTGACGGTACATATAGTTTCCAACACCCCGAATCATCCATCTCGCCAGAAGTAAATTCTGTCTTTTTATAAATAAAACCGTCCATAATTCTAAAGTCTGGCAATCCTGAAAAATCCGAAAATCGTCCCGTAATCTAGAATACTCATCACTGCTAAATGCGTCCGAGTCGAGATCAATTGCTGGTAATGTCTCCAACTCAACCGAGTTCAAAATTTCTTCACCCTCATGAGCTCGTGAAAGCACATCGGGGACAACGTTTTCCCTTCCACTTCGATGCTCGATTGTAAAATTGAAACCTTGCAGTTTTAACGCCCACCGACATAAACGACCCGAAAGATCTCGTTGACCCATCAACCACTTCAAACTGGCGTGATCGGTTACGACTTTAAATTTCAACCCCTCAATGTACGATCGGAACTTCTTTATCGCCATAACTACTGCTAGACATTCTAATTCCGTAATTGTGTAGTTTCTTTGCGCTCTATTGGGTTTGTGTGACATATAAGCAATCGGTCTTTCTGTTCCCTCCTCGTCTTTCTGCGCCAAAACTGCACCCACCCCATAAGTGCTGGCGTCGCACTGTAAAATAAAAGGTTTGCTATAATCTGGATGAATCAGTACCGGAGCAGACGTAAGTCTTGTCTTTAGATTGTCAAAAGCCTCCTGGGCTTGATCTGACCATATAAATGATTTTTTCTTAGTAAGTAGCTCTGTCAAAGGAAATGTTAAAGTTGAATAGTCTTGTATAAATCTCCTGTACCATCCAGTCATTCCCAAAAACCGTCTTAAATGCTTAATGGATTTTGGTACAGGGAAGTCTTGAATAGCCTTTATTTTGTCTAAGTCCACTTGCAACGTCCCGTTACCTACTACATAGCCTAAATATTTCACATGTCTTAATGCAAAACTACTTTTCCTGACGTTGATTGTCAGACCCGCCTTTCGAAGATTTGTAGCTACCTCCATCAAGTGAGTTTAATGTTCATCAAAAGTCTGCGATACAACAAGTAAGTCGTCCAGATATACGAAAACGCAAGTTTTTAAATTATACGGAATAACCATGTCCATTAGTCGGCACAACGTTTGCGGTGCATTACACAGTCCAAACGCCATCCTGGTAAATTGATACAGGGGACGGTTAGGAACTGTAAAAGCTGTCTTTGGTCTCGAGCTTTCATCCAGTTTGATTTGCCAAAATGCGTCTTTCAAATCAATCTTCGAAATACAGTAAACTGGAGGAAGTCTCGACAAAATTCCGTCAATATTCGGTATCGGGTATGCGTCCTTTACTGTCACGGTGTTTAATTTTCGACTGTCAACACACATCCTAACTTTTCCAGGCTTAACAACTACGACTGTTGGAGATGACCAAGGGGAATTCGGAGCTTCCTCTATAACCCCAAGAGAAATCATTCGATCCAATTCCCCGCATAGTTGTTTTTCTATAGCTGGTGAAATCGGATAATAACGTTGTTTTATGGGCCGAGAATCACCCGTATCAATGCTGTGTTGTATTAGGGAAGTGCAACCCAAACCATCTACGTCAGAGTTAGGGAACGTTGCAATAATAATATCAAGTCTTTGTTTCTGTTCAATAGTAAGTTGAAGTCTTTCCGAATCAGATTCGCCACAGTCAATTTCACCAACCATCGGCAATGAAATCTTTAGTCCAAAATCGGTCCAAAAGTCATAGCCACAAATAATGTCCTGTTTTATAGTCGGAACTACCAAAAATTCAAATTGTCTAGTCTGTCCCTGAAAAGTTATCACTAATCTTACTGTCCCTAAAACGTTCTGTCGTTGTCCGTCCGCAGTACGTACGTTTCCTAAACATTTCTTAAAATAAGGCCCATTCTTAATTTCTAAAGCTAAATTTCCACCAATCACGCTCTTGTTCGCGCCACTATCTAATAGTGCCATTATAAACTTATTATCAACCCTAAGGTTGATATATGGCCTGCTATCTAATTCTTGAGATATAATTGGGGAAATTATAAAATTTTTAAATAACTTAAGTTTTCGATAAAATTCCCTAATTCGTTTCGATGACCTGCTAATTTTATTTTCACCAAAAATTCTGGCACGAGCTTTCTTATATTCATCCAATCGAACGTGATACGGTTTCCTCAATGGGTATACAATTTCTGTCCTATTGTTGTCAGTCTGAGTTCCATTTTCGTTGTTCTTTTTAATGTCCAATTTGTTCTGAAAAATACCACCGGATGTCCTTAATAAGTCCGTCGAACATCCTTCTGTCCGTTTCCCGAATATTTTTTTGAACATTTTGTGCAATTTGGTTTAAATATGTCCTTGGCACCACAACCATAACAAAATATCCGTCTAGGTTCCATACAATCGAAATATGTATGACCTTCCTTGTCACAGTTCCAACATCTAATTTGATGTAATGCACAAATGTCGTCACTTTCTTCCTTTGCTGTATTAATGTCATTGTCATCGCTCCCAATCTCAGAAATACGTGTTCCCTTTGATTTGCGGGAATCGAAAATGTGAATGTCCTTCATGAACTTTTCATGTTTTCTAACTTCTTTACGAAGTTGGGAAATACTTGCAATTTCTAAATGCAAAAGTTAATGGCGAACTTCAGGCTTTAAATTTCTACTTATTGTTTCACACAAATCTTGGTCTGAAATTGGAATTTTTAGTTTATCTGTCATAGCCAAAATTGAATCTAAATATCCATCAAAATTTAAAGAAACAAAAAAAAAAAATAATAATAAAGTTAATATCACGTTCTTAATATGTTTGGAACCTCAGCTTAGTTGTTAGTATTTTTTTTACATTTAGGTATCATAATAATATGATCTAAGTATTTTGCTGAGGCCCCACGTTGGGCGCCATTATATGTAACGACTCATACATCAAGCCCTATCCTTTAGTAGACCTGCGCTACCTATTATTACCGACCGTGCTCAGGGATTGGGGTGGTGTTCTTGTCTACTAATTAATAGGTTAAGTACCGTACATAAATTTTTAAATAAAGGTAGCTTCACCTGAATATTACTTTAAAAAAATAATAACTAAACAAAAATAAAAAAAAAATTAAGTTTGAACTATAGTCAAGAGAAGATGGTAACAATTCTTCCCTTTCAATACCCTCCCTTCCATTCCTGTGTAAAAAAAAATGTTCCTAAATGTAAAAACCCACATTCAAATTATGTAAATATAATTTCATACTTACAAACTTAACTGTCCCACGAAATATAGCTACTTTTATTAAAGCAGATATGCTCCTTTTCCCTTAAATTGATCTTAGAAAATATTTTTTTTAATTTCTCCCAATTTATTTTGTATGTTTGGTTTGAAAATTTTCTTTACTAATGAAAATTTTTGAAATACAAATTTTCCAAAACATACAAAGTAAAAAAAAATAAAATATTTTCCAAAATTGCTAAGGTATTAACAAACCCAACGAACAGTGCATATCTTAATAGATAGCCCTCACAAGACAAACAAATTTCTTTCTTGCCGGAATAATGGTTTTGGCACAAAAGTGTACATATACGATAATAATATCAAATATCAATCATATTTTGTATATGTATATAAGAAGTATTAAATGTTCCAAATAAGCCAAGACGGTCCATTACTTTCCCTCGAAATTTTGCTTTTGCCGATACATTTTTTAGGGAAGAGACAAACACATTCGAGGACAATTTTCACAATAGGGATAAATATAAAACTTTAACCCTTGTTTCTAAATATATCTTTTTTTCTAATATAAAAATATTTACAATTATCTTATTTCGAAAACTAAGGGGCTTATAGTGTAAAACGCAACGCCAACAATTTCATTAAAAGCAAAAACAAAATCAAAAATATTTTATAAATTTGTTGTTGCTTTCTACAGGCATTCATATTGTTTTTTTCAATTTTCAACGCCACAAAATAGAAGTGTTTGAAATTTAAAAATTCAATATGAATTTCTATAGAAAGTAACAACAAAACTATAGAATATTTTTGATTTTGTTTTTGCTTTCGTCACTTTTTTAGAAAAAATCATCAAAACGTCACTTTGTTAATTTCGGAACAAAAAATCGTCAAAATGACGATAACCCGTCAAATCTGGCAGCCCTGTTTTTTATTATATTTATTTCTTTTGTTGACGTGTTGCTTTTATTTGACACTAAATTACTGGAAATATTCCAGTATAAACAGAATTTGTTGTGTCTGTTTTCGCATTCAAATACAGAAACCCTTATCTCATAAATCGAGAAACGATGGAATTTTTTGTTTCACACTGTAAGAAATTTTACGATGCGAGAAATAAAGAAACGAGCTAGCCCCCTTTCACACTCGGCAAGTTACTTGCCGACAACAACAAAGTCTGTAAGGAAAAAAGAAATTTCAAAAAAATTTGTTCAGACTTTGTTGTTGTCGGCAAGTAACTTGCCGAGTGTGAAAGGGGGCCTACTGGTGTATTAAATCTCAAAAGAATAATGTGTATGTGGTTAATTATGTTGCGAAGTTTCAGATGCTGTGTCTTCCAGAATTGAGAGTTCGAAATATTCATCACTATCTGCAAAAAAGTAAATAATAAAAAAAAAACTTACATAGTTACTTTATAGAATCTTACCAAATTGTTCTTCTTTAAATATTATGGATAAATTATGAAGAACTGCTAAAGCAACTATCAAAATCTTTGCATTCTTTCTAGAAAGTCGTATTTTTTCTAAAAGGATACGAAATAGACTTTCCCATACACCAAATAATTTATCCACTACATTTCGTGTTTTAATATGTAACTAGTTGTACCTTTCTTCTTTTCTATCTTTCGGATTTTGTACCAGGGTAAATAAGTAGTTTGTGCACTTATACCCACCGTCCCCAAGCAATCCGCCCATAAAATTGCCATTTTCAAATTTATCTTTTATTTTGCTTTCATTAAAAATTCTCGAATCATGTTTATGTTTTAGTTTCATTCAGCACATATTTTGAACATTGTCTTAAAAATAACTTACATACCTGCACGTTATATGAAAAGTATCATTTTCTATTGACAAACAATTGTGCATCATCGCCTCCTACTGCTTGAAAGCGGACATGTGTGCCATCGATTGCTCCTATTACGTTTTTTAAGCCAGCTATTTTTTGGAATTCTTCCATGACTAAAATTTGATCCGTCGCAGCTGTAGCCATTTTAATGTATGTGCTGGCCATTTTGGCAAAAGCCTTTGCAACATTTTGACAAATTTTATTCATGGTTGGTTGGCTAAAGCCATGAAACTCTGCACAATCTTCCTGTACCTTATTACGACCCCAACACCTAATTGCTGCCAAAACTTGCAGAAAAGGCGGAATTTTTCCACCGTTTCTTTTTCCCTTTCCTTTTAGGTCTTCTTTTACCATATTAATTAACTTTTTTGCGTTTGCTTTTGTAAATCGGTATTTTTTACGAAACTCACAGTCGGTATATTCCAAAAATGGATTCTTTCTCTTTTTATAATTTTTTTTTGATCGACGTCGAGCGCCACCTCTCAAAAACTCTAAATGGTCCAAAAGGTCAAGAGTTTCCATAATTTTTATATATGTAACTAGCTAAACCCGGTGCGCTTCGATACACTGCTTTAACCACTTCTTCAGTTGAGAGATATTTAATATATGCATCTTATGGAAGGTTTTTCCCTCCTGTGCCTTCCCGCTTTATTTTTATTTTCAAAAGTGTAGTATACCATAAGTATGACTTCTACAAAGTTTGAACATTCTCACTATAACAGTTTGTAAGATATGCGATATTTAACATTGGCGTCCTATGGTGGGTAACATTTCCCCCGCTGCTATTTTATTTCAATTTTGGGGCTCAGAAGATCCTACTACTAAAAGATCAACAAAATGCGTGCAGCGGCTCTTATTAAAATTTCTATCTATGAGGGGAACTGCTCCTCCTCTGTCCACCCCGCCCATTACTATATTGAAATTTAAAGTTTGCTATAATAGTAGCTTTAACCACGTTTGAAGACTCTCCCTTTAATAGTTCTTCAGTTGAGCGATATTTAATATATGCATCCTATGAGAGGTATTTCCCCCCCTGCTCCTACCCGCTTTATTTTTATTTTCAATAGTGTAGTATACCATAAGAGTGACTTCTACAAAGTTTGAACATTCTCACTATAACACTTCTTAAGATATGCGATATTAAAAATTGGCGTCCTATTGGGGAAACCACTTCCCCCGCTGCTACTTTATTTCAATTATGGGGCTCAGCAGATTTTACTACCAAAAGTTCAACAAAATGCGTGAAGCGGCTCTTAAGATATGCGATATTTAATATGGGCATCCAATGGGGGTACCAATTTCCCTGCCCCTATCGAAAAAATAAGTAGCCTATTTTATTTTTAGGGCTCACGTGATGCTACTCGAAAAATCGGTTCAGTAGTTTAGGAGTCTATAAGCCAACATACAAACAAACAAACAAACATACAAACATTTTTCATTTTTATATACATATATGTATAGATAAAATTTTTTTCGCACACAGAACTTTTTTTTTACAAATTTCACGTTTGTTTATAAAACCACATAGGTACATATACAAATTTTAAAAAAGTTTTTAAATTTTTATTAATTTGCGCACTTTTTTTGATTTTTCTTTTGCTTTTAAAAATTATTTGAACATTAAACAGCTGTTTTTTACAAGTTGGTCTGAGTTCATACGGCTCATGTCTTATTGACAAGATAGCTACTTTATAGGCGAGAGGGACGAGGGGAAAAGAAACAAGTACACAGATGCATGTACTGTATTTACGTTTTGCTTTTTCATTCGTTGTTTAATTTTGTTATTGTTTTCAATATCAAAAAACCACATGTCGTCAACATGACATGAATCATTTGAACGCCAATTCATGTTCAAAGAAGAAAAAGGAAGAATCTTGGCAATAAGACATGAGCCGTATGAACTCAGACTTGGCAATAGTTTGGCAGCTCGTTAACAAGAGTTTAGCAAATCGTTGGCCAGAGTTTGGTGAGTGTATTATAAATAAACTGCGTTCTTACTTTATGCCAACTTTTCGTTATAAATACGGCCGTAAATTTTTAATGCTCGCTGAGAATACGAATTCAAAATACTGAAATTATACTTACAAACTTTTAAATGTCTTTTTCAGCAGCAATTTCAACTTCTGATAATTCTTCTGTGCTTTGTATAGGAAAATATACTTTCCTCGGAAAATCCTGTATTGTTAGCTTTTCTAATATTGTTAAGATTTTACTTTGATTTTGTAACACGGCGTTTTTTTCTTCTTCAATCAGTCGTTCTTTGAAGGCTTCTTCTCCAACTTCATCAACAAATTCGGATGACGTTGTTTGAAAGGTCTTCTTTAAAGGCAACATTTTGTTTGTTTGTCTTTAGATACCCAGTAAAAAATTTTAAGGTTTTGGGAAGCAAGAAAAGTACAAGAGCGCTGATATATGCGCTGGCTATTACATACTACTTAGAAGCAACAGGGAAGCGAAAACCATTGAAGTCAATTTTTAATATAAGTAAATGAAAATTATTTAATAGCTTCGCATAATCCCTTATAAGTAAGCAGGTTGTAAGGGAGTAGTTGAAATGATTATTTAAAATAAAAAATTTACGACCAAAGTTCAAAGTGCTTCTGTTAATCCCTTACATGGAAGCACGTTGTATTGCAATGATTTCAAAATGTTTTTAGGATTATTCCCGACATGTAATCGAAAACAAGAGATGCTTAAAATTACTTCTTTTTTATTACGCAATCAGTCAGCAAATTGTTTTTGAGCAGAGAGGACGCAAGCAAATTTTTGTGTGGTCAATTACTAGATTTGTTGTTGTTTTCTTTTTAATTTGCGTACAGTTTCGTTCTATTTTAAAAATTACGTATTAACTGTGCTGTGTGTTTGTTTTACTTTTTGTTCTTTTGCATAAGTTTTTGTGCTGCGCTTCTTGTATACAGTATAGAAGCAATTAATCAAAGGTATGAAAGCTGCGGTTTTTGGAAGAGCTATTCCTTCACGGAATAATGTAAGCCATGAAAAACGCAGTGATTTTACAAAAAAGTAGTGCTTCCAAGTGGGAGTTCGCCATATAAAAATCATGCCTCTTGTAAGCAGGTTTGTAAGGGGGAATTGTTGTTTTCTCCCTTACGAACCTGCTTACCAGTAAGCACAGATTTTTACTGGGTACTGTGTAGTAAAGGTATAAAAATAAGGTTATCCTTAAATACAAAGGAAACAACTTTGTATAAAACTTCATCAACAGAGCAAATTTCTTCCTTTTCCAATTGCGAGTTACTTGTTTGAACTATGCCAAATTTAATTGATGATATTGGCTCATCAAAAAAGCAGTTAGAGTCTAGGAACCTATTTCCTTTAAAACATATTCACCCTTATTGTGTTTGGCGTATTTAAAATACGCCTACGACTGTTTGGTAATAGATTAAAGAGAACGTAAACTTTTTTCCTTTAATATAATACTAAACAGTCGTAGGCGTATTTTAAATACGTCAAACACAATAAGGCTAAATGTGTTTCCTCATTAACAAAAAAGCTTGCAACTTTAACTGCAAAACACGGCTTGACACAACAATAATTTTTAGGATGTTTTAAAGATAACTCTGTTGCAAAACCATAAGCCAGATGTCGGTGTAAATTTATACGAATTTTTTATTTTCTTTATTCACATAACTTGATTATATTCGAATTCGGTTATATACCTCATAGTGGCATATATGTGAATTAGCATTAAAGTCACATTAGCGATATAGACCACGTCATGGTTGCAACTAAAGGATGTGACTATAAGCGAAAAGTACTGACTAGGCTTCTTACTTCCTAAATATGTTCCGATCATAAATACACCACTATCTTTTACGTTTAAGAAATATCCCAAAATTGGCCACAAAGATTCTGACGAACTTTTGAACAACGGTAAACCGTCTATTCCAACGTTCAATTTATTTATTTTTTTCTGTTAGGACCAGCACTCAGGGGATGACCCATACTAATGCATTGCATTGTGTAGTGCTTGTAAACATTCGATTTGAACTTAATCATGTTGTAAGTGAGAGGAAAGACTTCTGCAGGAAGGTTGTTCCACATACGAACAGTCCGGGAACACAACGAAATTAGGACGAGCTCCCTAATTTCGTCAGAACACATCCCATTGTAGTAACGGTAAAACTGGCAAATACAACCCACGTTGCGACGGTGCTCAAGGGAGTCAATATAATTGGATACCCTACTGTAACCAATTAGAACCTTCGCCCTCTCCTGCACGCGGTCGAGAAGCTCCAAAATAGACTTTGAAGCACCGGCCCACACATGAGAGTTGTATTCCATACGCGGTCGAATATAGGTGGTATAAATAGTAAGGAGATCAGATGGAGTGAAGTATATCTTACACCGTCTTAGAAAATCGAGGCACTTGAATGCTTCTTTCGACACCTTGCAGGCGCGGATTCAGGGGGGGTGAAATAAGGAAATTTTCCCCCCGTAAATTATAAAAATATGTTTTGTTTATTTCGATAATACAAGAATACCCATAAATATTATCTTTTTTTAATGTACAAAATTTTTGGAAATCCTAGCAAGGTTTTTTTTTGTTTTTTTATTGAATCTCTAACGAAATTTTCAATGAGTATTTTTTTGTTTTTTATTGAATCTCTAACCAAAGAGTAAACGTTTGACTTGAAAATGCGTGCGGTTGAATTATTAAAAAGCCTTAGTATTTGCAATATTTATGTATATATGTGTTATATGAAAAAAATCCTATTCGATAATTTTTGACGAACGCACGGATTTGTCGGGGAAAAGCCATATTTCCTTATCTTTTAAATATTTCAACATACAACAAAAAGTTGTTAGGCAAGAATTGTTTTGGCTTTGTTGTAAAAGCATTTGAAGAGCCTTCACAGGGTATTGATAATGACGCTGATGTGTCAATTGATGCGATGGCACTATCATCAACAGTTCTTAAAACTTTGACAAATTTTAGTCTTGACCTAAAACATTGTATAGGAGTTCGAACTGATGGGTGTCGTTTGATGTCAGCAGAAAATGAAGCTGTTAAAAAATTCTGGAAACCGCGACAAATGCGAAGCAAACGCCTTGCTATTTCCCGTAAATCAGGCAAAATACGTTTTTAGTAAAGTATTTGGGAGCCAAACTCACATTATGCGAGACAAGATGGGTGGACCGTCACGACTAAGCTTAACACTTTGCAACAAGTGTACATCATATAGTAGAAGCTTTGGAAAAAATATCTGAGTGGAAAGGTAGAGATACTTCATCAAGAGCCTTATATTAAGGAACTCACTTAGAACTTTTGAATTTATTTGCGGAATAAACATATTAAGTGTGATACTTATTGTAACACAGCCGCTTAGTATCATTTTACAAAAGCACGATATAGATCTTCAAAAAGGATCAAGCCTTATCAAAACTTTAATCATGTGCCTTGAAGAAAAAAGAAATAAAGCCGAAGAACAATTTAAAGTGATTTTTAAAAAAGTTAAAGTTATTTGCGTTCAAATCGAGGTGCCAACCTAAAAAACAAGATTTGAACGAAATAATCACATCCAAAATGTTGAAGATTTCTACCGAGCTGTAGGTTTCATTCTCTTATTGAATTTATTTTAGAAGATCTCAAAACACCCTTTTCAATAGATATCTTTAATGTATTGAACATACCAAAACTTCTACTCAAAGTGTAATCAAGTCATATACAGATATAAAACTTTTAAAACCACAACTCGAGATAAACACCTACTAACATCTAAACTTGAGCCTGAACTGTAGCATTGGCAACAAACATGGAAATTATCTGAAAATCTATCAGATAATGTTGTAGATGCTTTAATAAACTGTGATGAAGATATCTACCTAAATCTAAGAAAAATATTTCAAATTTTCGTTTCAATGCTCGTAAGTAATGCTACGAGCGAGAGGTCATTTCCTACCCTTCGTCAAATAAAAACATTGCTCAGATCAACAATGACAAACTGAACATAGACTGTACTATCTAAATTTGCCTCACAAGGAAATCATAAATTGCTTTTTAAAAAAGATAAGTTTATTTTAATTTATATTGGATATTTTATTTAACCTTATTGTTGAGTTTTTTTAATATAATATACACAAATTGCTTTTAATAAACTTTTAAAAATAAATTTTTTTTGTATCATAAAAAATTTCCCCCCCCTAAGGCTCAAGCTGGATCCGCGCCTGACACCTTGAATATATGTTCTGTCCATCGGACATCACATTGTATCCTCATGCCCAGAATATCAAGAGATTCTGATTCATCAATAATTATACCACCCATATATACAGATGGGGCACCTTGATTTGTCGCGCGTTTATTCTTCAGCACAATGTAGTGAACAAAAACTTTCTTATTGTTTAAAATAAATGTCTCTATGCCAATATGGACATAAGATCCTGGAGCTACTGTTGGTATAACACTATTCGCGGTAATACCCAACAGTGCAGAGTGATTTGGGGCATGTTTGCCTTACAAAATTCAAAATAAATCTTATGAGGTACATGCCACGCCTTGCTTAAGTGGTTTTTCCTTGGGGAATCCTAGGTATACGTGTGTTGGGCCCATTGGTTTTTGGGTGTTTTCTGGTCGAACATTTTGATATGAAGTTTTTGTGTTTCGTGGTACTTGTTTAAGGATGTGGTGTTCCCAACTGTGATCTGCCGGTATGCGTTTTCTGCATGTGTGTTGAATTGTGTCTGCTGGTTAATGTTTTCCTTTTGTTTGCAAAAATTTATGTTTTGTTTGAGGTTGTCTCGTTTTGGAACGTGTTCGCAGTTGTTATCGGTTTGGATTTAATTGTTTTTTTTTATAGTGCCTGTATTAATGAATGGTAGCTCTGTCTGATTGCTTGGTTAACATGGGGTCTTCACCTGACAATTTTTTGTCATACCAAACGTCAAAGTTCATATAAAAAAAACTTTAAAATTTTTGTCAGCGTTTTTTTTATATTAAGTTTGACGTTTGGTATGACATAAAATTGTCAGGTGAAGACTCTATGTAAAGTAAATGTGCTTTAGGTCATAGTTGTACTTAATAATGTAAATGAAAATTGTATGGTATTGCCAGTCGGGAAAATGGTTATTGTGAATGAAAATCAGAGCTGTATTTAAACAAGATTTTCATTCATGAAATGGTCGAAAATATAGCACAATTGGGGTCTGGGATCTTTCTGTTTGGAAAATCCAATATCCGATAATGGTTTACAATTTAGTTCGAAATTTTTTCCCCATATACCACAGAGGGAGCATTTTGCTTTTCATTGAAAGCAGCAAAAATTCTCCTTCCCCATTCGTTTTTTCCCCTTATACCACAGAGGGAGCATTTTGCTTTTCATTGAAAGCAGCAAAAATGCTGCTTCCCCATTCGTTTTTCCCCATATACCACAGAGAGAGCATTTTGCTTTTATTCATTTAAAGCAGCAAAAATTCTGCCTATTTTTGTTCCCGATGTATTTTCCATAAGGAGGAATTTTGAATATAAACAAAATAAAGAATCAAAAAGTAATTTTAATTTTTGGGAATACAAAATTTTAATTTCAAAAGATTTTGTTATTCGTGCTTAATTCCCAGTTTTTATTCTTGACAAAAACACTTGCAATTTATTGTTAATGGGATAAGCTTTTCCTATGCGCATTGCACTGGTTGCTTAGGCCAGATCATCAGGAAACTTCATCCATAAAGATTTTAGAAAAACTAAAGATATTAAACCAAATAAAACTGTTAAACGTATAAGAATTATAGCAACAGTTCTACTTGTAATAATATAAAAGTTTAAACAAAACACATCAACAATAAACAACAGTGGGTTTATCAAAGGTGACCATACGTACTCTTTTTTAGAGGACAATCATCTATTTTAACTGGCTGTCCTCTATAAAATTTGTGTCCTCTTTTATCATCTTTTTTTCATAATCTGTCATCTTTGTCCTCTTTTTTTTAAAGCATGACCAATATTTGATTTTATTTTTATAAATTAAAATAAATTTTATTTCACGGCGATCACTGGTCTTTTCTATTAAATCGTATGGTAAATTTCGTGCCATGCTTGTTTTGTTAATATGCCTACTTAACTCTCATACACTTGCAGTATAAAATTTTGAATAAGTTACTCCAATGCATTTTTAAGTTTCGTTATTTTTTCAAACTAATTTTACTTAAGTTAAAGTAAATTTGTATATATCGTCTGCTTAATATCTAAACCTGCTAACTCCCTTTCAACAAATGCTTGAGAGGAAACAAAAAATATAGTTGATTTGACACCCTTCAATACTCAAATTGCTGGTCCACGAGGCATATTTTTCTCTACCCAACGGAATCAAAATCTCAATTTACTTAAAAAGTGGATTTAGCGCGTTTGCATAGTAAGCCGACAATATGTTATTTTTTTTAATTTACTATATACTTAAATATGGGGATGTAAATTTGTCTGTAATATAAGTAAAAAATCTTGAAGTCAAAAATATTTTTTACTTTTTTTCTTTATGTCCTCTATTTTTATTTTCAAAATCTGGTCGCCTTAGTTTATCTCATCTTACATTCCCCACTACAATTGGTTGAAATTCTCTCAACATTAATTGTAGTTGTAAGTAGATTAAGAGAAACAAAATAAAAACAACAACTTACAAAAGATGTTGTCAATTAAGTGTTTTTTAGGCCGTGCACTTGCCTGTTTATTATCAAAAAGTAATTTCAATTTTTGGGAATATATAATTTTAATTTCAAAAGATTTTGTTATTCGTGCTTAATTCCCAGTTTTTATTCTTGACTAAAACACTTGAAATTTATTGTTGGTGGGATAAGCTATTCCTATGCGCATTTCACTGGTTGCTTAGGCCAGATCATCAGGAAACTTCATCCATAAATATTTTAGAAAAACTAAAGATATTAAACCAAATAAAACTGTTAAACGTATAAGAATTATAGCAACAGTTCTACTTGTAATAATATCAAAGTTTAAACAAAACACATCAACAATAAACAACAGTGGGTTTATCTCATCTTACATTCCCCACTACAATTGGTTGAAATTCTCTCAACTGTAATTGTAGTTGTAAGTAGATTAAGAGAAACAAAATAAAAACAACAACTTACAAAAGATGTTGTCAATTAAGTGTTTTTTAGGCCGTGCACTTGGCTGTTTATTATCAAAAAGTAATTTCAATTTTTGGGAATACAAAATTTTAATTTCAAAAGATTTTGTTATTCGTGCTGTGGGTTTATCTCATCTTACATTCCCCACTACACTGTTGTTTATTGTTGATGTGTTTTGTTTAAACTTTGATATTATTACAAGTAGAACTGTTGCTATAATTCTTATACGTTTAACAGTTTTATTTGGTTTAATATCTTTAGTTTTTCTAAAATCTTTATGGATGAAGTTTCCTGATGATCTGGCCTAAGCAACCAGTGAAACGCGCATAGGAAAAGCTTATCCCATCAACAATAAATTTCAAGTGTTTTTGTCAAGAATAAAAACTGGCAATTAAGCACGAATAACAAACTCTTTTGAAATTAAAATTTTGTATTCCCAAAAATTGAAATTACTTTTTGATAAAACAGGCAAGTCCACGGCCTAAAAAACACTTAATTGACTACATCTTTTGTAAGTTGTTGTTGTTTTTATTTTGTTTTTCTTAACCTACTTACTACAGTTAATGTTGAGAGAATTTCAACTAATTGTAGTGGGGAATGTAAGATGAGATAAACCCACTGTTGTTTATTGTTGATGTGTTTTGTTTAAACTTTGATATTATTACAAGTAGAACTGTTGCTATAATTCTTATACGTTTAACAGTTTTATTTGGTTTAATATCTTTAGTTTTTCTAAAATCTTTATGGATGAAGTTTCCTGATGATCTGGCCTAAGCAACCAGTGAAATGCGCATAGGAATAGCTTATCCCATCAACAATAAATTTCAAGTGTTTTTGTCAAGAATAAAAACTGGGAATTAAGCACGAATAACAAAATCTTTTGAAATCAAAATAAAGAATTTTTTTTTTTGATTATTTTTCAATAAAAAAGAGAGTAATATTAAGTTGATCACCTTATATTTTCTTCAATGAAGAGAAATTTAAAAAATATGTATAAGTAAAATTGTTTGAGTATTTTAAAATAAGAAAGAGTAATGTGTAATATATTTATGGCCATTTTCTCATTAGGCGATTATCTTTTTTCCCAACGAAAAACTGCACATTAAAGAAATTTGGTTTTCTCAATGTCTCATTTGCTTCGATTTTAACGCAAAGCTAACCGGCACTCATCTGCCAATTATTTATTTTCCTTTTATTTGCCGTACAGATAAATTCAATCAGCTGACTCCCAACATTTACATGTATTTTGAGTGGCGTTGCCAGCTGAAAACTTTGTTTTTTGTCGGTATATTGAGAAACCCAAAATCGTTAACGGACAGTTTATCGTTCCAATAAATGTATGTTGACATTAAGTAACAGACAGTTTGACGATACATTGAGAAAATGGCCATTAGAATATGCAGCACATGTAAGTATAGAGATTAACTCAATTTGAAAGTTTGCCATTAATATAAAAAGGCTTAGGGAGTATATTCCACATCATTATTCTAATTGCCACTTTAAAGGAAACTTAATAAAAATGGCAATCATTTCGTACATAATAAAGGTATATTTAATTATTTATTATTTTTTTTTTGTTTGTTTTCAGATGTATAAAAAAATTGTGAATATTGCCCAAGGTATTAAGCCTGAGTATATTAGAATAGATGATATACCCTTAAACCAATCTTTGAAAATTGTGAATTTTGAATGGAAAGAAACACTATATGGTCTTAAAGTGCCTTTTCTTATTAGATTTGTTTGCAAAAGTTATGTGCTCACAAAATTCACAAGTTAATTTAACACTTTCCATTTTTAATTAAATAAAACAGTTAAAAAATCTTTTGAAAATTATTTATGCACTTTTTTGTTTTTATTTTGGTAAATATATTTAATGTTTATTTAAGCATATTTTGAAAACTGATCTATGGTTATTGAAATTTTTAGAACATTCTGTTAAAAAATAAATACACAATTGTTATTGTGGAAATTAAAAGTCAATAAACCTTTTGGTGGGGGGAAAATGCAATCGTATACATTTTTAAAGTTTAAAAATTCACCTTGAATGTGTGCTTCACATTAAAATATAAGTCAATAAACTTTTCGTTATGGTAAAAAATTAAATTATGAGCTAATAAACTTTTCATTAGTGAAAAAATGCCATCGTAGCATTTTTTTAAGTTTAAGAATAAACCTTGAATGTTTGTTTCATTTTAAATTATGAGTTAATGAACTATTCTTAGTAAAAAACAAAAAAATTAAAAACTTATGATTAAAAAAAAACAAATCTCTTATTTGGCAACTATCTATTAGCAAAGCCGCAATGAATAATCAAACAAATCAAATTAACAAAAAAAAAAAAAAAACAGAACAGACAGAATTAATGTAAAAGAAGTGCTTATATTACCGCCAATAGATTTAAAAATATTCCTAGCGCTTTATGACGGGCAGGACGATATTTTAAGATCAATACCACCGATATGGCACCTGTACGATGGTATGGATGAGATCCTTTTAGAGGCGACAAGATTCGTGGAAGAAAAACAATAACTATATTTTTATTATATTTTTTTATTATATTTTTTAAAAATTCTTAAATATATACATAAATAAACTTAAAACTAAAATATCATTATGATTTAAATTGAAATAATTAAACAATTATAAAATTTTATTAAAACTTATGTTTTTACATCTTAAATAAATAAATACACAACAATAAACACCACATAAAATTGAAGTTTCACTCTGAATTCGAAGACTATTATAAGTAAAAGTTTTACAATTTTTATTTAAAAATAACCTAAAAGACTTATTGGGAGATTGACCAGCAGAACAAAGGCACTCAGCAGGTTTGTTTGTAGGAAAATAAAAAGCAACCCAACGCTGTTCAGGCATATGTGATGGATCAGTGTTAGCAACGTAAAATGATGGTTTTGAAACTGGTTGTGTTGGTAATTTATTACACCTTTAAATTTATATTTGGTTATATTATTGGAGTTCAAAGTATTTTTAATATTAATTGAATTCATAGTGTTTAAATAATATTACGCGTTTTGTCAATTTCTATAACACTATCAAATTCACAATATAGTAAGCACGTTATTGCTTCAATAATTGGTTTGCCAAAACGCCCTTCAATGCGAATAGTTCCCTGGTTTATTAAATTACCACAATTAGAATTATTATTATGATCTGGTGTCAAGTCGAAAGCAAGTAAAAAATATCCGTTATCAAGAAGTTCTTTAGTTATTTGATGATCTTTATCGAAATGATGAATTCCAGTTCCTTTAAATAGTGTTTGATAACCACGAGTACTTATTATCCCTCCGTTATTGTAGTTAAGTTCAATTGGTTGTGTAGAAAATGTTGAAAGTAAAATGGATTTTCTTTTTTCTCTCCAGTATATGCTTTATTAGACACCATTCCAAAAATTAAAAAATTTGGTAATTGTCCTAGTATAACGTGTATTGTAAATGTTTTTATTTCCACTCTTTTATAAGGATAAATAGCATTTCTTGATTGTAATACATTATGATGAGCCATTAGAATATTATGATTAATAGTAAGATGGTTTATATATAAATTAGCTTCATGAATTTTAATATAAGATTCATTTTTATCGCCACCTTCTAAAATGTAAAATTCCGGTTTTTCCAAATTAAATGTTACCTTTAGATCAACATTATTAAGCAAGTATTTTTGTTGGTTAAACACATCAACATGAAGTTTTCCAAAAAGCTCTACTCTTTTTCCATCCTTAAATAGTTTTTTTCTCTTTTTTATTTTATTTGTATCAATAGCCCAGCCACATGATTCAAGATGTGTTGACTAGCATCATTTCCATAATTTGACAATTTTTCTATATAAGCCCTATAGTGATAGTTGTTGTCAGGTTGTGATACATTTTTATTGTTAAGATGTACAATACAATTTCTAAACAAGGAGTGCAATTAGTTATTAACAACTCCTCCGGTTCCTTTTAGTTCAATAACCAGTCGAAGATAAATACTATTAAGATCACGATATGTTTCACCATTGCCTAGTGATACAAATTCAATTGTGCTAGAATTATCTAGTGAGGCAATTGGATTGTAGCATATTTCTTCGGTTTTAACAACGCTGGTTTGAATTGGAGGCGATTCAAATAAATCCAACTCACTCTTCATACATTCTATAAATCCTGACATTTCCAATTTCCAAAAATATCCTTAAAGTTCTTTCCTCCACAATGTTTTGATTTAATCTGTTGTTTTTGCTTTAAACGTTTAAGTTTTACACGTCGACCTTTCTGCATTGTTTTCATTTTATCAATAGTAGCTTCTTTTATATTTTGTATGACCTTTTTTCCTTTGTTTAGTAAGATTTCTTTTATTGGCTTTGTTCCAATTTCTTCTAAAATTTCCTTTCCAATACCTAATGATTTACCCCCATATTCATAAAAAATATTTTTATTTTATTGGAGGTTTATTGAACACATTTTCATAGGAAATTCGTTCAATAAACCTCCAATAAAATAAAAATATTTTTTATGAATATAGGGGTTATTCTTTAATATATTCATCCCCGTTTTAAATAAGGGTTTTAAATGTGAAAATACAGCCGAAAATATGGATCCAATACCACGACCGTATTGTAAAATTCTTGGTGCGTGATATATTTCACCAATATTTTGTATATTTTCTCCAGACTGATTATTATAACTAGGTTCGCCCGGTGGCCGAAATTCGACCACTTCACATTTACTTTTTTTTTTTTTTTTTTTTTTTTTTTTTTTTGAGAGAACCTGTGCGTTGTACAATGAAATCGTACACATTTTAAGAGAACGGCTAAATTCACTATTCACCTATCTTTGTACGTGTGTCTATAGGATAAATTAATATGCTTTTTAAACACTTTTATTCCAAAAATTTAGAAAAAAAATATATTGTGCATATCCCCGTAATTTATTTATAAGATTTTCATGAAATGCTATCAAAGTAAAAAATAGAAACACAAATCTTCGTTAAAAGTCATTAACAAAGTTTCCGACTTTTATTTGTCTAAACGACGTTTTTGCTGACTTCATTTTTTTAAATGTCTAAGGTAACCCTGTCCTAATACGTTTATACATGTGTGTTTGCAAGTGCAAAATGAAAACAAAAATATTTTGGGAGAACAACATAGAGCACACCGTCTTTTATACATGTGTGCACATGTGTGTTTGCCGGTATAATGCAAGAAAAAAACACATTTTGGGAGAATAAGTCCCAATTTACATTATACGATTTTTGTCGTTGCGATTATTGTCGTTTCTTCTTTGAAGTCGGTCTGATATTTACATTGTACGATTTTTGTCGTTAAAACTTTTTCTGTGCAATCGAACTGCAATACATTTTTCGTCAAATGAGAGCACAATGAGAGAACGAATGAGCGAACAAAATGAATCGAAGAGTACACTCGCTTGTGTACCCATTTTAATTCCTCTCTCCCCTCTCGCCTATAAGGTAAGAATCGCAACGACAAAAATCGTTTAATGTAAAAGCAGACTAACAAAACACACAACTACTTTTTATACATGTATGTGCGTGTGTTTGCAAACAAATTTAAAACGCTTTTAAAACCATTTAATCCTCAAAATTTAGAAAAAAAATTTATATTGTGCATTTCTACACAAAAATACCTTTAAAACGATATGTTTCATTAAAATCGGTGGACGTTAAGATACTTAAAAATCAACGATAGAAAAATTGCTTCCGTATTTATATATAAGATAACTTGTATAAATCGTATCCATGGTTGTAATAAAAATGATTAATTTTGTTTGGTTACACACCTATTTTATATACACTTTTTTTTTAAAGTGTAGAGTACAATAGATGGGAACTAATTTATTAAAGCTTATCTCTTCTCCTTCATCATTTCGAATCATAATGGAAATATCATTTATATTATAGGCTTCAAGAGGAAAATATTCAATTCTATTGAAATGAATATAGTTCTTCAATGTTGCTACTGAAAATATTTTTAGACATTTAATTTTTTTACTACCAACATTCCGAGGTTTTATTATATCAGTATAAATAAATATGTTTTCACTTATATCAGACGATTCAAATTTATTGATAAACTTATTTATGTTGTCAGAGAATTTGTTCAAAGATTTTTCGAATATATAATTTGATGACGATAATATGGGATCTTTTTCATCAGTTTTTGTAGATTCAGGACTAGTTTTTTGAACATTTTGTTCTATGTTTGAACTTTTCTATCTACGTTACGAGTATCTTTTTCTCTTATAGATATATAAGATTGGGGTTTAACAATGTTTAATGTATTTACAAGTTTTGAAGTTTTATTAATATTTTTTAGTTTTAGCTCGTCGGATGTTTCCATTCGTTCTTTAAATTTTGCTTTAATTTCATCATATTCATTATTTGAGTCAATTTTCAATGTTTTTACAGATTGATTATTTAAATTTGAAATGTTGCGTTTTTTACGTTTAAGTATATTTTGATTCATATTTAGTTGTTTATTCGCTATCGAGAAGGATATATCTGATAATCCGACTTCCCACTGGTCACTCATGCTAAGAGATTGCTTTAATAAATTTGTAAAAGTACTTGAGGTGTTTTTATATAAATTTACTGAATCATTACTTAATAAAGTAACATAAATACTATTTTCCTCTGTGCTTGATGCAATATTTATTAGAAATGTTAAATATTATAAGTTGTGTGTTATACATATATGAAAAATTTAGTTTATCAACTAAAATCTGTTTGAATAATCCATGAATTATATTCTTTTCCGAAACCCAACCATTTTACAAATAGTTTTTCGCCTCTACGTTTTAAGACTTTTTCAACTAAAAAGATGTTAGGAACTTTAGTTTTTAATAACTCCTCTTGATAAAATCCACCTTTAATTACATTTCCATTAAAATCTTTTAGCTGGTAGGTGACAGGGTTTGTTGCATTAATTTTATTTACTTTAAAAACTTCTGTAGACCAATTTGGTGTATATCCCTTTTCAAAAACATTTTTATATTTGCTTATGCGAACAAAATTGTTAATATTGAATTTTCCATTTTTAAAAACTTTTAAATTATTATATACAGTTCTTAAAAGTTTTTTTTTTCATTTCGCTTATTAACTGAATTAGGTTTCATCTTTATCAATAAAAATAATAAAAAATCAAAACTTAATATCGAAAGATATATACCGAATCATATGATGTTATTCTGAAAAACTTTCACTTTCACTTTCCAATATAGAAAATGTAGAGTTTGTCAAAGGTATTCCAGAGACTTTTAATACGAATGAGGAAGAATCTACTTTAATAATATTGGATGATTTAATGCTTGAAACATCAAATAAGAAAGTTTGTGAACTATTTACAAAAGGATCTCATGATAGAAATTTAAGTGTAATTTTAGTTACACAAAATATTTTTCATAAAGGGGCTTATTCGAGAGATATTTCATTAAACTCCAAATATATAGTTATGTTTAAAAACCCAAGAGATAAGACACAATTTCAACATCTAGCTCGTCAAGCATATCCAGAAAACTCAAAATCATTAGTAGATGTATATAATCATTGTACACAACAGGCTCATGGTTATTTAATTGTTGATCTTACTCAAGAAATACCTAACGCTTTTAGATTAAGATCTAATATTTTTAATACAGATTACTATATATTTGTAAATATAAGCAATGACCTCGAATCTAAGTTACTGAAGGAGAACAAACATATTCTCTATGTTCTTAAAAAAGCGGATCACAAACTACGAACTGCAATTTTGAAAAATGTTGACAATGTTGTTATAAAAACTTTAAATGAAATCATTTTAAATATTATAAACAGAAATCATAAAATCAACAAAACTGTGTTTAAAAAACTAAAACCATATAAAAATACTTTGAGGAAAGTTTGCTCATCACAAACCTCTATGCGACAAAAGAGGAAACATCTTATTCAAAAGGGAGGATTTTTACCCATTATTATTTCATCGATATTAAGTGGAAAAATTTTAGAAAATGTCAAATAATTTATCAAAACTTATAGTTCTTCATCTATCAACTTACGAAAAATTTAAAGTTAAATATTCTGATTCAGATTTTTTGCATCGGAAACTCTTACCAATATATGGTTCACATTCTCTAAAAGATATTAATAAATGGTATTATATTAAACAAGAACTAGCTAAATATCTAATTGGATCCCAACAAACATCTAACCAGAATAAAATATCAGCATTGAATACGAATCATATTGAAACTCAAACTATAACACCTAAATCGAGTAGTATTGCACTGCAAACAGATTTGAATTTGCCTGAGGAAATTTATACAAATAATGATGATCAAAACGATATGGATACAACAATACAAAAATTTAATCCTTCTTCTGCATCTTCCGTAGCTAAGCGTCTTAAAAGCTTTTCGGAAAAAAGAACTCCAAAAATAAGAATATTATCAAAAAATGATACTACTCAAATATGAAACAATCCACTTTACCTTACCAATACTCTCCTGGTGTAACAAGAAATCGAAAGAAATTAGATTACGACACTGAAAATGTATTATGGCAAAATATTTAAAAACTTATTTTAGAAATAAAATCAAAAAAATGTTTTTAATAAAAGTGTATTTATTAATATATGTATATTGTTTTATTTATTTTTTTTTATGTATCTTAAATTTTTGTACATTTTTTTATTATACCATAATTATTAAATATTAATTTAAATATCTATGTTCATTAAATATTCATCGTCAGATGAGTCATTTAAAAAATTGTCTATTTCTGTACAAAAGTTGTCAAAGTTAGATTGAAGTCTAAAATGTCCTCGTGCATAAGTATTTTTTTGGTCTGAAGCGATAATTCTTTTGTCATCCGCATAACTCAAGACAACCTTGTGTAATTTTTGAGTATTCAGCTGATGAAGCTTAGATTTAAATGAATTCATTGTATCAGAAAGAATTACTTTTTCAAACAATGATTTTTTTATAGTCTGCCATTGAAAGGTATTTTATGCACGATTTTTTAACACCTTTAGACTTTTTTATTTCATTCATACCAACTGTTTTAAATGAATAAATTTTTGATCGAAGCCCAACAAATTCTTTCATAATTTTTCCACTATTTTCATCCTTCATCATACCTAAAATTTTTTTATTTAATAATGGGGGGTTAAAAATATTATTAGGATGATATTCAGATGTGTCAAACCTTGAAGCAATGTCATCATGAATATCAGCATAAAAATCGTCTGTTTTTATTGTGTAGATAAATGAATCTGTATCCATATAATTTAAAGCTAAATTGGATTGAAATTTTGGCTTCATGTATTGATAATGAAAATCGTACATTTTCCATTTAGACAGTTCTAGCACAGCAAAGCCTAAATAAATGGGCTTGTTGTAAGTTATTTGCATAAGTTTTAATTGAATTGCAAACATATTATTGGAAAATTGTGTAATACTCGAGAAATTTGGCTTAGAAATCACTTACTATTTTAACATCTGTACGATTAAGAACGTTTTCCATAGTTTTCCCATAAACAGCATTGTTAAGAAGTTTGAAGAAATCTTTTTCAAACGAATTTTTTGCTAATGTTCTATGGTGTGTGTTTAAATCTATATACTTTTTTAGCCATGGAGATTGTTTAAACTTTAACGCTCTATGTATTTTTTTTAATTTCAGTCCATTTTTCAAACACTGTGTAAGAACCCTATAATGAATTTTATATTTTGTTTTTGATGTCAAGTCTGCAATTAGCTTTCTATATTTGGATTTACCAACAATTTTATTTTCTGGACAAAATGGTAAATCATTATGTGTTTCATGTAAGTATTCGGGGTATTCTAAATCTACCTCCAAAAAATAACCAATTTCAGATGTATCTGATATATTAGCAACATCCAAATTATTTAAAATGTCTTCTTCATAATTCCATTCGAATTCTCCATGGGGAAGATATTCTGACATTGCCCATCCATACAAGTTGTTAGCGTCGAGGTACATTAAATACTCTGAAGGCTTACTACTAGGGTATTCATTTAACCGGGCTTTTGATTTAATCGGTTAATCGCTCGATTAATTAACCGGGGTTTTTGTTTAATCGATTAATAATCGGTTAATTTTGTTATTAATCGGTTAACCGATTAATAAAGTATTTTTTATAAATAAGTTAATTTCAATGAATAAAAATGAAAAATTATATATTATTTGCAGTTATTAGTTAAAAAAACAATGACATAACAATACGTGAACTAAAACAAACAAACAAACAAGCAAACAAAAAAAAAAAATTATTCATAAGTCTGTAATACATATTTTTTTAATTAATACATATTAGGCCACGTTTTGTAAATCGAAAGCACGTGAAATTGAAATCGATGGAGCTTTTTAATTCAATTCTTTTTTAATGATCGTAGCTTTTCCTGATTTCAAAAGTAGTTTTGGTAAAGATGTGTGGTCCTCAAAGTATGAGGTAATGTAAAAGAAATATTTTCATCAGTTTTAAACACAAGATAGAATTAAAAACTTTTTTGATTTCAATTTCACGTGATTTCGATTTCCAGGACAAGGCCGATTATGTATTTATTCAAAAATAAACTGTGAGATCATTTTATTAGTAATTTAAATAGTTTAAGGGCCATTATTATAACTTGGCGTTAGCTGTTATCCGACAGTTAACAGACGCTTTTTGACAGATAACACATTATTATCTGTCAATTTAATCTTAACTTTAGCTAACTTCAAGTTGTAATAATGGCCCTAAGAAGATCTTATAAATAAATCTTTTAGATAAATAATTTGGTTAAAATGTATTTGATTTAAGCGACTCCTTTCTTTAGTTTTGATAAATTTTGACTTGGAAAAATTTCTTTCACTTATCGTAGATGTTGGAGAAATCGAAAGCAACCCATAATACAGAATATCTAAATTCTCAGTTTTTTTTTCTGGATTTCTCTTAACCTTAAAAATCTTCCATTATACCATTTAAATCCTGTTTTATTTTTAAAATTTTTAACACTTCTAATTGTTTGGGTTAATTCTGTTGTTGCGTTACTATCGAAAAAACGTTCATTTCCGAATTCCTTAATTTCTGTTTTTGTACTGTTTTTTAAAAAAAGTATTTATAGAAGGAAATACATATACCTATTGTATAAAAAAATAATTCTAAACACAACTTTTGGTGCACGTTGGCAACTTTTGGTAAGGATAACGTTGTAAAATTGATCATCGTTGCACTGTAGAATGTATATAAAAGAGCGAGGTGCTTTGCAACTGACGTTTTGGAACTCACCCATTATTTAAAACAAAAAAATAAGGTTTTATACTACTAAAAATTATAATTTTTGTTACAACGGTTAATCGGTTAATCGACTGAAATTAACCGGTTTAATCGTTAATCGAAAAAGGCAATTTTAAATTAACCGATCAGTTAATCGGGTAGTAATTAATCAGTTAACCGATTAACGGTTAACCGAATGAATACCCTACTTACTACTGTCAAAGTCTTCCAAATATTTGTTATTTGCTTTAGAATATCTCTTTGAACATTGAACTAAGCCTCCCCTGATTCCATCTTGTATAAAATTGTACATATTGATATCACTTAGCAGTTCTAACTATATTTTAGTTGTTTTTAGCATAGCATCCCTTGATAGTCCTGGGGCAGTATAATATTGGCATTGGTCAAGTTTATAAATAGTTTTGCAAATGTGTCGAAAATTTTGAAAAATGTCAGTTAACAAAAGAACATCTGTTTTTAAATATAATTTTGCGTAATCTAATAAGTCAGTACATTTAAAAGTTCTCCAAACAGCTTGAGCATGTTCATAGTCTTCATTAGTGCAATAAGTATTATTTAAAATATTGTAAAAATTGTCTTTAGTGGGAAGATTTGATTCATAAAAGCGTTCCATTGAATCAATGTAAGAGTAAGGAAATACTCCCTTTCTTCTTATTAAATCAAATTCATTTTTCTGTTGATAAACTTTTTTGAGAGTTTGAAAATCATTGTCATTTAAATTGTTGGCAAGAGATTCTTAACTAGACGCCATAAATCGAAAAGAATCTAAAAATCGAATTTCAAAGCTCTTATTATTTTGCATTGGTATAAATTTTGATAATGATATATATAATTCCTTGTTGAGAGGAATTACTTTTATATCACCCTCAAATTTTGATAATTCTTTTACAAATAAGTGGCAATCATAGGAAGAAAAATTTGGAAAAAATACCGGTATAAACTTAGCAATTTGGTACAGAAGATTGCAAGAGTTATGCGCCGCTCCTCTGTATTTTCCAGTCAAAGGATAGTGATCCTTTATTTTGTCACTTCCTAAGCTTTTGTCACATATGTATGTGGCAATTTATTGCAAGATTATATGAAGTTATCTCAACATTAGTAAGTGATGTCATGGTTTGATGGGTAGATAAGTAGTTCGAAAAAATTTCTTTAGTGTCCTTTATTAAATTTTCAATAAATACGTAGGGAGCATCTTCACCAAAATAAATGTTAAATCTATCTAAATTATTATCAAAACTACACTTAATATAATAGCTAAAGGCACAAGCTATGTGTTTTTGAATGTTACCATGTTCATCACTCCCATCAATTTTTTCTAAGTAAGCCTCAAAATCTGCATATATGACGAATGGTACATCTTATTGTTTCTGGTAGTTTTTAAAGCGTAACACACAGTCTTCCGGCTTCGGCATTTTTGAAACGACTTTCTTACAACATTCTTCATGATCATTCATAATTTTGGCACTTGAAGAGTATTAAGCTTAGATCCCACTATCGGCTCAAATAGCACAATCTGTGACGATTTTTATCGTGCTATATCGGCACACATTTAAAAACATTACACAATTTTTTCTTAGGTGGTCCCATTATCGTCGCACATTGTGACAATTTTTTTCGGTTCATATCGGCCAAAACTCAATTGCGACAATAATCGGTACAATGCGGTCACACTATCGTGCTATTTGGGCAAATTAAATCAAATGTTTTTGTTTATTTACTTGTTGGCAGACATAATTTTACTTTAGAAATTCGCAAAATTCTCCGTCCGAATATTAAATTATGTTTCCTAAAAATTTAAAATAATATGTTAATATATGTATAATAAAAAATATATTCAATTTCATTGAAACTTACTGCACTTGTTCTTTTTTTTTTTTGTAATTGTTGTTTTGTAAACAAATGTTTACAAACCAGGGATGGCAACATCGATACAACTGCAGTGTTTTGGTTAAAGCGAGTTGTTTTTTTTCATTTAGTAGTACAAATGTACTATTTAACGTTTCAATACATAAATAATTGATAAAACAAATGTAATTTTGGTACAATTAAGCTCAAAAAAGTATAATTTTTGTAACCAGTTTGTGCAATTTAAAAACTTCGTTTTGCCATCCCTTGTATCGGCGCTGATTGGCGACTGTGATCGGCGCACAAGTGGCCGATGAAAATCGGTACATACTAAACAATTTGATTGCTCCACATTGTGCAAAATAGTGTTCACATTATCGGCGCATCTAGGTTAATTTTGATTGTCCACAGTCAGCACAATTTCGGCACAGATTGTCGCATATTAAAACATTTTGAACGTTCACACTATCGGCACATGAAATTCGCCAAAAATTGGTACATTGCGCCGATAGTGGGATCTTAGCTTTAAAGACATGCGTTACAAAGATATACCCGTCCCTTATGAGAAGTTAAGCTACTTCTTATTAGCCTAAAATATTTAGACAATAAAACAAAATTAATATTGTTGAATTAAAATTTTGTAAAAATTCGTTTGTTACCTTGAAATATCTGTTATTAACACAGAATGGGACCATTCTAGATGTAGATTTATATGATGGTCTTTCACTTCACTAGTAAGATAGTATGGTCCCACAATTTGACTTCCCTCACAACCAAATACATTAATACTTATATTTGAATTCATTTGTTCGAATATCTTAATATCCTTTAACTTAAGAGGGAACTCCAATCTTTCAAAATTTATAAGATTATCTCTTATTTGCAACTTTTCTTCAAATATATTTATATCTTTCAATAAATTTTGATTATTGCCTAAAAATGAAGCAATAACACTCCATTTAAAGCAGTAGTCATCATCCTTTTGGAAATTAAAAACTCCCTGTTTTTTCTTATCCACTGTGGTGTTGGAATATATTTGGAGCCTTTAATAAACGATGATTTATTTATATTTATTTCCAGTTTTTTTTTATTTTTAGTAGAGACCATCCACTGTCCCTCTCCTGAAATTCGGACATTTTTGTACATATATTAAAAAAATGATTTTTGAGGGAGTCCTCCACGTTGTCGCTTAAAGTCAGGAATTGCATTTTAGATCTATGCGTAATAGAGCGAATGTATATATCCTCATTTTTTATTTGTATGTATTCACATTCCAGCTCTAGATTATACTTTATAGTAACGTGTTGTTTTAGGCTTCCATTAAGAATTTTTAAAAGATCCAAACAAACTCCATTGAAAAACTCTTGAGGATGTAGAATCTCTTCTTTTTGATTTTCATAAATGTATGTGACGATTCTATCCTTAAATGCCCTTTTCACACATTTAAGGTTTTTTAAATTGGACATTTCAATAACCCGTTCTCCACTATTACAGCTAAGCGATGTAGTAGCATGCGATTTTTCATGCTCCCTCAGATGATTTACTTTTGAGAACCATTTGAAGCATTCACGGCAGCGAAGGACTTCATGAGTGTCGAGCATGTCCTTTTCCTCGAAAACCGATTTACAGAATTTGCAATTGAACGATGCCATGTTATAGAATATAATTTTTTACTTTTAATAAATGTTTGTGCACTTTGAAAGTAGTCTACAGACTAATTAAATAAATACATTTAAATAATAATATTTTTAATTGCATTTTTTTTTTTTATTTTTTACCCTAACGAAAAGTTTATTGACTCATAATTTAATGCGAAACAAATATTCAAGGTTAATTTTTTAACTTAAAAAAAAAATGCATACGATTGCATTTTTTCTTTTATTTTTACTCTAACGTAAAGTTTATTAACTTGTAATTTCTATGTTGAATATTTATGGCCTGTTCGTCGATAGCGAATGAAGACTTCGTTCGCTAACTTACATGCAAAACAATAACAATATTTTATAATTTGTTTTTGTTTTAAATGTAATTTAAGCGAACGAAGTCTTCATTCGCTATCGACGAACAGACCTTTAAACTATATTACATATTACTCTCTTTTTTTAAAATACTCAAACAAAAAATTCTTTATTTTTGTTTATATTCAAAATTCCTCCTTATGGAAAATACATCGGGAACAAAAACAGGCAGAATTTATGCTGCTTTGAATGAAAAAAAGCAAAATGCTCCCTCTGTGGTATATGGGAAAATCGAATGGGGAAGCAGAATTTTTGCTGCTTTCAATGAAAAGCAAAATGCTCCCTCTGTGGTATATGGGGAAAAAACGAATGGGGAAGCAGAATTTTTGCTGCTTTCAATGAAAAGCAAAATGCTCCCTCTGTGGTATATGGGGAAAAAACGAATGGCAAAAATGCTGCCTCCCCATTTCCTTACTACTTTTATTATTAAAAAAATGTATAATGTTAAAAAAATAGTATTTTGGTGATTTTTTAAAGTTTTGACCTTTGACCTCATCATGGCACGGGTTGGCACCATCGGATCAGCCTGAAAATTTGCTACATCAAATCGCATATTTTCATCGCTACCCACATTCAAGATGCAAAAAAAAAAATTTTTAACGCCAGGTCTAATGCATATATGTACATAAGTAATTGTGCTGACCATAAATAGTGAAAAAGTATGAATTGTTTTATTGACAGATATGTCTACGCTTTTAAATATATCCGAAGACATAATAGAGTTTGACCCTCTAAATGTTGATGACAATCAACCAACATGCAGTTGGGCACAATCTGATACTGATGACAACCAGCGGACCCGGCCAAGGAAAAGGAATCTGGATGTAAATACGGAGATGGTCAAATTGGCTAAAGAGCGTAAAGCAATGCATCGGCAATGTATGAGGAGATGAAGCAACAAATGAACGAGATTGTACAGAGGCTAGAGACTCTTTCGTCGCAAAATGCATCCTTTCAAAGTGAGCTGCTATCAATTTTGCGAGAGAAGTAGATAAACGCATTCAGGTATGCATATATACACATGTACATTTTAAAAGCTTTAAAGAATTATTTTAATTTCGTTATATCTTATTTTGTTTTTATTTTATTTGGTTGACTATTATATTTATTACTAAGAGAATTATTTTTATTTCGTTATGATCAATTTGATTTTTTTTTTTTGTTTTACTATTGAATTTAGTTTTTACATATTTTCATTTTATGTTATTGTTTTTCTTTTTTTTTAATAAGTTGTCCTTTTTTATTATATCCTTATTATTTATTGTTATAAATTAACAGCCGTTTTCATAAAAAGTTCTTATTTTAAGCTTATAGTATGTAATAACTATCAAACGCTTTTTGTCTTATAAACCTCCTATAAAAATTTGTATTCATAAACGTACATAAACAGCTTATTTACTATTAACTGTTTGTAGCGATTTTGCGTTAAAGTATGGCAACTTTTTTTATATTTTGCTGCCATTTATTGCTAGTGAAGCACGAAACTTCTATTTGGTTCACATGATATTCTATATTTAATTTTTTTTTATAATTTTTTCTTAATTGTAGAACTTAAAAATTATTGTTATCAAATAAGACTACATATTATTATAGTTTCTGAACAAAATGTTGCCGAAAGGTATCATAAAAACTTTTGTTTCAACCTTTTTTAAATATACGATAAGAAAGTATTCGAATAAAAAGTTTGTTTACTTCTTATTAGCATCACTATTATTATGATTTGCTTATTTTATTTTTTTTAAATATTTTTGACTCACTCGTAAAACTGCTCTGAGTGGAGAAGCAGCTCGCGCTTTTTGTCATTATTTCTTAAGGGCAAACAGGTCGTTTTTGTTTGTCTGCTTTTGTTGCGTTTTGCGTTGTCACCCCGCATTGGTTGGTGTTTCGGCGTCGTATAACTGTACCGAGTTACAGTTTTTGCGGTATCTGCATTAACTATATGCAATCGTTTTTAACCTCAATGTTTTGATGTGTTGTCTGGTGGAGAACCAAAGAAAAAACTCATGTGACTGGTGGAGAACCATATATAACTCAGACGTTTTACTGGTGGAGTACCAAGGAAATAACTCAGACGTTTTACTGTGGAGACAAGATATACTCTGGAGCTTATTCTGGAAGCTCTTCGCCTTCCTATACGAAGGTCTAGGTCGATCGAGGACTTGTGGATGAGGCTCCAACAAACCGTGTGATACCCTGGCAATATAACTCTAGATAGTTAGCCAAAAAGATTTTAGTGTTTAAGCAAAATCAAAAAAAAAAAAAAAATATTTTTGAACAATAATTTGTTGTTTTTTATAAAAACCCAACTACTTGCAATAATTTAATAAATAATTAAAGCGAATATCTGCATTTGCCTCTGAACATATTAATTTTAATCATATACATACATTTTTTTGTTAATTAAATAACAATATAACTTTAAATTGGTTGTCTAAAATAAAAAAAAAATTAAGTAAAATGTATTTAAAATGTCCATATTAATCACAAAGTATACAGAGATGAAAAAAGTGACGTATGAAAAAGGCCTAAATCATTTGCGAGGGCAGCTTTCGAAGAAAGAGAAAGAAAATGTTTTTTGTTAGTGAAGTGACAATGCGTAAAAACAGGCCGCTACTATCTACACAAATTGCATAATCAAAACAAAAAACGCAAAAAGGGCAGCTTTCGAAGAAAAAGACAGAAAAAAACACAATATTTTCTGTCTCGTGACGCCTCTGTATACTCTGTGATATTAATTAACAAAAAATTTTTTCCATCATTTTTCAACATATTTCACAAAAATAATATCATAAAATGCAAACACTTTTATCAAAATGTCATTTAATTTTTGGTTTAAAGAAGTGCAAATCCAACAATAAATTTTCTTACTTTATGAATGGTTTATTAAAGTTCAATAGACTATTTTTCGTTTATGAATACAACTTTAGCAATTTTTGCTTTAAAACGGTTAATTAATAATAAATAAATGTTTATGAATACGGCTGTAAATAAAATGCATCTGATCTCATTATTTAACAAGTATATAGTGACCCTGTAGTAAATAAAATAGCCAGTTGCAAAAAACACTAACTATAAATTAACTTTTTTTTAAATGACTACAAATTGGTTTAAATCTCATGTTTATATCAACCAAAAATGCACACGTAAAACACAAATAAAAGCAAAATAAGTAAAACAAGCATGCCATTAAGTCAAAGGAAAAAATATATACAAACATTTTAAAATAATTAAAAATTAAATCGATACAAATCTGTTTATGTACTAGCAATTACGTGGCGTATTTATTTCAGGACTATTATACATCATCATTTAGGGCAGTTTAATGCAAAATTTTCATAAATAATTATGCATGTTCATATGTACATACATATATGTATATTTTTTTTTACAAAAATTATTTAAAATATAAATAATTTATTATAAACTGACAATACTTTTAATTAATTACAAATAGGTTGCAAAATAAGTAGTTAAAAAGTCATGCAAAGATGGCCAATTGACTACTGCCTATGACATGCCTATGTTAAAATAAAGAGTCGTCGACAAGGAAAAACTCACTTAATCAACTAGATGTGGTTACAAAAAAAACCAGTTTGAAGTTAGTTATAAATGTGTTTGACTTCCTACAGGGGAGGTAAAGGGTGGTTAAATTTCAAGGGCCGATGTTGATTTTGAATAAAACACAAACTATTTAGGAAATTATTGTAATTTTATTTTATTATGATATATTGGTATTACTCAATTATGTATGGAACAAAATATCGGCCAAATGGGCGCCGCGACCACGGCGGCACACCTCCATCCGATGGTCCAAATTTTCGATGACCCTGAGGCATAATGGAGGTTCTATGCCGTTAATGTGCCGAATTATCTCATCCTTTAGCTCTTGAATTGTTGCTGGCTTATCGACGTACACCTTTTCTTTCAAATAACCCCAAAGAAAAAGGTCCAACGGTGTCAAATCACATGATCTTGGCGGCCAATTGACATCGCCATTACGTGAGATAACACGGCCATTGAATTTGTTGCGCAAAAGAGCCATTGTTTCGTTAGCTGTGTGGCAAGTGGCACCGTCCTGCTGAAACCACATATCGTCCACATCCATATCTTCCAATTCGGGCCATAAAAAGTTCGTTATCATCTCACGATAGCGAACACCATTCACAGTAACTGCCTGACCGGCCTCATTTTGGAAAAAATACGGCCCGATGATGCCGCCAGCCCATAAACCGCACCAAACAGTCACTCTTTGTGGGTGCATTGCTTTTTCGACAATCACTCTTGGATTATCATTCGCCCGTATGCGGCAATTCTGCTTATTGACGAATCCACTGAGGTGAAAATGTGCCTCATCACTGTAGATGATTTTCTTTGAAAATTGATCATCCACTGTTGCCATTTCTTGCCACCATTCTGCCCATTCACGACGTTTGGAATGGTCAAGAGGCTTTAGTTCTTGAGCCAATTGCACCTTGTAAGCGTGGAAATGCAAGTCTTTATGCATAATGTTCATCAACGACGAGCGTGAGAGGTGCAATTGTTGGGCACGACGACGAGTTGAGGTGGACGGCTCTTCAGCCACACTATCGCGAACAGCAGCAATATTTTCTGCAGTACGAGCTGTACGAGCATGCACTGGTGTTCTCACATCTTCTACAGACCCGGTTTGTTCGAATTTTTCCACGATTTTTGCGATTGTACGCACATTTGGACGATCAAATTGACCAAAAAAATCACGAAGTGCACGATATGCATTTTGATTTGAACGCCCATTTTCATAAAAAGTCTGGATAACTTTAACACGTTGTTGGATTGTGTATCTCTCCATGGTTCAAATTGAGTAAGTCTGAAATAGAGAAATGTCAAATAAAATTCGGAAAAAAACTTGGCGTTTAGGTGTGGTTCACATTCAACATCGGCCCTTACAATTTAACCACCCTTTATAAAGATTTTTTTAACTACTACATATTAAAACGTACAATATTAAAATACATTTTTTTAAAGTTAAAAAAAACAAAAGAGATCAATCTTCAAAAAATTTAGCAGCTGAAGTTTTAAGGTCCGTTTTCACAACTTACCGATAGCTAAAAGTAGACTTTAATTGGCCTTATAAAAAGTGTTCCATTATTAAAAATTTAATTTAAACTAAAGTGAGCGACAAACTAGATTAAGGTTCATCCTACCTGCTAGGTTAAAGTAAAGTTGTAATAATGGAACACTTTTTATACGGCCGGTAAAATCCTAGCTATCGGTAAGTTGTGAAAACGGGCCTAAGTGTATTAAATAATTGTGTATGATAGTAATTTACAACAAATTGTAGTATCATGCTAAAATGTACAAAAATATTAATGCATTTGTGTGCAGAAAATTATGAATATGAAGAAAATTAAAATAATGAAACATATTTTCAAAATATTGATTTAGTGAAAAAATACGGATTAACGTGTTGCATATACTATAATATTGTTACGAAAGTAACTTTAGTAAAGAATTAGTTTTATTTATTAGTTATCTGTACCGATGCTCTGTAACTTTAGTGAGAACTTCTCGCATCAAAAATATGTGAAACAAAATATTCCAAGTGTGTTTGTACCCTGCAAATAATAATGGACTACCTGTTCCATTTTGATCAAATGGACTACTCTCTGGACTGGTTCAATGTAATGCAAGTATGGACCATGCCATTGTTAAAAAGAGTTTGTAGTGAAACGACTGGTCTTCGTTTTTTAACGACAAGTTTTCGTTTTTAAACGATTTCAAAACTAATCCTCTGGAGTATACCATGGAGTAGTTTAAAGACTACTCCTTTGTAATCCCAAGTTTGGTTATATGTTCTTGCCCTAGGACATCGTAATGTTAAATATACCATGGTTTTTCCATACATTGGGGTTACCTTTGGACTAGTTCTTGTCCCTTATGGGCTATGGGACTAGTAGCATTATTTGCAGGGTAACTCATGTCGAAAACTATAAAAAGAGATTTCATCATTACGTTATAAATGTCATAACATTGCATTAGAAGCCGATGTGACATTGCAAGCGTTGATAACGCCAGTCACTCATATCGGCTATACCTGGTAATGTTAGTGCGACTTTAATATTTGTTGTTTGCAAACGACCTTTGAGAACATTCGTATTATTTTATAAAAATGTTAAAAGCAAAATAATTAAACAATGAAAAAATATGCTAAGAATAAAATATTATTATTCGCATTTTGCATTTTTAATTGTTTTTTAGTGTTAAATTTTTTCTCGCCATATTTTTATTCGTGAGTTTATTTGACAGATTAAAGCGGACACACTTTTTCTGTAAATTGGTGAGTAATTTCCTTACGTAACAGCTAGAACTCGTCAAAAAAAGTTACAGACACAGTTGAGTGACAAAAACAGCTGTTTTTTTTGTTTCAATTAATGGCATTTTTGTTTCATATCACACAAAAATGTAGTAACGTAACAGTATTTTGTAGATATGCAGCTCAGACGGCTTAGTTGTTTGCACTTGATGTTACCAAAGACATCAAAGTAAAATCTTATAATCAACATTGCAGAAGCCCTGCTAATATTTTGAGAAATAATAATAAAGGCAGTGTTTAAATTGCTTGCTTTAAAATAGCAACAGCACCGAAATTTTTGCTTAGTTTACATTTTTTGCTGCAAATTAAAAAACTGTATTTTTCAATGCCTTTTATTACTTTGATAGAGAGTAAGCAAAAGCAATAAAGCAAAAGCAGAAAAAGAGAGAGTAAATAATTTTTTTAGTCTCGCTATGTGTATGTTCCTTGCTTAATCAGTCAGCAACGCAACAACTTAAGTAAGTAATAAATTTTGTTTAAGTTTTTTTTTGGCTTTTCATGCGCTTAAAGTCAGCAAGTTAACTTCTTTGCTGTTGCTGGCTGGCACTTCATACATATATTTTGAATATTTTGAATTTCTTAGTATTTTTGCAGAAATAATGTTTAAAGATCATTACCGTTAGATGTTTTTTTTGCGAAAAAACTAATTTTTGTTCTTTTATTTAGTGAGTTACGCAAAATCATATTTATAAACATATTTTTCAATTATTCTTCGATTTACACGCGGCGCCATAATTCTTAGTTCTTACCGTCAAAGATTTTTTCAAAACAAATTTCTGCAACAGCAAGCAACAGCGATCAAGTCAAAAAAATGTTAAACAGCCAGCCAAGCAACTACATAAAAAAAAACAAAAACATATTACTTACAGCAACAGCATTTTTTTTAGTGGTTGCTTGACTGAATGTTTAAACTTTAAGCTGAGAACATACACATAGTGACAGTAAATACATTATTAAATCTCACTTTTTCTGCTTTTGCTTTTACTGTGTTCTTGTTCTTAAGTTAAGTTAAGCAATTACAAAAGCATTAAAAATAGTCAAGCATTTTTAAACACTGAATAAAGGATACCCCTCAGCTAGTCTGTGCCATCATTTGGGGTTCAATTTATATCATGATGTCACACATTTCACCCCACGTCTCCATGCGCTTTCGATTAGAACATGACATGACCATAACGCCGGCAGAGCAACGGTATTAATTTGTCCATGTTCTTGTATGTGGCGAATATGTGTTCATGTTCTGATTGACCACAATTTTTGTTGTTGTGCGTTTGGTTGTATACAGAAAATACATTGTATGGCCAACATCATGGCGCACATGGATGCTAAGACGAATGTTTAGGCAACGATGGTAGCACATGGACGAAACATGAACATGAACAGTCTACACGAGTAGAATTCATGTGCGACATGCTGTTCTTACCAAGTTGATGGATGGTGGAGACGGGTAGTTAAGCTCGAAAGATATAATAGTTACAGTGAATCAGATGCAAGCAAATCTTTTTAAGGGAATAAGAGAAAGATTGTTTGCACTATTTTGAATTTGTTCCTATTTGTAGTATTTCTAAAACCTTAAAAATAACACTTATATTGAGAAACTAGACAAATTAATCCTTTTGACGGTATGTTACATACCTAACTTAAATGTCATACCAAGGTATATTTACACAAGGTAAACTCGTTGCTACAACAAGTACAACAAGACAAAAACAACACGCCAAATTGTTTTTGTATTTGGTGCCAAGGTGTCAAAAAAAACGCAACACTGTGCCTTCAAAATAAAAACACAAATTGAAAAAAAAAACAACACGTGCAGTTCAGAATAATAAGCTGAAACAATTTTTAATATATTATGCATTCTCAAGCATAAAAATAAAGTATGGTTGCAGGAAATATAGTATTTAAATATATTTTCACCGATAGAGCTCAAAGATTTATTACAACAAATACAAATATACCTTGGAATTCATGTATAAAGTCAATTCGCCTTGGTATGTGCGTGCAATAAGGGCAAATAATAATAGTAAATTGGCAAATAAACACAAAGAAATTGTAAAAAATTTGCTTATACTTACCGTCTTTTAAAAATTTGCAAATTTCGTGAACAATTATTATGACAGTTATTGCTGCAGGACATGGCGAACCAAATCCGAATAGCACTTGGTTGGGTGCTCGAGGCATGTGGTTGGCTTATTTGTTAGGAGTTTTACGAGCCCATTTGATTCTATTATCGGTGCCATTTATATCCATACCTATGGCTTGGACTTTAACACATTTAATGCATAATGCAGTAAGTTGACGTGAAAATATTTAGGAAATATGTAGTTCACAAACCACATTTGTTTTTTAGGCCCATTTATATTTTCTGCACATTATAAAGGGGGCTCCTTGGTTTTCGATTGAAAATGACACCGGTCGTCAGCTTACTCACTGGGAGCAAATCGATGATGGTGAACAATTTACAGCAACACGTAAATTCTTAACAGCCGTACCCATTGTTTTGTAAGTAATTCAAATGTATATTAAAATCAATCCCACTTTTATGTTTATTACTTCATTTTTCAGGTTCCTTCTCTGCTGTTTGTATACACGAAATGATACCCACCATTTTATAGCGAATTTCATTTCATTGGTTATTGTTACTCTACCTAAGTTACCGCAATTTCATGGTGTACGCTTGTTCAACATAAACAAATACTAATTATTTAAATATTCTTGTTAATTTTTTTTTAATATTGCTAAGGCTTGTGTTTTGTAACAGACTGAGTGGAAAAGGAAATCAAATGACTTTAAATCGTTACTCTAAAATAAATATAAATGTCTATTAAATTGTTATTTACAAGTTATTTTATGTATCTCAGCTATTGCAAACAATATTATATTTTCTAGCCATTAACAAAAAATATTAAATATATACCCCTAAGCAAAACAAAGTTAAAGTTCACATTAATTAACCAACTCATTAAGCCCATACACTTGCTGTGGTTAAAAAAGCTTAGTCTGGCGTGAGTAATCGGCCTTATTACGGTTGTCGTTGTCGTAAACGACTTAAGGCCCAACCATAATATACATAAGCTTCCTTAAGCTACTGTCAAAAATTAACAAAAAACCTCTCAAATGCATTAAAAAAATCAAAAAATATTTGATTCCGTATGGAAAGTGCGATCTGTTTCGCACTTTGCTTAAGCAAATGACAGTTTCATAAAATTTTACAAAAAGTTCAATATGGGTCGACACATATGAATGACATGTATCCGCACAATTGCTTAAGCCAACTTAAGCATATGTGGGATTTGATGATCTTGTAATTGATTTTTTAAATTAAACACGGTAACATTTAAATCAATAATAATTCATTATAAGCATTTTATTTCACTGTTACTTATATTTAATTAAGAATAAAGTTTATTATTTCAAGTTAAATATTTTGTCCGTGTCGACTTGATGGTCTGTTCCGCTCGATTGATTGTTTTCAACTAACTCTTTCATTTCACGACAAATCCCTAATATGCCCTTTCGTTCTACTCTATTTCCCTATTTCCCCTGTTTCTTGTTGATCTGCGAAGACCAACGGCTGGCCCTCCTACATTCGGCCCTCCTGACGTTGCATTCGTCCCGAATGTAGTAGTCCACGGCTTCATATATTCAGCAACAGTCGTGCATCTCCTGGATCCTTCACCCTCACCAATTTTTTCGACCTCATACCGCCCATGATTCAACTTCTTTGTTACTTTGTAGGGCCCTAAAAACTTAGGCTTTAGCTTCAGACCAGGACCAAATTGGGTTCGTTTAATAGCCACTAAATCGTTGACGGCATAATTACCTCCTGGATGACGATTCTTATCAAAAGATTGCTTATTTTCTTGTTGGATTTTCAGGATATTTTCACGCACTCGTTCCCGGATGGCGTCACGCTCTTGGTGGAGCTCTCTCACCGCTACGTCTTCCAGTAACTTCTGTACGTCCGGGCATTCTTTGGTTCTCATCTTAACACCTGTCATAATTTCGAAAGGGGTATAACCCGTGCTTCTTGAGGGCGTACTATTTAGAGTTTTCTGAACCCTTTCAACATAACGATACCAGTTTTGGGGTTGGGTTTCAAGACACAATTTCGCTAACAATGGAATGATGATTTTGTGCATTCTTTCTACTTGACCATTACCCCGCGGCACACCTGTTGCTATTGTTAAGTGTTGGATACCCTCTTCGGTACAATAGCTCTTAAATTCATTTGAAGTAAAGGCGGTGCCCCTATCCGTTATAAATCTCACTGGATTGCCGAAAATTTCAGCTTGTTTCCGCAATCGGTCTACTACCTCGCCAGTTCCCGTACTTTTCGTTGGATAAAGCCAAACAAATTTAGAAAAGGCATCCACTACGACTAAAATGTGGTTATACTGCTTCTTCGTAGACTCCATTGGGCCTACGTGGTCCAAATGGTAGGTCATTAATGGCTTATCGGCCTTGTCAATGGGAGTCAACAATCCCTCCCTTTTGCCTCTCTTGGCCTCCGTCATAATACATTCGACGCAACTTTTTACAACCCTTTCAGCCTTGGCTTCCAAGTTTCGGATAAAGAAGGTACGTTCAACAAGCTCCGCGGTTCTCTTTGAAGAAAAATGGCCTTGTTTATGAGCCAACTCAACAATTTCTCGTTCCATACTGCCGGGGACGACAATAAGCTCCTTGGTTGGATTCTTGTGCACCACCCCGTACTTTAAGTAAAAATCTTCGTAGTTTTGAGTCTCCAAAATCTTGCTAACAGCTTTTACCCAGTCATCGTGTTGTTGAGCTTCTCTTATTCTATGGCGCAGGGAGTCCTCCATCATTAAACTTGATGCTCTACTTAAAGCATCGACATGGCGCATTTTCGTACCCGATCTGTGCTCAATAACATAATCGAAGTCCTGTAGGAACAGGGCCCACCTTGAGACTCGCAATGGGACTTCATGCTTTTTCATTGTCATTGCAAAGGCATTGCAATCGGTGACAATCTTTATTTTCACCCCAAGTACAAGAACTCGCCACTTTTTTAAAGCTTCGATTATCGCCAACACCTCCAACTCGTAGGAGTGGTACATTTCCTCACAAGTAGTGGTTTTGCGGCTCATATATTGAACTGGATGAAACTGACGATCTTCAGAGTCTCTTTGCAATAATACTGCCCCATATCCGTGCTTGCTGGCATCGGTATTTAGTTCAGTTTCGGCATTTGGGTTGAACAATCTCAATACACTCGCACCGACCAGAGCAGTTTTCAGCTGCTTAAAAGACAGGAATTGTTCGTCATTCATTTGAAAGTCAGTGTCCTTCCTCAATAAATCTGACAGTGGTCTTGCAATTACTGCATAGTTGGGGATGAAACGTCTGAAATATGACGTAAGGCCTAAAAACCTTTGAACAGCCTTTTTATCTTGCGGCACTGGAAATTTTTCGACAGCTATAGTTTTCTCTCTTGACGGCAAAATTGTGGAATTTTCTAGCACATAGCCCAAAAACGTGATTCTCTTCATTAGGAACTGGCACTTATTCCATTTGATACGAAGTCCGTTTGCAGCAGCGACTTTCAATACTCTTTTTAACTTGACTATCCCCTCCTCCTCATCTTTCGCTGGGATAACCATATCGTCCATGTAAATGACTATTGTTCCATCTATTATTAGCTCGTGAAATACAGCATTTAGGTAACGGCAAAATACAGCCGGTGAGTTAGTTATGCCAAATGGGACATACAAAAACTCGTATTGTCCTCGATGTGTCACAAACGATGTATACCGTCGGCTATCTTCCTCAAGTGGCACATGGAAAAATCCGTTTTGCAAATCCAGGGTGGTGTAAACTTTAGCCTCCTGCAACCGCTGTAACACATCATCGATAATTGCCATTGGATAGTTGTCACGTATTATCTTGTCATTGAGACGGCGGTAATCACAGCACAACCTTTTGCTGCCATCCTTTTTAGATACCAAAACAACGGGCGACGAGTATTCAGAATAACTTTGCTTTATAATGCCTTCTTTCAGCCATTCCGTGACTTGGCGGTCTACTGTCTGCTGGTCCGCATACGACATTCTACGGGGATGATGCCAGACCGGTGCCCCATCTTTAAGCAAGATTCTCATTTTCACCGGAAACGAGGTAGGTTTAATCGGCTTATAAGTAGTGACTAGCTTTATAATATCTTCTCGAACACCGAACTTCAAATGGTTAACGTCTATATCATAAGGATCTACGGACATGCAAATCTCCCCAAATTCTTTGATCACTTGTTCTACTTCGTCCCCCTTTTCCTTTTCTCTAACGATTTGCCTGGCAGCCTGTTCAGTAATTACCATATTCTCATTAATTGAGGCCTGGGCAGCCTTGGCAGAGAATTGGGCTCCTTCAGCGTTTATGGAAATATCAACAAATTCTAAAACATCGTTCCCTAACACAGCTGAGTACAGAATATCGCGATCTCGCGCAACATGAAATTTTATCGGTACTACTTGCCCATCTAACTCGACTTCAGCTTCGAATGAGCCAATTGTCTCAATCTCCTTTTCTCCTATACCGATCAGTTTTCTTCTTTCAGCGCTTACGCTCACATCCTTCATCATCATTAGGGCATCATAACGAATACAACTGATATCGCTGCCAGTATCAATGAAGGCTGACAGCTCAAAACCGAGGATTGTAACATCTTTAAAAATTCTGTTTGGTTTGGATACCACTACGCCACATGGCGTTGAATTCTGGGTTGACAGTGTATGAATAGTGTCGTTGGACGACTTTGGTGGGACTTCTTCTTTTTTGACCTGAGTACGTTTGCAATTGAATGACTTGTGGCCAATCTCGTTGCACCTGAAACATTTTACCTGTGTTTGAGGACAATTCCGAACTACGTGATCGTTTTCGCCACACTTAAAACAACGCGAAACTCTAGACTCTTGTTTCTTACAATCACTGGAAACTTCTGGCTTCTGGCCCGCTTTTCTCTGGCTAAACGGCTGTGTTGGTTTGGCTACCCTTCCATAGACTCTCAGTTTCATTTTTAAATCCTCAATGCTTGTGGCCTGGAATAAAACTGCCTTATTTATTTTACTATCAGGTATTCCTTCAATGAAGTACTCGATAATGCTGTCTTCGTCTAAATGTATTGTAGAACCAATCTCCATAAGACAATATAAATATTCACGTAAACTTTCATTCGCGCGTTTCCTTCTATTCTTTAACAACCGATGAACCTCTATTACTGAATGTCTGACCCCGAACTCTTTCTTAAGCGCATTTCGTAAAGACGGCCAATCGCGAATAGAATGTTGACTTCTACAAAAAATTTTCGCTGCACCTACTAGTAGCTGTCTCGCGTAAATATATTTCTGAAGGTCGTTCCAGCCAACAGTGATCGCACAATCTTCAAAATCACTTAACCATGACCCAATGTCAGGTTGCCCTTCGCCGGAAAATTTCGTTAACGAGTCTTCAATATCCTTTAAGGTAAAAGTAGGAGGTCCATGATGTTCTGCACTAACTAGTTGTTGCATATCAGAAGCCGCTTCGCCATATTCTGAAACATTTTCCTGATTCGTCTGTCCCAACCCGAAATGTCTTATTAACCTTTCCTGCAAAATTATCTTGGGTCCGTCTCCGTCTAAGCCTAACTCGCACAACCTTACCCTCAATTCCTCAACAGTTAGCCCTAAAATCTCCAACAGTTCCATTTCAGTCCGGTCAAATAATAGAATAAATTCGAATTAAGTATTACTGATCTTATTATCAATGAACAAAAATATATATACAGATATAGAATTATATATATAAAAAAAATATATAAAAAATTTAAAATAAAAATAATAATTTATAAAAGAGATAATTAATTATATGTTCTATCTTATTGATTTGTAGATAAACACTGGTATTCAAAAATTTTTCCCTTTAATGATTCTGCCAAATTCAAAGTATTTTCAAAATTTAATTATAGGGTGTGATACATTCCAAAGTTTATATTTATAAATTAACAAAAGTTCAAAATTTTAAGCAAAACTAATTTGACAAAATAAAGTTTATATATGATGATATCAAACCAATACTTTAGTATTAAACGCACCCCTAATAACTTTGTTTTGCTATGTTAGATTAACATTACAATATTTGAAACTTTAAATGTATTCTCACTTCAAAATTCTGATACATTGCATTACTTTACAGTATTATTATTCAAAATAAATTTTCCCCTGCTGTTAAGCACGTTTCAAAACATTGGTTTGTTGTAGCTTCTGTACATTTAACGCCTCACATCAATTCACACCCCTCCTACAACAATCTATTCTCTTACAATATTTAAACTCTTAAATAATTTAAATTCTACGTCACCGATAATGCGTGATCCACTCAGCCTAACAAATGCTTCTCTTCTTTAGTCGTTCAGCTTCGACTCTGCTTCCACGTTTTCCCCTTCAATTCAGCAATACTGTATAACTAGGCTTTTGCTCTTCTTAACATTCCACTCTAAGCATAAGTATGTATGTTGACAAATTCTCCCTTTTCGCACTTTTTTTCGTTAACAACTTGCTGGTTTTGTTCTTTTATTTTCAATATTTAAAAATACATTTGTTACTCTTATGCACTTTGTTTTATATATTGTGTGTTTTTTATTTTATTTATGTAGTAGGTATGTAAAGGGTGGTTAAATTTCAAGGGCCGATGTTGATTTTGAATAAAACACAAACTATTTTGGAAATTATTGTAATTTTATTTTATTATGATATATTGGTATTACTCAATTATGTATGGAACAAAATATCGGCCAAATAGGCGTCGCGAACATGGCGGCACACCTCCATCCGATGGTCCAAATTTTCGATGACCCTGAGGCATAATGGAGGTTCTATGCCGTTAATGTGCCGAATTATCTCATCCTTTAGCTCTTGAATTGTTGCTGGCTTATAGACGTACACCTTTTCTTTCAAATAACCCCAAAGAAAAAAGTCCAGCGGTGTCAAATCACATGATCTTGGCGGCCAATTGACATCGCCATTACGTGAGATAACACGGCCATTGAATTTGTTGCGTAAAAGAGCCATTGTTTCGTTAGCTGTGTGGCAAGTGGCACCGTCCTGCTGAAACCACATATCGTCCACATCCATATCTTCCAATTCGGGCCATAAAAAGTTCGTTATCATCTCACAATAGCGAACACCATTCACAGTAACTGCCTGACCGGCCTCATTTTGGAAAAAATACGGCCCGATGATGCCGCCAGCCCATAAACCGCACCAAACCGTCACTCTTTGTGGGTGCATTGGTTTTTCGACAATCACTCTTGGATTCTCATTCGCCTAAATGCGGCAATTTTGCTTATTGACAAATCCACTGAGGTGAAAATGTGCCTTATCACTGAATCACGAAGTGCACGATATTCATTTTGATTTGAACGCCCATTTTCATAATAAGTCTGGATAACTTTAACACGTTGTTGGATTGTGTATCTCTCCATGGTTCAAATTGAGTAAGTCTGAGATAGAGAAATGTCAAATAAAATTCGGAAAAAAACTTGGCGTTTAGGTGTGGTTCACATTCAACATCGGCCCTTACAATTTAACCACCCTTTACTTTAACTTTAATTGTTAGTTCTATAAACTTCCAATCATTTCTCTATGCATTCTCTTTGTGTTGTTGTTTCAAAAAAAATAATAATTATTTTGTTTCAATTTTGGTAGTTTCTTTTGCTTGCTCACTGCACTGGTAAAATTTCTGTTCTTTAATTCTTCATGTTGACAAAACTCCACAAAGGCTTAATGTTTAAGATGTTTTTTGTTGTTTATTATTGCATCACTTTTTACCGTTTAAGTACATATGTAAATATGTATGTAGGTACATCGCCAACTTTTAATTTAAGAATTTTACATTTGCCTTTACTCAACTTAGTTTACCGTTAGGCATGCGTGTATTTGTAGAAAAATCTTTTTTTTCTCTTTTTTTTTTCCCCACTTATGCTTTTTTTCAAATCTGCCTTTACATAAAATTTCTTTGGCAGCGTTTTGCTAGCAACTTAGTTTTACCATGGGTCTACTTTTATTAGAATTTAACACTTTTTAAATAACTTTAGCCTTTCTTTTATTTGCACAACACACACACAAACTTTCTCACTTTAGCTCAATTTACTGAGGCGATCCCGGTTGAGCCCCCATTTGTGGGATTTGATGATCTTGTAATTGATTTTTTAAATAAAACACGGTAACATTTAAATCAATAATAATTCATTATAAGCATTTTATTTCACTGTTACTTATATTTAATTAAGAATAAAGTTTATTATTTCAAGTTAAATATTTTGTCCGTGTCGACTTGATGGTCTGTTTCGCTCGATTGATTGTTTTCAACTAACTCTTTCATTTCACGACAAATCCCTAATATGCCCTTTCGTTCTACTCTATTTCCCCTGTTTCTTGTTGATCTGCGAAGACCAACGGCTGGCCCTCCTACACATATTATTGTTGAGCCTTTAGTCGTTTTTTGTAGAACGTTGTGTGTTACTTTAATCTGTTACAAAACACGGCACCGTCGTTTACGACAACGACAACCGTAATAAGGCTGAATATCATCAAGAGCCTGAATGAAAAACTTGCTTAGGATGAATAAAATGTCAAAAACTATTTAAAAATAACTACATAAAAATAAACAACTAAATTGAAAAAATTAACCTTAGGAAAAATGTGTGAAAACGAAATTTTTTAAACAAAAGTTTGACTTAGTTGTTCAATTAATTGCCTTTTAAATTCATCGTGTAAATATACCTTGGTTGTGACTATGTTTTAATGAACCATTAGTTGGTTTTAAGTTAACTTTATTTCCGACAGGGTTCTTTATATACACATGTACATAGATAAGATAAATTTATATTATATTATTTATCGACCCCAGTAAACGATATAACATTCAAACTTGTTTTTAAAAAATATGTACAATGTATGTATATCATCGGCTTACCCTACGTTTCCACATGCAAGTAATTATTTGCAAGTACTGGGGGGTTACTGCAAATGAATCAAAAAGTGGGCCAAATAGCACGATATTTTTACAGCGGGCAGATATTTTTCAAAAAGTGAAAAATACAAAATCTTGTGTTAATACTCTCTTGTTGATCAAAAGCGACGTTAGTACTCAAAGTTTAATATTTTAACTTATGATTGCTAAAAAGCTAATTTTCTGCATTTATACCTTTGTTAAGTATCAGTTCCATTTAAATAAAAAATGTAAATGTTTTCAAAATTTTTAATTTAATTTTTTTATTTTTGATGTCACAAAAATTTACATTAAAATAAAATGAAATGGTTTTCATGCATGTTTTTCTGACATGTTTATACGATACGTAAATATCAATCAATTAAATTCCCCTTTTTTGTTTTATTGCGACATACAAAGCTGAAAGAAAAGAAAAACAAATTATGTAAGTCTTAAATACATAATACGTGTTCTAAAATACTCTCCTTTTTGTGTTATTTGTTTAATGCTATAGAAGTAATCGGCAGAGCCTCGTTAGTTATCGGCAGGATGCGCCACGTGCAGGTGAGGTTGCCATGGGGTAGGATAGGCTATAATCGCTACGCTTCACTACCCCTTTACCCATCCCATCCTAAGACTAGTTGGTGTTGTAGTCTTAAGAAGTCTTTTCAGTGGAGACGTGATGTGGTTAAATGAGATACATACATATATTGAAATCTGTGAAAAAGGAAGTATAACAAGTTATAAATTACAGTTTAGCTGTGTAAGTTTGCAGGCAATTTTTGTAATACTTACATTTTTAATGGGCGGAATTTTTAAAGATTTATTTTAATCATTTTTTTTGACCCCATTATTTTTTGCCTGGCCTTTTGAATTCTCAACCTCTTGTTCAAATTTCGTACGCGGAAGTAAATGCGACATTTATAAAATAATTGTTTTACTTTCTCTGGCACGTTGATGCAGGAACTTCGCTCCAAAAGATGCTTTTGGAGGTTTCGGCGATGGGATATTTGATTACCATTCACATTTTCAGATATCACTTCCATTTTTTTTAAATCCTCAAGGAAGTGTTGAGTTGGCTTTTTTAAATAACCCTTAGATACTTCATCGACCCATGAAAATGAATTGGTATGACACTCGTATTCCTCAAGATGGAGCTTTTTGATTACATATCCTGATATGTATTCTAGAGCATCCTCTTGAAGAATACCAATGTCATCAAAACTCGTTTCCCCTAGGTCGTAAAGTTCTTCTTCTTTGCTCGGATCAGCAAAAGAGTCTTCAGGGTCATTTAATGTATCCGCTTGGCCTTCCTCTGCATTTTCAGGTACCTTAAGGTCGAGGGAATTGTTAAGCCAGGCAGTACGGTCATCTTCGACGTTCCCTAGACCATTCAAATGTTCTGTGTTTTTCGCTTAAAATATAAAACTGTAATTATTTGACGAAAGAAATAATTGTTTTTAAAACTTACCCAAGATGTACTTCCGCAGCCTGTATTTAAAATCTCGAGGTGAAGGATGGTCGTTCAACCCACCTTTACTTCGTATGGCACCAAAGAAATGCTCTAAAACATCTTGGTTAAGACGGTTTGACACGAGATATCTCATGTTGTACCTCTCAACATATTTTTGAAGCATCACCAAGGCATTGTTGGTTATTATTATGCCTTTTTGAAAAGGCTCTAAACTTTTTCTACCAGGTACAATTGGTGACGACATTAGGCTAACCATTTGCTGCAAAATTTTGTTTTGGGATTCCAATGCAAGGCCGTACGGTTCCTAACATTAGTTAAAATGTTTATATTTTTGATTATAACATATTAAATAAAGTTATTAACTAACCTTGCCTGGGTATCTAAATGTGGTCATACTTGAATTTAAAACGTCAAACCAATCATTTACAAGCTGTAAGAAATCTGCCGTTTTGGTCGGGTTGTACAGTTCCATGCCATGGGAGTAGCATCTTCTAATAGCATGCGCCGTTGTGTTTGAAAATAGTTGCGCTGCTAATTTCACTTTTTGTCTTCCAAGAAGTAGACATAATGCCATGATAAGCATATTATTTAAACAGTTTTTCCAAAAAGTGAAAAATAAAAATTGTGAGTATTAACTCATTGTTCTTGAACAAGCGCTTAAAATGTTAATACATATATTGTTTTTAAGTTAAACAAAGACCTACCTGGACCTTTAACTGAGAGATGTTCGTCAGAAACCTTGAAGGCAATAGACAAATCAGATGTTGATGTTAGGGCCAACAAATCTCTGATGGTGCGCGAAGACACTACGGTGTTTTCAAAAACTAAGCCACTGTCGAGGAAATGATTTCTTATTAGTTTCAACAAATGAGGTGCGTCCGCAAATACAAACACCTTATCGCTTGCACATACAGGGCTAGGAAACCAAGGGTTATCTAATAAACATTAGGAAAATATTATTAAATGTTAAAATAATAAAATTTTTAAACATATTTGTGTACAAAATAAATAACGATTTTTTCTAACGTAACGCAAATTAAAAAAAAAAACCTTAATATTAGAAATCTAACGTAACGCAAATTAAAAAAAAAACCTTAACATTAGAAATCTAACGTAACGTAAATTAAAAAAACCTTAATATTAGAAATCTAACGTAACGTAAATTAAAAAACCTTAATATTAGAAATCTAACATAACGTAAATTAAAAAAACCTTAATATTAGAAATCTAACGTAAATTAAAAAAACCTTAACATTAAAAAAACAACTATTTAAATTAATTTACTCAACTGATCTTAGTATTAAAAATAAAAAAATTATTAAAAAAATAAATTTTAACCATAAATCGTATTACCGAATTTTATTTACAAAATCTTATTATTAAACATTAAAACGAAAAGTATGTCTATAATTTTAATTACCCTTTTTTATAATTCCTTTTGTTGAAGCTAGCGTAAACAAATATTGATATTCCAAATAATATCAATATAATTCGTCCTCGATGTGGTGTTGTGTGTAAATGTGTGTTGTGTTATATGTATATGTTATATAGGGTTAGAAATTGTTAGTTGTTTTTTAATATTGCATTTACTTACCTGTGGTTACACCTAAATCTCTCCACAACTTACGATTCGTTGGTCCCATGTCGCAGACAATAGCCACTACCGGAAAACCAACATTGTGCAGTTGTGTTATAACTTCGGCCAAGAGGTCTTTAGTCATTTTACAATCAAAGTCGTAAAAAACTGGCTGCTTCCATGACTTTTTAAGACCTCGAGCCATTATAACCTGCACGTAATTCGAAGGCTTTCTGACCACATCATCAACAGGGTCGTACTCAAAAGTCTCCGCTACCTTCATTTCATCAAATGCTAGAACACAAATTTTGTCTTCAGGTGCCAAATCATTGGTTTGTCGCATGAAGTCTAGTGAAGACGACAGAACACCTTCGCTAATATGAATTTTAGCACACCAACGCTGCAATGTTGATTTATGAGGTAGCGGAAAACCTTTCTTGTACAGGTGGTTGTACGCTCTTGGTCCTGAAGCATGTAGGCATATCGCACTTGCAATATCTTTCCATCTCCACTGAACTCCTATTATTTTTCGCATTGGCCTTCTGAAAATATCTTACTCATTGCCTCCACTGCCAAATTTGCCTTCATTAGCTGGCATTTTAATTCTTTGTTTTCGGCTTCCAAAGCGCGAATTCTTGAAAACATTTCTCTCATTCTATGAAAGGTCGAAAATAATATATGATGGGAAATTTTAGTTTAAAAATTGATTCCCCTATATTTTCTAGGACAGACATATATATATACAAATATAGTTTTTTACTTACTCAGTTTGAGTTGATACATCCTTCTGATAATTATCAGTTTGACTTATTTCGTCTTTCTGACAATTATCAGTTTGGGTTCCTTCTTCCTTCTGACACGTAAAGAACGGGTATGGAGTCGTATTTATTAGGCCATCAAAAACCCAAGAGTTATTATGACCTAAAGGTTCTGTGCTAACTGCTTGGTCTAAGCCTTGGGATCTAAAAATATAAATGTTTTTAAGGTATGTACTCATTTAATACATATGTGTACTGCAGCTGCTTGCCTTATCATATAATTTTCAGTGACATTGTTATTGGAAACCTCAATCTCTTGCTGATCCATTGGTTGGTTCAGGCAGAGAAATCTAACAAAAAGAAATATATTCATACATAGGAACAGCATATGCATCTATTAAAGAAATTACTCACTGTTGACGTTGACCCACAAATGGTTCAGCATTTTGCAAAAGGTTAATTCTATTGCCAACATTAACGATGCTGGAAGGCAAAAAGTGGTCGGAACAAAGGCGAGCGCTTGCTGGCAGTTTTACACCGCAAATTTCGCTCCACTTATTCTTTATCACTTCATCCCTGGGTACACGGAAAAAACTTCCACTTCCCTTATAACATCTTTTTTTGCACACTGCACAGGAAGGCATTTTAAAAGTGGTTTTTTATATTTTAGTTATCACGTTTTTAAACTTTAAATTAGTTTTGTAGTTATTTTATTGAACTGTTTATGGTTTTTAATCCAAACTTTTATTTTTTAATTAGAGTTAAGTTTATGACAATAAATTTTTTATTTTAAAGAAAGGAATTTTACAACATGAACTTTACTTAAATTTCTTCTTAACTTTTTACTATTGACCCAATCTTATTAGGTTTTTTCACTTTTATCACAATAATTATTTTATTTTAAAAAAGGAATTTTAAAACATGAACTTTATTAAAATTTCCTCTTAACTCTTGACCCAATCTTATTTAGGTATTTTCACTTTTATTTATTAATTTTTTCAGAAGTTTAGAATTAAAATTTCACAAAAATAAAATGTTTTTCACAATTTTACAAATTTTTAATTCAAAATGGCGCGCACGAACCATAAGTTTGTAAACAAACACAAGGAACCAACATAAACAACTTTTGACACTTCGGCACCAAATGGGGTAAACAGCTGACAAACATATGGGCCAACGAGTTTACCTTGTGTAAATATACCTTGTGTCATACCCTCGAACTGTAATACCGAGAATAAATAAAAAATGTTGATCTCAGGAATTAAATCACTTTTTTCCTATAAAAATGTGAGACAAAACATTTATTTTGATAGATATCCTACTCGCATCCCACATAGCGACAAAAAGCACTTTTTATTTTTTATTATTGAATCTTTCTTGCCGAAAATTACAATATGTATTCAAAGCTTAATCCTAATTCTTATTTATAGCCGTTAATTGCATTCAAGCGTCACAAAAGCCTGATATGCTCAATGTGTCGGTTCTTTTCAACCTCCAGTGACCTTCGAACTTTATTAGATCCCGAGCGAGGTAGTTGGGATGGACCATTAGTTTATCTATGTATTTGACTGAATGCTTTTTATTTCTTCCTGGATGGTAGCGATGTTAAGATCTCTGTGGATGATGTCATTACGTATATATCATGGGTCGCAAACGATTTGTAGCTTCTGGATATTTGATGCGCATACAGTACCCCATAATTGGATGCCATATGTCCATATTGGTTTTATGATAGACTTGTATAAGAGAACTTTGCTGTCTAAGGACAAGTTTGATTTTCGACCGAGGAGCCAATGTAGTTGAGCTGCTTTTAGTTTCATAGCCGTTATTTTCGCTTCAATATGACAAGACCAGGCTAAGCGTCTATCTATATGAATTCCCAAATCCTTTCCATGATTTTCTACCGGAACAGTGATGTTATTTATTTTTACAGCTGGGCACGTTTGCGTTCTGAGCGTGAAAGTTAAGAGAGCACATTTAGCCGGGCTAACCTTTATTTTCCATTTTTCTAGCCAGGACTCTAGTTCATTGATGTGGGACTGTAGACGCTGCGATGCAACTTTTGGGTCCTAATTAACACTAATAAATGCTATGTCTTCAGCAAACGTAGACGTATGTGTGTTTGGGCATAGTGGCATATCGGCTGTATATATTATATACAGTAACGGCTCTAATATGCTGCCTTGAGGGACACCAGTAGATATTTTCTTGGGGGAGTATATGTTTTTTTATCTTACCATAAATGTTCTGCCAGTTAAATAGCTCTCAAGGAGTTTGTGAGTGTTTTGAGGAGGCATTCGTGTTATTTTAATGAGAAACCCAACATGCCAAACTTTGGGATATGTCTATAAACAGTGCTAAGCAATATTTCTTTCTCTCAAACGCTGATCTATGTAATTTGGAAAACAATACTATGCACTTGTTCGATTGTACCATGCCTTGCTCGGAATCCGAACTTATAATCCGGAATGAAAGCTTGCTCATTAAGATAGGGAGTTATACTTAAAAGGAATATTTTTTCGAATAGCTTTGATAAGATTGAAAGTAGGCCGATTGGACGACGTAATTTGACTAGCGTCTTTTTCAGGCTTAGGAATCATAACAATTGTAGAGGTCTTCCAAGAGAATGGGAAGTAGCCAACTCGTAAAATCGCATTAAAGATGAGCAGCAAGATTCTTGAAGCAGACGTAGGTAAGTTTCTTATCATTGAGCCTGTGATGCGGTCAGGACCGGGAGATTTTTTAATGTTGACATTTTCTATCGCTGATTTTACTTGGGTTAATTTAAATTTTATTGGATCGTTAACTGTATCAGGAATAATTGGAAGACAGGAACAAGTATCAGCATCATGGGGCGTGAAAACTTTCTCCAAGTGGCTTGCAAAGGCATTCATTTTTTCATTTGTGTTTTTGGCCCAGGTACGGTTTTCCAGTCTTAGTGGAGATTCGTGGGTTATAGGGCATTGCATATGTCTTACAGCCTTCCATAAGCTGTAATTGGAGTTTTTTGTGGCATCTAGGCTGTTTAGATAGCCTTCTACTTCAGAGTCGTGTTTCTGTGTCAGTTTGTTGCGTAGAGTTTTTAATAAAGGCAAAGTCGATAAGTTCTGGGAGCTTGTTGAAGTCAGTGGGCCAATAGGTAGGTTCTTCACTCGAAACGACTTCAAGATTTTTTGCAGTGACGGTGTTATATAGCTGGTTCCCTCTAGGACTTATAAGCCTGGAGCCCCAATACGTATGCTTAGCGTTGTAGTCGCCTGCTTAAATAAATTTTTGTCCCAATGTGGAGAAGACGTTTATTATTTATCCTGTGCAATTTTATGTCTAGGGGGACAATATACGGATGATAACGTGATTTTAAAATCTGTAAGATTTATAGATGTAGCCTGGATACAATCTTCCTCGTACTCCGGCATTGGAAAGTGTCTGACTTGTTTGTGCAAAATTATGGCTGTGCCACCACAAGCCCGTCCGCTCGGATGTTTTGTTTCGTAAGTGAGGTACCCATTTACCCTAAGGCAGTTTTTTAGAGTAAAGTGGGTTTCAGATACCAAAAGCACGTCGATTTCGTGCTACTTCGTGTTTATGTTGGGAGAGCCCGTTTGCGTTCCAGAAACATATTGTTAACTGGTTAATTTTTTATTTAGTAGAACTTGCAGGAGCATGTTTTGGTTTCGCATCATTTCCTGAAACATGTTCTGCATGGTGGCCATGAAGTTATTCATAATTTGAACTAGATTTTCAATATGTCTGCAGAAGGTATTTGTGGAGATTCCTTAAGAACAGTAGCGTATGAGTGTTGGTTTGCGTTAGCTACTTTCGCAGGATTATGTCCGTGGGAGTTTTCTCTCAGAACTTGGGCATATGAAAAGTTTTGTTTGTGGGTTTGTATAGAGTAAGCCTAAGAGCCCGCGGGAAAGCTAGACGCATAAGGTGGACGATATTGGGAGTGCGCATATTTTTGGATTTGCTCAGGTTCTTTTAAGTGCAAGAATAATCTACAACCCCTATAGTAAGCTGTGTGATTTTCGCCACAGTTACTGCATTTCCTTACCTTTGGGTCAGCTTTGGAGTGATTGCGTTCCGATGAGCGTCACCACAATATATGCCCGTATTCCTGACAATTGGTGCACTGAGTGGGACTCTTGCGTTTTAATGGCTCCTCTACAGTTATTCTCCTACTTAGGAGGTATCTCAAGTTGTAAATAGGATGAACCGAATTTTTTGATTTTAGGAGCGATGAATCGAAAGCTATCTCGATACGGTGCATTGGTTGAGGAACTTTGTTCCTGTTCAAAATATTGTGAACTGATCTCACACCTCATTCCCTTCCAACTCTTACGCAGATCTTATTTCCTCTGTGGGAACGGAACTATATATACCTTTTTTGACAACAGTTAAACCCTTAGCACTTTTTAGTTGATACGTATAGTAACTTTTCTTTGCTACATCGAGGTGTTTTGAGATGATACGAAAGTTCATTTCAGTATGGGTTTGGATCTTGGTCTCTTGGATTTGTCCTAGTCGTATTGAAACGACATACAAATTATTTTTGCCCACAAGTTCGGACAACATGTTTACTGTAGTAGTATCTTCGTCGTCAGGAATAGAGTACATACTAAATGTGTTGATTTTTGAACTTGTTGATATCACACGACTAGTTAAATCCACACTTTCGGCAGTTTCTTGTGCACCTGTGTCTACTTGAAACTCCACTTTTCTGCTATTTATCATCACGTTTATGTTCCAACCATTGTTTGATGTTGTATTTTGTTGAGCATCTACTAACGTACAAACCTTGTTTTGTTGTTGTTGATCATAACCCTCTTGATTATGTGGTTGACCACAAGCACTAAGATTCTCTTGTTGTTGACTTACATATTTTATTTGTTGTTGTTGATTCTTAGGCTTTATTTGTTGTTGTATTTTAGATTCTGCTTGTTGTTGACACAAAGACAAAGTTCCAATAAACATTTCATCAGCTTCCTCGACACCATTTGTGTTTGACAAATTATTTATATACTTTTTTGTATCATGTTCTTGTTGTTGCTTTTGGCGACCATAACCTCTAAAATTACCTGCTTCTTGCTGTTTTCTCGCATAGCACATTTTAGCGTAATGCCCTTTTTTACTACAGTTGTGCAATACGGCATTTTCCGCCGGACATTTGTTTTTGTGCACTTGACCACATTTTGCACACAACTTTGTCTTTGAATTACGCTGAGTAGAATAACCACCTTTAGTTTGTATCATATTCAACCCAAGACCGTCCATTTGACTAACATTTTCACGTGCAGCAGCAATACTTTTTGCAATAGTGATAGCTTTTTCTAACTTAATTTCACCTTCGCTTAAAAGCTTTTCTTTAATGTGTTGAAACTCCGATGAAATTACACAAATAAAGATATCTTTTACCAGATCCTCTCTTAGATTTCCGTTACACCGTTACATAATCGTCAATGCTTTCTCCACCATTTTGTTTTCTTCTGAAAAAAACATTGCAGTATTTGATTTTGGTATGACAAACTAATCAAACAGTTTTACAAGGTCAGCATATTTAACTTCTTCAGCACTTTGATCAAAAGATTGAAAAATGTGATACGATTCAGGACCCAAATGGTGAATAAGAAGGGCCACTTTTCTCTTATCTGACTTAAGGCTGTTTTACACTATCACACAAGTCTTAAGACTTTTGGTCTTACAAAATAAAATGATTTTTGGTCTGATTGTCAAAAAATCAAAGAGAAATTTTTTTTCATTACATTTTGCTTCTACACTATCACACTTCAAATAAAAAGTAAAATCTTTGTGATTTATGAGATCCTCTTTAGATTACAAAATAAAGACGAAAAAACATTTTATTAAGCATTGGAACATTGTTAGCTGGCATATTATGCACTAACTTGCATTTAAACTTGCACCTTGGTCCTCAGATATATTTTTGCTTTATTTTAAATATTTCTTTAATTTTTAATAATTTTTATTTTGATGTGGCCGGCAAATTATTCAACAGCTGTTTTTTTATTTTCTTCTAGGGTGGAAAAGTTGATACAATCATATTTTTTTATTTTTCGTCTGTGTACCGTATTTAACGATTTTTTACAACAAATATTTGTGATTTATTTAAATTTTAAAAGAATTCACTTGAAATTTTATATTTTTTTTATCGTTTTGCAATTTTTTATTAGAAAAAATAATAGTGAATATTTGTGCACAAAATTTTAATTTTCCATCCCTGATTTTCTTCTTGTGCTTTTGTAAAAACACAATTCTGATAAAATGAAAAATCTAATCGTTTAGAAAAATTTCAAAAAATAGAGAGAACCATACGACTGCCAAATTTCTTTACGTATTTTTTGACATTTCATTACAAAATGTTTTTACACTATTATACATTATGAATTATTTGTAAGTTTTTGACATGTCTTAACACAAAGTATTATAGTCTAAAATGGCCTTTACTGACTAGATTCGAAGCAGTAATGAAAATCTTAAAATGCGCAAACCAATTACGCCACTCGACGGCCATATTGGATTCCCTTAAATTTATGTTTGCCAGTGACCCAATTTTTTCCATTTTATTTGACATTTAGACGACTTTTAATATTTTTATAATGTTTCTTACTTTTTTTTTTACAATATCCTTATATTTTCTTTTAATTAATTCTATGTTTGATTCTCACTTCCACAATTTTTATTTTTCCAAAAACACACCTGACACCATGTTAGGTTTAGCTAAGAATGCCATTTTATTTTATAACTTCAGTTAACATAACAATGTTATATAACTTATAACTATTTATAACAACTTTATAGATGGGGTGATTCCTGTATTAAAATTAGTGTAATTCAAGTTACTTGATATAGCAATTGGTCGATATTCGGTGTTCGTTTTGCAATTGGAATTATTTTTGCATGTTTCCACGTAACAGCAAAATACTTGTAGTGATAATGGTGGTAAATAAATGGGTGATATATGGCAGGAGAACAGGTAAGATGCCTTTAATAAATTTTGGATGAAGATTATCATATCCTACAGAATTATATTTTATTTGAATACAACTGGTAAAAACATCAAGCTGGCTAACGCATGAGAACTCAAACATGTTTTGTTCAGACATATTGTTGTTGCTGGTGTAAAATGTATTGTTGACCAATGCTCTGTTGCTTGGTGTTACCATTGGGGTGTTAGCAAAAATATTGTTGAGGTCATCAGCGTCGATAGAGGAGGTTAAATTTTTAACAGGATCACCAATTCTAATATCCTTAATAGTTTTCCAAGTACTTTTGGATTCAAGAGCAGAACCAAATCGCTTGGAATAATACTCGGACTTTGCGATTCTTATTTGGTTATTGACTTCCTTTCTTGCAGAACGAAAATCAGCCTTAAGATCTACTGGCTTAAAACGTTTCCACCGTGAGTAAGCTAAGTCCGTACGTTTAATTGCATGTTGAATAGTAGCATTGAACCAATGGTTGTTTTCCCTGGGTACACGGAAAAAACTTCCACTTCCCTTATAACATCTTTTTTTGCACACTGCACAGGAAGGCATTTTAAAAGTGGTTTTTTATATTTTAGTTATCACGTTTTTAAACTTTAAATTAGTTTTGTAGTTATTTTATTGAACTGTTTATGGTTTTTAATCCAAACTTTTATTTTTTAATTAGAGTTAAGTTTATCACAATAAATTTTTTATTTTAAAGAAAGGAATTTTACAACATGAACTTTACTTAAATTTCTTCTTAACTTTTTACTATTGACCCAATCTTATTAGGTTTTTTCACTTTTATCACAATAATTATTTTATTTTAAAAAAGGAATTTTAAAACATGAACTTTATTAAAATTTCCTCTTAACTCTTGACCCAATCTTATTTAGGTATTTTCACTTTTATTTATTAATTTTTTCAGAAGTTTAGAATTAAAATTTCACAAAAATAAAATGTTTTTCAAAATTTTACAAATTTTTAATTTAAAATGGCGCGCACTAACCATAAGTTTGTAAACAAACACAAGGAACCAACATAAACAACTTTTGACACTTCGGCACCAAATGGGGTAAACAGCTGACAAACATATGGGCCAACGAGTTTACCTTGTGTAAATATACCTTGTGTCATACCCTCGAACTGTAATACCGAGAATAAATAAAAAATGTTGATCTCAGGAATTAAATCACTTTTTTCCTATAAAAATGTGAGACAAAACATTTATTTTGATAGATATCCTACTCGCATCCCACATAGCGACAAAAAGCACTTTTTATTTTTTATTATTGAATCTTTCTTGCCGAAAATTACAATATGTATTCAAAGCTTAATCCTAATTCTTATTTATAGCCGTTAATTGCATTCAAGCGTCACAACCTCCAGTGACCTTCGAACTTTATTAGATCCCGAGCGAGGTAGTTGGGATGGACCATTAGTTTATCTATGTATTTGACTGAATGCTTTTTATTTCTTCCTGGATGGTAGCGATGTTAAGATCTCTGTGGATGATGTCATTACGTATATATCATGGGTCGCAAACGATTTGTAGCTTCTGGATATTTGATGCGCATACAGTACCCCATAATTGGATGCCATATGTCCATATTGGTTTTATGATAGACTTGTATAAGAGAACTTTGCTGTCTAAGGACAAGTTTGATTTTCGACCGAGGAGCCAATGTAGTTGAGCTGCTTTTAGTTTCATAGCCGTTATTTTCGCTTCAATATGACGAGACCAGGCTAAGCGTCTATCTATATGAATTCCCAAATCCTTTACATGATTTTCTACCTGAACAGTGATGTTATTTATTTTTACAGCTGGGCACGTTTGCGTTCTGAGCGTGAAAGTTAAGAGAGCACATTTAGCCGGGCTAACCTTTATTTTCCATTTTTCTAGCCAGGACTCTAGTTCATTGATGTGGGACTGTATACGCTGCGATGCAACTTTTGGGTCCTAATTAACACTAATAAATGCTATGTCTTCAGCAAACGTAGACGTATGTGTGTTTGGGCATAGTGGCATATCGGCTGTATATATTATATACAGTAACGGCTCTAATATGCTGCCTTGAGGGACACCAGTAGATATTTTCTTGGGGGAGTATATGTTTTTTTATCTTACCATAAATGTTCTGCCAGTTAAATAGCTCTCAAGGAGTTTGTGAGTGTTTTGAGGAAGCATTCGTGTTATTTTAATGAGAAACCCATCATGCCAAACTTTGGGATATGTCTATAAACAGTGCTAAGCAATATTTCTTTCTCTCAAACGCTGATCTATGTAATTTGGGTAACAATACTATGCACTTGTTCGATTGTACCATGCCTTGCTCGGAATCCGAATTTATAATCCGGAATGAAAGCTTGCTCATTAAGATAGGGAGTTATACTTAAAAGGAATATTTTTTCGAATAGCTTTGATAAGATTGATAGTAGGCTGATTGGACGACGTAATTTGACTAGCGTCTTTTTCAGGCTTAACAATTGTAGAGGTCTTCCAAGAGAATGGGAAGTAGCCAACTCGTAAAATCGCATTAAAGATGAGCAGCAAGATTCTTGAAGCAGACGTAGGTAAGTTTCTTATCATTGAGCCTGTGATGCGGTCAGGACCGGGAGATTTTTTAATGTTGACATTTTCTATCGCTGATTTTACTTGGGTTAATTTAAATTTTATTGGATCGTTAACTGTATCAGGAATAATTGGAAGACAGGAACAAGTATCAACATCATGGGGCGTGAAAACTTTCTCCAAGTGGCTTGCAAAGGCATTCATTTTTTCATTTGTGTTTTTGGCCCAGGTACGGTTTTCCAGTCTTAGTGGAGATTCGTGGGTTATAGGGCATTGCATATGTCTTACAGCCTTCCATAAGCTGTAATTGGAGTTTTTGTGGCATCTTTAGATAACCTTCTACTTCAGAGTCGTGTTTCTGTGTCAGTTTGTTGCGTAGAGTTTTTAATAAAGGCAAAGTCGATAAGTTCTGGTAGCTTGTTGAAGTCAGTGGGCCAATAGGTAGGTTCTCCACTCGAAACGACATCAAGATTTTTTGCAGTGACGGTGTTATATAGCTGGTTCCCTCTAGGACTTATAAGCCTGGAGCCCCAATACGTATGCTTAGCGTTGTAGTCGCCTGCTTAAATAAATTTTTGTCCCAATGTGGAGAAGACGTTTAGAATTTATCCTGTGCAATTTTATGTCTAGGGGGACAATATACGGATGATAACGTGATTTTAAAATCTGTAAGATTTATAGATGTAGCCTGGATACAATCTTCCTCGTACTCCGGCATTGGAAAGTGTCTGACTTGTTTGTGCAAAATGATGGCTGTGCCACCACAAGCCCGTCCGCTCGGATGTTTTGTTTCGTAAGTGAGGTACCCATTTACCCTAAGGCAGTTTTTTAGAGTAAAGTGGGTTTCAGATACCAAAAGCACGTCGATTTCGTGCATTTGAAGAAAATGTGCTACTGCGTGTTTATGTTGGGAGAGCCCGTTTGCGTTTCAGAAACATATTGTTAACTGGTTAATTTTTTATTTAGTAGAACTTGCAGGAGCATGTTTTGGTTTCGCATCATTTCCTGAAACATGTTCTGCATGGTGGCCATGAAGTTATTCATAATTTGAACTAGATTTTCAATTGAGCCCGATATGTCTGCAGAAGGTATTTGTGGAGATTCCTTAAGAACAGTAGCGTATGAGTGTTGGTTTGCGTTAGCTACTTTCGCAGGATTATGTCCGTGGGAGTTTTCTCTCAGAACTTGGGCATATGAGAAGTTTTGTTTGTGGGTTTGTATAGAGTAAGCCTAAGAGCCCGCGGGAAAGCTAGACGCATAAGGTGGACGATATTGGGAGTGCGCATATTTTTGGATTTGCTCAGGTTCTTTTAAGTGCAAGAATAATCTACAACCCCTATAGTAAGCTGTGTGATTTTCGCCACAGTTACTGCATTTCCTTACCTTTGGGTCAGCTTTGGAGTGATTGCGTTCCGATGAGCGTCACCACAATATATGCCCAATGTATGCCCGTATTCCTGACAATTGGTGCACTGAGTGGGACTCTTGCGTTTTAATGGCTCCTCTACAGTTATTCTCCTACTTAGGAGGTATCTCAAGTTGTAAATAGGATTAACCGAATTTTTTGATTTTAGGAGCGATGAATCGAAAGCTATCTCGATACGGTGCATTGGTTGAGGAACTTTGTTCCTGTTCAAAATATTGTGAACTGATCTCACACCTCATTCCCTTCCAACTCTAACGCAGATCTTATTTCCTCTGTGGGAACGGAACTATCTATACCTTTTATGACAACAGTTAAACCCTTAGCACTTTTTAGTTGATACGTATAGTTACTTTTCTTTGCTTCATCGAGGTGTTTTGAGGTGATACGAAAGTTCATTTCAGTATGGGTTTGGATCTTGGTCTCTTGGATTTGTCCTAGTCGTATTGAAACGACATAAAAATTATTTTTGCCCACAACTTCGGACAACATGTTTACTGTAGTATTAGTAGATGGGTGGAGGTTTGGCTTCTTTAATTACTGCTACATTAGCTGATTCTGCTTCTTCGTCGTCAGGAATAGAGTACATACTAAATGTGTTGATTTTTGTACTTGTTGATATGTGTCTACTTGAAACTCCACTTTTCTGCTATTTATCATCACGTTTATGTTCCAACCATTGTTCGATGTTGTATTTTGTTGAGCATCTACTAACGTACAAACCTTGTTTTGTTGTTGTTGATCATAACCCTCTTGATTATGTGGTTGACCACAAGCACTAAGATTCTCTTGTTGTTGACTTACATATTTTATTTGTTGTTGTTGATTCTTAGGCTTTATTTGTTGTTGTATTTTAGATTCTGCTTGTTGTTGACACAAAGACAAAGTTCCAATAAACATTTCATCAGCTTCCTCGACACCATTTGTGTTTGACAAATTTTTTATATACTTTTTTGTATCATGTTCTTGTTGTTGCTTTTGGCGACCATAACCTCTAAAATTACCTGCTTCTTGCTGTTTTCTCGCATAGCACATTTTAGCGTAATGCCCTTTTTTACTACAGTTGTGCAATACGGCATTTTCCGCCGGACATTTGTTTTTGTGCACTTGACCACATTTTGCACACAACTTTGTCTTTGAATTACGCTGAGTAGAATAACCACCTTTAGTTTGTATCATATTCAACCCAAGACCGTCCATTTAACTAACATTTTCACGTGCAGCAGCAATACTTTTTGCAATAGTGACAGCTTTTTCTAACTTAATTTTACCTTCGCTTAAAAGCTTTCTTTAATGTGTTGAAACTCCGATGAAATTACACAAATAAAGATATCTTTTACCAGATCCTCTCTTAGATTTCCGTTACACCGTTACATAATCGTCAATGCTTTCTCCACCATTTTGTTTTCTTCTGAAAAAAACATTGCAGTATTTGATTTTGGTATGACAAACTAATCAAACAGTTTTACAAGGTCAGCATATTTAACTTCTTCAGCACTTTGATCAAAAGATTGAAAAATGTGATACGATTCAGGACCCAAATGGTGAATAAGAAGGGCCACTTTTCTCTTATCTGACTTATTACTGACTAGATTCGAAGCAGTAATGAAAATCTTAAAATGCGCAAACCAATTACGCCACTCGACGGCCATATTGGATTCCCTTAAATTTATTTTTGCCAGTGACCCAATTTTTTCCATTTTATTTGACATTTAGACGACTTTTAATATTTTTATAATGTTTCTTACTTTTTTTTTTACAATATCCTTATATTTTCTTTTAATTAATTCTATGTTTGATTCTCACTTCCACAATTTTTATTTTTCCAAAAACACACCTGACACCATGTTAGGTTTAGCTAAGAATGCCATTTTATTTTATAACTTCAGTTAACATAACAATGTTATATAACTTATAACTATTTATAACAACTTTATAGATGGGGTGATTCCTGTATTAAAATTAGTGTAATTCAAGTTACTTGATATAGCAATTGGTCGATATTCGGTGTTCGTTTTGCAATTGGAATTATTTTTGCATGTTTCCACGTAACAGCAAAATACTTGTAGTGATAATGGTGGTAAATAAATGGGTGATATATGGCAGGAGAACAGGTAAGATGCCTTTAATAAATTTTGGATGAAGATTATCATATCCTACAGAATTATATTTTATTTGAATACAACTGGTAAAAACATCAAGCTGGCTAACGCATGAGAACTCAAACATGTTTTGTTCAGAGATATTGTTGTTGCTGGTGTAAAATGTATTGTTGACCAATGCTCTGTTGCTTGGTGTTACCATTGGGGTGTTAGCAAAAATATTGTTGAGGTCATCAGCGTCGATAGAGGAGGTTAAATTTTTAACAGGATCACCAATTCCAATATCCTTAATAGTTTTCCAAGTACTTTTGGATTCAAGAGCAGAACCAAATCGCTTGGAATAATACTCGGACTTTGCGATTCTTATTTCGTTATTGACTTCCTTTCTTGCAGAACGAAAATCAGCCTTAAGATCTACTGGCTTAAAACGTTTCCACCGTGAGTAAGCTAAGTCCGTACGTTTAATTGCATGTTGAATAGTAGCATTGAACCAATGGTTGTTTTCCCTGGGTACACGGAAAAAACTTCCACTTCCCTTATAACATCTTTTTTTGCACACTGCACAGGAAGGCATTTTAAAAGTGGTTTTTTATATTTTAGTTATCACGTTTTTAAACTTTAAATTAGTTTTGTAGTTATTTTATTGAACTGTTTATGGTTTTTAATCCAAACTTTTATTTTTTAATTAGAGTTAAGTTTATGACAATAAATTTTTTATTTTAAAGAAAGGAATTTTACAACATGAACTTTACTTAAATTTCTTCTTAACTTTTTACTATTGACCCAATCTTATTAGGTTTTTTCACTTTTATCACAATAATTTTTTTATTTTAAAAAAGGAATTTTAAAACATGAACTTTATTAAAATTTCCTCTTAACTCTTGACCCAATCTTATTTAGGTATTTTCACTTTTATTTATTAATTTTTTCAGAAGTTTAGAATTAAAATTTCACAAAAATAAAATGTTTTTCACAATTTTACAAATTTTTAATTCAAAATGGCGCGCACGAACCATAAGTTTGTAAACAAACACAAGGAACCAACATAAACAACTTTTGACACTTCGGCACCAAATGGGGTAAACAGCTGACAAACATATGGGCCAACGAGTTTACCTTGTGTAAATATACCTTGTGTCATACCCTCGAACTGTAACACCGAGAATAAATAAAAAATGTTGATCTCAGGAATTAAATCACTTTTTTCCTATAAAAATGTGAGACAAAACATTTATTTTGATAGATATCCTACTCGCATCCCACATAGCGACAAAAAGAACTTTTTATTTTTTATTATTGAATCTTTCTTGCCGAAAATTACAATATGTATTCAAAGCTTAATCCTAATTCTTATTTATAGCCGTTAATTGCATTCAAGCGTCACAAAAGCCTGATATGCTCAATGTGTCGGCTCTTTTCAACCTCCAGTGACCTTCGAACTTTATTAGATCCCGAGCGAGGTAGTTGGGATGGACCATTAGTTTATCTATGTATTTGACTGAATGCTTTTTATTTCTTCCTGGATGGTAGCGATGTTAAGATCTCTGTGGATGATGTCATTACGTATATATCATGGGTCGCAAACGATTTGTAGCTTCTGGATATTTGATGCGCATACAGTACCCCATAATTGGATGCCATATGTCCATATTGGTTTTATGATAGACTTGTATAAGAGAACTTTGCTGTCTAAGGACAAGTTTGATTTTCGACCGAGGAGCCAATGTAGTTGAGCTGCTTTTAGTTTCATAGCCGTTATTTTCGCTTCAATATGACGAGACCAGGTTAAGCGTCTATCTATATGAATTCCCAAATCCTTTACATGATTTTCTACCGGAACAGTGATGTTATTTATTTTTACAGCTGGGCACGTTTGCGTTCTGAGCGTGAAAGTTAAGAGAGCACATTTAGCCGGGCTAACCTTTATTTTCCATTTTTCTAGCCAGGACTCTAGTTCATTGATGTGGGACTGTAGACGCTGCGATGCAACTTTTGGGTCCTAATTAACACTAATAAATGCTATGTCTTCAGCAAACGTAGACGTATGTGTGTTTGGGCATAGTGGCATATCGGCTGTATATATTATATACAGTAACGGCTCTAATATGCTGCCTTGAGGGACACCAGTAGATATTTTCTTGGGGGAGTATATGTTTTTTTATCTTACCATAAATGTTCTGCCAGTTAAATAGCTCTCAAGGAGTTTGTGAGTGTTTTGAGGAAGCATTCGTGTTATTTTAATGAGAAACCCATCATGCCAAACTTTGGGATATGTCTATAAACAGTGCTAAGCAATATTTCTTTCTCTCAAACGCTGATCTATGTAATTTGGGTAACAATACTATGCACTTGTTCGATTGTACCATGCCTTGCTCGGAATCCGAACTTATAATCCGGAATGAAAGCTTGCTCATTAAGATAGGGAGTTATACTTAAAAGGAATATTTTTTCGAATAGCTTTGATAAGATTGATAGTAGGCTGATTGGACGACGTAATTTGACTAGCGTCTTTTTCAGGCTTAGGAATCATAACAATTGTAGAGGTCTTCCAAGAGAATGGGAAGTAGCCAACTCGTAAAATCGCATTAAAGATGAGCAGCAAGATTCTTGAAGCAGACGTAGGTAAGTTTCTTATCATTGAGCCTGTGATGCGGTCAGGACCGGGAGATTTTTTAATGTTGACATTTTCTATCGCTGATTTTACTTGGGTTAATTTAAATTTTATTGGATCGTTAACTGTATCAGGAATAATTGGAAGACAGGAACAAGTATCAACATCATGGGGCGTGAAAACTTTCTCCAAGTGGCTTGCAAAGGCATTAATTTTTTCATTTGTGTTTTTGGCCCAGGTACGGTTTTCCAGTCTAAGTGGAGATTCGTGGGTTATAGGGCATTGCGTATGTCTTGTAACGACACGATTTCCGCTGGTTGCTGGGGTAGACTCAGCGGCGTCCATGGTCGCTCAGTTCTTCACTCTCAGTAGAAACACTCTTAGCTTAACTCGTTATAAAATCCTTTATTTGGGCTTTCTTTATGGTTTGCCGGCTTAGTGGTGATGGTGCTGGCTCCTGGTTCGGCAGCAGAGAAATTAGTAGACACCGTTAGCGCAGCGCGCGTGTTTGTGCGTGTGAGCGTGTCTTGACGCGCTCTCTCCCGTACTCGCGAGCGTACGCTCTGATGGTAGCCAATACTAATATCGTGAGGTTCACCACTCCCGATAGTACCATACGGACTGCCCTCAGAGGTTAATGGAAGGTCGTAACTAATATTGACGTGAGGTTCACCGCTCCCGACAATATTAACACACCCCCACCGTATAGCTAACCAATGCAGTCCACAATATTATTGTGAGGTTCACCTCTCACCCTAATATTATTTAGTGTCTAGACTGTGTAATTTAAGCTCTACTGCAGACGTGGCACCACTATCGTTAGTAGATCTTAACTCACCCAAGTCTGTCAACTGACTGACCTCTTATCCATCGATGTGTGGCCTTTTATACTCATGGCGTCGTACACACACAAGCAACACACACACATGCCAGCCGACAGCACAGAACAGCTGTCGCTATTCAGTGTTGTATACCCGTGGTATATACCTCCGACTATGACAACCAGGTGGCGCCAGCTCCCTCACTACATATCCGTTAAATTCAAACCGACTTACAAATGATACCAAATACAAAATAATTAAATCAAACAAATATCCAAATTTAATACAAAACAAAAATAACTACAAAAACTACAAACAACTAAATACATATAATTCAATATCATACTTAAAACTAAAACATTGGTGCGACTAAAACGAACCCTGGTGACTTTGGTCGTCACACTGCCTCCTCCCCTCCGAATTATTTAGGGCCGCAGCCAGGTTATATTAGGGATGCGGCCTGGCGTCATTACGATCCGAAACCGTTGACCCTGGTGAGTCCGTACAAACCTGGTACGCGATAGGCTGCTGGGGTTAAAATTGATCTGCCGGGCCTCTAAACGGATAGGGCTCGGTAGCTGCGACAGCCTTAGATTGCGAGGGCTGGTGGGTATTGGTGGTGGATGCGGGTGATGACGCAGCCTCTGGTGCGTTTGTTGTGGGTGAGGGTTGATAAGCCATTGTTGGTGCTGCTACCCGTGCTCTTGTTCGCGGGGAGAATTCGAGCTTTCCCCTGTCTGCGTGCAGTGGACTAGCTGGTTGGGAATAATACGTCGTCATATACTCCCGACCGGGGGTCCTGGGAAAACCTGTCTCCGAGGCTGCGGTTGGACTTGGGTAATTGGGGAACACCCTACTTGCAGACGATGTGGGTTCAGGCGGTGGCCCAATCTCAGGTGAGAAGTTAATTCCCGGCACCAATAATTTCATTCGCCACACCCTCTCGTAACAACGGAAAACCATATACCGATACTGGTGATCTTCAACTTCCCATGACCCCAGTCCTTGCCGACGTTTAGGTGTAGGTGGACGAAAACGAGGAGTGCATAGAGGGGGGTGAGGGCGTTGGTGTAGGCCGTATGGCAATGGTCGTATCGTCAAATCCAAAAAACGCTCGCTGGTTGAGAAAAACCTGTTCCTGTTGTTGCGTTTGGGGTGCCGGTGGTTGTGGCTGGGCTCGGGCTGATTGACGCGTCGCCCCTCGTTGTCCCCGTGTTCTGTCGTCCGCCGTTGTTTTGCCGCTTCTTGTTCCATGTTCTTACGGAATCGCTTACGGTTTTCTTCAAACTTCTTCTCCATCTTGCGTATGGTTACTTCGGTTTTTCTGCCGGGTTTTGTCTGTAAGGTTTAAAGAATATACTGGCTTTAGTCTGTTGGTAAATAATATTGTTTTAATTCACTAAGATGCGCTTTGCGCACATCACTACTTTCTACTCCCGCAATCTCTACAATAACGGGTGAGACGCATCCCTTAACAATATAGGGACCTGCGTATTTAGGTGCTAGTTTGGCCGCAAAGTTATCTACCGCTCGAGATAGGGGGTGTTGTCTAACTAGCACTTGTTCGCCTACTGCTGGGTGCCACCTTCGACGTCGTAGGTCGTAGTGACGTTTTTGTCTGACGGAAGCCGCTGCCAGATTCTTACGCACGATACTGAACACTTCGTTGAGCTCCCGATCTCGTTCGTCAAGCGGTAAATTCCGAGCTCCTGTGCCCAGAGTAACTTCATCGTAGAGTGCCCTCGGGAGGCGGGGTTCCCGCCCTTGCGTTAGGTAGGCTGGGGTGTATCCCGTGGATTCTGACTTACTTGTGTTGATGGCTGACATGATTTCGGGTAAGAGGTCGTCCCAGGTATTATGATGTTGGCCCGAAAACTTCGCGATTATATTCTTGATAGTCCGATTTGCCCTCTCGGTCGGATTCTCTTGTGGCGTGTATGGTGCGGTAAACTGTTGTTTCACCCCTAGATCCCGTTAACACTTCTTCACCACGTTGGACGTAAACTGCGATCCATTATCTGTCAGCAGTACCTTTGGTACCCCATAACGCGACAGGATTCGTTCTCGCAGCGCTCTTATCACCCCTTCCGCAGTTGCTTTCCGGAGGGGAACCAATTCCACCCATTTGGAGAAATTATCAAAAAATACGAGTAGCACAGTGTTGCCATGTTTAGTTCTTGGGAGGGGACCGACAAAATCCGCACAAACTAGGGCCCATGGTTCCTCTGGCCTTCGTGTCAACATTTCACCTGCTGGGGCTTGTTGGGAGACGTTGTAGCGTTGGCACGTTTGACAGCCACGTACGTATCGTCGGACATCCCGGGACATTCCCGGCCAGTAATATCGATTTGCCAATTTGTCCAGGGTCTTCCTGATGCCTAAGTGCCCTCCCGCAGCCTGATCGTGGGTTTCTCGCATGACCTGTTGTCGCAAGGGTCCGAGGACGCACAGCTTCCAAGGGATGTCATCTTTATCATGCTTAGTGGCACTGAAATGCCTGTACAGGTGACCGTTGTTGATGGTGAAATCTGGGTAGCTCTCCGGGTCTTGGCGCACCTGTGCCATGCGTTGCTCGAGCCAGTGATTGGGCTTCTTCGGTTCCGTCTGCATCAGGTGAATCTCTGTCACCGGCTGTCGTGAGAGGGCGTCGGCCACTGTATTGAGTTTACCACTTCGGTACTTAATTGTAAATTTATACTGTTGTAATTCTAGGGCCCATCTGGCTAGTCTTCCGGTAGGATTCTCTATAGAGTTCAACCATTTGAGGGCCAAGTGGTCGGTGAGGATGGTGAACTCATACCCCTCTTAATAGGGCCGCATTTTCCGGACACCCTAAACCACGGCCAAACATTCTTTTTCTGTGGCCGAATAATTTTTTTCGGCTTGATTGAGGTGTCTACTCGCGTATGCAATGACGTGTTCGGTACCTCCACATTCTTGCGTTAGTACCGTTCCCAGACCATAATCACTAGCATCCGTTTGAAGGGTAAATGGCATATTAAAATCGGGACAGGCTAGTACTGGTGCCTCGGTCAGCTTACTCTTTAGCATTGTGAAGGCCCGTTGTTGCTCTTCGCCCCACTTCCAATGTTTTCCTTTTTTTAACAAACTCGTCAGCGGTTGTGAGACTTCGGCAAAATTTGGTATAAACCTGCGGTACCAGGAGGTGATGCCCAGGAAACGACGTATCTCTTTCACATTTTGGGGTAACGGCATGTTGATTATTGCGGCCACTTTATCGGGATCGGTCTTAATACCGTCTTGAGTAACGATGTGGCCCAGGTATTTCGTTTCCTTCTTGAAAAACTCACATTTCTCAAGGTTGATTTTCAGATTTGCGGCCCTTAATCGTTTGAAGACCTGTCGTAGGTTATCCATGTGTTCTTCAAATGTTCTCCCGATGACGATGATATCATCGAGATAGGCAAAAGCATGGGGCTCCATGTCTGGTCCAATAACGCTATCGAGAACACGTTGGAAAGTGGCTGGAGCGGAGTGTAGGCCAAAAGGCATGACCCGCCATTGGTACAAACCTCGGCCAGTGACGGCAAAGGCGGTATATTTCTTACTTTGCTCCTCCATCGGTATTTGCCAGTAGCCGTCCTTCAAATCTATACTACTTATATATTTGGCATGCCGTAAACGATCCAAAATAGTATCAATGCGAGGTAGGGGGTATGCGTCTGGTACTGATCTAGCATTCAGTTGCCGGAAGTCCATGCAGGTACGCCATGTCCCATTTTTTTTTTACCAGGGTTATCGGAAAACTATAGGGGCTAAACGAGGGTTCGATACATCCTTTCTCCAGTAATTTATTCACCTCCTCGTCGATTATCTTCTGCATGGCGGGATTGCGGGGTGCATAGCGGATTTTTACGGGACGGTCATCCTTCATCACGATACTATGGGCAGCGACGGTGGAGAGCCCAGTAACCTTCCTGCACTCAGCCAGCTCTGTTTCGAGAAACTGATCGATTTGTTGCTGACGATAACTTTCTCCGTCCTCCTGTATGGATATTATACATATTTTACTGTTACTGGGATTGCTTACCTTTTTACGGGTGTTGATCTTTAATCCCGCACAATGGATGGATGTGTGGAAAGTGTGTAGAAAATCCGCACCTAGTATGACGTCCTCCGTGGCTTCACTCATTACCAAAAATTCGGCTGGGAGTGTCTTGTTGCCAAACTGGACGTTGTAGGTAACAGCCCGAGTGATATGTTTCCTTGAACCGTCAGCTAGGAACACTTCAATATCGGCGACTTTCTGTTTGGGCTGAATTATCACTCTTTCAAGGATTTCGGGCGTTATAAAGCTCCTGGTTGCCCCTGTGTCAATAATGCCTGAGAAATATTGGCTTTCGATTCCTATGGTCGCCTTTAACTTTTTCCCCTCCCAGTAGAGCCGGGTTGTGGGACATACAGAGGTAGAGGTTATGTGGTGCTGTCGCCTAGCGCCTCGTTTCATTGATTGGTGCGATTTAGTGGTAATGGAGCGGTGATGCTCCCCTCGCGTACTGTGATGGTTGGCGGGAATACATTCGAGGTCGGCGGCCATGCGTATAAGGTCTTCCAGGGTGTTAAAGTCTCTTCTTCGAATATACCATTGGTAATCCGGGTGTGAGTTTCTAAATATTCGTTCCACCTTTTGTTCCTCACTCATATTGGCATGCCGCATTAAATCTTGGAGGGCCAAAACAAAGTCTTTAAAATTTTCGCGCGGACGCTGGACCCTTTTCCGGATTTCATCCTCAAGCTTCTCAAAATATCGAGGGGGCAGAAAGAATTCCAAAAAATCATTTTTGAACATGACCCATTGGTTCCACCCCTTGTGGTTGTTCCGCCACCATACTAGAGCCTTCTCTTGCAGCAACTCGGACATGACGGGCAAAACATCGCTCACTGAGATGTCATACATGACAACCAATTCCTCAACTCGTTCGATAAACCCCAACGGATTGTTACCACCATTATAAGTTAAACCCCACTTGCGGATCACCTCTACTATTATCACACGACTTTCTCTTTTGCCGATGGGAAAAGCGTTGCATTTCGGTGGCTGTAGTCTTTCTTCTGTCGACGTAGAGCTTTCGTGTTGTTCCTTTACCAGGCCAGGTATGCTTAGAGAAATCGCCGGCGACGTTGGCAACGTCAGCCCGTGTTGTGCTTGCAGTCGCAGCAGCTCTGCTAAGGTTTCCTCTGCTTGTTCAGCCGCTACAAATTTTGCCAGCCGCTTGCGCATCTCGTCAACGGTGCCGATAGTGCTTTGTTGGAACTGATGAAGGTAGTTAATTAGCTCGTCTCGCTTTAGATAGTAAATCCACGTGGTTTTTATTGTGTTTGCCTGTTTTGTAGGCTTTGGACTACATTGCTGCTGCTGTTGTGGTTGGACCTCAAGTCCCTGCTCGGGCGCCATTGTAACGACACGATTTCCGCTGGTTGCTGGGGTAGACTCAGCGGCGTCCATGGTCGCTCAGTTCTTCACTCTCAGTAGAAACACTCTTAGCTTAACTCGTTATAAAATCCTTTATTTGGGCTTTCTTTATGGTTTGCCGGCTTAGTGGTGATGGTGCTGGCTCCTGGTTCGGCAGCAGAGAAATTAGTAGACACCGTTAGCGCAGCGCGCGTGTGTGTGCGTGTGAGCGTGTCTTGACGCACTCTCTCCCGTACTCGCGAGCGTACGCTCTGATGGTAGCCAATACTAATATCGTGAGGTTCACCACTCCCGATAGTACCATACGGACTGCCCTCAGAGGTTAATGGAAGGTCGTAACTAATATTGACGTGAGGTTCCCCGCTCCCGACAATATTAACACACCCCTACCGTATAGCTAACCAATGCAGTCCACAATATTGTTGTGAGGTTCACCTCTCACCCTAATATTATTTAGTGTCTAGACTGTGTAATTTAAGCTCTACTGCAGACGTGGCACCACTATCGTTAGTAGATCTTAACTCACCCAAGTCTGTCAACTGACTGACCTCTTATCCATCGATGTGCGGCCTTTTATACTCATGGCGTCGTACACACACAAGCAACACACACACATGCCAGCCGACAGCACAGAACAGCTGTCGCTATTCAGTGTTGTATACCCGTGGTATATACCTCCGACTATGACAACCAGGTGGCGCCAGCTCCCTCACTACATATCCGTTAAATTCAAACCGACTTACAAATGATACCAAATACAAAATAATTAAATCAAACAAATATCCAAATTTAATACAAAACAAAAATAACTACAAAAACTACAAACAACTAAATACATATACAGTACTTTTCGCTTATAGTCACATCCTTTAGTTGCAACCATAACGTGGACTATATCGCTAATGTGACTATAAGGCTAATTCACATATATGCCACTTTGACGCATATAACCTAATTCGAATATAATTAAGTTATGTGAATAAAGGCAATAAAAAATTCATATAAATTACACTGAAATCAGGCTTATGGTTTTACAACAGAGTTGCATACTGTATAAAAACTAATTGAAATAATAACAAGATATTTCATAGGTGATAAGAACGGCAAAAACTAATATTTTACGAGTAGAGAGTTGATGACAAAAATTAAATGATTTGATTCATTCTTTCTTTGGACAGCTTTTTGATTCGAAAACTAAAAAGAACTTAGTAAATTTTGCTAATGTGACTATAACGCCATTAATTTGCTTTACTTATCCCTTTGATGACTGTTGATGGATGGCATATATGGCAAATGTGCTTATATCGCTAAATGGACTATAACGTTAATACTTTATATTAATTTTACTTATAGGGGCAAAATAAACAGATAAAATGGACTATATCGCTAATGTGACTATAAGCGTTGTGACTATAAACGAAAAGTACTGTAATTCAATATCATACTTAAAACTAAAACATTGGTGCGACTAAAACGATCCCTGGTGACTTTGGTCGTCACAGTCTTACAGCCTTCCATAAGCTGTAATTGGAGTTTTTTGTGGCATCTAGGCTGTTTAGATAGCCTTCTAATTCAGAGTCGTGTTTCTGTGTCAGTTTGTTGCGTAGAGTTTTTAATAAAGGCAAAGTCGATAAGTTCTGGTAGCTTGTTGAAGTCAGTGGGCCAATAGGTAGGTTCTCCACTCGAAACGACATCAAGATTTTTTGCAGTGACGGTGTTATATAGCTGGTTCCCTCTAGGACTTATAAGCCTGGAGCCCCAATACGTATGCTTAGCGTTGTAGTCGCCTGCTTAAATAAATTTTTGTCCCAATGTGGAGAAGACGTTTAGAATTTATCCTGTGCAATTTTATGTCTAGGGGGACAATATACGGATGATAACGTGATTTTAAAATCTGTAAGATTTATAGATGTAGCCTGGATACAATCTTCCTCGTACTCCGGCATTGGAAAGTGTCTGACTTGTTTGTGCAAAATTATGGCTGTGCCACCACAAGCCCGTCCGCTCGGATGTTTTGTTTCGTAAGTGAGGTACCCATTTACCCTAAGGCAGTTTTTTAGAGTAAAGTGGGTTTCAGATACCAAAAGCACGTCGATTTCGTGCATTTGAAGAAAATGTGCTACTGCGTGTTTATGTTGGGAGAGCCCGTTTGCGTTCCAGAAACATATTGTTAACTGGTTAATTTTTTATTTAGTAGAACTTGCAGGAGCATGTTTTGGTTTCGCATCATTTCCTGAAACATGTTCTGCATGGTGGCCATGAAGTTATTCATAATTTGAACTAGATTTTCAATTGAGCCCGATATGTCTGCAGAAGGTATTTGTGGAGATTCCTTAAGAACAGTAGCGTATGAGTGTTGGTTTGCGTTAGCTACTTTCGCAGGATTATGTCCGTGGGAGTTTTCTCTCAGAACTTGGGCATATGAGAAGTTTTGTTTGTGGGTTTGTATAGAGTAAGCCTAAGAGCCCGCGGGAAAGCTAGACGCATAAGGTGGACGATATTGGGAGTGCGCATATTTTTGGATTTGCTCAGGTTCTTTTAAGTGCAAGAATAATCTACAACCCCTATAGTAAGCTGTGTGATTTTCGCCACAGTTACTGCATTTCCTTACCTTTGGGTCAGCTTTGGAGTGATTGCGTTCCGATGAGCGTCACCACAATATATGCCCAATGTATGCCCGTATTCCTGACAATTGGTGCACTGAGTGGGACTCTTGCGTTTTAATGGCTCCTCTACAGTTATTCTCCTACTTAGGAGGTATCTCAAGTTGTAAATAGGATAAACCGAATTTTTTGATTTTAGGAGCGATGAATCGAAAGCTATCTCGATACGGTGCATTGGTTGAGGAACTTTGTTCCTGTTCAAAATATTGTGAACTGATCTCACACCTCATTCCCTTCCAACTCTAACGCAGATCTTATTTCCTCTGTGGGAACGGAACTATCTATACCTTTTATGACAACAGTTAAACCCTTAGCACTTTTTAGTTGATACGTATAGTTACTTTTCTTTGCTACATCGAGGTGTTTTGAGGTGATACGAAAGTTCATTTCAGTATGGGTTTGGATCTTGGTCTCTTGGATTTGTCCTAGTCGTATTGAAACGACATAAAAATTATTTTTGCCCACAACTTCGGACAACATGTTTACTGTAGTATTAGTAGATGGGTGGAGGTTTGGCTTCTTTAATTACTGCTACATTAGCTGATTCTGCTTCTTCGTCGTCAGGAATAGAGTACATACTAAATGTGTTGATTTTTGTACTTGTTGATATGTGTCTACTTGAAACTCCACTTTTCTGCTATTTATCATCACGTTTATGTTCCAACCATTGTTCGATGTTGTATTTTGTTGAGCATCTACTAACGTACAAACCTTGTTTTGTTGTTGTTGATCATAACCCTCTTGATTATGTGGTTGACCACAAGCACTAAGAGTCTCTTGTTGTTGACTTACATATTTTATTTGTTGTTGTTGATTCTTAGGCTTTATTTGTTGTTGTATTTTAGATTCTGCTTGTTGTTGACACAAAGACAAAGTTCCAATAAACATTTCATCAGCTTCCTCGACACCATTTGTGTTTGACAAATTTTTTATATACTTTTTTGTATCATGTTCTTGTTGTTGCTTTTGGCGACCATAACCTCTAAAATTACCTGCTTCTTGCTGTTTTCTCGCATAGCACATTTTAGCGTAATGCCCTTTTTTACTACAGTTGTGCAATACGGCATTTTCCGCCGGACATTTGTTTTTGTGCACTTGACCACATTTTGCACACAACTTTGTCTTTGAATTACGCTGAGTAGAATAACCACCTTTAGTTTGTATCATATTCAACCCAAGACCGTCCATTTGACTAACATTTTCACGTGCAGCAGCAATACTTTTTGCAATAGTGACAGCTTTTTCTAACTTAATTTCACCTTCGCTTAAAAGCTTTCTTTAACCCCGGGTCTCCACGTAGCAATATTTATTGCGGCAAACGTCAAATTTGATTGCTCCATAAAATTTGCGACGTATAGACCGCATATTGCTATGAGTGGCAATCCATTGCGCAATGATTGCTCTTCTTATTGCTTGAGCAATTATTGCTTAGCAATCTGCTGTCAAATCAGTTGTAATTTATCTGACATTTCATTTCTCTGTACGGTTGTTTATTTGTTAGTGTGTTTATTTATTAAAAAATCAATTAAGAAAAAGCCGCCAAGTGAAAAAATACTTCAACAAAATACAGAAAAAGTGTTTATATATTATATTTTTAAATAAACGTCAATATTAACAAAAACAAACGACACATTTGTTTTTTTTTTGTATATTTTTATTTTTGCAATAGAACAATACAAGTTTTAGGCTTTTTTTTCATACGCAAGTAAACAAAAAAGTAATACAAAACACAGCTACGACAATTAAAATTAATTATTTTATTTTATTAATTTAATTTATTGATTTAAAAAGAAAATTTAACAATCACTTCAAAACACAACATGAAACATTTGTTATAAATAAAGGCACAAAACTTTATACAACTACTCGCGGTGAAAATTGCAAATTTATGGCAAAGCAATAACAAGTGTTCTCCAGCAATATAATCAGCAATTATTGATCCATTGTTCTGTCATTGTTCTGCCGACGTTATTGCTTGTAATTAGCAATAAAAATTGCTACGTGGAGTCCCAGCGTAATGTGTTGAAACTCCGATGAAATTACACAAATAAAGATATCTTTTACCAGATCCTCTCTTAGATTTCCGTTACACCGTTACATAATCGTCAATGCTTTCTCCACCATTTTGTTTTCTTCTGAAAAAAACATTGCAGTATTTGATTTTGGTATGACAAACTAATCAAACAGTTTTACAAGGTCAACATATTTAACTTCTTCAGCACTTTGATCAAAAGATTGAAAAATGTGATACGATTCAGGACCCAAATGGTGAATAAGAAGGGCCACTTTTCTCTTATCTGACTTAAGGCTGTTTTACACTATCACACAAGTCTTAAGACTTTTGGTCTTACAAAATAAAATGATTTTTGGTCTGATTGTCAAAAAATCAAAGAGAAATTTTTTTTCATTACATTTTGCTTCTACACTATCACACTTCAAATAAAAAGTAAAATCTTTGTGATTTATGAGATCCACTTTAGATTACAAAATAAAGACGAAAAAACATTTTATTAAGCATTGGAACATTGTTAGCTGGCATATTATGCACTAACTTGCACATTTAAACTTGCACCTTGGTCCTCAGATATATTTTTGCTTTATTTTAAATATTTCTTTAATTTTTAATAATTTTTATTTTGATGTGGCCGGCAAATTATTCAACAGCTGTTTTTTTATTTTCTTCTAGGGTGGAAAAGTTGATACAATCATATTTTTTTATTTTTTTTTTCGTCTGTGTACCGTATTTAACGATTTTTTACAACAAATATTTGTGATTTATTTAAATTTTAAAAGAATTCACTTGAAATTTTATATTTTTTTTATCGTTTTGCAATTTTTTATTAGAAAAAATAATAGTGAATATTTGTGCACAAAATTTTAATTTTCCATCCCTGATTTTCTTCTTGTGCTTTTGTAAAAACACAATTCTGATAAAATGAAAAATCTAATCGTTTAGAAAAATTTCAAAAAATAGAGAGAACCATACGACTGCCAAATTTCTTTACGTATTTTTTGACATTTCATTACAAAATGTTTTTACACTATTATACATTATGAATTATTTGTAAGTTTTTGACATGTCTTAACACAAAGTATTATAGTCTAAAATGGCCTTTACTGACTAGATTCGAAGCAGTAATGAAAATCTTAAAATGCGCAAACCAATTACGCCACTCGACGGCCATATTGGATTCCCTTAAATTTATGTTTGCCAGTGACCCAATTTTTTCCATTTTATTTGACATTTAGACGACTTTTAATATTTTTATAATGTTTCTTACTTTTTTTTTTACAATATCCTTATATTTTCTTTTAATTAATTCTATGTTTGATTCTCACTTCCACAATTTTTATTTTTCCAAAAACACACCTGACACCATGTTAGGTTTAGCTAAGAATGCCATTTTATTTTATAACTTCAGTTAACATAACAATGTTATATAACTTATAACTATTTATAACAACTTTATAGATGGGGTGATTCCTGTATTAAAATTAGTGTAATTCAAGTTACTTGATATAGCAATTGGTCGATATTCGGTGTTCGTTTTGCAATTGGAATTATTTTTGCATGTTTCCACGTAACAGCAAAATATTTGTAGTGATAATGGTGGTAAATAAATGGGTGATATATGGCAGGAGAACAGGTAAGATGCCTTTAATAAATTTTGGATGAAGATTATCATATCCTACAGAATTATATTTCATTTGAATACAACTGGTAAAAACATCAAGCTGGCTAACGCATGAGAACTCAAACATGTTTTGTTCAGACATATTGTTGTTGCTGGTGTAAAATGTATTGTTGACCAATGCTCTGTTGCTTGGTGTTACCATTGGGGTATTAGCAAAAATATTGTTGAGGTCATCAGCGTCGATAGAGGAGGTTAAATTTTTAACAGGATCACCAATTCCAATATCCTTAATAGTTTTCCAAGTACTTTTGGATTCAAGAGCAGAACCAAATCGCTTGGAATAATACTCGGACTTTGCGATTCTTATTTGGTTATTGACTTCCTTTCTTGCAGAACGAAAATCAGCCTTAAGATCTACTGTCTTAAAACGTTTCCACCGTGAGTAAGCTAAGTCCGTACGTTTAATTGCATGTTGAATAGTAGCATTGAACCAATGGTTGTTTTTTGGTTTAATAATTTTTATTTTCAAATGTACTGTTTCATCATACAGTTGTAAGATATTATCCTCAAGAAAGGACAGTTGCTCATCTACAGATGTCATGTTGTAAATATTACTCCAGTTTATCTGTTAAACGTTTTCATTTAAAATGTGATTTAAGTTTCTAAAGTTCACAGTTCGGTTTGTGCTTTGTTGTGATACAGACGTGTATTTTAGCCCCGCATACGATTTGAACTATTAATTAATCACATTTGATTTTGTAATCTAAGCAGCGAATGGACGCTTAAAAAAAACAAATTAATATATTTTGTTAATTAAATTATTTAACATAAAAGTGAACAATTTAAAACGATCAAATTAAATAAAATAAATCAGTAAAAATATATATGTACGTATGAATGTTCATACATGTGTATACATATTCTGAAAAAAACATTTAAATTCTGGTTTTTCTTTTGTTGTTGTAAAATACAATAAATAATAAAAATATTAAAGCAAAGCAAAACGGTGAAAAACAAAAACAACTCTTTGCATGAGTACAAACAGTGAAACAACACTAAGACAAAATGAAAGAAACGTTTACGTTTTAGTTAATGCAAATGAAAATAATGCAGAAATAAATAAAACAAAACAAAACAATATTAACTACTTAACGGCTAAGCCAATTACTCGAACACGTTCCCTCTCACCCTCGGTATTTACACAAACGGTGGATAGTGACTCATTAAAAAAACTACAACAAGATTTGGTGACAAGTGTTGCCAGGCCAGCAAGTATTGCCGTGACCTCAAAAACAAATTTAGTGGGCAATGATACCATGAACTTAAACACAAATGCAATGGAAAACCCCCCTGTAAAAGTTGTCAAAAGCCTACAGTACAAGTTGGTATGGACAGGTACATAACAGTGCTTAAACGGGGACGCAGCCCTACCTCTGCAGCAGTTGCTTCGGCCTCAAAAGTACCATCTTTTGATAAAATAAATACACAAAATCGTTTCGCGATTCTGGAGGATGAATCCTCTGAAGCACCAAACGTCATTAAATCGTCTAAGCCACCCCCGATATACCTTAGAGAGCAAAACTCTAATGAGTTAATAAAAAGTTTAATTTCGGTGATAGGTGAAAATTCCTTTTATGTAGCTGCAATAAAGCGCGGTATCATTAACGAGACTAAAATACAGGTGAATCACGAGGATGATTTTCGAAAGGTAATTACAAGTTTTGAGACTCTGAATAAAAACTTTTATACGTATCAACTGAAGAGCAGTAAAGGTCTTCAGGTAGTAATCAAGGGCATAGACTCATGCGTAGACCCAGGGGAAATTAAAGCTTTTTTGGAAGAGAAGGGCTTTAAAATCAAAAACGTAACAAATATCAAAAATAGGGAAAAAAATCCCCAACCACTATTTCGAGTGGAGCTTGAACCCGGCGACGTTAAGCTCAAAAAAAATGAAACGCATCCAATTTATAATTTGAAATATATTCTGTACAGAAGGGTAACTATTGAGGAGCCGCACAAAAGAAATGGTCCTGTTCAATGTCTAAACTGCCAGGAATTTGGCCATACTAAGGCATACTGCTACTTACCCCCTGTTTGCGTAGTATGTGGTGAATTACATATAACAGTTCTTTGCGACAAGTCTAAAACCAACCCCAACGTAAAAAAATGTAGCAACTGTGGCGGTAATCACACTGCCAATTATAGAGGATGCCCTGTATATACTATCGTCAAGCAGTCGGTCGGACCGAAAACTAATCCCCCTCAAATGCAGGTAACAAATCAGGTTAACACAAATGCAATTCAAGCCCCCCAGCCTAGTAATAACAGAACCTCTTACGCTAACGTCCTAAAATCAAACCATGAGCCAATGCAAGGTGCCTCGCCAAGTAATGATGAAACTCAATTTTCTAATTTAAGTCGTTTAGAAAAAACCATGGAAACATTAGTGCAAACAGTAAATAATTTTACGAACACAATGGGTAATATGATGCAGGAAATGCTTAGAATGCAATCGATGTTATTGCAAGCTGTACTTAACAAACCATGAACTGTTTAAAAATTTGTTTTTGGAACGCAAACGGCATCCGCCAACATAAAAATGAATTAGAATACTTTCTTAAAAATAAACAAATTAATGTCATGATGATTTCTGAAACTCATTTGACCTCAAGAAATACGTTTAAAATCAATGGTTATATACTATATGATACCAAGGACCCTCGAGATAGAGCTTGTGGAGGTGCTGCCATTTTAATAAAGGCCCGAGTCAAACACTACCTAATGTGTGATCATCGTGAAGATTATCTCCAGGCAACGAACATTTGCGTTGAGGAATTAAATATAAACCTAATAATTTCATCGTTATACTCCCCGCCTAGATTTTCAATATCGGAGGACCAATATTGTAAATATTTTAAATCATTAGGACCGTGTTTCCTAGCCGCTGGCGATTATAACGCTAAACATACCCTCTGGGGGTCGCGACTTATAACACCAAAGGGTCGTGTTTTATTTAACATAATTTCTAAAATGGATTTAAATGTGGTAGCGAGCGGACAACCAACATATTGGCCCACTGATCTTCAAAAAATTCCAGATGTCATAGATTTCGGCGTGGTTAAAAACATTCCCATAGAAACGATTCAAGTTGAAGCCTCCCTAGATTTATCTTCCGACCACACACCTACAATTGTTACTATAATGAACCCCAATAAAATTGTACCTCCGACGACAGCTACGCAAATTAATTGGTTGAAATATAAAAAATATCTCAGTACCCATTGCACAGAAAATATTCCGCTCAGTACACCGGATTATGTAGATCGCTCTATTGACAATTTTGACAGTTTTCTGAAACTAGCTGTTCAACATTCCAATATTGCCCCCAAAAAAACAAAAACTATTAAAATATATTCCACAGATGTCGAGCATCTTTTGTCGGAAAAAGGAGGGCTCGAAGAGAGTGGCAATTGCACAGATCCCCTCAACTTAAGAACTTACTTAAAGAGTGTACAAAAAGACTAAGAAAGTTACTGCAGACTAAGAAAACGGCTTCTCTGGAAAAATATCTTAAGGAACTTGATGCAACCCCACAATCAGACTACTCATTATGGCGTGCAGCTAGAAATCTCAAAAGGCCAGTTGTCTCTAAACCACCATTAAGAAACTTGAATGGAAGTTGGGCAAGAAATGATGTTGAAAAAGGAAATCTGTTTGTCAATCATTTAAAAAACGTATTTACCCCAAATATATCTCACGATATTGCGGTCGAGTTACCACCTGTTGCTACTAGAGCAGCTGTTCCGCTAAGATTTGAGATAAGAGAAATCGAAAAGGCTATTTGTGATTTAAACCCCAAAAAGGCTCCTGGTTTTGACAAGATCAGCAACAAAATGCTTTTGGAGCTACCCAGCATAGCAAAGAAAATTATTCTTTTAATTTTTAATGCTATTTTACGCCTTGAATACTATCCTCAAAAGTGGAAGGTCTCCTTAGTCACCATGATACCTAAACCTGGAAAGGATCACACAAAAGTTGAGTCATATAGGCCTATAAGCTTACTTTCTAATATATCAAAGCTGTTTGAGAAGCTGTTAGCGTCAAAATTAACCCCAATTTTAAATGATAATAGATGTATTCCTAACCACCAATTCGGCTTTAGAAGAGAACACAGCACAATTGAGCAAACCCACCGTATAGTAAACGCAATAAGAAAAACATTTGAAGAAAAAAAGTATTGTTCCGCTCTCTTCATCGATGTTTCTCAAGCTTTCGATAAAGTCTGGCATGAAGGCTTAATACATAAATTGAAGCTAAACTTACCAGTAAACATACACAAGCTGTTAGAAAGCTACTTAGTCGGTCGAAAGTTTATTATTAAAGAAGGTGATTATTTAAGCTCTCCTCAGCAAATTGACGCTGGAGTCCCTCAGGGAAGCATCCTGGGCCCACTTTTATACTTAATATATACCTCGGATATGCCAACAAACAACTACACACAAACTTCAACATTTGCTGATGATACAGCTTTTTTGAGCGTGCACGAAAACCGTCAAGAAGCATCTCGATACCTACAGGATCATATATTTCAACTCGAACTATGGTTAAAGCAATGGAGGATAGAGGTCAATGAGCAAAAATGCGTACATATAACATTCACCTTGCGTCGGGAATCATGCCCCCCTATTAAAATCAATAATCAAATAATACCTCAAAATTCGCATGTAAAATACCTCGGTATTCATCTAGATCGCCGTTTAACGTGGAAAAGCCATATAGAGGCAAAATTAACTCAAATGAAACTAAAAGCCATCCAAATTCATTGGCTTATTGGAAGAAACTCTGTCCTTAGTCTCGACTGCAAACTTCTTCTTTACAACTCCATCTTAAAGCCAATCTGGTGCTATGGTATTCAGTTATGGGGCACTGCCTCGGCCTCTAATATCGGAAAAATTCAAAGGCGCCAAAATAAACTACTTCGAATAATCACAGCTGCCCCTTGGTATGTTAAAAACTCAAATATTCACAAGGATCTCAATGTTCCATTAGTTGAAACTATGATTACGAAATATGCAGTAAAATACTTAAAAAGGCTCGAATTGCACCCGAACCCACTAGCACGAAATATTTTAAATGATAGCGGCCACACTCGCTTAAGAAGAAGAGACACTGCGGAACTTGTCCAATAAGATGAGCGATAAACACCTATAAAAGTGAACAGAACCCGCGATGAACAAAATTTTTGTCTGGCACTGGCAGGACAAAAAATAATATTAGGTTTAGATTTGATTAATTATTGTTAGTTCATATTTAATATATGAAGATTCAATAAATAAATAATGAAAAAAAAAAAAAAAAGTTTCTAAAGTCACGATATGAATAGGATTGTTCTTTTTGTTCTACCATGAAGTCATATGCTGCAAATAACAAGTCATGTTTAGAAAAATATGAAGCTGAAACTTGATCGTAAAGCAGAACTTTCGATGTATCTCCCACGAAAATAAGATCTAAAAGCGTGCTATTGGTTTTTGTAAAATGAGTTGCTGTAGATGTGTTAGTATGTGTGAGTCCTATCGATTCCATACTGTTTCTAAACGAGGTTTCCGTTAAGAGGTTAGAATTAAAGTCTCCTGCTATCAATATATCGTTGTATGGCATAATTAAGGTTTCGGTTTTTAAAATAAAATTTGTATAAACAATAGAACTGTTCGGTCTATATACACTACCAACTAACATTTTTCTTCTAAAAGATGAGATTTCAAGAAAGATATATTCGATTACCTCATTTTTTCTGTTTTACTGCAGAATTTACAATTAATATTGTCTTTGACATATATGGCAACACCACCACCGCCTCCAACCAGTCTATCAGATCTAAATACTTTATATCCATGTAAAGATATGAGACCATCTGAGGTTGACTTATTAAACCATGTCTCAGAAACGCATATGACATCCACATTCGAATTTTCGAAAATCCATCTAAATTCATCAATTTTGGGCTTTAAACTTTGAGCATTTATGTGGCAAATTTGTAAACCTTGTTTCTGTTTAGCAAGAATTTTCACCATACAAATTGTGACATCTTTGGAATTTACTTCAAAACTATTACGATTGGTCATTTAAATAGAAAAATAAATAAATACCAGCAAAATCCCCAACAATAAACCCAACCCAATTTGTGTTAAGATAATTAAAAAAAATGCAAAAAAAAAAATCAAATTTTGTGTAAACTTTAACATACAAATTTTTAAGAAAAAGTTATAAATAATATAGTTGAAAATAATGATTTTAACATAAAACAGCGACCTGAAGTTACATAGTACCGGTCGGCTGGATAAACTCATCTTCATCGGCTGGATAAGCTCATCATCATTGGAACGAAAAAAACTATTAAGTGCATCTAAGTTTTCAACACTGAACGGTTTATCCGTACTCAAACGCTTAACATATACAATGCTTCGAAATGAATAGGCTGATTGCAGAACTGTTTGCTTCTTCAGGGTAACTGCTTCTCTAATGGTGTTTTCTTTTCTGACAATAATGTTCCATATATGCTACCATTCGTGCGGGTTTTTGTTCCATTCTAAAAATATATGCAAAAATGTGAGAAGTTGTCGTTTTCCTTTCTAAACATGTTGCAACAATAAATGGCAAATTTTTTCCATTTCTTACCCGCAGTTATAACTGAGTGTGAGATAATACCCTTTTTTGCATCTGCGTAAAGTACTTTTTTATGCAAGCAAATATTTTTTTTCTTGTGTTTGCGGACAATTTGCGTTATATTGTGATTTTTAGTTATATTGTGATGGATATTAAAACTTTTTGTTTTTCGTTTATTTTACTTTTATTATATTTTTTTGTCGCAAAATTTTTAACAATAGCTGACATTAATTATTAAAAATCAGTGCTGTTAACGCTTATTGGAATTGTAAGAAAATTTAATGTTGAAAATTGCTACAAGCGTGGTGAATATCGCTTTTAGTACAAACTTTCCATTCAATATTTAACACGCTAAATACACATTAGTGTTGAGTGTAAAACGTAGCTATTATTTTGTTCCATTGTAATTTAGAAAAATGTATCACTTTGTAAGGGTTCGTGTAACCTAATAAATAAATTACACAACTATAATGCATCATTATTTTTTAGAAAAGAAAATACCATTAATGATAGGTATTCCATGGATTTTTATTTAAAGGCCGTTAATTTCGTTAAAAGCTCAATTTAAATCGTGTGGCAATGCAACACCAATGTTTGCTTATGGCCAGCAACGCGAACCGGGTTAGCTAGTTAGAAAAAAATAACAAATTATTTTACCAAAAATAATTAACATTTCAATTAGAAAATAAAAAAAGTTTTACAACAGAAATAATATTTTAAACGTTAAAGTTCTATATGATATTTTTAGCTTTTTAAAAAAAGCCATTGTTTTTAAATTTGTGTTATTCTTCAAATTTCTCATAGTAATGAAATAAATACATCTTAACATGATTCGACGATTGTCCTACAGTACGAACATCTGAATTCGTTTGAATCAATCAAAAGCCTTTCTTTGCTTGAAGTGCAAATTTTAAAATGTTTACAAGGCAACATAACAACATTCGCAATTCCGTTTTGACAAACAACACAATCACGCTCATTAGTTATTGTAATTTCAGCAGGGCACACTGTAAGGTTTTAACATTTTAGCTTATCAAAATCCAATATTTTGTTTAGTTTTTTTTTAAAGAATTTTTACTAGAACTGATTGATAACAATCCCAACTACATATAATTGCATTTAAAAAAATTAACAGCGTTATGAAGTAACAGCGCCTTAAACTTCACTGTAATTGCAGACTATTGCTAGACGTAAGCAAGTTAAGGCGCGTAGCCCAACTTTGAATGGTTGTAACTTTTTTATAAAATGCAATATCTTCACCCCTTCAGGGGTCTAATCACCGCATACGATATCGAGCAAAATTGATCGAAATTACTAATTTTGGTATCATGAAACTCGATATCGAATGAAATGTATTGAATTTGAAATAATAGCATTCGATTTCGAGTAACTCGACATTACATTTATCGAGTTTTCATTCGATACGTCAGTGTCTATCGTATGCAAAAAAATTCGATAGTTTACTCGATACGATTGTATCGAATACGGTGCTTAGACCCCAGTATTTTCATCGTCTACATTTTCCTGTGAATCCGGTGATTCCTCAAATATATTTTCTATTGGTACCATACCAGTGCAAATACCATGGCTACAGTGAACCATTCGGGAAAGGAAAGCTGTTATAAGTTACCGGAATCCAACAGATCAGGGGGGTTACCGAGTATTTCGATTCGAAAGAAATCATTTACGGATTCGAACAATTTGTGCTGTGTATTACAATTTTGTATTTTTAAAAAATGGGAAATTTGATGAACAATTTTTCTTCGTAATAGAGAGTGGCTTTTAAGAAAGTGATTTTTTGTTTTCAATAAAGTATGAAAAACGTCCGTTTATTCGAAACAAATATTACGAAAATCGTAATACATAGTACAAATTGTTCGAATCCGTAAATGATTTTTTTCGAATCGAAATACGCGGTAACCCCCCAGTAGCGTCTTTTATACGATTAGCTGTATTTATACTTTTTGTTTTCGTTTCTTGCCGAGAACTCCACATTCTACCAAAGAAGTAAACTGCCTTATCTTAAAAACTCCTCGTTGCGAATCGCTTTTGTAAATTTAAAAAATTATCGTTACTTTTAATACATTGTACGCTTCTATTGAAGAAGTTGTACGAGTATAATGTTTGTGGACTCTAAAACTTTCGCATCCCACCTAAATAAAAACATTGTTATTAAAAATAAATGTTTAAGCAATGAAACTAACCTTTTTTTATCCACTAGCGGTATTCAATGTTTGGTGCGTTTTAGGTTGTAACGGTTTGGTAGTGCAATAATTTTATCATTTGACAGTGAGCGGTATTTTAAGCAACATTGCAATGCTAGATGCAAATAAGATAACAGCTTTCTTACAGAATTATTGGTCGTAAAAATTTACAAAAAGGTGTTTGATTATTTTGTGAAATTGTTTTAAAATGCCACGAAGCAGTGCAAAAGAAAATATTATAGCAGCATTAGTAGAACTACGCCAATCGTTGGCCTTTTAATAAGATGCCTCAAGGTATCGTGCCTTCCACCTTATAATATCCCAGGTTGCATCGATACCGCTTTTCTCAATAAATTTTTTATAAAACATTTGAGCTGTTGATGTGTAAATAATAATAACAAAGAAATTGCTTTTGAAAAATTACGGACTTCTCTTATGCCATGTTCGCACGGTGCTTTGGATTACTTCGCTCTCTGCTTTAGTTACTTATTTGAATTACCATGTTCGCACGGCATTTTCCTAATCGGTTTTGACAGTTCTTCTTCTTTTTTTATTTATTCTTTTATTAAGAATGGAAAGAAAAAGTAAGTAAAAAATATTATTTTAAAGAAATACATACATATAAAATATTTATTTTCCCAGTAAATAGAAAAGCTGTTAGCAAATGGACTCAATGTTTTTTATAATATTGTTACGTTACTGCCTTTCAATAACGTTTTGGTTTATTTCCTTTATAATAAACCGTTTCGAGTTCTTTTATTGCAATTCAAATAAAACAAATAAACACAACACTTTTGCTACTGTTTACAATTTACACAACTTTATTTAGTACTTAGTTACTTTAACAACCGTAATCTTCTCATCGTGATACGTTTTTGACAAAGTCAGAACTTAGAATGCATCATGCCATCTCTTGCGATCCTATTTATACTCGGGCAAATGACCATAGAACGTTCGAGTTCTAAAGTCTAGATGGCTCTATAAAGTTCTAATAACGGCTATTTCGTTAATTAAACTTATTCAGCTATTACTATCTATATGGCTGAATTAATTGAGTTATTAGGCATCATAAACTAAGGCATACTTTTAGGCGTTGCCATAGATTGAGATAACTTAATAAAGAACATTCTAGTTTACAGTGGGGTTGAAGTACAATTATGCACAACAATTTTAACATTACATCTGTACATTGATTTTTACACTCGAAGTGTGCATAACTTATACAATAACAATTTTAACTAATAAAATAACTAACAAATACTTAATAACTAATCAATACAAGATAACACATAAATTAATCTAATTCTTAACCAATAATTACAAATAATTCTTAGCTTTCTTTCGTAACAATATAAAATTTGTTTTGTTACCTTTTTTCAGGGCTGCCAGATAAATTTGTGAGGAAATAGTCAGATTCCTGAGAGAAGAAATCGTCTTTATCGTTTCGAAAAATCGTCAAAAAAATCGGAAAATTTAAAATTTAGTTTTTTTTTAAACAATTTTTGTTTGATTTTAATAAAAAAAAATTATTCAAACAAAAACATAATTACTTCATACCCAGCTAACATTTTCAATCGTGTAAGAGCTACTGGTAGTCTCATGTAGAGCGTCTTTGATCGTCGATGACCGCATTTTTTAATCCTAGACGATTCCTCACACGGGAAAACCTGTAACACGAGTGAGATTCTTTCATAGCACAGCGAAAGAGCTACGTCATGTACATGTATGTATTTAAAATACGAAATATACCTTATTTCAAACCAAAAAATACATTAGATAAAACTAATTAACAAAACAATTGTTTCCTTTCATAAATATCAGATTTTTTAATGTACCATCAGACAAACAGTTTCTTTTTGAAGAATAAATAAAAACCTCCTGAAGAAAATAATCTTTCTACAGGTCCTGATGAGTACAAACTTGTATTAAGTTCTATGAATTCTATTTTTATATTTGGAAAGCTGTCAAGAGTGATAATGTCTTTGCTCTTGTCACTGAGGAAACTGACAAATTCCAATTCTAAATTTGATGTCAGTTACAGTTACAGAATCCCACTACAGGGGGGTTACCGCGTATTTCGATTCGAAAGAAATCATTTACGGATTCGAACAATTTGTACTGTGTATTACGATTTTCGTAATCGTTCGAAACGATGACAGAGGTTGTATTTTTTTAAAAATGGGAAATTTGATGAACAATTTTTGTTCGTAATAGAGAGTGGCTTTTAAGAAAGTGATTTTTTGTTTTCAATAAAGTATGAAAAACGTCCGTTTATTCGAAACAATCGTAATACACAGTCCAAATTGTTCGAATCCGTAAATGATTTCTTTCGAATCGAAATACGCGGTAACCCCCCTGTAGTGGGATTCTGTAACTTTTAACAATAACAACAGTTGTTATAATTGTCGACCTGTTTTGTTGTTTGCACTGAAGATTATGTGATTCTGTAAATTGTTGTTAACAACATAAATAAAAATTAACGTCAAGTGGCATCACTGTCAAAAAAATGGCAAAATAACGAAAAACACAAAGAGGAATAAAAAAAACAAATAAAATTATTAAAACTAAACAGAATTTCTTTTAGTTTTTTGTTTTTTTTTTTTAAGAAGAGAAGCCAAACATTTTACTATTAAATAAAATGCAAATTATTTTATTGCCATTTTTAAGTATTTTTTATTTTTTCGACATTTAACAATAAATAAACAACACTAAAAAAGTTGTCGTTTACTTAACACAAACAGCTGACTTAACGATAACAAGTGCTGTTTAAAATGGTACAGAATAGCAAAATCGTTTATTTGCTTGTTAATTTTTTTAACAATGACAACTATCGTTAAAATTAATTACAGAATCGCACTACTGTTCTACTTCTGATATTTCCAGTTGTCATTTTAAGTTTTTTGTAATTTTCCTCTAGGGTATAAATTGCAAGTTTTGGATTCTTTGTCTTTCTTCTTATGTATTAAAAATACAAAATACTTGCTGGACATGTATTTAAAATACAAAATACTTGTACCTCATGTATTTAAAATACCAATACGTAATTGTATTTTAAATACGTATTTCAAATACTGCCTAGCCCTGAGTGTAACATTGTTGTTTTTGTACTCTGAAAATAATCCAAGATTTTCTTAAGACTTGCATATTACAGCCGTACCTAAAAAAGCGGCACGCGTTAACTAGTTCTTGAATAGAGCGAACTGAACGCTTTGCAATTGGAAACATCGATTTTGACAGCTCGTTTAAAAGTGAAGTTTGCCGTTATTGTTAATTAGTCATGGCAATTAGTTATTTTCTTGGTCAATCTAAAGTTTTTATCTCTATTTTTATTTAGATTTTTTTGTGGGTTTTATTTAACAAGAGAGCTGTCACTACTAAATATCAGCGTAAAAGCTAAGCGAAAGAAAACGTTCCGCCTCCCGCTCTTGTTAAGGTAGGGCTGTTAAGGTGGGGTGTCATAAAGCAATAGGATATAAAGCCATATGGCGTCAAGTCCCATTCCATTGAGACCTAAGGGCAGATGCCATTGAATCTCAATATAATGGGACTTAACGCCATAAGTTTTTCCGAAAAATGACACATAAAGTTATATTTTTGAAAATGATTGCATGTCACCCCATTTCATGTAAACAATGCCTTGTTGTTTCATGTTTTATGTCAATCAATCAAATTCCGACATTGCAGGTGGTCCACGATTTTATTTTTTGTTGTTAATTTCATTTATAAGAATTATGCCAAGTTCCAAAAACAATAATAAAAAAAAGTTATATAATCTTAAAGCTTAAGCGCCCGTACACGACATGTATTTGTCATCTGACATGTCAAATTTTCAAGTCACATGTAATTGTTCATGTCTGTCAAAATTGCTGTTTTACATAAGGTTTATAATATTCGGTCACAAACGTACATGTAATTTGCTTCTGACATTGTCTCTGTTTTTTTCGCATTGTTATTGCAGAAACCAAAGTAGTTCTCGGTTTCAAAATAGCTTGCTGCCGCCACGAAAATATATATTTGCGCCGTAAAATAATTTAGCCATCTTAACATTTTTTTCTTTTATGTTAAAGATACCAATTTAGAATTTTAAAATGAAACGGTTTTTATGTATATATTTATATAAATTATATTCAATGGTGAGATGAGCATACATATCTTGGTATTGTAAAATATTAACTTCAGCCGGCTAATGATTCCGTCAATAGTTGACGCCGCTGCCAGTTTCTTCCCGGCATAGATTTCTGATGTAAGATGGTTTGTCAGAAGAAAATAAAGCACGCTCTAAAGCCTAGATTACACTATCTCACAAGTCTTACGTATTCCATAATACTTTGTGAGATAGAAATCTAATGAGTTTTGATGCGACTGTCAAAAAATCTAATGTAAAATGACAGTTTGTGTTCACACCATCACACAAAGTATAAACACTCACACATGAAATAAAATGCAACCCTGATCCAATGAAAAGTATTATTGTTTAGAAATTTTTCAAAAAACGATGAAGTCGTATGGGATGTCAAACTTTTTTCATAATACTTGTCATTTTCGTGACACATTGCATTCACACTATCACACTTTGTCATATTACTTGAGTTTTTGACATGTATTAATACAAAGTATAATAGTGTAATCTAGCCTTAATTGAAATTTTGTCAGAACTATGCGTCTGACTTTTACAGAAGCAAAGTTAAAAAGGTAACACACGACATGTATGTGTTTTGCAGTGGGAAATTTGACATGTCAGATGACAAAAACATGTCGTCTATACGCTCCTTTATGTATATCTCTCTTTATATTTTATTTTACAGAAGTAAACATTCTGTAAAAGGGAAAATTATTGTGGAAAACTATTAATTTTTCCTTTTACAAACTGTTAGCAGCTTTAATTCCTAGAGCCTAGAAATTTAGGACTTTTTTATATCATTAATTTCATAGATAAATAGGCATAATAAGTGAAATAAAGCATTTGTAACGCAAAACATCAAACCATAATGGCTTTATGTCCCATTCCACTAAAGTTGATATGAGACTTAAGGCCATATCAAAATTATGGCTTTATGCCCGTTTGAATTGAAAACCAAAATGGCTTTATGTCCTATGGCTTTATGGCACCCCACCGGCTGTTAAACATTCCAAGATTAAAAAACGAAATTGTCAGAAAATGTAAATATATTATTCTGACTTTGGAGACTTAAAAAATAATCACTTTTTTTTAAAAATCAGCAAATCGGCACTTTGCTAATTACGAAACAAAAAATCGTCAAAATGACGACAAATCGTCAAATCTGGCAACCCTGCTTTTCTTTGTTTATGTTATATTTTGTTTGTTTTTTTTAGTGCTTTGACAGCTGGTGAAAGAAAAAACCGATAAGAATTAGAGATCACATTGATTTTTAAATTTAATTTTGTACAAATGAGATAATCCGCTCTCAAAATTTTGTATGACAAATTATGTAATTTGGATCATAATTAGGCTGTGGATTACGAATGAGAGAGTGAATTACGAAAAAACGCTGTCGTGCGAACATGGTATTATTAAGTACTAACCTCGTATGTTTTTTGACGCCTCCAAATAATCCAAAACAGTTTTTATTTCATCTGCCGTCTACTTTTTGTTGGGTTTTTCTCTTTTTAATTTTTTATTAAGAGTTTTCGGCTCCATTTCTTAAATTTTGTTTCACGATTCTAAATTATTGTTTACAAATGTCAGCTGTTCGATTATCAGTGATGTAAACGCAATACATGTAGCAAAAAAAAAAAAGTTAAACAGTTTTAGTGTTGCGCAAAAGCAATGATGTGACAATTGCAATTCTGTATATTTTGTTGGATTGCAAACAAAAGCTACAAATTTGCATTTGCACTTTCGCAAGACCATTCGCATCAAATACTGAACTCCGCTACTGTTTTTCATAGTATTGTAAAAAACTTGAAAATTTGTTTTCGCTATCCATTAAAAGAATTCTAGACTTAATACTATAGAAAGTTTCCTTAATTGAAGCACAGCCGCAAAAAACGTTGTAAACGCCACATTTTGCAAAAACTGTTTTTTTGCAGATAAACGTTGACTTTACTCTCTTACACAGTTTAAACATCAAATCAACCAAAACTATGCACCTTAACGCCTTCAAAATGGCGTACAAAGTGTCAGCCAGTGGAAGAACATTGCAAGTTACTAACATAATGATGAAACAGAAATGGTTTTGCAGTGCGGAATAATGTTTTAAAAGCCTTTTGCATTAAAGTTTTTATTATCACTATTTTAAATAATAGAAAAAAAAATTTTTTAAAACAAATAATGCTGCTTGTCAAAAAACGTTTTTTTGCTCTCCTGAAAAATTATTATTTTGTAACTTAAAACGTTATTCGCGGCTGTGCTTCAATTAACGTTGGTGGAAGTAGTGGAAGCGCCATTATTTTATGGCAAGCTAAAGCTGCAACCTTCGAATTTCTTACGTATTGCAGGTTTGCGGTTGCTGATATTTCTACGTATAGCTTGGCAGTAATGAAACCTTAAAACACAATTTTAATTAACAATGTATCCTTTTTTTTTTAATTCTGACCCGTAAAAATGTAACTGTCTTAATATAAATGTATATTTTTGAAGAATCTGCTGCAATAAAAAATAGTTAAAAAAGCAACATTACTAAATGCTGTTCTTACACCCCTAATAGCACTAAGTTTTCCTTCAAGAACTCCTGCAATATTTGCCGTTTCCTTTTTTATTTTATTAGGAGCGCAAAACTTTCTATAAACATCTTTGTGGTGACTACGATTGTGAGACGGGCTATGTTTTGCTGGTAAACACGTTCCATCGGGCATATAATTTACTCTGGCCTTGCAGTCGCTTCTGTAGTGAAAAGAAGTTTTGAATTTAATTTTTTTCCAAAAAAAAAAAAATAAAAACACACTCCATTATAAAAAAAAAACACTTGACACAAATTTCCCCCAGGGTTCTTCAATAGGTACAATAAGAGAAAATCGAACAATTAATGTGAAATTATCCTCTTCCAGGATATTAAAGAAAAACCAGTAAGAGTGCTATGCCAAATATTTGATACCATCCACTGACAGCTAGGATATTTCAGGAGTGGGCATTATATTGGACCTTTGGTAAATTATGAACCGATCTTTACGAAAGTTGACAGTGTGATTTCTAGTCATTATAAAACTGTGACAGAACAAAATTTATTACAATAGAATTATTTGTTATGGTTTTATATATGGGGCCTATGGTAAATAATGGACCAATCAATTACAAACGTGAGAAATGTGAAGTAGCAGTGCACCCAAAGTGCTTTGGAACATATCATAATTGAATTAAAAATGAAATGTATATGAATATCTTTTTTATTTTTTTTTCCTAAAGACGTGAATAAAAAATTTTAATTTAATATGTTTGTAAATGCGCCTAATTTTTATATCGTTAAGGCCCAACGTTGCGTTTACGCAACGGGGGTTATCTGGGCTCCCACGTATCCGATTTGCCCAAATTTTTTTTTCTTTCTTATTTAGGTATAAACAATAAAATTTTAAAAGTTTCGTCATTATAACTCAACGGCATCATGGCTCGGGCCTTTATGGGTTAAGTACAAACTTTGCATTCAATATTTAACACGCTAAATACACATTAGTGTTGAGATTAAAACCTAGCTATTATTTTGTTCCATTGTAATTTAGAAAAATGTATCACTTTGTAAGGGTTCGTGTAACCTAATAAATATATTACACAACTATAATGCATCATTTTTTTTAGAAAAGAAAACACCATAAGTATCTTGTAATTCCCATTTGTTAAATTTTCATGTATATAAAAATATTTAATTTTTTTTTATTAGGCTGAAACCCGAGTAAGGTTAACATTAAATTTTTGTTTTTCTTTTTATATTCATTTAATGCTTTTAGGACAAAATTTTTATTATAAGGGGTCATTAGCCTAGCAATTATAACACCATCAGGGGAAATTTCATCATTTTTGTTGTTTTTATTTTGTAAGCGGTGAATAAACTGCACTGGCGGAGTCGAAATCTTAAGAATTTTACAAATGGTATCAAATAGAAGGTGTAAGTTTTCATCAACATTAAAAGGAATTATATTTATACGCAACGATGGAATTTGAGTGCTTTGACGATTGAATTTTTAATTTTCTAATTTCATCCTTTAGGTCTATAATTTCACCCGTCACTGTTTCAAGTTTTGCAACTCTTTCAGTAACACAGTTTAACTCCACTCTTATTTCATAATACCTCTGTTGTGACAATTTACGTCGACAGTCGGGCGGCGCACTGTGGCTGAAAATTGAATTTCATCGGCCAAAAGTCCAATTTTTTGTCATCCCCGATTTCAAAAATTTTAATGCCATTCGATAGCAAACATATTAGAACTAAGGTATCCAAAAAACTAGATTAAAATATTGATAATTGTGGCTGTGGCGTGCTGCTGGAAACAAATATTTTATGTTGTTTTAGAAAAAAATAAAGTTTTGTAAATTTGATCAGAACTAAATTATGATTTCTCGCAAACCGTTATCAATAATGGGTCGAATTTTTTTTTGTTATATTAGCGGGATGGTAGTCTTTAAAAAGTGGGTCATTACATCACTGTATCATTTATACCTGTTGTGTCATTAAATGTTTCCCCAGGTTCTATATTTTAGTTAAATCCGAATTTTAGAGGAGTAGAACTTGTTAGGGTCAAAATGGGTTAAAGAGATTTTAGTACCATCAGACAGCTGAAAGTGCCCTCTTTAACCCCATATATACTTGTTCAACTGTTTGGAACTGTCTGTTGAACACTTTTTTCATTTTAATGAAATTACTCGCAACATTTTTTTTGTTGCTATTTTTATTTAAGCTGCTCATATGACTGAAATATAACACAAGGGTTTACGAACGTTTTGTTTTGAAAAATTATTTTGCTTCTTATGAACGGCTGAACATATTTGAATGAAATTTTAAACTGTCATTGCCGGATAGCTTTTGAGTTGAATTGAAAGAATGGAGGGTCGGGAGTGTGACTTGCGGACCTCTTAAATTGATAACCTCGGAAATTCAAACTTTTAAAAAATTCACCAAAAATATTTTATGGATTTCAAAAAAAAATTAAATTTAAGGTGTGCTACAAAAAATATGCTTAAATTTTTAGGTTATCTCCTTTGCCTTTGGAGATATTCGGATAAAACGGATTTTTTGGCTTGATTTTATAACGGTTTTTCTAGTTTTTTAATCGGATGGATTATGTTTTATGTCAAACTCTTATCAATAGTGGGTTCAACATTTTTTATATTGGTAGTAAAGCAGTCGTCAAACAATGTTATGTTGTATTACTGTACCGATTATACCTGCTGTGTTATTTTTTCAGGTTCTATATTGTAGTCAAATTGAAATTCAGAAGTATAGAATTTATGAGGGTCAAAAGTGGTTAGAGAGATTTTACTAGCTGTAGGAAAGTGAAAGTATCTACTTTAAACCCAAATGCACTTTTGTACACAGAAAAAAATAATTTTCATATTTGAATACGAAATTCGCATATTTGATAAAAAAAATTTTTGAATTTTCTGCGATGACGATTTTTGCATTATTGATGAAAAAGTTTGTAGGTATAGTTATTGAATTTTTAGTCAACAACCAAGTTTATTGAATCAATAAAAAAAGTTGCTGCCCAAAATAATTTTTTTCAACAAAATGTTTACGTGATTTGTTAAAATAAATTGTTGGAAATGTTGAATAAATCAAACAAAATGTTTATCGAATCTTTATTTATTTGTTAATTAATAATGATGTGCTAAATTCCCAATTTTATTTTTTGATAAATACACTAAAATTTATTATTGGGGGATAAGCTAGTTCCTATGCGCATTTCGCTGGTTGCTTAGGCCAGATCATCAGGAAACCTTTTTCTAAAGACTTTGGCAAAACTAAAGATATTTAACCAAATAAAAGTGTTAAGCGAATGAGAATTATGACCTATTATAAAATGGACAAGGGTTGTAAAAATAATGTTTTAACGTTGATTCAAATATTTGTTTTATTGAGTGCTATTTTGCCAAGTGTATATTTGATAAATTTTTTCATTGAATCAAACAAAAAGTTTGTTGAACAAAAATTATATTTTTAACACTTTTTTAGTTTGTGTAAAATTATTCGCAACATTTATTTTGCTCTTTTTATTTTACCTATTCATATGACTGCAATATAAATGTACCAAGCCAAGTTGTGCTAGGTATTTTATATTATATAATTACCAATACCTGTGAGATTTTAAGCGTATCCTACTTTAGCCCAATTTAGTTTTTTATTCTACCTTATTATGCTACCTAGGAACACAGTATTCGAATAAAATCTCAGTTGTTAAAATATATCTAAGCAATAACAATCTAATTTTTAAATATCTATAAAAATAAGCAAATTAAACCAAGTCCCGGAAAAATCATTAGATAATACTAATGCATATGAATCTGACATGAACAAAGATATGCTGACGAAATTCGGCAGTTATGTAGATTCAAAAGTTCTTAAAACAGTGGGCTGAAAAAATCCCACTTTTTTAATAAAAAAATACCATAGTTCTCAATCTCAATCATTAGCATTTTCATACTAAATGCTAAAAAACATCAAAAGTTCAACTTTGACCTTAAATTTCTCAACAACTACTGAACGGATTTTAACAAAATTAAAACTGTAAAAAAGTTCAAGAAGTCTTCTCTCCTGCAAAAAAAAATAATTGCAAAATTATCTCTATCGGTTCAAAAGTTACAGATTTTTGGCCGATGAAAAACGATTTTCAGCCACTGTGCGGCGCACACTGGGGATTTTTGTATGGAGGTGAGGAAAAAAATATATTTGTCAAAAAATATAATGATTTCATAACAAATTAAGTTTTATTTATATAGTAATACACAAAAGTAATCAAAATAAAGAAAGTTAGAGAAATGTATATCGTTACCTACAATGTAAAAAGCCCTAACTAACAAAAAAATTTAAAAGATTTTTTTTTAATTTTTAATTCATTATTTATTTTAAATCTATTTTTAATTTCATCACAAACTTAGTTTTATTTATATAGTTATACACAAAAGTAATCAAAATAAAGAAAGCTAGAAAAATATATATCGTTACCTACAATGTAAAAAGCCCTACCTAACAAAAAATTTAAATGAATTTTTTAATTGTTTTTAAATATACTTTTTAATTTATTATTCTAAAAGAGCCTTAACTTCGTCGCTTATCACTATGCTTTTTCTGGCTAAATGAAGGAGTCAAGTGTGAGATCATGGGATCTTATGTTACCATCATTCGGTGCATAATATCTTCGTTCGTGGCAATTCGACTGCATTTTCTGGAGTGTCTAAGGCGATATTTTTTTATAGTCTTTGTTACGACTTTCCTGAGCCTCTTCGGATAATAAGCCTACAGGAAAAATACACTTTTCAATTATATATTTTCCATGAATCAGAATTTTGTGGAGTGTTGGTGGCATATTGTACCACTCGTACAGTGCAACAAACTTTTTTGCCGTCTCCAGACAAAAATCACCAACTTTTTTCGAATCTAGTGCCTCGGTAATGGTTATAGCTTCGAGAATTGTTGAAAACCTCTTGATTATGTCTTCATCTAGACCCGTGATTTCGGAAATCAAAGCAGGATTAGCAAAGAATCTTCATGACGTATTTCCTGAATTTGTCGTACCAGAGCCTTGTTTAACAGTATCAACCTGTATTCCAATTTTCTCTTTAATTTCACGCTTTATCAACCATTTTCGGGCTTCTCTTATCGGACGAGTATTTGAGTCGACTCTTCCACTTTTAAATGCAATATTGTAAGCTACATGCAAAAGACACTCCATCAGCTTAATACGCGCATGAAGTGGTGACATACCAAATTGCAGTGCATGTTCATTTACGGGCATAGCTTGAACTTCTTCGATTTTATTCATTTTGGATGTTGTTGCTCCACAAATAAAACAAGAAGATGCTGCTGGTATCTCTGTTACTGATTGTGCTGTCTTGCCTTCAATCATTGTAAAATATAATTCATGTTTTACTTTAAAGTTACGATTATTTACTGTTAACTCAAATTCTTTTAGTTGAGATATCTCCTCATCGACTCTTCTCTTTTCTTCTCGTATAACTTGAGGTGTCTCTTTAACGTATGCAAACTGCAGTGTTCTACAATACTGTGTGGAAGAAGGTTTATTGGTGTTCCATACTAATTTATTTATGTCATCACTCAATGATAATTTTAGTGGTACAACTGATGTCATATATAAATGAGAGTCAGAAATTTGATCATCTGAAAACCTCTGTTGGTATTCGCTTTGACCAGATGCCCCATCACATCCCCATTTATAGTACATTGTTAGATTTTCGCTTTCAATTTTATTTATGTCCTTTACTGATTTGGTCTCTAGGACTCTTTTAGCAGTATGATCCAACAGATTTTGCAGAGGTACACTGCCTGAACTTTCAGTAATAGAAATTTCTAGAGGATAACTGTTAGTTTTTTCTTTCGTGAGTTGTTTGTATGGTACGAGTATGTTATATCCTTCATTTTGTAACCAATGCATTAGATACTCGTATTTTTCTTTTGTAAGTTCAAGCTTTGTAAACATCCCCAAAGTTTTTAATGTACAAATTTTGTTGTTGGTTTTTGAAATACTAGAAGAAAAATCAATTACTTCTTGAGGAAAGATAGAACGTACTTCATCCCTTTTGTATCGTTTGGCGCGATCACAGCACTCCTCAAACGATTTGCGTGACCGACCAAGTGCAGAACTGGTAGAACATTCAGCCTCAGTAAACTTAATTGTAAATGTGCCTTCAAGCCAATTTGCATTCTTTTTTTCAAATCGCGACTTCGTACGGTTAGAATCCTACCATCTTCGTTTGAAGTTACAGTAATAGTTTTTATATATTGTATCCAAAATTTCACATGCTTTAGTATCGTTTAAGCCAACGTGCAATTGTTGCAAAAACTGTTTTAATTTTGTTCTGTCTTTGTCAAATTCCAGAAGCTTCGAGCATAAAACCCCATGAGAAATAGAAAAACTTTCCATTGCCGTAAAGCTCTTGGTCCTTAGTTTCAGTTATAATTAAAAAAAAAAAACGGAGAAAAATCGGTTGTGCTTTTCGCGTTCGTCAGCACTTGTTGAATGACAAAAATCGATAAATGAACACCTATAAATACTACGTATTTTTCAATATTTTACTGACATGTACGTTCCAAAACATGAGCACTAATAGATGTGGGTGGAATTTCTATAAAAAAATCATACAGGTAGCCAACGGAAAACCCCAAATAATTAAAAAAATGCACTTTCCTTTTTTCCGTTCAAATGTCCACGCACATTTATTACCGCTTATTACTTTGCTACCGCAATCATAAAAATCAAATAACCTTTTGTTTATTACTTTTTTTTTTTTTTGAATTCTAAGAATCATAAAAAGTCATAAATGTTTTTGCAAAGAATTTTGTGCATATCTCGAGCAAATTTTTGAAATGCATACCTTCACTTAATTGTTAATAAAAGCGAAACGCGTTCATCGATTTTCATGATTTATGTCTCATTTATTTCATAGGTTATGCGACTTCACGTGAAAGTAATAGGACTTGAAACTTTTTTTTACTGTTTTGGATTTTTTATGAATTAAAAATAAAAATTTTAAATTTTTTGGGCAAAAAATATTTTTTTTCTTCATACATTTATTTATAACTGCGAAACTGTTGCTTATGTAGCAAAATGTTATATAAACAGATGAAAGTAATTGTAATTCTTGATTTTTCTAAATTTTTTTCAGCAAAACCCGACTAGTGGTTCTTGAGTTATGTTAAGCAAAAGAGCCTTATCAGAATTGAGTCCCGAATCAATCAGCTGAAAAATGTTGTACTGTGCAATGCAACAAATTGAGAGGTGGCACCTGGTGGCACTTGAAATTGATTAATAATGTTAAAACAGATATAAGACAATGTATTAGTAGTGATTTCAAACTAAAGAAAAGTAAAGATCAAATTGCAGGTCCAAATGTTTGGAGAAAAATGGGATTTTTGTTATATGTTCATAAAAATACACAAAAAAAAAAAAAAAACTTAAGTCTCTGCAGATTTTTTTTTCAATTTTAGTATACTGAAATATACTACTTTAAATAGAAAAAAAAAGAAAAACGTTAGCTCACATAGTAAAAAAATATTCGCATTTAAATTCTTAGGTTTAAATTAAGTTGGTTCGGTAAAACACACAAGTTCTGAGTTTGAGACGGATATAAAAAAAACTGGCAGTCAGATCGGAGTAATTCTTTTTGATTTGATTGTACCATTTAGTCTAAGATTGCAACATATCACTGCATATTGCATGAAGACTATGTTGACAATTTGACTTTTTCCGCGAAATCCCCAGTGTGCGGCGCTTAGGGCGTTGACAAACTATACGGTGCGATCGTACCTGGTCGCTCAGTGTAGGAATGCTCTTAGGGAACTCATGGAGGCATTCAACGTAAGGCTGTGTTGGATACCTGGACACTGCCTGGTTGATGGGAATGAGGTGGCGGACGAACTCGCGAGAGGTGGTTCGGATCTGGACATAGTGGTAAGGGACATGTTGGTAAAGCCTACCTATGCTACTACTATGGGGTGATACCGGAAAAATTCCGTGATGACGTTGACCGATCCTAGAGGAACAGAACGGATTGCAGGGTGTCTAGGGCACTATGGCCCAGATTAGATGCGGGGGCAACCAGGGTTCTACTGGGATTGGACAGGGGTGGTCTTAGAACACTTATAGGGTTCTTCTATTGTGAGTGTTTTGTGGAAGTATTCTTGTTATTTTAATGATCAGCCCATCATGCCAAACTTTGTCGAATGCTTGGGAAATGTCTATAAACAGTGCTGAGCAATATTCCTTTCTCTCAAACGCTGATCTAATTTGGGTAACAATTCTATGCACTTGTTCGATTGTACCATGCCTTGCTCGGAATCCGAACTCATTATCCGGAATGATCGCGGGTTCAGTAAGGTAGGGAGTTATACTTAAAAGGAATATTTTTTCGAATAGCTTTATTGTATGATAGTAGGCTGATTAATCTATACGACGTAATTTGACTAGCGTCATTTCCTGGCTTAGGAATCATAACAATTGTAGAGGTCTTCCAAGAGGGAAAGTAGCCAACTCGTAATATCGCATTAAAGATTCTTGAAGCAGACGAAGGTTAGTTTCTTAACATTGAGCATGTGATGCGGTCAGGTCCGGGAGATTTTCTAATGTTGACATTTTCTATCGCTGATTTAGGGCATTGCATATGTCTTACAGCATTCCATAAGCTGTAATTGGAGTTTTTGTGGCATCTAGGCTGTTTAGGTAGCCTTCTATTTGCAGCGTCGTGTTTCTGTCGCAGTTTGTTGCGTAGAGTTGCCTGGCATAACCATAGTTGGGCCTTGATGGTTGGGGAATAATTATTTTGCCATTGTCTTTTCAACTTCCTTTTTTCCCTGACATGGGTTTCTATATCCACCGATGTAAATTGTCCGCTAGATTGGGGTTGCATTTCTTGCCGCAGAATCCAAGACATCCGTAAATCGGTCCAAAGCTGTTTGGATGTCAGATGAATTTTTAAGGGAAATTCTCTGAGATAGATGAGAGCTCACAAACAGTTTATCTTCAACCAATTTGTGTATTTGCTTGGATCAGACATAAAGTTTACAGCTGCGTTATCAAAGTTGCCTTTTAGAATAAGAATTGAAGGTGAATGATCAGACGATAAATCATATGAGGAACTAATAAGTAATTGATCGCGCTTGATATTTTTAATAACGGCAAAGTCGATAAGGTCTGGTAGCTTGTTGAAGTCGGTGGGCCAATAGGTATGTTCTCCACTCGATACGACATCAAGATTATTTGCAGTGCCGGTGTTATATAACTGGTTTCCTCTAGGATTTGCAAGTCTGGAGCCTCAATATATATGCTTGTGTAGTCGCCTGCTGCAATAAATTTCTGTCCCAATGTGGAGAAGAAGTTTAGAAATTTATCCTGTGCAATTTTATGTATAGGGGGAATATTCACAGGTGATAAAGTGATTTTAAAATCTGTAAGATTTATAGAAGTAGCCTGGATATAATCTTCCTTGAACTCCGGCATTGAAAAGTTTTTTTTTTTTAAATTTATTTTTATTATTGAATCTTTCTTATCGAAATTTACAATATGTATTCAAATCTTAATTCTACTTGTTGTTTATTGGTTGTTACCAGTGTAACCACTAACTGCTGTATTCAAATTTTAAAAATGTCTTCTAGTTAGGCTCTGGTGACCTTCGAACTGAAGCAGACCCCGAGCGAGGTAGTTAGGGTGGGCCATTAGTTTATCGATGTAACTTATTGAATATTTTTTAATTTTAATAAAGTGGGGACGTTGAGATCTCTGTGGATAAAATCATTACGTATATACCATGGGGCGCAGACAATTTGTCGTAATATTCTAGACTGTCTTCTTTGAAGCTTTTGGATGTTAGATGCACATGCAGTACCCCATAATTGGAGGCATATGTCCATATTGGTTTTATGATGGACTTGTATAAAAGAATTTTGTTGTCTAAAGACAAGTTTGATTTTCCACCGAGAAGCCAATGATGTTGAGCTGCTTTAAGTTTCATAGCCGTTATTTTCGCTTCAATATGACGAGACCGAACAAGCGTCTATCTATATGAATTCTCAAGTACTTAACATGGTTTTCTATCGGAACAGTGATGTTTTTTATTTTTACAGCTGGGCACGTTTGTCTTCTGAGCGTGAACGTAAGGTGAGCACATTTAGCCGGGTTAACCTTTATTCTCCATTTTTCTAGCCAGGCCTCTAGTTCATTGATGTGGGACTGCAGATTTTGCGATGCGACTTTTGGGTCATGGTTAACGCTAATAAATGCTGTGTCGTCTGCAAATGTAGAGGTATGCGTGCTCAGGTTTGTTGGCATATCCGCTGTGTATATTATATATAGAAGCGGTCCTAATATGCTGCCTTGGGGGACACCAGCAGTAATTTTCTTGAGGGAGGAGTATTTATCTTGCGACCTTACTATGAATGTTCTGCCTGTTAGATAGCTCTCCAGAAGCTTGTGAATGTTTTGAGGAAGCATTCGTGTTATTTTGATGAGTAGCCCATCATGCCAAACTTTGTCAAATGCTTGGGAAATGTCTATAAACAGGGCTGAGCAGTATTGCTTTTTTTCAAACGCCGAACTTATAAGGGTGACAATTCTATGCACTTGTTCTTTTGTATCATGTTTCGCTCTGAATCCGAACTGGTGATCCAGGATGATGTCGTGTTCATTTAGATGAGGAGTTATACTTAAAACGAATATTTTTTCGAAAAGCTTCGATAGGATTGACAATAAGCTTATCGGTCTGTACGACGCAACCTGGCTAGCATCTTTTCCTGGCTTGGGAATCATAACAATTATAGACCTCTTCCATGAGGATGGGAAGTATCCGACTCTTAATATAGCGTTAAAAATGGGCAGCAAGATTCTGAAAGCAGACGATGGTAGGTTTCTTATCATTGACCCTGTGATGCGGTCAGGTCCGGGAGATTTTCTAATATTCACTTTTTCTATTGCAGATTTTACTTGAATTATGTTAAATTTTAATGGATAGTTTACCTAATCAGGAATGATTGGACGACAGGAACAAGTATGTGCATCATGTGGCGTAAAAACTTTCTCAAGGTGGCCCGCGAAAGCGTTTAATTTTTCATGTGTGTTTTTGGCTCAAGTGCGGTTTTCCAGTCTTAATGGAGATTCTTGGGTTATAGGGCATTTCATATGCCGTACAGCCTTCCATAAGCTATAATTGGAGTTTTTTGTGGCGTCTAGGCTGTTTAGATAGCCTTCTATTGCAGACTCGTGGTTCTGTCTCAATTTGTTGCGAAGAGTGGTCAGGCATAATTGTAGTTGGGCCTTAGTGGTTGGGGAACGACTGTTTTGCCATTGTCTTCTTAACTTCCTTTTTTCTCTGATAAGGGTCTCTATATCCGTCGATGTATTGTAAGGAGCACGTTTAATTGTCCGCTTGATTGGGGTTGCATTTCTTGCTGCAGTATCCAAGACTTCTGTAAATCGGTCGACAGCTATTTGGATGTCAGATGAATTCTTTAGGGGAATGCACTGTGATAGGTGGGAGCTCACATACATTTTATACTTTAGCCAATTTGTGTTTCTGTTTGGATAGGAAATAAAGTTTGCAGCTGCGGCGTCAGAGTTACCTTTTAAAATGAGGATTGAAGGTGAATGATCAGACGAAAGATCATAGGAGGAACTAACTAGTACCTGATCGCGCTTGCATTGAAAAGTGTCTGACGTGTTTGTGCACAATTATGACTGTGCCACCACAAGTACAGTCATAACATCCGCTCGGATGTTTTGTGTGGTATGTGAGGTACCCATTTACTCTAAAGCAGATTATTTAGAGTAAAGTGGGTTTCAGAGACGAGAAACACGTCGATTTCGTGCCTTTGAAGAAAATGTGCTACTTCGTGCTTATATTGGGAGAGCCCGTTTTTGTTCCATCAACATATTTTTAACTGGTTCATTTTTTGTTTAGAAGAACTTATAGGAGCAAGTTTTGGTTTCGCATTATTTCCTGAAACATGTTCTGCGTGGTGGCCATGAAGTTATTCATAATTTGAATTAGATTTTCAATTGAGCCCGATATGTCTTCGGAAGGTATTTGTGGAGATTCCTAATGAACATTAGCGTATAAAGGTTGGTTTGCGTTGGCTATTTTGCAGGATTATGTCCGTGGGAGTTTTCTCTCAGGACTTGTGCATATGAGTGGGTTTGTTTGTTGGTTTTATAGAGTTAGCATAAGAGCCCGCGGGAGGGCTGGACGCAGGTGGGCGATATTGGGAGTGCGCATATTTTTGGATTTGCTCAGGTTATTTTAAGTGCAAGAAGACTCTACATCCCCTATAGTAAGCTGTGTGATTTTCGACACAGTTGCTGCATTTCCTTCCCTTTTGGTCAACTTTGTGGTGATTGCATTCCGAAGTTTTATGAGCGTCACCACAAACCACACATACGTGAGGTAGCTTGCAATATTATTTTGTATGCCCGTATTCCTGACAGTTGTTGCACTGAGTGGGACCCTTGCGTTTTAATGGTAGAGGAGCCATTATTCTCCTACTTAGGAGGTATCTCAAGTTGTAAATAGGATGGACGGAATTTTTTGATTTTGGGAGCGATGAATCGAATGCTATCTCGATACTGTGAATTGGTTGAGGAACTTTGTTTCTGTTCAAAATATTGTGAACAGATCTAACCTCATACTCCTCCAATTCTAAGGCATATCTTATTTCCTCTGTAGGAACAGAACTATCTATACTGTATTTACGGCTTGTTCAGCACACTTGGGTATGGGATATCAGATGCACTGCCAGTTGTTTTTGCACTTAGATAGTTCCTATTATACCCTGGGTCACGAGTGTTTTCATTGCTGACGATTGGAGAGTTAATAACTATGTGACGCATTTCTATTGGTTGAGCTGGGCCTGCTCTCCTTGTTGGGAGTATTTGTGAGGCTCATTCACGAAATTGTTAGAGCCCCCTTCTGTGCCTATAATAAAAATTACTATTTGCCGTGACTACTTAAAATAATATTTTTCTCCGCACCTATTACAAATAATATAGCTTGGTTTAGCTTTAATTTGTTTTGTTTGTTTTTTTTTTTTCACAAAAAATATCACTTAAAAACATCTTGATGAGTGCAAGAGCTGATGAAAAAAGCACTTAAAGGAAATAACCTAAGATTACTTTTGAGCAAACAAAAAATTAAAACATTTTTTTTTTCGAAAGATTGATGATGATTGCTAAGAACAATAGGTAAAAAGAAACTTGGATGAGAACAAACATCTTGTTGGCCAAAATGTAAAATTTTGACCCACTGTAACTTAGAGGGTTCTTGACAGATCTTGTTGAAACATTGTGTTTAAACTTAAAACCTTGGTGCAAATTCTATCCCAAACGGAAAACATCGGTTTTTAAAGTTTGGTCATAAAAAAAAAAAAACTTGACATAAAATTCCCCATATGTATATATATACATATCGTCACCTCAAAGACGAAATAATCTGCAGTTTTTAAAAGTTTATAGGAGAGGGAAAAAACGTTATAAATTGAAACGAAAATTACAAATTTTGATTAAAATGAAACCAGAAATATATATCGGTTGAGAAAACTTTGTTTTTCTAAACACAGCTTATGTTACGTCAATTATGGTATTTGGAATTTTAAAAATCTGAAACCAAATAACCTATCAGCAGTACTAATAAGTAAAAAAAAAATAACTAATTTGTAATATATATGAATATTATATACATTCAATAATACCCAGCTAGCTGTAAAAATCACCCAAATTATTCTTTTTGGTTCAGTTTTGATGATAAAAACTGATTATTTACCTGAGTCATTAAAAAAAGATTCATACATGATTCATTTATATGTTTAAATAATGATTTCTAATTATTTTGAATTTTTTTTTTCCAAATGAAAATATATAAAAATAGAAACTTTCATGTAAGCCAAACAAATAAAAAGCTTGGTTAAAAAAGAAGATCAAAAATTATTGACAATTTATAAACTTAAATGTTAGTGCAAATTGTTTCTTATTTTCTTTGCAAAAAACCAATTACTTTTGTTTGGTTCAAAAGCCATAATGGTGCTGATTTTTCGGAAAAAATTAAAAAAAACATGACAATTAAAAAATTATATGAAATACATACATACATATAATCAAAAACTGCATAATTTACGATTAAAAAATGATACAAAAACGATTTAATAATGATTAGAAAAACTAACATTAAAATGATCAAAAAGGAATCAGAAAATTGTATCAAAAATGATTCTTTCAGGTGATTCATCGGTAGGGTACCATTTTCTCACAACGAGAGTATCATTTATGATTGAAAAATTAGCTCATATACGGTTATTTTACCCTTGAAGCTGATTCATAAATGATTAGATTATGGTACAAAATGCTAGCTGGGTAACAGTTAAAGTTAATTTTACTGGTTTAAGTAAAAACAAAAAGTACTTAATGTTTGTTTAAATTACAAAATGCAACAAAATTAAACTTTTATCGTGATTTTTGATGATTTATTTTTCTCTTTTTTTAGTGCGTAACGGTCCTCTAGGTACAAAAACTTTGTCATTTGTAATATTACATGTTCAAAATTTTGCACACATATGGGCAATTCCTGGGGTCACGAACGTACGTACGCTTTTGATGTACAAATAATATAGAAAACAAAACTTTTCCTAGCATTTTTTTTTCGATTCGATAGCATTTGGGTAGCTCTATGTTTAGTGCAAAAGATGGATTTCATCGAGTTTAAGTTTTCATAATAAGAGTTATTAACGTGTGGTCACGAACGTACGCAAAATAGAAGTCAACTTTGGCTGACAGTAGTGAAATGTAAGAAATCTGCGCAATGAAACGGAATATTCAAAAGTGAATAATTTATTTTAAAAGTGTATTAATGTAGGTCTCCATCCAGTATTTACAAAATAAAATATCTCTCTTCATTAATGTCTTCAAATTTCCTTAACAAAAAAACTTAATACTTTATTTCCTCTTAATTGAGTTTCTAAATATGCACGACTTTTGACGCAATTAAACGGGTACTCAATTAAGCAGTACTCGGTTAATTGAATCGCCGACGCAATTAAAACGAAAATCGCTTAATTGAGCAAGATGTGCAATAAAGCGAAACACCCATGTGTAGATAGAAAATAAAACTCATTTCTTTATTAAATAAGTTAAAAAACGGTTTAGGTTTTTTAAAACAAAATAAAAATCATGAACGATTATCGTACAACATTTCTTGCCACAAAATAATTTTTTTACGTTTGTGGAGCAAAAAAACATTAAGTACACGGAAACAATTAACCGAAACAATTGCTCTTGTTTTTCGCAATGCGGTCTTATTTTGCGAATTAATTAAGCGGGTGACGCGATTAAACGGAACTCAATTAAACTGGTATTTTTACATAGACAGTTAAACTGAATGATTTCGTTACATGATTTTAAGTGCAATAAAACGGGAAACTCAATTAAGCGGGGCTCAATTAACCGAAAATAACTGTACTCCTTTTACAATTGATTGTAATGGAGAGATAATGAAGAAAGAGTGTAAACATAACATATTTCTTGCATGTAAAATAAGTATATAAAACTGTCTTTAGAAGTAGAAAATACAGAAAAATATAACATTTTCCAGTTTCCAGCCCAATTTCCTCAAGTAAAACAGCTGAGATGTGCTATGAAACCATTCTTTTATAAGAACAAAGACTTTTTTATAATAATAAACAATAAAAGACGATGATAATCAACATTTTATATTTTCATCCTGGTAGACCGTTCTGGGGAAATGCCCATATGCGTTATGATATAGGGAATAAAAATCTATAAAAACCTTAATTTTGCAATTTTTGCAGATAGGTTATTAGGTCTTTAAGATGACGATATATAATAGTATATGTTTTGGAATTCCTCCAACGCAGGCAACTATATTCAATATAACATCCTGTACCCAAGTTCTGTAGCTTTAGTGAGAACATCTCGCATCGAAAAAATGTAAAACAAAATATTCCATCGTTTCTCGAAAAGGTAGAAAAAAAGTGTGTCTGTAACTCAAGCCTAAAACTATCAAAAGAGATTACGTCGTTACGTTATTAATGTCATAACGTTGCACTCGAAGCCGCTGTAAGATTGCAAACGTTGAGAACGCCAGCCACACATATCGTTGACGGCGACCAAAATTTACTAAAATTTAAACATTTTCAACGACGGCGCCAAAAATAATTAAAAAAACCGTCGGCTATACCAAATAATGTAAGTGCGACTTTAATGTTTGTTGTTTGCCAACGAGCTATGAAAACATTCGTATACATATTTAAAAAAAAAAAATGTTAAAGAAAAATAATTAAGAAATGAAAAAATGTGACAAGAACAAAATATTATTATAATTATTCTTTGCATTTTGAATTGTTTTTTAGAGTTAAAATTTTGGTTCGCTTCATTTTTCTATGTGAGTTTAATTGACAGTTCTAAGCGGGAACTTTCTCACAGACACACTTTTTGTGTAAATTGGTGAGTTATTTCCTTACGGAAAATTTTCCAAAAGGAAAATGGAAATGACCCCAAATTTGGGGCTATTTTTCATAATGCAATATGACCCCATTTTTAAAATGAAAAATTACCCCAAAAAAATGAAAAATATCCCTAAAGATAAAATGGAATATGACCCTAAATTTGGGTAATTTTAGGTGAAAAATCACCTCAAAATTTTTAATGAATTTTTGCCCCAAAAATAATTAAAATTGGGCTCATATGCTATGTATATGAAACTTAAACTCCGGAATTCAAAATAATAATATCGCGAATAATTATACATTTCTTATTCAAACATTTTTAAGGTGGCGTGAAGTGTTTTACAAAATAATAACATTCATAAAAAATAAAACAGTTTAAAAGGTTTATGAAAAATATTTTCTTTGAAAATTTAATAAAGGACCCTTTTATAAAACTGTTTTATGATTACGGGGTAAGTCTTTAATCAAAAAGTAAAATGGTTTAACTTCAAGAATAGTATTTTTTGCTTTATAAGAAAATTTACAAAATCTATATATGTAAAACAGGATGTGTGTATGTATGTAACGTATTGACTTTAAAACGGTTAGGCCGATTTTGATGAAATTAAAATTGATTTTCGGTCAATATTTAGGCGGGTGACACTGGCTGATTTTTGATTTTCAGTCTGCGGGTGGAGGGGCTTGGCGAAATCCAATTTTAATATTGCACCACCAATGACATACATATACATATATATATTTTTTTTGTTTTTTTTTTTTATTTTCGAAAGCCGTTGTCATGTTTTTCGAGATATCAAACTCTTAAATCGGTTATGTAGTTGCGAAGATATTTAAAAAAACTTTGTTAATAATGATCCAATATCAAAATTTTAAAACTTTCGAATCCACGAATTCCGATGATTTCCAACGATTTCCCATTCCAATTCAAGCGGCTCCAATTCCCTTTGCGTCTTGACTTTGCTATTACCATCAGCAAAGCACAAGGCCAATCTTTGACTATTCCTGGCTTAAACGGCCAGTTGTATGTGGCTTGCTCCCGAGTTGGCACGCCAAAAAATTTATACGTTTTTATACCAAATAAAAAACAAAAAACAGTGTCTATCGGCTGGCCTTAAGATGAAGTAATAAATAAATATAATTTCCAATTTTCCTTAAATACATGTGTTTCTTTTTTGATTGAGCTCATATCTACACCATATGTTAGTTATTCTGTAAAGAAAACTTATGGTGTTTTCTTTTCTGACAATAATGTTCCATATATGCTACCATTCGTGCGGGTTTTTGTTCCATTCTAAAAATATATGCAAAAATGTGAGAAGTTGTCGTTTTCCTTTCATAACATGTTGCAACAATAAATGGCAAATTTGTTCCATTTCTTACCCGCAGTTATAACTGAGTGTGAGATAATACCCTTTTTTGCATCTGCGTAAAGTACTTTTTTATGCAAGCAAGTATTTTTATACCCTCCACCACAATTATTATACCCTCCACCACAATTAGTTGTGAAGAGGGTATATTAAGTTTGTCATTCCGTGTGAAACTTTTTTATTATTCATCTCAGACCCTATAAAGTATATATATTCTGGGTCCTTGAGTAATTTTAAGTCGATTTAGCCATGTCCGTCTGTTTGTCCGTCTGTCCGTCTGTTGAAAACACGCTCACTTTCGAAAAACTCAAAAGAAATAAACAAACTTGGTGTCAAATTGTAGTTATCCTAAGCAGTTTGGGATTGAAATCCAGCAAAATCGGTTCAATAGGATCTGAGCTATGAATCAAAATGTGGAACCACCACCTAAAAAAAATTGATAATTTTGTTACAAAAACTAACATAAATGGTTGAAAAATGCACAGAATGATATAAGAAATCACGCTGTAAAATATCTTGAAGATCCGTCCATGATTTACCCTAGGCCCCATATAAGCCCTACTCCCGGAAAACAGTATAGTAAGCCTAAAACCCTAACTAACAATGCTATCATAACAAATTTTGGCACGTCACAGTTAAATAGGACTGGAAATGAAACTGTTAAGTTTCGTGAAGATCGGTCCATAATTTACCATAGGCCCCATATAAAACCTACTTCCTGAAAACAGTTTAGTACGCCTAAATCCGTAAAAAATAATGCTATCATAACAAAATTTGGTACATCAAAATTTTTTGGAACTAAAAATAAGACTTTGAAATTTCGTGAAGGTCGGTCCATAATTTACCATAGGCCCCATATAAACCTTACTCCCGGAAAACAGCTTAGTACGCCTAAAAACGTAAAAAAGAATGCTGTCATAACAAAATTTGTTACATCACAGTTTTATAGAACGAGAAATAAGACTTTAAAATTTTGTGAAGAACGGTGCATCATTTACCATAGGCCCCATATAAAACCTACTTCCGGAAAACAGCTTAGTAAACCTAAATACGTAAAAAATAATGCTATCATAACAAAATTTGGAACATATAAGTTATACAGGACTAGAAATAAGACTGTGAAATTTCGTGAAGATCAGTTCATGATTTACCCTAGGCCCCATATAAACCTTACTCCCGGAAAACAGCTTAGTACGTCTAAAAACGTAAAAAATAACGCTATCATAACAAAATTTGATACATCACAGTTTTATAGAACTAGAAATGACACTGTGAAATTTGGTGAAGATCGGTGCATAGCTTACCATAGGCCTCATATAAAGCCCACTCTGGCAAAATAATTAACTACGCGGTAAACTTTCTTCCAGTTTAGCTTCACATGGCCAGAAAAAATGTTATGCAATTTTGTGATATACGGTCCATAATTTTCCTTAGATTCCATTTTAGCAGTCTTTTGAAATTTACTGCAAACGCTTAAACAAATTGCACCGCTGTATTGAAATTTATGTTTTTTTAATACCAGAAATCGTTCTGCAGAATTTGGGATGATTGGTTCATAGCTTACCATGGCTTTTATATAATTTGTTCTCTTGAAAATCATTTAAGTTCATCTTAAACTGATATTCTACTCAAACTTTTTAAAATTGATACTGATTGTCGATCAATAATTTTATATAGGTCTAAACCGCAACAAATTTTAATGCAGATGTCTGTTTTTACAAAGATTATAATAATAAATAGACATCATACAGATATTAGTCCTAAAACATTCGAAGTGTCGGTGGAGGGTATCAAAGATTCGGCACAGCCGAATATAGCACTCTAACTTGTTTTTCTTGTGTTTGCGGACAATTTGCGTTATATTGTGATTTTTAGTTACATTGTGGTGGATATAACAACTTTTTGTTTTCGTTTGTTTTACTTTTATTGTATTTTTTTGTCGCAAAATGTTTAACAACAGCTGACATTAATTATTGAAAATCAGTGCTGTTAACGCTTATTGGAATTGTAAGAAAATTTAATGTTGAAAATTGCTACAAGCGTGTTGAATATCGCTTTAACCCATTAAGGCCCTGCGTTGCGTTTTCGCAACGTTCACTTAAGCCTCCCCTTAGGCATTTTGTTGTTACTTGATAGTGTTATAAAGCACAGTGAAATAAAATTTATCTAAATATCTAATCGACCTGTTTTTGGATTTGTATCATACATAAGTTTTTTTTATAAAAATTTTTAATCTAAATTTTTAATTTTTCCTGTTTTTTGGGTACTTTTGAAAAAAGTTAAAAAAATAAAGTAATATATAATATACCTATCTAATGGCGATTTCTTTTCTGAAAACAATATGCTACAGTATATACATGTAACATTTTCTAATGTTACCTATAATCACTGGAAGTGTTACATGTTGTGCAATTTCAATAGAACACAATTAGCTGCTTTTATTTACAACTATTACACTTTCATCATTAATGTACTTCGTGAGCGATTTTTAAAGCTATTTAAGCGGTTTCTGCACGCAATTATGGCTTGGAAACAAATATTAACATCACTAATGGCTTAGAAAAATTTAAATGATTATAATATAAATAGACTTTTTTTGATTTTAATGTGTAAATATATTTATATTTTCTTTTAAAATAATTTTTTTTACAAAATTATGAGCTGTATGAGTTATGACAAGCAAAATAAAACATTGGTTGTACAAACAAAGTAGTAAATACCAAAGTTGTAAGACAGGGCAGTATGAACACCTTAAGTAAAAGTAAGGGTAAAACATGCAACTGTTTTGCATGTTTTTTATCAACATATTCACAAAAGAACTTGAAAATTTTTCCCACAGTTGTATTTTATGTACAAACGAACACAAAAATGTAGAACATGTAACATTAATGCAACATTTTTCTCAGAAAAGAAATCGCCATAAAACTTCTGAAGGAGGTAGCTAACATACGAACATTATTATTTCTACTGAAAAATCCCATCATCGTAGACATTTGAGACTTTTTTTATGATTGTATATATCAGTGATGCGAAAATGCAACACTGGGCCTAAACGATATACAAATTACATACAATTTTCAAATACAAACATATTTATACAATCACTTGCTATTTAAAACAGCATAATAAAAACATGTATATATATGAATTATAAGTTTTCCTTTTTCAAACTAATTTCCAATTTTTAAAATGCAGGATATTTCGCAGAAGGTATATTCTCTATGACAATTCCTTTTTTTTTTCTTATGCCCAAAGTGTGTTATTTTCCTAAAGGAAAGCGAACTTACACAAAAGTAGTCCCGTGATAGGTCGTTGATGATAAGATAAGAAATATCACTTTAACATGGGGTTGTCATTGGTCAATTGACACTATTTGACCAGTCTAACATCTATTCTCAAAGAACGTGTTTAGTGTTAGTTATAACAATGTTAGATTATTTCGATACAATGTAGTATTATGTCAATAAAACAAGTCCCCAGAACTAGATTTGAGAATCAAATTTTAGAAAGTCCAAAAAAAAAAGTGTCACACCATCGGTGAAGAATGTACTGTAATTCATTAGTTTTTAACCTTTTTGTTCTTAATATACCAGTTAGATGATAAGTTCTCCTTGTTCTATTTTCACAAATCCCAGGACCAGGCTGTTGGAACAATTGACACAAATTTCCCCCAGGGTTCTTCAATAGGTACAATAAGAGAAAATCGAACAAGTAATGTGAAATTATCCTCTCCCAGGATATTATATCTTTGAACTTGTTCTATTTTTACAAATCCCAGAACCAGTCTGTTGGAACAATTGACACAAATTTCCCCCAGGGTTCTTCAATAGGTACAATAAGAGAAAATCGAACAATTAATGTGAAATTATCCTCTCCCAGGATATTAAAGAAAAACCAGTAAGAGTGCTATGCCAAATATTTGATACCATCCACTGACAGCTAGGATATTTCAGGAGTGGGCATTATATTGGAACTTTGGTAAATTATGAACCGATCTTTACGAAAGTTGACAGTGTGATTTCTAGTCATTATAAAACTGTGACACAACAAAATTTATTACAATAGAATTATTTGTTATGGTTTTATACTACTAAAGTGTTTTTCGAGAATGGGCTTTATATGGGGCCTATGGTAAATAATGGACCAATCAATTACAAACGTGAGAAATGTGAAGTAGCAGTGCACCCAAAGTGCTTTGGAACATATCATAATTGAATTAAAAATGAAATGTATATGAATATCTTTTTTATTTTTTTTTCCTAAAGACGTGAATAAAAAATTTTAATTTAAAATGTTTGTAAATGCGCTTAATTTTTATATCGTTAAGGCCCAACGTTGCGTTTACGCAACGGGGGTTATCTGGGCTCCCACGTATCCGATTTGCCCAATTTTATTTTTTTTTCTTATTTAGGTATAAACAATAAAATTTTAAAAGTTTCGTCATTATAACTCAACGGGATCATGGCTCGGGCCTTAATGGGTTAAGTACAAACTTTGCATTCAATATTTAACACGCTAAATACACATTAGTGTTGAGTGTAAAACGTAGCTATTATTTTGTTCCATTGTAATTTAGAAAAATGTATCACTTTGTAAGGGTTCGTGTAACCTAATAAATAAATTACACAACTATAATGCATCATTATTTTTTAGAAAAGAAAACACCATTAATGATAGGTATTCCATGGATTTTTATTTAAAGGCCGTAAATTTCGTTAAAAGCTCAATTTAAATCGTGTGGTAATGCAACACCAATGTTTGCTTATGGCCAGCAACGCGGACCGGGTTAGCTAGTTAGAAAAAAATAACAAATTATTTTACCAAAAATAATTAACATTTCAATTAGAAAATAAAAAAAGTTTTACAACAGAAATAATATTTTAAACGTTAAAGTTCTATATGATATTTTTAGCTTTTTAAAAAAAGCCATTGTTCAGCTTTTAAATTTGTGTTATTCTTCAAATTTCTCATAGTAATGAAATAAATACATCTAAACATGATTCGACGATTGTCCTACAGTACGAACATCTGAATTCGTTTGAATCAATCAAAAGCCTTTCTTTGCATGAAGTGCAAATTTTAAAATGTTTACAAGGCAACATAACAACATTCGCAATTCCGTTTTGACAAACAACACAATCACGCTCATTAGTTATTGTAATTTCAGCAGGGCACACTGTAAGGTTTTAACATTTTAGCTTATCAAAATCCAATATTTTGTTTAGTTTTTTTTTTTAAAGAATTTTTACTAGAACTGATTGATAACAATCCCAACTACATATAATTGCATTTAAAAAAAATTAACAGCGTTATGAAGTAACAGCACCTTAAACTTCACTGTTATTGCAGACTATTGCTAGACGTAAGCAAGTTAAGGCGCGTAGCCCAACTTTGAATGGTTGTAACTTTTTTATAAAATGCAATATCTTCACCCCTTCAGTATTTTCATCGTCTACATTTTCCTGTGAATCCGGTGATTCCTCAAATATATTTTCTATTGGTACCATACCAGTGCAAATACCATGGCTACAGTGAACCATTCGGGAAAGGAAAGCTGTTATTAGTTACCGGAATCCAACAGATCAGGGGGGTTACCGAGTATTTCGATTCGAAAGAAATCATTTACGGATTCGAACAATTTGTACTGTGTATTACAATTTTGTATTTTTAAAAAATGGGAAATTTGATGAACAATTTTTCTTCGTAATAGAGAGTGGCTTTTAAGAAAGTGATTTTTTGTTTTCAATAAAGTATGAAAAACGTCCGTTTATTCGAAACAAATATTACGAAAATCGTAATATATAGTACAAATTGTTCAAATCCGTAAATGATTTTTTTCGAATCGAAATACGCGGTAACCCCCCAGTAGCGTCTTTTATACGATTAGCTGTATTTATACTTTTTGTTCTCGTTTCTTGCCGAGAACTCCACATTCTACCAAAGAAGTAAACTGCCTTATCTTAAAAACTCCTCGTTGCGAATCGCTTTTGTAAATTTAAAAAATTATCGTTACTTTTAATACATTGTACGCTTCTATTGAAGAAGTTGTACGAGTATTATGTTTGTAGACTCTAAAATTTTCGCATCCCACCTAAATAAAAACATTGTTATTAAAAATAAATGTTTAAGCAATGAAACTAACCTTTTTTTATCCACTAGCGGTATTCAATGTTTGGTGCGTTTTAGGTTGCAACGGTTTGGTAGTGCAATAATTTTATCATTTGACAGTGAGCGGTATTTTAAGCAACTTTGCAATGCTAGATGCAAATAAGATAACAGCTTTCTTAAAGAATTATTGGTCGTAAAAATTTACAAAAAGGTGTTTGATTATTTTGTGAAATTGTTTTAAAATGCCACGAAGCAGTGCAAAAGAAAATATTATAGCAGCATTAGTAGAACTACGCCAATCGTTGGCCTTTTAATAAGATGCCTCAAGGTATCGTGCCTTCCACCTTATAATATCCCAGGTTGCATCGATACCGCTTTTCTCAATAAATTTTTTATAAAACATTTGAGCTGTTGATGTGTAAATAATAATAATAAAGAAATTGCTTTTGAAAAATTACGGACTTCTCTTATGCCATGTTCGCACGGTGCTTTGGATTACTTCGCTCTCTGCTTTAGTTACTTATTTGAATTACCATGTTCGCACGGCATTTTACTAATCGGTTTTGACAGTTCTTCTTCTTTTTTTATTTATTCTTTTATTAAGAATGGAAAGAAAAAGTAAGTAAAAAATATTATTTTAAAGAAATACATACATATAAAATATTTATTTTCCCAGTAAATAGAAAAGCTGTTAGCAAATGGACTCAATGTTTTTTATAATATTGTTACGTTACTGCCTTTCAATAACGTTTTGGTTTATTTCCTTTATAATAAACCGTTTCGAGTTCTTTTATTGCAATTCAAATAAAACAAATAAACACAACACTTTTGCTACTGTTTACAATTTACACAACTTTATTTAGTACTTAGTTACTTTAACAACCGTAATCTTCTCATAGTGATACGTTTTTGACAAAGTCAGAACTTAGAATGCATCATGCCATCTCTTGCGATCCTATTTATACTCGGGCAAATGACCATAGAACGTTCGAGTTCTAAAGTCTAGATGGCTCTATAAAGTTCTAATAACGGCTATTTCGTTAATTAAACTTATTCAGCTATTACTATCTATATGGCTGAATTAATTGAGTTATTAGGCATCATAAACTAAGGCATACTTTTAGGCGTTGCCATAGATTGAGATAACTTAATAAAGAACATTCTAGTTTACAGTGGGGTTGAAGTACAATTATGCACAACAATTTTAACATTACATCTGTACATTGATTTTTACACTCGAAGTGTGCATAACTTATACAATAACAATTTTAACTAATAAAATAACTAACAAATACTTAATAACTAATCAATACAAGATAACACATAAATTAATCTAATTCTTAACCAATAATTACAAATAATTCTTAGCTAAAGTTACTTTCGTAACAATATAAAATTTGTTTTGTTACCTTTTTTCAGGGCTGCCAGATAAATTTGTGAGGAAATAGTCAGATTCCTGAGAGAAGAAATCGTCTTTATCGTTTCGAAAAATCGTCAAAAAAATCGGAAAATTTAAAATTTAGTTTTTTTTTAAACAATTTTTGTTTGATTTTAATAAAAAAAAATTATTCAAACAAAAACATAATTACTTCATACCCAGCTAACATTTTCAATCGTGTAAGAGCTACTGGTAGTCTCATGTAGAGCGTCTTTGATCGTCGATGACCGCATTTTTTAATCCTAGACGATTCCTCACACGGGAAAACCTGTAACACGAGTGAGATTCTTTCATAGCACAGCGAAAGAGCTACGTCATGTACATGTATGTATTTAAAATACGAAATATACCTTATTTCAAACCAAAAAATACATTAGATAAAACTAATTAACAAAACAATTGTTTCCTTTCATAAATATCAGATTTTTTAATGTACCATCAGACAAACAGTTTCTTTTTGAAGAATAAATAAAACCTCCTGAAGAAAATAATCTTTCTACAGGTCCTGATGAGTACAAACTTGTATTAAGTTCTATGAATTCTATTTTTATATTTGGAAAGCTGTCAAGAGTGATAATGTCTTTGCTCTTGTCACTGAGGAAACTGACAAATTCCAACTCCAAATTTGATGTCAGTTACAGTTACAGAATCCCACTACAGGGGGGTTACCGCGTATTTCGATTCGAAAGAAATCATTTACGGATTCGAACAATTTGTACTGTGTATTACGATTTTCGTAATCGTTCGAAACGATGACAGAGGTTGTATTTTTTTAAAAATGGGAAATTTGATGAACAATTTTTGTTCGTAATAGAGAGTGGCTTTTAAGAAAGTGATTTTTTGTTTTCAATAAAGTATGAAAAACGTCCGTTTATTCGAAACAATCGTAATACACAGTCCAAATTGTTTTTGACAGCTCGTTTAAAAGTGAAGTTTGCCGTTATTGTTAATTAGTAATGGCAATTAGTTATTTTCTTGGTCAATCTAAAGTTTTTATCTCTATTTTTATTTAGATTTTTTTGTGGGTTTTATTTAACAAGAGAGCTGTCACTACTAAATATCAGCGTAAAAGCTAAGCGAAAGAAAACGTTCCGCCTCCCGCTCTTGTTAAGGTAGGGCTGTTAAGGTGGGGTGTCATAAAGCCATAGGATATAAAGCCATATGGCGTCAAGTCCCATTCCATTGAGACCTAAGGACATATGCCATTGAATCTCAATATAATGGGACTTAACGCCATAAGTTTTTCCAAAAAATGACACATAAAGCTATATTTTTGAAAATGATTGCATGTCACCCCATTTCATGTAAACAATGCCTTGTTGTTTCATGTTTTATGTCAATCAATCAAATTCCGACATTGCAGGTGGTCCACGATTTTATTTTTTGTTGTTAATTTCATTTATAAGAATTATGCCAAGTTCCAAAAACAATAATAAAAAAAAGTTATATAATCTTAAAGCTTAAGCGCCCGTACACGACATGTATTTGTCATCTGACATGTCAAATTTTCAAGTCACATGTAATTGTTCATGTCTGTCAAAATTGCTGTTTTACATAAGGTTTATAATATTCGGTCACAAACGTACATGTAATTTGCTTCTGACATTGTCTCTGTTTTTTTCGCATTGTTATTGCAGAAACCAAAGTAGTTCTCGGTTTCAAAATAGCTTGCTGCCGCCACGAAAATATATATTTGCGCCGTAAAATAATTTAGCCATCTTAACATTTTTTTCTTTTATGTTAAAGATACCAATTTAGAATTTTAAAATGAAACGGTTTTTATGTATATATTTACATAAATTATATTCAATGGTGAGATGAGCATACATATCTTGGTATTGTAAAATATTAACTTCAGCCGGCTAATGATTCCGTCAATAGTTGACGCCGCTGCCAGTTTCTTCCCGGCATAGATTTCTGATGTAAGATGGTTTGTCAGAAGAAAATAAAGCACGCTCTAATTGAAATTTTGTCAGAACTATGCGTCTGACTTTTACAGAAGCAAAGTTAAAAAGGTAACACACGACATGTATGTGTTTTGCAGTGGGAAATTTGACATGTCAGACGACAAAAACATGTCGTCTATACGCTCCTTTATGTATATTGCTCTTTATATTTTATTTTACAGAAGTAAACATTCTGTAAAAGGGGAAATTATTGTGGAAAACTATTAATTTTTCCTTTTACAAACTGTTAGCAGCTTTAATTCCTAGAGCCTAGAAATTTAGGACTTTTTTATATCATTAATTTCATAGATAAATAGGCATAATAAGTGAAATAAAGCATTTGTAACGCAAAACATCAAACCATAATGGCTTTATGTCCCATTCCACTAAAGTTGATATGAGACTTAAGGCCATATCAAAATTATGGCTTTATGTCCGTTTGAATTGAAAACCATAATGGCTTTATGTCCTATGGCTTTATGGCACCCCACCGGCTGTTAAACATTCCAAGATTAAAAAACGAAATTGTCAGAAAATGTTTTATTATTCTGACTTTGGAGACTTAAAAAATAATCACTTTTTCTTAAAAATCAGCAAATCGGCACTTTGCTAATTACGAAACAAAAAATCGTCAAAATGACGACAAATCGTCAAATCTGGCAACCCTGCTTTTCTTTGTTTATGTTATATTTTGTTTGTTTTTTTCAGTGCTTTGACAGCTGGTGAAAGAAAAAACCGATAAGAATTAGAGATCACATTGATTTTTAAATTTAATTTTGTACAAATGAGATAATCCGCTCTCAAAATTTTGTATGACAAATTATGTAATTTGGATCATAATTAGGCTGTGGATTATGAATGAGAGAGTGAATTACGAAAAAACGCTGTCGTGCGAACATGGTATTATTAAGTACTAACCTCGTATGTTTTTTGACTCCTCCAAATAATCCAAAACAGTTTTTATTTCATCTGCCGTCTACTTTTTGTTGGGTTTTTCTCTTTTTAATTTTTTATTAAGAGTTTTCGGCTCCATTTCTTAAATTTTGTTTCACGATTCTAAATTATTGTTTACAAATGTCAGCTGTTCGATTATCAGTGATGTAAACGCAATACATGTAGCAAAAAAAAAAAAGTTAAACAGTTTTAGTGTTGCGCAAAAGCAATGATGTGACAATTGCAATTCTGTATATTTTGTTGGATTGCAAACAAAAGCTACAAATTTGCATTTGCACTTTCGCAAGACCATTCGCATCAAATACTGAACTCCGCTACTGTTTTTCATAGTATTGTAAAAAACTTGAAAATTTGTTTTCGCTATCCATTAAAAGAATTCTAGACTTAATACTATAGAAAGTTTCCTTAATTGAAGCACAGCCGCAAAAAACGTTGTAAACGCCACATTTTGCAAAAACTGTTTTTTTGCAGATAAACGTTGACTTTACTCTCTTACACAGTTTAAACATCAAATCAACCAAAACTATGCACCTTAACGCCTTCAAAATGGCGTACAAAGTGTCAGCCAGTGGAAGAACATTGCAAGTTACTAACATAATGATGAAACAGAAATGGTTTTGCAGTGCGGAATAATGTTTTAAAAGCCTTTTGCATTAAAGTTTTTATTATCACTATTTTAAATAATAGAAAAAAAATTTTTTTTAAACAAATAATGCTGCTTGTCAAAAAACGTTTTTTTGCTCTCCTGAAAAATTATTATTTTGTAACTTAAAACGTTATTCGCGGCTGTGCTTCAATTAACGTTGGTGGAAGTAGTGGAAGCGCCATTATTTTATGGCAAGCTAAAGCTGCAACCTTCGAATTTCTTACGTATTGCAGGTTTGCGGTTGCTGATATTTCTACGTATAGCTTGGCAGTAATGAAACCTTAAAACACAATTTTAATTAACAATGTATACTTTTTTTTAATTCTGACCCGTAAAAATGTAACTGTCTTAATATAAATGTATATTTTTGAAGAATCTGCTGCAATAAAAAATAGTTAAAAAAGCAACATTACTAAATGCTGTTCTTACACCCCTAATAGCACTAAGTTTTCCTTCAAGAACTCCTGCAATATTTGCCGTTTCCTTTTTTATTTTATTAGGAGCGCAAAACTTTCTATAAACATCTTTGTGGTGACTACGATTATGAGACGGGCTATGTTTTGCTGGTAAACACGTTCCATCGGGCATATAATTTACTCTGGCCTTGCAGTCGCTTCTGTAGTGAAAAGAAGTTTTGAATTTAATTTTTTCCCAAAAAAAAAAATAAAAACACACTCCATTATAAAAAAAAAAACACTTAAAATATTGGCACAACTTTTCGAAAGGCTAAATATTGTTAAAATGAAAAATAACCCCAAAGTCTAACACTGAATTTGGGGGGTTTTCTAAAGATTACTTAACATTGTTCTTTTGGTTATAATTTTTAAAAATCCATTCATAAATACAAATATATTTTTGGATGTATCTTTCTAATGATCATTAAATATACTTATAAAATATAAAAAACATGCTTAACTCTTATGTGAATGGCAAGGTACCCGCCCTACAAGAATAGTGACGGTCATTTGACCTATCATATGACCGACATTGCTGATACAGACATCGGTCATCGCGTAGAACAAATTTTCTATCATTTTCTTAAGGCCAACGTGAAAAAAATGACCTAAACTTTTGTGTACGTGTGATTTTGCATCCTTCTTTAACCTATGAATTTTGTGGTTGATTAAACATATATCTGAGCTGTTTACTCTTCTACTCTTTACATATCAGTACTGATGTATAAACCGGACACAAGCTGACTAATCAGTACTGATGCACATACCGGCCACAGCTGACTAGTCAGTACTGATTCATATATTCTTCACTGTTGACGTATTTTTTAGCTTAAATAAAACACGATTCATTTTATTCAATTCTCATACATATTTTTGTTTTTTATTTAAAATAAAATTCAATATTTGTTCTTTTTACAAAATAAATTAAATATGTAAATAAATAATTATTTTTTGTCTTATGAGGTAATTTAAATTTTATAAACTTGGTTTTTGCTTAAGTCAACCTTTGGTTAACATTGATGCTATAGATAAGTACATATACTAAGGAATGATCTTATACACTACCAGAATATCTTGTAGTTTCCTTAGAATCATTCCTATGTATATGTTTACATCTATAGCATCAATGTTAACCAAAGGTTGGCTTAAGCAAAAACCAAGTGAAAGAGAGTTGGCAACCCTGTCGTGTAAAAGTCAAAATTTATTACGTCCGTATTTGAGTTTTTTATTTATTAAAAAAAATCGTTTAACTCAAGTATTTATTTCTCAAATATAATAATATTCTATACATTTTTTGGTGAGGAATCTTATAAAAATAAAGAATGCCTCCAAAGGGACGAAGAAGTGTTAAAAAACCGGAATTCATATGTGGTCAGTGCAGAATGGAGATAAAAGAAAACGAAGAGTATATACAGTGCGATAAATGCGCCAAAAATTTACATGCTCAATGTTCAAGTCTTGATAAACGTCAATTTCAACACTTGTTAGACAATGAGAGCGAACAGTTTTTTTGTAATGTATGTAACGAAGGTGGAGGTACAGTAAAGGAAGAATTAAGTCAAATAAAAAAACAACTTAATAAGCTCAATCAGCTGTCTGAGTTAAATGAGGCAATGAATTTTATGTCACAGAAGTTTGATGAAATTATACGTGGGGTGGCTGAGAATAAACGACAAATTGATGTTGTGCAAAAAGAAAACCGTTTATTAAAAATGGAAATAAAAACGTTAAAAGATTCTGTGAAACTACTTAATGATCAAAGAGTTAGTAAAGATTGCCTGATTAGTGGTGTTCAAGTTAAAGAAAATACAAACGCAGTTGATACTCTATTGGAAATTTCTAAAGGTGTTGGTTTAAGTTTAAATGAAGGTGACGTTGAGTCTGCATATTTTTTAAAAAAGAAAGACTATAAAAACGCAAGTGAAAAGAGAACCATGATTGTTAAATTTGAAACCAAAAAATCTAAGGATAAGCTTATGCAAGCAAAATCAAAACTTAAAGAAAATGAGAAAACTAAGTCAATTTATGTTAACGATTGCCTGGGCAAGGAAACTTTTAACGTATTTAACCATGCCAAAGCTTTAAAAAAAGTTGGATACCAGTCAGTTTATACTTTCAATGGAAGAGTTTATGTAAGAAAAAGTGAATTATCAAAGCCAAGACCAATAAAGAGTGAGGAGGATGTCGATGATTTGCTTATGGAAGCTACAACAAATAGTTTACAAAGACGTAGATCAGGCCTTCATGTCCAACAGCCTGTTATACCTGAGGAAGATACAGATGATGAGGATAACCGTGCTTCTTTTTTGTCACCTAATTAAAACTTAAGTATAATTCAAATAATTTGCATAAAACTTTATTTTTTTTTTATTTTTTATGTCTAATAATAATCATTTTTCTAATTTTGATTCATTTAATAATTATTTTAATCAAATAAATTTTCCTTTATTAAACATTGTGTCTGTAAACATACGAAGCATTTCAGCTATTGACAAATTTAATAAATTTAAACTTATGATTTCAAATTTCTCAAAACTACCCAGTATCATTGCTGTGCAGGAAACATGGTTTTGTTCAAATTTAGTGCAGATTTATAATATCCCGGGATATAACGTAGTGCATTGCTGTAGAGCGGATAGTTACGGTGGAACTTCGGTTTATATTCGAAATTGTTTTAATTATAGTATTGAATTGTGCAAAAGTGAGAATTTTATTGAAACAATTACTGTTACTTTAGAAAATATTAAGATTAGGGGGAAACCTTTAAAAGTAACGTCGTTTTATAGGTCTCAGAAATGTGTTTTTGCAAAATTCTCAGGTTTTATTGAAAATTTAGTTACCAACTATGGACGATGTCCTAGTATTATTGTTGGCGACTCGAATGTTGATTTTTTAAATAGTGCCTTATCAGCAAATTTGTTAGAAATAATATCAAGTTTTAATTATCGAAACTGTCATAACTTAATAACTAGGCCAAAATCCGGAACATCTATTGACAACGTTTTTAGTAACATTACAGAAACTGTTATTACGGATACAATTGAATGTTTGTTGACAGACCACAATTTAATTTCATGTAAGGTTGAGAGCCAAAGCAATAGTTCTGAATATGTGGAAACAGTGCGTAAAATTTGTAATTATGATAAAGTGAGAGAAAATCTGAACAACTTCTTGCAAGTATTTCAGGAATCTGATAGTATTTGTACAGATTTGTCACAAATTATAGCTTATATGGGAAATTCGGCTCAAAATGCAACTGAGAATAAAAATGGCAAAAGGTTCTTTAAGAATGAATTGGTACCATGGATAAATAAAAATTTACAAGCCCTAATAATTTATAGAGATAAATTGTTAAAAATGAGAAGAAAACGGAAAAGTGTTAATACAGAGATAAGGTTAAAGAGAATAAGTTACGTAATTAAGAAATCGTGTAGAGAGTTAATGAATAATTATTACTACAGCCATTTAGAAAAAATTCAACAGGAACCGAAGAAATGCTGGAAGTTTTTGAATCAAAATCTTGGTAGGAAAACAAAGAGTCAAATAAATGTTAAAGATTCGAATGATATATTAGTAGTTGACAATCAACTTAAAAGTAATCTCTTTAACCAGTATTTTCTTGAAATTCCCAAAACACTAAAGGACCAAATCAGTTATTTACCTGCTGATTCATGTAACGCTTTAAGAACCTTAACTCGTTGTCAAACCACTTTTAACTTTTCACATACTACTTCCTCGGAAATTAAACATATGATTTCAAACCTAGATTTAACAAAGAGCTCTGGTTGGGATGAAATATCACCCAGAATGTTATTTGAATGCAAAAATCTTATCTCTCCATTTCTCTCGAGAATATTTAACAGGATAATTGATACATCGACATATCCAGACGATCTTAAGCTTGCCAAAATTGTTCCAATACCGAAGGAAAACAATGCTTCAATGGTAGACAAATTTCGTCCTATTGCTTTGCTGCCGATAATCAATAAAATTTTTGAAAAAATTCTTTATAAACAGTTGTCGTTATATTTGAATACTAATAGTTTATTATATAATTGTCAATACGGATTTAAGAAAGGTTGTGGAACAGAAGAAGCTGTTGTTAATGTAATTAACAATATTTGTCAAGGTTTGGATAATGGGTTCAGTGGTGTGGCTGGAATCTTTTACGATTTTTCTAAAGCATTTGATTTAGTAGATCATAAAATATTAATTGAAAAAATGAAGTATTATGGGGTTAATGAAAAAGCACTGGCTTTGTTGAAGAACTATTTATCAAATCGGAAACAATATGTAGATATTGAAAACTGTAAAAGTTATACTGGTGTAGTAGAGTATGGGGTACCACAAGGGAGTGTATTGGGCCCTCTGTTATTTAATATATATCTAAACGATATAAAAAATTTAGAATTGTTTGGAAAACTGTACATGTATGCTGATGATATATGTATGTTGTACCCATATAAGCACGAACTAGTTTTAAAGACGAATATGGAGTATGATGCTGCTATAATAACAGAGTATGTTAGGCTAAATAAACTTATTTTAAATCCAGGTAAAACCAAATTGTTAAGATTTCGACCATATGCAACAGATAACCAAAATTTTAGTATATATATAGATGGGAAGGAAGTTTTTGAAGTTTGCTCAACAAAATATCTTGGAATTTATTTACAAAACAATCTTTCCTGGGATAAACATATTGAGACCTTGAAAACGAAGATTACTTCCGTTGTTGGTATGTTTTATAAATTTAAGAACAAGTTTAATGAAAAAACTAAGCTGATTATATACCAGTCATTAATTCATAGCCATTTAAATTATTTACCTATTATATATGCTTATAAAAAAAGCAATGAGTTAAAATCATTACAAAGAATTCAAAATAAATCATTGAAAGTCGTTTTTAATAAGCCCTTAATATATTCTACAATAACATTGTATAGGGATATATCGAAAACAATTCTACCTATTTACGGATTGTATAAATTGCAGTTGCTTTTGTATGTCTTCAAATCGATACATAATATAGGTCATCATACAATTTCTTTTGTTAGGAATCAAACCGTATTTAACACAAGAAATAACATGAATCTCAGAGTTGCAAAATGTCGTTTGGAAACAACGAAACAAAGAGTTGAACATATGGGTAGTATTGAGTTCAATAATCTTCCACAGAATTTTAAAAACATTGAAAGGATTTCAATTTTTAAAAAAAGTTTAAAAGAGTTTCTTCTCCAAAATTTAGAAATGCTTCTATTGTAAAAATTAATTGTGAAAATTTATTTAATATGTAAAATATTCTTTTTTTCTTTTTCTATTTCTTTTTTTTTTTATTATTGCTATTATTATATACAACTTATGTAATATTTTTTGCCTCAATAATGTCCAAGTGGCGCTGAGGCACTTTCTATCTTTTGTAAAATATTTCTTCTTTTTTTTTGAAAATAAACTGAATAAAAAAAAAAAAAAAAAAAAATATTTAAAGAATGGGAATATTGCAAAAAGGCTTTATAAAACTGGGACCGTAACAGTTATTCCTCCTTTCATAAACGTCAGATGATAAGTTTTTTTGTTTATTAAATATTAGACGTTGCTCGTAACCAATAGTTTTATTAAAAAGTTATTGGTTTTTGCAAAACGTTTGGCTAGATCAAACACCATTTAACTGTTTTTAAATATCATTGTACAATTCTGCTACATATTGTATCCATTCGAAACGTTTGCCGTGTTTAGTTTTTAACAACAACTTTTTAGACAATTTGTTAAACCATAAAGAGTGTCTGATTCCCCACAAATGTAAAGAGCACACACTAAAGAGGTCACTGTGCGATCAAGAAGTGCTAGATTTGTGTAAAATACAAAAAAAAGACGACTTAATTTTATTTAAAAACTAATTTTCATGATAACATACCTCTGAATATCGTATAACCAACTCTGGCTCCTTACGATGCAACCAAGTCAAGTTGACTGCTGTACGTATGCGTTTACACCATTCACTGCAGGTGGAAGAATTAACACGGAAAATGTTTTCGCCTCTAATCATAATATGACGATTATCCAACTGAACATCGGGATGAGCCTCTTCATTGAGAATACTTTCAGCACCGCCAGCAGGAGCCAAACCAATTAATTCCCAGTAATCTACATGCAATTCGTGTCCACCTGGTGCATAAAACAAATAAATGAGTTTCTACAATATTGTTCACGAAACGAAACTTACCGATTTGCCTTCTGGCACAGGTTTTAGTGTACCAAACATTGTAAAAATCCGTAGTGTAAATAACAAATTAAACCTCTGCCTTGACGTCTTAAACGATGTGCCCATCCATAGATTTTAACGTTTCTGTTAATTTTCGACCCATTCAAATATGCAGCTGGCCAACTGGGATCTTCGGACATGAGTCTTTTTGGCTTCATCCAAATTTTGTTTAGGCTTTTCTGCATCTTCAGCTTCGCGTTTTTATTTTTCGCATTTTTATAACTTACCCAAATCCTTTGGATTTTCTTTATTTATTTTAATAATTTAATAATTATTAAAATATTTTGCAGTATTTAATTTAAACAATTCACAAATTTTCACAAATATTAGCCAGTAAAGCGTATGTATAAAAAAATTAAAAAAAAAATGGTTTTTTTGTGGTGTTTTCAGTTGTTCTACTCTAACATATATGTTAGAGTGGTACAACTAATGTAAAATTGTTGCAAGTGTGTTAGTAAAAAAATTTGTTTTTTTAGTTTTGGTCATCCATTTCTTGTAGGGCGGTTACCTTTGGGGTTTTCAGTTAAATTTTTTTTTATAGAAACAGATTATCCATATAGCTGAAGCTATTAACCAGTGTTGCCAGTGAAATTTCGAGAAACATACATTTTGATTTCCAAAAAGATACACTTGGTAAAAAGAAATAAAAATCCATTTTTAACATTGCAAATTTATTAACATAACATTTTTATTTCATATTTAATGAATGTTGCAAAGAAAATGTGAAATAAATTTATTTTTATATATATTTAAGTCATAAATATTAGGTTTCTAATTTTTAGAAATACAGTACGCAAACTTTTAAATTAATAATATGTAACTATTTTTGTATGCTATCAAAACAAATTCATTTTTGTGAAAATGAATATACGAGTTTAGGCGTTTATTCTAAGGGCCATATGAATTTAATAAGATTTATCGTAGTCTGCTGCATGTTATTTTTTTAACAACATATAATACAAGGGACACTGATTGATAGTTGTTAAACTACATATAAATTCAAGTTTAGTTCAACTAAAACTGCGTTTAAACCATCAGTGATTTATTAGCCATAAGACGATTATATCAAAGAGTGTATATAAATTTCCTGAAAATAAGAAAGAAACTTAATGTTTTCTTACACCATTATTAAAGCTGCTATTTTATTAGCATTGAGTCGGTTACGATGATCAGTCCTAATAAGTTTGAGTTGGCTAAAAATTATCTAATATGTTATCTGTACATTTTGCGTACAGATTCAAAAGATACGAAAAATGTCAGGATTATACATGGCACTTGAAGTCATCAAAAGAAAAAAAATTAATCTTTCGTATCCTGATGGCATCACTGCACCTAACTATTAAAAAATTTTAAATTATCATTATTTTTTAGCTTAAAAATAATTTCGAAAGGGCGTGGTGGACCAATTTTCATCGTACACCGTTAACGGCATTAATATGAATGAATATTTTGGATTAAAACTTTTATTTGGCAAAAGCAAACAAAAAAAAAATTTTTTTTTTCATACATATTTTCATAAATAAACAAGTAAGAAAGTATAGTCGGTCAAGCCCGACCATATGATACCCTACACCACATTATTTAAAAACAAATGTTCGAGAGTGTATGGCTATATAAATACAATCAGTTTGATAGTTTCTGGGAGGCAGAAATTGCCCCTATCTCCCCTGGTGGTCCTAAATTTTAAAAAATGCATAGCTTATGTGTCCATATAAATATGGATCTATCTACATTTTAAATTTCATTAAAATCGGTTTGATAGCTTCTGAGAGGAAAATATTGCCCCCCATTTCCCCTCGTGGTCCTATTTTTATAAAAATGTGAAGCTTATGTTTCCGTACAAATATGGATCTATCTATGTTTTAAATTTCATTTAAATCGGTTTGATAGTTTCTTAGAGGCAGAATTTGCCCCTATCTCCTCTCGTGGTTCTACGATTCGGTCCATTTTCAATAGCCTGGCCAATAATAACCTATGTGCCAAATTTTATTAAATTATCTCCAAAATTGCTGTACTTTGCGCACAAGGTTACATGGACAGCCAGCCAGCCAGCCGGACGGATATCGTTAAATCAACTCAGAAATTGATTCTGATATACTAAGGGGGGTAGGACCAATATTTTAAGGTGTTACACACATTAGCACAAATGCATAATACCCTCTCCACTATTGTGGTGTGGGTATAAAAAACAACCAGAAATTAAACTTAGCTGCATATTGGTCTGTTTGTTGAATGCATATTATCAATCGGCTTGGAGCCTGCACGGCTTTACGTATTTTTCTTTGCTTCCTTCTACGGTAGTACGGCCGCTCTTATTATTTTTTTGCCAACCGGAAAAGTTTGACTTCAATCCCAAGCACTACAGATTTGACTTATGATTGGAAGATATGGAAAAAGTGCCAGTAGTTACATTTCTTTCTGAGCTTTTGTATGGAAAAACCAGATCTAAAAGCGTTATTTCGCTCAAACTTTCCATGTAGAGTTTAATGCATCGCAAGCCAAAGTAGATTTCTAACTCGGATGCAAATTCTCATTCACCATTGTCCAAATATCAAAAAAAAAAAAAAAAAAAAAAATAGAGCTGCAGCTTTACCAGTTTCTGCTCGTAATAAGCGGCTTTCATCATTATCAAAGTGTATGCACTGTAACATAATTTTGACTCTGCAGATCAGTGTTGCCAGTGAAATTTCGAGAAAGATACATTTTAGTTTCCAAAAAGATACACTTTCATTTTTTCACATCTCTCAAAAACGTCACAAAAACAAGAAAAAACATAATTCAAAAACTGACAGGAAGAACCTGGGGAGCTTACCCAAACTGCTTGCGCATATCTGCACTGTCCCTGGTATATTCCGCTGCCGAATATGCAAGTCCAGTATGGCTTAATAGTCCCCACACACAAAAAATCGACACTCAACTTAACACGACAATGAGGTTAATCTCTGGAACTCTCCGTCCGACTCCAGCAGAATGGCTGCCAAAAATATGTAATAAAGCACCACTAGAGTTGAGGAGAAAGTAGGCATTGTTACGAGAGTATAACAAGATACAAATCAATAACCAAATCCCTCTTAATAACGACTTACCCTCCCAGCCGAAGGCTGCAGTCCACACATGCTCCACTAGACCTCGCCAAGAACCTACTAATAGAAAACTTTGATGTCAACGCGCTTGGTCTAGTCTATGGTCTAACTCACACAGATCCAGCCCATTATTTGAAGAACGAAGCAGCGAAGCAGTCCTTCAATTACCGTGGAAAGCATGGTGTAACCTGAACAGATTGCGAACTGGTCCCGGTAGAACCCTGGAAACTCTCTACAAATGGGGGCAAGTAGATGATCCCAAATGCCCATGTGGAGCCCCCTGTCAGAATGCCCAATCTTATACTACATAGGACCATTGAGCGATATCCAAACACGACAGACGCAGTTTCATGGTTAAACTCATTTAATTTGTTACAAATTTAGAATCGTTCTAATACCTTTGATTTATGTGTATGTTCTTCCTTTAATATTATTCCATACGCTAAATAAAAAATAAACATTTTTATTTCTTATTAAATGAACATTGTAAAGAAAATTATATCATATATTTAAATTAATTTTTGTATTTATTTAAGTCATAAATATTAGGTATGTTATTTTTAAAAATACAATAAGCAAACATTAAAATTAATTATATGTAACTATCTTTGGATGTTATCGAAACAAATTCATTTTTGTAAAAATTAATATACGAGTTAAGTCGTTAATACCAAGATTATATCTGTGGCCTGGTGCTAAAAGGGCCAATGTCAAAATATTAACTTTTGAGAAAATTTAAATTAAATTGTTTTTAGAGAAGAGTTCTAGGGTAGTAGAGTTCTAGGGTTATATGGTCCCCTCCTAGGACATCGTAATGTTAAATGGACCATCTTTAACAAATATATTTGGAGTAGTTTTTGAGTACTCCTACTCCTTTATGGACTACTCTTTACATGCATGTATGGACTAGTCTCGTTATCTGCAGGGTATGAAAGCTGCTATTGTATAAGTATTGAGTGGGTTACGATGATCAGTCTTAATAAATTTTAGTACATTTTGCTTACAGATTCAAAAGATACGAAAAATGTCAGGAATATACATGGTACGTGAAGCCATCAAAAGATAAGAAAAAAGTCGAACATCGTGCAATTTCACTACTTAGGGTCGGCGGAAGGTTGCTAAATGCACCAATTGCATATGATGCAAAATTTCCCCTTTTAATGAAAAGGAATTCTCATTTTATGGCATTTTATTTGCGTGACTTACATTTAGAAAACTGTCATGCTAGAGCTAAGTCGGTAGTTGCCATTTTGCGAGACAGAATTTGGCTAATAAATGCACGCGAAGAATGTTAAAAAATAGTTCGCAACAGCCTTCATTGCTTTTTATATAAACCAAAGTTAATGAGTTAGATAATGGGAAATTTGTCCGCCGATAGGGTGAGAGCTCTACGCCCATTCAAAGTGTGTGGTGTAAATTTTTGCGGCCCAGTTAATGTAAAGCTTAAAATTCTTGGCCGTCCACCCGTATATAGCTATATACGTTTTGCAGACGGTCCTGGTTCAAGTAGAGGCAGTATTGAAATCCAGTCAAATCGCTCCAGTCAGCAACGGCCCGAACGACGGCAAAGCGTTAACTCCGGGGCACCTCTTTATCGGCGACAGCCTACTAGCGCTGCCGCTAGAACAGCCTCGAGAAGAAGTAGAAATAGACTCGTTTTGGCAGTCTTGGGAGAAAGACTACGTCCGCAGCCTACAAGCCAAAACCAAGTGGACAGAAGAAGAGCCAGATATCGCCGTCGGCAAGCTCGTCGTCGTTCACGACGACAACATGCCACACATGCAGTGGCTGACCGGCCGAGTTCAGGAGGTAACCCCAGGCGTAGACGGCAGAGTGAGAGTAGCGCTAGTTAAGACTACGAACGGGCTTTTGAAGAGGGCGATTCAGAAATTGGCGCTGCTTCCGTTTGATTGAAGACCTCAGGTTTTTCAATGGGACCGGTGTTTCGCCAGATCAACGTTTTAAATTTGTTTTTTTTTTATATTTTGTATTGAACATTAAATATTTTAATGAATTAATTCTTGTATATAACTGCTATCTTAAATCTAACGTCCAACAGCTTGGGAAATTATTTCCCAACTGTTATATTGCCAAATTGTTAAGAACCATTCTTAAAATAAACTTTAATTCTAAATTGTTATTGAAGGCCACCGGTAGTGTATTCATTTTTAGTGTGATTTTTCGTTTTAAAAAGGTTTTTAAACAACCCCAAAAACAATAATTTTATTGAAAATAAAACTCCTTAAAAATATAAAGGAAAAACCTTTACATTACTGCCTTTTCATTAACGTTTTTGGTGTATTTCCTTTATAATAAACCTCTTGAGTTGGTTGAAATGCAAATCAAAATAATGTAAACACAATGAAAAATACTTGTTCCGTTCACAACTTTTATTTTGAACTTAGTCACTTTCACAACCTTTATTTACACTTTTAGAAACTAATTCAATACTGTAATCTGCATACTTCAATGTTTGCATTAATAATCGAGCTTTTTTTATCTCTTATTTAATCATTTGATTTTTATCTGGACTATTTTTATCTAAACTATTCTGTACAGCGGCATGAAATAACCCCCCAAAAAAAATTATGAAATAATTCCCCAATTTTTGGGGTCCTTTTTCATGTGAAATAACCCCCCAATTTTAAAATGAAATGAAACGGCTCAAAATGACCCCAGGAAATATGGCCAAAAAGGAAAGTGAAGAACGGCCCCAAAATTTTACATGAGACACAACAACACGCAATTTTGGGGCAATTTTTTTGTAATTTTTAAATGGACATAATTTGAATTTTTGACGATTTTGGAATACATTCGAAAATGAAATAAGTCCTCAAAATTTTTTTCGGGACTTATTTCATTTCAGATTTTTCAATATAAAAATGCAGTAAGTCCCCAAAAAAAATTAAATAAATCACCAAAAAACATTATTGTTGCATGTCATATATTTCTTTGGGAAGTTATTTCACTGCCGTTTTGGGGACTTATTTCGTGGGGAGTTATAACTATGTACTACTAATAGCATATCTTATAAATACAAAATAGCTAATAAATACGAAATAGCTAACAAATACTAGACAGCTAAAAAATACAACTTATTCTTAACTAAATTTACTTTCGTAACAATAAAATGAAATTCATTGTAAAAATAAAAGTAAAAATTCATTTACTACGATACATTTGCATTTTAAAATGTGCAGCTACACAGGGTTGTTAATTTGGAGTTTGCGCTCTGGTGGCAGCAATAAGGGTAAATAGTATTTATGAATCTTGTCATATAGAAAAATTAAAAGAAAATAAAATTTTAAATAATAAACAAAACAGTGTTAAATTCATATCGACAAGCATATCAATATTTTCAAAGGGTATGTACGACATGAATGAAGTGAATAATACAAAGAAAAAGTGATTATGAAAGTGAATACATAAATAAGATATGTGTACCTCGTAGAAAGTTTTAAGAAATAAAACATATCTATCTATATTTATATATATGCATAAATACATGCATATACAAAATAATTGTTATACGAAAGTATTTGAATCCGTTTTTTTGTACCTATCTTACATGTGAAAAGATTCAAAAGTTGCTAAGGAAGTGTAACAATCTGTGTAATGCAAATATATAAGGCATCTTTGGATGTGGTTCATGTTGTGTGCGCTCATGTCAACGCATCGCAGAAATTTAGAGAGGACTAATAGGATTCCCTTTCTGTAATATAAGAATATTTCTGTGCTATACATATATATATATATGTACATATATTCAGTAGTGGTAAAAACATTTCCAGCCAAAAGCATACTTAAAAAAAATTTCTTGTCTGTATGAAGTTTTTGTGCGCTTATAAAACAATTCACCACAGGTGAAAAGGGTACATATAAGTTGGACATTCCAATCGAAATTTCAGCAATATTGGTCTTAGATAGGGTTGCCAGACGGCCTGGAATGACCTGGATCGATTGGTTTTGTTGGTTCTTGTCCAGTTAGCAGCTTAAAAATAATTTATTTATATTAAAAACTATTTTTTAAAATTAATTATAAGTGAGTTTTCAACTCAATTGACCCAACTTTTGAAACCAATGTCTTCCTATCGCAATGAAACCACCAAGGTTATTCCCATTGGATAGTAGTTTAGACACAATTTTTCAGCAAGATCGGTAATGTTGGCCCAACAGGTGTTTTTAATCTCATTTGTGTTACAGTCAAATCCCGATAATTCGTAACTCGATAAATCGTAAATCCCGATAATTCGTAATAAACTGTCGGTCCCTTGAAAAAATCTCGTTAATTCGTAAAACTTCCATACATTTTTTTCAAAAAAAATCTTCTTTACCTCTTATAAATCCTAATTGTTTGTTGACTACCACTTATAATTCGTAATAAAAACAACAAAAACATAGAAAGAAAGATTTTTTGTTTACCACTATTTTATTTTTGCGTGGGTTTTTGCTTGTGTGTGGATTTATTTTCTTAAGATCAGCTTGTTATATGAATAATTTTTATATATGTATGTATTTTATTTTTAACAATTGTTTTTTATGTTTTTTGTATCGTTCTAGTAAATTAATTGAAAAACCCCGTTTATTCGTATTTATTTTTTTTTCACCCCGTTAAATCAAAACCCCGCTAAATCGAAAACCAATTTTAATCGTAAGAAATGGCCGTTGCCTTGCGAATACGAATTATACGATATTATGGGATGCGAATGGGATATCTATCAAAAAAATGTTTTGTAACTCAAGACAAGGGTTTTTCAATCGTTAGCACATGCACTATTTTGAATTTTTTTCCTATTTGTGTTTCTAAAAACTTAAAAATATGTACAACTTTTACTGAGAAACTAGACAAATTAACTTTTCCGACGGTATGTAACATACCTATGTAACTAAAATTTTCTTCCCTTGATACTGTAATAAATAGCCTTTTAATATGCTATCGTCAGGAATAAAACCACTTTTTTCTATAGAAATGTTAAAAAATAATACTTCATTTATTATACTCTAAATATTATTTAGGTAAAATTAACGTTAAATGAAATTTAAATCATTTCAAACCCGGTCAACTCATTTTCATTCAAAATAGACGAAAAATCTGTTTTTTTTTATATGGTTAAAAAAAACGCAGTAATAACAATAAAATTACTGATTTTAACTTTTGTTTCGAAAAAAAAATTCCAAACTAAGTTGTAATTTTTATTATATTACAAAAACAACAACTAAATATTTTAAATGAACAGAAATTCATTCTTTTGTAGTTAATTTTTTAAACAAATAAAGTGACTTTATTTTGGTTTAATTTAAAAAAAAAGGAAAATTATCAAAGTCATTTTTAATAAGATTTTGTTGTCGTGCTTAATTCCTAATTTGTATTCTTGATAAGAAGGCTGAAATTTGTTGTTGGAGGATAAAATTGTTTCTATGCGCATTTCACTGGTTGCTTAGGCCAGATCATCCGGAAACATTTTCCCAAAAAATTTTAGAAAGTCCAAAGATATTAGCGAATAAAACTACAGAGTGAATGAGAAAATTGTTAAAATAAACTACAAACAGTTACAGCCAATCCCACGATGTCACACGTTAACGTTCGCATAGAAAATTTCATTTAAAACAAAAACAATTTCTAAAATTTGTTTTTGTTTTAAATGTTATTTTCTATGCGAACGTTAAAGTGTGACATCGTGGGACAGGCAGTTAATGTACAACTTTTTTGAGTGTATTAGTAATACATAATTATTGAATATCTAAATGCAGAAAGGGAACTACTTCAAAACATTCATTTTGAGATAATCAATTAAAGCAGTGTAGGTAATTATGGATAATTGAAAATTCAAGTTTTATGTAGTGATCTCGTAGAGGGTCAACAGACTTTTATTTGAAGTTGTCTAAGATGACTCTTTTTACACTAGTTTCTTAGTAATATTTAAACATGGCACATTAAGTAAACACCTTTCTGCTTTTAATAGCATTAAAATTCAAAGTACACGATGTAAAAATATAAGATTCGTTTATTAGTGCCGGTTCACACACGTCAAGTTTGACTCGTCAAGTCTTGAGCTTTTAGGCGAAAAGGAAAAAGAGAACCTCAAGACACTTTCATAAGCGAAAACACAGTTTTAAGCTCTAAAAAAGCGTTTAAAAACATGAAAATAAGTTGTCAAATTTAAAAAAAAGCAAGTTAAAATTACTGTTTATTTTTTATTTATTCGTTTTATACAGTAAATTATAAATTGATGCAATAAATTTTCGAAAAGAAAGCTACATATGTATATTTGGAGTCAGCACATTCTTGTAAATAGAAAAATTCTTATTATACGAAATGTTTTTTATATCTGACTTGCCATCTTTTCAAGTCACACGTAATTGTGCATGTCTGTCAAAATTGTAGTTTTACATAAAGTTTATAATATTCGTCGTACATGCAATTTGCTTCTGACACTGTATCGATTTTTTTTTCGCATAGTTATTGCAGAAACCAAAGTAGTTCTCGGTGTCAAAATAGCGTTCTGCAGCCATACAAATTTTTCTTTGAGCCGTAAAAGACTTCAGCCGTCTTCAAACTTTTTTAAAACACCTAAATTTGCAGAAATGAACAATATTTATTTCCGCGAATCACTTTCATTCCAATAAATTGTTTTCAGTGCACTTAAAATACACACACCACTGAAGGTGCTTTTATACGATCTATCCCTGCAAACAATTTCCATCGCCGAATCATCGTCCGCGAATCGCCGGCAAGTTGTCTAACATCGCTGCGATGCATCGCGTGGAAGCTTAATGCGATCCTCTGGCGAATCGCGAAAACGTTCGCATCGCGTACCGCGATTCGCGTGAACATCGTGTGCCGCGGTACACGAATCGCGTGGTTGACACATGCGAACGTTTTCGCGATTCGCCAGAGGATCGCATTTAGCTTCCACGCGATGCATCGCAGCGATGTTAGACAACTTGCCGGCGATTCGCGGGCGATGATTCGGCGATGAAAATTGCTTTCAGGGATATATTAAATATTATTGAAATGAATTACAATAACACACCTTTCACAAATCATTTGCTCAACCGGAATGACAATTTTGCTAATCGCCCTTGAAACCAAATATTTTTTTCCCGTTACCTTAACAAAACAACAAGAAAAAAAAATTCTATCGAAGTTATAAAAAACACTGATGATTGCGCTCGCATATTCATCGCCTATTTGTAAGGCGTAGGCGATGGTTAGCGATTCGTATTCCCTGAATGGGATCGCGTAATCATCGCCAAACAAGCAATCGCCAAAAAATTTCAAAAATGTTTGGAGGGTTATTTTGCAGTGGGTTTGTCAGATGTAAAATCCATATGTAATTGCACATGTCTGTCAAAATTGACAAATACAGAAGGTTCGTCGCAGGAATTAAAGAACACTGTAACTGGCAAACAATCGAAAACACGTTTTTTTGCATCACTTTTATTAGAAAAAAATACTGTATCGATTGGTCTCAGTCACATATTTGTACGATGGAAAAAATTCACTTACGCAAAAAAAAAATCGTTTGCTGTAAGCCGAAGAATCACCGGAAATAATAGACTTGAGAAGAAATGTTTACAGCCAATATATAAAGCGAGAAAAAATAAAAATACGCTTTTAAAATCATGTTCCTAAGTTGTATAGTTTTTGTGATATACATTTTTTTCTACTTTCTTTCATACAGGTTTTTTGGCTCTGGTGAACATTTTATGTTTTGTCAGTTACAGCGTTCTTTAATTCCTGCGACGATATTAACACTTACACTAATTCAATAAACATTCTGACATAAATACTTATGCACATACATTTTTATTAAAAATATAAATATGTTTTGTAAATAATATGTATTTTATTCGACCTTTATTATTTTCAAGAATTAATTAATTGTCGATCTTTAGGTCTTTTTTTAATAAACTTAAAATGTTTAGTCGAACCAATATTCCGGCACTTTTTACAATTTGTAAATTTAAAAAATAGGAAAAGAAAAAACAAACAAAAAATTGGTTCGATTAAATATTTAAAGTTTTAACAAAAGACCTCAAGTACGACTATTTATTAATACTTGATAAATGTGTTTTTTTTTTTTTTAAAATTACTTTTTTACTTCAACTGCCGTTTTGAATATTTGTGTTGCCATACCATGCAAATAATAGCACCAGTCCAAACACGCGCGTAAAATGTAGCCCACAAGGGACTAGGACTAGTCCAAAAGTAACCCAAACGTATGGAAAAAACATGGTCTATTTAACATTACGATGTCCTAGGGCAGGACCATATAACCCACCTTTGGACTCCTAAGGAGTAGTTTTAAAACTACTTCATGGTATACACAAGAGCGTTAGTTTTGAAGTCGTTTAAAAACGAAAGATTGTAAAAAAAGAAGACATGTCGTCTAACAAAAAACACTTTTTAACAATGACATGGTCCATGCTTGCATTACATTGGACCAGTCCATGGAGTAGTCTATTTTATCAAAATGAATCAGGTAGTACATTATTAATTGCAGGGTACATAGGTACAAGTACAAAAATACTTTTACTAACTTAATAAATGCCTTGCCGGATATTAAAAAAAAAACCCAAGTTTTTTGGTAACTTATTTAAGCGATTTATTTTGTTCAAATTTATGTAATTTCGGACAAAAATAACGAATCATTAAAACGAGGAAAGCATTTAAGCGGGAATTTGTTCATGGAATTATGTGAAAATTTTGCTTGCCAGCACATTTTGCGCATTTAAGAGGGATAATCATTTAATCAGGGTGCATTTAAGCGGAACCTACTGTACATATAAATAAATAAAATTAGTTAAAACAAGTTAGAGTGCTATATTCGGATGTGCCGAATCTTTGATACCCTCCAACGACAATTCTAATATTTCAGAAGTTATGTCTATATGATATCTATTTATTATTAATTAATCTTTATAAAAACTGACGTCAGCGTTAAAATTTGTTGCGGTTTAGACCTAGATTAAATTATTGACCGATAATGCTTATGCTTTTTTTTAGAAATTGAAACTAGTTTGAGTTGAATATCATGATTCGCAACAGTTTTAGCCGATTTAAAATGATTTTCAGGAGGGAATTTATATTGGACCCATTGGTAATTATAGACAAATCATCTCAAAATTCTGTAGAGTGATTTTTGGTATTGAAAAACATAAATTTCAATACAGCGGTGAAATTAGTTTTAGCGTTTGCAGTGAATTTCAGAAGGCTGCTAAATATGGGATCTAAGGTAAATGATGGACCATATATCACAATTCCATGAACTTTTTTCTGGTCATATGATGCTTAGTTAGAAGAAATTTAACCGCAATATCTACTATATCTGCTGCGATTTTAGGTGTATTTAATTAATTTACCAGAGTGGGCTTTATTTGGGACATATAGTTAATTATGGACCAATCTTCACGAAATTTATTAGTGTGATTTCTAGTCCTTTAAAACTGTGAAGTATTAAATTTTATTCTGATAGCATTATTTATTACGGCTTAAGGCGTACTAAACTGTTTTGCGGAAGAGGGGTTTATATGGGGCCTAGGGTAAATTATGGACCAATCTTCACGAAATGTCAGTGTAATTTCTAGTCCTTTAAAATTGTGACCTGCCAAATTGTGTTATGATATACACATCTTCACGAAATTTATTAGTGTGATTTCTAGTCCTATAAATTTGTGAAGTATTAAATTTTATTCTGATAGCATTATTTATAACGGCTTAAGGCGTACTAAACTGTTTTCCGGAAGAGGGGTTTATATGGGGCCTAGGGTAAATTATGGACCAATCTTCACGATATTTTACAGTGTGATTTCCAGTTGATTAAAACGAACTTTTGTAAAATCTAATATCATTCCGTGCATTGTTCCACCATTTATGTTGGTTTTTGTAAAAAAATTATCAATTTTTTAGGATGGTGGTTCAAAATTTCGATTAATAGCTCTGATCCTACTGAACCGATTTCGCTGGATTTCAATCCCAAAATGCTAAGGATAACTATAAGAAATTTGAAACCAAGTTTGTTAATTACTTTTGAGCTTTTCGAAAGATAGACAGACGGACATGGATAAATCGACTTAGAATTAATCAAGGAGCCAGAATATATGTACTTTATGGGGTCTGAGATGAATAATAAAAAAGGTATAGCTGCAAAATCTCCTTTGCACGATTTTTTGTGCAGATAAATCAAAAACGCTGTTATCTTAAAGCATTTACCTGCATAAAAGTGTAGCTTTAGTAAAGTGCTTAAAGGAAGAATAAAAAATGTTTTTATTATAAAAATTCATATTCTATTACATTTTTAAAAATTGCATATTTCAAAAGATTTTGTTATTCGTGCTTAATTCCCAGTTTTTATTCTTGATAAAAACACTTGAAATTTATTGTTGATGGGATAAGCTATTCCTATGCATTTCACTGGTTGCTTAGGCCAGATCATCAGGAAACTTCATCCATAAAGATTTTAGAAAAACTAAAGATATTAAACCAAATAAAACTGTTAAACGTATAAGACTTATAGCAACAGTTTTACTTGTAACAATATCAAAGCTTTAACAAAACACATCAACAATAAAAAAGTGGGTTTATCTCATCTTACATTCCCTACTACAATTAGTTGAAATTCTCTCAACATTAATTGTAGTTGTAAGTAGGTTAAGAAAAACAAAATAAAAAACAAACAACAACTTACAAAAGATGTTGTCAATTAAGTGTTTTTTTTAGGCCGTGCACTTGCCTGTTTATTATCAAAAAGTAATTTCAATTTTTGGGAATACAAAATTTTAATTTCAAAAGATTTTGTTATTCGTGCTTAATTCCCAGTTTTTATTCTTGATAAAAACACTTGAAATTTATTGTTGATGGGATAAGCTATTCCTATGCATTTCACTGGTTGCTTAGGCCAGATCATCAGGAAACTTCATCCATAAAGATTTTAGAAAAACTAAAGATATTAAAAAAAAAAAATCTCGAAATCGACAAAAGATATGAATATGACGAAATATTTGAAACACTTTTCAATAATTTTCAAGACAGGTTTCAAGATTTTGTAATTTTACAACCGCTATAAGATCTTTTCGAAACCCCTATTCGTTGCGATGTAAGCAACCAAGGCGAATTTAACAAGGTAAGTACAACTCTAAAACTACAATAAGCCCCATGTATTTTTTTTTTTGCAATTTAATAGGCGGCTGGCAAAAAAAAAATGCTGACATTGCAAAAATTGATTGAAATTCACTTTAATTATTCGCAGTTTTTTTAAGAAATGTTTTTGAGTTATTTGGACGCAAAACATAAACAAAATTATATTTTGACGTTTCCCTATTTTTTGTTAATTCGCCGTGGAAACAGCTGATGAACGGCTGACAAGTTGAGTTTACCTTTTTAAATTCATATGATCATTATGAATCGCTTATAAATCTTGCAACAAAGAAAGTCTTAAAATGTGTAATGTGTGTGTAAATTCGCCTTGTAAGCAACTACGAATTTGATATTCAATCAGAACTAATCATACTACGAAGCGAAGTAAATACTCCAGACGAAAATAATATTGTTGAGTTCTGAAAAGATTTGGATGGCGAGTTCTATCCTGAACTTAAAATAAAAATTCATTTAAGTGCCTCTCTTTACTTACCTATGCGAACAATTTTTTTCGGATTTAAAATTTATTTGTTCCAAGCAACGTTATAAATTAAGTTCATCCCATTTGAAAAGCATTCTACTATTACGAAACTGTTATAACGAAACTATAAATTTAGAAGATTTTATTTTATAAATTGTATAACACAAGTAAACAAAATTAAACATTATTTGTATTGCTAAAAAATTTGTTGCAGTTCTTTACCAATTCAATGTCGCTGATTTTAAAACTGCACTTTTTTCTATCAGCTGTGATTTGCGTGCAATATTTATTTTTTATGAATTTTTAAAATATAAAAATCTTTAATTTTTTTTACAAATTGTTTGATAATATATTTGAAACTGATTTAGGGTCAGAAAGCTTCCGAATAAAAAAAAAAGTGCAGTTTTAAAATCAGCGACATTGAATTAATAAAGAACTGCTACAAAATTTTTACAACACAAAACATGTTTATTTTGGTACCTTTGTGTTATACAACTTATAAAATATATTACTGACATTTTTCTGCGGCTGTAAATAAATACATTCTCTCAATTTGTTACTCTCTCCCTGCAAATAATAGGACCAGTCCGAACACGCGTGTAAAGAGTAGTCCACAAGGGACCAGAACTAGTCCAAAAGTAACCCAAACGTATGGAAATACATGGTATATTTAACATTACGATGTCCTAGAGGAGGACCATATAACCCACCTTTGGACTACTATGGAGTAGTTTTAAAACTACTCCATGGGATTAGGAATAGTTTTGAAGTCGTTTAAAAACGAAAGCATGTGGTTAAAAAACGAAGACATGTCGTCTCACTACAAACACTTTTTAACAATGACATGCTTGCATTACATCGGACCAGTCCATGGAGTAGTCCATTTTATCAAAATGGATCAAGTGGTCCAATTTTATTTGCAGGCTTGCAAATCACATTTACGCACACACATACACTGACACGGCTCAGTGTAGCGTACCAATCGACGAACTTTTATGCCGACTGTAGCGTAGGCATCATCCCACATTCGAAAATTAAAAAGGTTTAATACTAAAAAAAAAGTTTCATCCCAGGGATGGAAACACGGTTTTAACTTATTCTAATTTATTAAATATAAACAAATTTTTTAACCATGCAAACACAAATTATTTTATTTTCAAACCAGCCATCCAGAAGGACAGACGGATAAATAAAAACAAATTTTCTTATATAATTATAATTACTTGCTCCAATCCAGGCATGAATCTTATTTTGTAGGAGCCAATTACAAGATATTTATACTATATACCATATTATAACAGTCATAATTGTGTGGCAGCTCTAAGAAGCGGAGATAAGGGGCAAGTATGTTTTAGAAAATGTTTAAGAACTAATGGAGGTCGGTTAATCATGTTACCCCTCTGGGAGAAATTGGAATTCGATTTTTTTTTATTTAAGAAATTTGCATAGCTTTTAACTTATGCAGATACAATTTTCAAACTTTTACAGCATAATAAGGACACCCTAGTAAGTGAGAAAAATTTTAATTTAAATTGTTCATTTCCGGTTAGACAAATGAAAACTAAACTATTCATTTAAAATTTGTATATTTGTACTGTATCCGTTCTCCAGATATACTTTAATTTATATTAATTTGAGCCTAGTTTTTGACAGATGTGTATTATTATCTAAGCTTTTTGTACACATTTTTAGTGCATTAACTGTCAAGATATGTAGAAAACTATATTGTCTTTGTATGGCAGGTGACACGCCCACTTCGCCAATCCATCCCAATGGTTAGATGGTATGTATATACAGTGGCTCTCATTAAGATTCAGTTTTTTATTCCGAGTTATTAAAAGTGAACAAAATTAATAGAAAATAATAATATGGTGGCCCCTATTTTTTCATGTGTTCAGCTAACTTTGATGTTTTGTATGTAAATATTTTAAAGCTGCCCAAAAATATGATAAATATTCAGGTATACGAAATGCAGTTAAACAAGGATTTTGAAGAATAATTCCATAAAATATGTATTTTGGGCAGTTAAATCAAAGTGCGGCTAACTTTAATTTTTTGTATGAAAATAATATTAAAATGCTAAAAATGTTGGGCATTTATTCTCAATGTGCAGGTATGAAAAGTGCACTTAAAAAAGGAATTTGTATGGGAATTTAAAAAATAATCACAAAAAAAAAAGAATAATTTTGTGCAGCTAAGTCAAAAGTGCACTTAAACAAAAGGAAGTTAAGTAAAAACTCCTGTAACACGTCTAAACTGTAACGCTGTTTCAAAAAAAAAAACTGCTTTACGAATGTCTTCAGAATGACAATAAATAGTTTCTTAAGATCATACAGGTGGTGCATTTTAATGAATGTGTCTAAAATCTTTTATTAGGGTCAAGAAGAATCTTTTTTAACCAAACATACCAATAAGAATAAAAAAAAGCCACCTGTTCATTTTTACCTTTGAAACATAATACATATAAAGCAAACTACAACTTCTTAACTTCTATCCCTACACCAACTTTTTAAAGTCAAGTGTCATAAAATAATAAATAAACTGGTATTTCGGAGAATGGCCATAAAATATTTCCACCTGATTCACTTGTCCCTGGGGCACCTGATATTTTGACAATAAAAATCACATTTATTATTACGTGCGTTCAAAACTACTTATAGAATTGACAAAAAACCAAGGTTGGCAACCGATACCAATACCGTTAAATGGAATACCGGTATTGATACCGATCACGAAATTATTTTTTTGCAGAAAATACCGGTATACTTATACCGTTTCCCTTAATACCCGTATTATACCGGTCAAATCGTTTCGGTATTTAAAACTAAATAATTTTTCAAATAGAAAAAAATTAAAAGTTTCAAAACTTGTGCTTTGTTGATTTACTCATACGCTATAATTTACATTAACTCTATGCCTGCAAAACAAAGTTCAACGTTGGTAATTTTAACATCGTTTTGTACACATTTGATTTGTGCGTGTGTGAGTTTTTTATTGATAGTGCTTTGTTTGCAATTTCTTAAAGTCAAACGGCATTTATTCTTTTGCTTTTGCATTTAAGTCATTGATGTTCAAAAATGTTTTGCATATGTATTATGAGAGAGTTTAAAAATACAGAGATACACAAAACTAATCGCACAAATTTTATTTAAATTTAATAGAAATAAATTGTTTTGATCGTTAAATATTTATAATAATACCGTCCAACGAAATTTTCTATTTTTTAAATTGTCTTTTAAAATGTAAACTTTTAAAAATTTTTAACAAACAGTAAGAATTGGAAATTTTTAAATACCTATTACCATTAAAAAAATTCAATGTGAAGTGCGAGCATGTTTAGAAATTAAAATTAAGAATTATATCTAAAAAAAACTCCACTTAATTCTTCTACATTTATGCTTTTATGACAATTTCGTAAAAACATTCAAATATTTTTTTAATTTTATTACTTATCTTACACACTGTATTTGAAATAAGATCAACTCATCTTCCGTACGTGTGCAACTAAATTAAAGAGCGTAAAAAACAAAGGGGTGGGGCTTACAAACAATTGTTTGCTTGAATGGACATCAATGATTTAAGTAGTCATTGTCGATGACACAACGACGAATGTAAATTGGTATGAGTGCCAGCGTTGCCGTTTTGGTTATTTTTAACCAAAATTGGTTACTTTTTTTCTCAATGTGTACTTGTGTACTTTCATTTTGGTTACTTTTTTTAACTGAAAAATTCACTCATACTTTTTAAAATTAACTCTAATTTGCTTTCAGTTTCTCTTTTAAGTTGAGTGTTCTAGTTCACGTTCAAGAAATTAGCTTTTTTTATGTAACCGATTATCAATTAAGCTGTAAATAGTAACCATCATCTGGGGCAGTGACGTTATACGTAGGGAAGATCCCTATCCGTAGGGATTTTTCTAAAAAAAATGGCGCAAAGAAGGAAAGATGTTTTAAAATCTTAAAAATGTAGGGACTTTTTCAAAGTTGTAGGGATTTTAGTTGGGACAATTTTTTGAGCGCTTAGGGAAAATGATCGATTTTGAAGGGCTGTGGAGTATTCTTTTCTCAACTCCTACCGAGGCAATATGGAACCTGAAAATGTACATAGATTTATAGTCTGTCGATTCTTCAAACATTTGAAAGCTATAACTCATACAGTTTCTTTGCTTGGGAGGTGCATATTCCACCAAAAACTTCGAAATATTATAAGGCCTATTATACCTTTCAGACCATCAGTAACATACTATTAAAATTTTATAAAAATCGATCCAGAGGTTAAGGTGTCTATATACATACATACTTTTATATAATATTTTTTAACTTAAGTGTAAATAAAACAGTGCTTTTAATACATACATACATATTTTTGTTACTTTTTATTGCATTTGGTTACTTTATTTTCACATTTTGTTTACAATTTTTTTTGGTCGTGGCAACACTGTTCCCTTGTGGGCTACATTTAACACGCGTGTTTGGACTTATCCTATTATTTGCAGGGTATTTTTTTTAAAAGCGCAACAAGCAACATTAACAACAATACATTGTACATTGTACATCAGAACAACTGTACTTTTTAAGAAGTAATAAAAATAAAAACGTCTGCTGTTTCTATGGAAATTGTTTCAGCTGCTGAATAGTCATCAGAGCAATAATTTTTGTGTATTTTTCTTTGTATATGTTTTTTACCAAAGCAATAATTGGCGAACGAAGCTAAACATGGTATGCATGACTTGCATGAATTTTAAAACAACACCGATGTGTGTGGCTGAGAAAGTTTGATTGCATGAACACAAATGAGTGTATTTGATGTTGTTGATTTAATGCAAATGTTTTCAATCGCACAAAGCCGTTCTTTGCTATGGTTGCAACACTGTTATTGTTTTGTTGCTTAAGGCTAGTTTACACGGAAATACAATGTATTACGACTTTGTAGAATCAAAATAATATGAAATTCTCTCTGTGTTTTAAAGAAAAAATAAAAATCTGTTGTAAGTATATTTCATGTTTACACGGATTGTACCTATAAGTAAAATCAAAAAGTATAACAAAAAAGCAGATGGTTGCAGTTTTTCAATTTTTACAAAAAAAAAACATGAAAATTTCCTGAGTTCATTTTTGTTGTACAGTGCACTCGCGATAATACGAACTAATAAAACAAAGCCAGTTCAGTTTTGCAAGATTGTTCATATTTGCGAATGGCATCTAATTTCCCTTTAAAAATGTTTTTTTCATACAAATAAAATTTTCTAATATTAAAGTTTTTTTATTTATTGTTCATTGCATTTAAAAAACTATTGATTTTTAAAAAAGAAAACAAACTTTAAGTTATGCGAAAAAGTCTGTGCTTTTCTTTCGTTCAGTCAGTTTAAAACTCCCTGCTCTCTTAAAAATCTCCTGATAATTGCCGTGTCCGCTTACGGTGATCTTTTTATATCTCATTTCTCAAAACCAACGGTGCATGCAATTTCCATTTTTTGGGTATTCGGAAGACCGTCCATTTTTCTTTTTCCAAGTCAAATAAACGTGTTGTTAGAACATTAAAAAAAAAAACAAATTTATTCTCTAAAAAATTAGTAATACGTTTTCCTAAATGTTATTATTTTTCTAAAATTTCTGATTTTTCTTTTTAAAGTTCAAAACTTATGCTTTTTTAAGTTATATATTAGAACTTTTCACGTTAAAATTACATTTAAAAATGTATATAGAATTTCATGTTATTGTGAGAACTAACTAAAAAATGTATGCAAAACACTTTGATTAACAACTGAAGACAATTTTAAAGCGATAGATAGGGAAATCCCCAAGTTATAATTCAGTTGAATCAAAATTGATTTTGATTTTAACACTGTGTAGGTAGATAAAAACCCTTAAAAATACAACTATAAGTTGTTCATATTTTAAAGCTTTTGCACAAGTTCATATTTTAGAGTAGTCAATGGAAGAAAATACGTGTTCATATTTCGCGAGTGCACTGTATTAGTAATTTTATAAAAATTTTACCACCTTCAATATACTTATGCTGTTAAAATACACCTCTCGTGTGATGAGAGTACAAAGTTTTTAAACTGGTTTAGACTGGACAAACATTTACCGAACGCTTGCCAGATTTGTGAGGTCTATATAAAATAATTGGTCTCTGGGATATGTTTACTTTTCAATTATTATACTGTAGAAATTTATAATTAACATTAATGTATTGTGTTGGCGGGGAATCTGACCCAGGCTCCTGGCATCCAATACAGACTTTAAACACAGAGTATTATTCTAGTGAAAGTAGACAATTTTATTAAACAATTTCCAAACTTTTAAATTTAAAACAGTGACTTTAGCTCTAGTACTCTAGTGTTAAAATTATTTTTGGTTTGGCCACCAAGAGCAACATCAATTTAAAACTTACAGCAAAAATGGCCGCTTCAGCCCTATTTATATTGACAACAAAATTTAGAACAAAAAAAAAAAAAAAAACCCGCCTGGAACCTTCCGACATTTACAATAAAAAAATACTTTAACAAAATTTACGAAAAAGTCACTCAATAAATACAAAAAAAAAAATTTGACATTTAAAATTAAATGTGTTGAAAACATAGCGTGAAGTTAACAATAAACAATATAAACCACATCAGCAGTGGCGGTAACACTCCTCCCCAGTAAGACAAGATGGTATCGAAGTCTTACTCCATACGCTGAGCCACGTCTAAAACTGCCAGTTTAGCTGCAGGTCTCTCTAAAACGCCTCTAGTTATCATGACCTTAGCTCTACGCACCTGGTTATCTTCAGACTTATAGACCTCAATAACTCTTCCTTTAGGCCACACATTCCTTGGATTTGCTGGGTCAACCACTACCACAATATCTCCAACAGTTAGGGCTTTAGCTTTCCCGTACCACTTTGTTCTGCAAGTTAACGTTGGTAAATATTCCGCCACCCATCTTCTCCAAAACTTATCGGCAAATTGCTGACAACGTTACCAAAATTCTTTTAATACAATACTGTCATCATTATATAATGCAAGCGGTTTAATGCCATTGGAACATCCTAAAAGAAAATGATTTGGCGTTAAGGCCTCTTCGTTTTCGCTTTCTGGAACATAAGTTAGTGGTCTAGAGTTAATAATATTTTCGACCTCTGCCATAATATTTTTTAAAGTTTCGTCGTTTGGGTACCTTTCTAGTGTAATCTTGTAAAACACTGTTTTCACAGAACGTACTAAACGTTCCCAAGCACCTCCCATATGGGGTGCAGATGGCGGATTAAAATTCGACTTTGTTGTTGCATTCGTAAAGTTTCGTACTAATTCGTTTTTATCAACCTCTTTAATTGCTTCACGCAGCTCACGTTCAGCACCAACAAAGTTTGTTCCATTATCACTAAAATATTCTCTCGGTTGACCACGATGAGCTGTAAAGTTACGAATTGCCATTATGCAGGAACTTGTGTTGAGTGTATGAACAATTTCTATGTGGACAGCTCTAATGGTCAGGCAGGTTAAGAGAGCACCATACCTCTTTTCCTTGTGCCGATTTACAGTGACTAGTAGAGGCCCAAAAAAGTCAAGTCCAGTGAAAGTGAAGGGTGACTGAAAGGAAGCAAGACGAGCTCGTGGTAATTTGGCCATTTGTGGGAAAACAGGCAACGCATTTTTTATTTTACACATTTGACATTCTTTTATATAGTATTTACACACAACTCTTAACTTCGGGATATAATATCTTTGGCGCATTTCATTTACTAAGGTTTCGTGGTTTATGTGACCATATAATTTGTGATGATATAAAATCAATAGCTCTGTAATACGACAGTATTTGGGTAAAATCACTGGATGTTTAAACTCGTCTGGAATGTTTGCATTTTCAATACGTCCACCTATACGGAGTATACCGAAGTTATCAATATAAGGCGATAATCTATACAAAAAACTTGTTTTTTTTAAACTTTTATTCTGCAAAATACAATTAATTTCATTAGAAAACGTTTGTTGCGCCTGTTTCCATAATAATATTTCGGCTTTGGAAAGTTCATCTTGTGTTAATTCTGATTTGTTTTTGGAAAACTTTCTGTTTTTGATAAGGTTGCAAAAGTGTATGACATATGCCGTTGCTCTTAATAATCTAGACCAGCGAGAAAAACGTTCTATGTTTATTAATGGTAGAACCTCTTGAATAACAAGACTGTGCTGTTTTAGCTCCACTGACGTTTGCGAAAAATTTAACGTTTTAAGTTGTAAATCTTTTTCATGTAGCCTAAGAAACTCAGGTCCATTAATCCAGCGACTGGAGTTCGATAAATCGGGTTTCTTCGCCCATTTAGTTGCTTCATCAGCCACATTTTGTTTTCCAGCAATCCATAACCAATCACTCATTTCAGAAATATCCAATATTTCACTTATTCTTACGGCAACAAACTGATGATATTTGCGTTGGTCTGAGCGAATCCAGCTTAAAACTGTCTGTGAGTCAGACCAAAATATCTTGCGATTGATATTAATTGAATGATTTTGCATAATAGTTTTGGCAGAACGTGCTCCTATTACAGCTGCCATTAATTCCAACCTTGGGATGGAAACTACTTTCAGGGGCGCCACTCTGGTTTTAGAACCTAATAACGATACGAAAATATTATTTCCATCACAAATTCTAAAATACGACACGGCAGCATAGCCATTTTCGCTAGCATTAACAAAAGTATGTAATTGTACATTAATATTTTTATAACTTTGGAAAGTTCGCAAATAGCAACGGGGTATACTAATATTTTTTAATTGTGGTAAAAAAGACAACCAGTGTTTCCATTTAGCTGCTTGTTGTTGAAAAATAGGCTCATCCCAGTCTACGCCGCTCCTCCAAATCTCTTGTAAAACAATTTTTAAATACATAAGTAAATTGCCTATAAGGCCAAGAGGATCGTAAATACTCATTAAAATTTTTAAAACTTCTCGTTTTGTTGGCTCTTTTTTTCAAGAAATATTTCATTTTTTAAAAGTGAAGGCGAAATTTTAGACGTAATGAAGTCAGCTGCGGGAACGCAGTATACTCCAAGCACCTTTTCTGATTCCAAGCCGTTGCTTTTGTTAAGGCATATATCAGTTGAAATGTCTATACCACTTAAATCATTCAGCATAGAACTAGAGTTAGAACACCAATTCCTAATATTGAAACCAGCTTGACTGTGTATGTAGCGGACCTCTTTAGCTAATGTGCAGGCTTCTTCCTCAGTGTCTGTTGAAACAAGAAAATCATCAACGTAGTGATTGTGTTTTATAGCTGAGGCTGCTTTTGGATATGCGCTTTCATATTTAGATGCGTTAAAGTTCTTCACATATTGTGAAATGCAGGGTGCACATAATGCCCCGAAAATCAATACATTCATTACGTACACATCGACTTTTTTATTTTCGTCACAATTTCTCCACAAAAAACAATGTGTGTTTCGATCTTCTTTGCGGATAAAAATTTGATGGAACATCTGCTCTATGTCACCGCAGACGGCTACTTTTTTTTCGCGGAATCGAAATAGAATAGACGGCAGGGATGTCAACATATCTGGTCCCTTTAGAAGCACGGAATTCAAACAAACTCCTTGCACTTTTGCGGCAGCGTCCCAGACAATCCTGGTTTTATTGGGCTTATTTTTGTTAAACACAGGAAAAATTGGTAAATACCACAATTTATCAGAAGACTTTTCATGGTCATCATTTTGATTAATTTTGCTCACATATCCTTTCTTTAAATATTCCTCTATTCTTTTATTAAATACATCAAGTAGTCCTTTATTTGATTTTAAAGACCTTTCAAGACACTTTAATCTTTTTGTTGCCATATCAAAACTTGGTGGTAATTTAACATCGTCATACCGCCAAAGCAAAGCTGTTTCATAGTGTCCATTTTCTAATTGTTTGGTGTATTTTTCTAAATAATTGATTGCTCTTTGATCATCTTTCCTTAATATTGGATCTTTACTTATACCAGTCATCTCAAGAGAATAAAATTGTTTTATAAATCACTTAGGTTATTATTATTTAAACGCTCGCATTCACAAATATGAAAATTATATTCACATGTTTTTGGTTTCTTGAAATTAGAATTACCACATATTAGCCATCCAAGACGTGTGCGAATAGCTATAGGCTCATTCATTTTTCCCTCTTTTATACGTGTTGGTATACAAAACTTTAAATTATTTATACCTATTAACAAAGTTGGAACAGCTTTATTACAATCATTTATTGGCAATCCTTTAAGATGTCCATACTGTTGACATAATTGTTTGTAATTAATGCTTTGACTTGGCAAAGAAAGTTGTTTAACACTACGGACTTCTAAAAAATGTCTTATTTTATTTGGCCCGGATATTTGCAAAATTAATTTTTTAGAACCCTCTTCATTGCGCTCCTTATTGTCTGTCAATTTTAAACACAAGGGCTCCATTTCGCCTTTTTAATGCAATTCATCTAATATTCTTTCATTTATTAGGCTAATTGATGAACCTTCATCAATAAATGCAAATGTTTCAATATACTTATTATTTTCACCATAAATGACTATTGGAATAATTTTAAGCAATATTTTGTCGCTTTCGCCACAGTGTGCAGCATGTGTGTTAACATTAACATTTTTGTCTTTATTTTCATCTTCTTTACACATCTCTGTTTCGGTTTGGTTATTTTTTGTTTTATGTAAAAGTGTGTTGTGTTTACTTTTGCAGTCTCTATGTCCACAGACGATTGTACTTTTACAGAAACCATAGTGACGTCTTAAACAAAGTTTACAGAGATTATGCTTTCTCACTAAATTCCAACGTTCATTTCTATCAGCTGCTAAGAACCTTTTGTATTTTCCAACACTGTCACACTGTTCATAACATACAACACAATTTCTTATATTTTGTTGTTCATGTGTATTTCCATACGCATTTTTTGTTTTGTTTGCTAAAGAATCTACAGACGTATTTGTTTTATTGTTGTTTTCAACATTTATACAACTTGCAGAAATTTATTTATCTACGTCATAAATCCAGTTTGCAAATTCTGTTAAATTTACCTTTGTGTTGTTCTTTATTAATTCTGTTTTGTGCGAAGCCCAATTTAATTGAAAATATGCTGGCATTTTGGCGATCAATTCCTGTAATAGTGAAGAATTATTAAGTTCATCCATTAAACCGCAGGCTATTATTGTTGTTTCCAGCGCTTTTACTTCAATCGCGAACGCTGTAATTGTATGTAATCTATTTCTATTAAGTGCGGGCAATAATTTTATTCTATTTTTTAGTGAACTTAATATTTTTTCTGGTTGACCGTAGAGCAGTTTTAATGTTGACATGACTGCTGGTACGCAAGAGGGGTGTATTAATATATGCTGGACTGAACGCAAAGCTTCACCACGTAATGCCTTCTGTAAGCGAACCAAGTTCTCGGCATCGGTTAAGCCGCATATTGTAGTAGACCAGTTAAACGTTGAGCTGAAAAGTGGCCACTCTTTAGGCATACCTGTAAACGTTGGCAAATCTTTAGGAACAGTTTGACGGGCGTTCACTTGTTGATTTGAAAGGTTGCTGTAATTGCAAATATTTGGCGTTAACGTTGTGGATGGTTGCATAAAAGAAGTTGGACCATTATTATGAAAATTAAGCGGTGGTGCTGAAAAGGAATGCTGATTTGATGAGTTTATACTTGGACGCGACGTAAACATTGACTGCTGAGTGGGACCCTTATGTGGTACATTTTGTGACTGTGAGCCTCGGATCTGGCGTGAATTTCGGTGTTATCGCTATTCATATTGGTATTTAAGCTTTGTAACATTAATTGTGGATTGCTTTCTTGCACCGTATTAATAAACGTTGAAACATTCGTATTTGCAGAGTTTTTGTTGGAACTATTTCTTAAGTTTGATTGTGTAACTGCGTTTATATAATTTGTGTTTGTACTTACATTGGCTGATGGCAAATTGTTTGATGATGGTAATGTTGTTTGGGGATAAATATAGCACGATGTATCGGTTGAAAAAGTAAGACCAGTTTTTTTGTAGTTGTAGGATTTGTTTCATCTATTGCAGTATTTTGTTGACCCACAGCATTTGGTTGATTATTTAACCAGTCTTAGCACAAAACAAGTGAAACTCCGACTTACATGAGGCGCAATATATTTTGTTACTGTTGTCCATTGTTTCATGGCATATTTCACAACACGATGAAGAATTAGTGGTTAAAGTTTCAATTTGGGTTGGTGTTGTTGTGGTGTAAAGTGGTTGACCCTGTAAGGAAAATGAAGAATCCATTGTGTTAGGACTTACGATATATTAGCCGGGAATGATTCTTCTACTGAATCCAGTTGTACAGAGGGGAGAATAACACGTAGCAAAAATAATTTTAAAGTTGTTGGCGGGGAATCTGACCCAGGCTCCTGGCATCCAATACAGATTATAAACACAGAGTATTATTCTAGTGAAAGTAGACAATTTTATTAAACAATTTACAAACTTTTAAATTTAAAACAGTGACTTTAACTCTAGTACTCTAGTGTTAAAATTCTTTTTGGTTTGGCCACCAAGAGCAACATCAATTTAAAACTTACAGCAAAAATGGCCGCTTCAGCCCTATTTATATTGACAACAAAATTTAGAACAAAAAAAAAAAAAAAAACCGCCTGGAACCTTCCGACATTTACAATAAAAAAATACTTTAACAAAATTTACGAAAAAGTCACTCAATAAATACAAAAAAAAATTTGACATTTAAAATTAAATGTGTTGAAAACATAGCGTGAAGTTAACAATAAACAATATAAACCACATCAGCAGTGGCGGTAACATATTGTTTTCATTGAAAACTTTGTTTCGAAATTTGATTAAAAATTTTTCATTCAGAAAGGAAATTTTGTTTGAATAATTCAAAATATAAAATTTTTTTCTTAAATTTTTTTTTTTTTTTTTGGAAGAAGGGATATTATATCAATATAAATAAGTGAAAATTCAAATAATCGCTAATTCATTGACAAAACAAAAAAGAAAAAAAAGAAGAATAATAAATTAAAGGTGAGTTAATGGGGTATTAAATTTAAAAATACTAAAAATGAATTACATATTTCTAATTTATTTAGAACGAAATCGAAATAATTTTGAGATTTCAGGCTATAAACCCGAAATAAACATTTCCCAGATCAATTACTATTTTAAGCAACAAGATTTGCATAAACCAAATTGGCATTTTTAAAGATTGAAAACGAGCGTATGTCAATAAAGAGAAAAGGGAAAATAGGACAAGGGTGAACGTTCTTGAAAGGAGAAACAAAAATTATCGTTATATTAAACCTAGCGTTTAATAATTTTCAATTTTAAAACCTCATCACAAATTCATTAATCAATTTTTTTTGTTGTTTGTTTGTTATTGTTTTTTTTTAAATTCAAATCTTTAGATTGTTTGAATATTTTACTATCATTTTTATAAATTTAAAAAAAAAATAATAATAATAATTAATTTCATATTACAGTAAAACACTCAAACACTCACATTCCCACAAATACACATTAAAACATAAGCATTTGAATTGAAATTGTAACATTACATAAAGCACAAAACTGAATTTTTTTTTTTTAACTTATATCGGAAAGAAAATTAACTCAACATAAAATAATTTGAAAAATTCTTAAACTTACAACAACGATATCAGGCCTGCTGTCGACAACATTAATTTGGTGAGTTAATAATATTGAATTTTATTTAATTTATCTACTTTGTTACATTTCATATATTGTTTGTTTAATTCTTTTATAAAAAATAGTTAGTTTTTATTCTACATAACGAAAGAAAGACAAATTTACAGACATAACACTAAACAACAACCATTTTCAAATTTTTATAAATAATTTTTAATGATGTCACAAGATTTTTATTTTTCTTAAATTACTTAAAAAATACATAAACAAATGTTAAAATGAATAACTAAAAACTTCCTTTAATTCCGTGAAATGTTATTATATAATGATTGGTTAAGCTTATTTAGGGCTATCGACTATAGAAAGAAATGCCATCTAATTCTTTTGTTGACTTTATTCAAATTATGTCTTAGTTTTTTTTATTTCCGAAAGTGGTTAATATATATGTAAGCTACCTATTTTAAATTAATGAGTGCGATTTTTAGTCTAATTGAGGAAAACAAGAACACCACCCCATTGCCCTGAGCACAGTCGGAAAATCTATAGGTAGCAATGATTTTCCTTCAGTTGGAGTTAATTATGATTACAATAAATTAATTTAAATCGTCACATAAAAATTTAATGGCGCCCAACGTGGGGCCTCAGCTAATTAGCTTAAAAAATACTTAAAAATTATTAAACTGATTTACATAAAAGGTAAAATGGCTGATGCTCTAGATATTCCGTGGTATTAACTACTTTCTTCTTTATTTATTTATTTTACAATATTAATTTCTTGTATCTTGGATTTTCAGTTTATTGTAAAGATATTCTGAACTAGGTTTATGATAAATAATATTTTCTATTTATTTGTTCATGTTTTTTATTTGAGATTTTTGTTTCTTGGATAATTCTGAGACCTTACTCATAAACAGCATGTACTTTACTATTTCGATGAAAATTTTTGTTTCTAAAATTTGTTTGCTCAATTATTTTAAGTTGAGGATTTTTGGATTTGAAGTTATATTTGAATTCATACAATTCTTAAAATTATTGAGATCATTTATTAGTTTTCTTGCATATTTAATAATCTTCTTAATAGGATTTATTTGATTGACTGTTGCTGGTCGTTTAGATACTTATTTTAAAGGTTTTAAGTAATTTTTATTTTTTTTATTTTTATTATTTCTTATTAACTTTATGATTTTGTATTGAAAATAAGTCATTTTTTTATGCTAATAGCCAATTATTAAAAGAGATATAACTTAGTAGCGGAATATAAATATAAATTGATTTGAATTTAACAAAAAAGATAAATAAAAATGCCAATAACGCGAAGTCAAGATAATTTATTAAATATAGATGAGCCTACTAATGTAAGCTTTACAATAGATTTGGAATCATCGAATATTACTCAGGGAAGTAAAACTCGGAAAGGAACTAAACAAACGAACCAAAACGGTGCAACGAATAATGTACCAAATAATTCACAAATTAGACAAATTGTACAGGAATCTATGAATTCATTTCGTAATGATATGAGGGATTTTATATCCAATGAATTATCATCAATAGTACATAATTTTAATACTCAACCTAGTGTAAATGAAGATCGACAAGAACAAAATAGAAATATTACGCCAAGACCACCTTTTCCTTCTGACCAGGAACCATTTATGGCTGAGAAAGTGTTGAACATTATTCGAAACTGGCGAATAAAATTTACTGGACATGATACCCAAATGAGTGTAGACGATTTTATATATAGGGTTAATATATTGACTGTTAATAATCTTCGGGGAGATTATGGAATTTTGTGCAAACATGCACATAGCCTTTTTGAGGGAAAAGCTCTAGAGTGGTATTGGAGATATCACCGACAGGCATACGATATGGACTGGCATTCTTTAACTACTGCTTTACGAAACCAATACAAAGAGGATTACAGTGACTTTGATATTCTTGATGACATTAGGAAAAGGAGACAGAAATATAATGAAAGCTTTGAGGAATATTTAGATTTAATTTCAACTATGACAGACAGAATTAAGACTTCAATATCAGATCGAGATTTTAATTCGAAATTTGAAAACGGAAATACGTCATGAACTTTTACATTTGGAAATAACTAGTGTTTCTCAGCGGCGTAGAGAAGTTAGAAAGCATGAAAATTTTATGAAAGATTTGCGTTCTTATGAAACTCGCAAAACAAATAAAGGACGAATTGCTGAAATAGATAATGAGGACAAGAAAATTGACACATTAGACGCCCAAAATGAGATTTGTGCGATAAAGCATAACATTAAATGTTTGAATTGTGACAAAGAGGATCATAGTTATTTTGATTGTATGGAACATAGATGTATTTTTTGTTATGGGTGTGGTGCAAAGGATGTTTATAAGCCAAACTGTACTAACTGTGCCAAAAAGACTTCGGGAAACGGACAAAAGGATGTTCAACGGACTTATTAAGAACATCCGACAAATTTAATAGTGACTCGGACAATAGTAGGAAAATTGAAAGTGTTAACCCTTTAATGAGACCTTATCACATACGTTTAGCTGAATACAATAAAATTAGGTCTCGAATATTCGGCAAAACTAAAATAAGCAGATCTTCAAAACGTATTCGTGAATTTTATCGAAAATTAAAATTAATTAGAACTTATGTTATATCTCCAGTTATTTCTCAAGAACAGGACAATAGACCGTATGTTAACGTTAAGGTTAATGGCAAATTACAATTGGCTCTTTTAGATAGTGGCGCAAACAAGAGTGTAATTGGAGGGAATTTAGCTTTGGAAATTCGGAGTGGATCTCATTTTAGAAAATGTTTAGGTAACGTACGAACTGCTGATGGACAACGACAGAATATAATAGGGACAGTGACAGTAGATATTACATTTCAAGGACAGACAAAACTTTTTGAATTTTTGGTGGTTCCGACAATAAGACAGGATATGATTTGCGGTTATGATTTTTGGACTCATTTTGGACTTAAGATCTCTATCCCAGTGATTGGTGAAATAGATTGTGGCGAATTGGATTCGGACAAATTACAACTTACTTTTGAGCAAAAACAGAAACTGGATAAAATTGTTGCAATGTTTCCAAATTCTGATATAAAGGGATTAGGGTGTACTACATTAATAGAGCATAAAATAGATACTGGAGATGCAAAACCCATAAAACAGCGTTATTATCCTATTTCTCCAGCCGTTGAAAAGAAGCTTTGCGGAGAAATAGATCGTATGATTTCATTGGGAGCTATAGAGTAAGCTCCAAATTCATCTTGGTCTTCTCCAAAAGTGGTTATAATAAAGCCTGAAAAAATCAGAATGTGTGTGGATAGCCGTAAATTAAATAACGTGACAATAAAGGATGCATACCCAATACCATATATAGACTTCCTCCAGTTCATTGTATTTCAAAGATTGATTTGAAAGATGCTTTTTGGCAAATTAAACTGGAGGAAAGCTCGAAACCAAAGACAGCTTTTACGGTCCCTAATCGGCCATTGTATCAATTTACAAGAATGCCGTTTGGATTTTGTAACGCACCGCAGACGTTGTGCAGACTTATGGACATGGTTATACCATATAATTTAAAAACTCATGTTTTTGTATATTTAGATGACCTGCTTGTTGTTTCACAGACTTTTGAGGAACACTTAACACACTTGATGGAGGTAGCTATGAATCTTAGGAGAGCAGGCTTGACAATAAATGTAAAGAAAAGCAGTTTTGCATTAAGTCAAGTTAAGTATTTAGGTTATATAGTAGGAAATGGAACATTGCAGGTCGACGAAGACAAGGTTAGGGCCATACAAGATTTCCCTGTACCAAAATCTATAAGACATTTAAGACGATTTTTAGGCATGACTGGTTGGTACAGGCGTTTTATCCAGGACTATTCGACCTTAACTTATCCGTTGACTGAGTTACTAACAAAGAAGAAGACATTTGTATGGACTGATCAGGCTCAGGTAGCTTTTGACAAACTTAAGACAAAACTACTGCACCTTTACTTATTCATCCCAATTATAGCAATCCTTTCATTTTACAGTGCGATGCTAGCACGTATGGAGTGGGTGCGGTATTGGCGCAGAAAGACAAAGACGGGATTGAAAAACCGATCGCTTATTTGTCTCACAAACTCAATAGGGCACAAAGATACTACACCATTACAGAACTGGAATGCCTTGCGGTTATAATGGCAATAAAAAAATTTCGTTCCTATATCGAAGGTCAAGAATTTAAAGTGGTAACCGATCATGCAAGTTTGAAGTGGTTAATAAATCAGCGTGATCTTTCCGGTCGATTAGCACGCTGGTCATTAAAACTTCAAGGTTTCCATTTTAATATCGAGCATAGAAGCGGAAGGGAGAACGTTGTACCCGATGCTCTCTCTCGAGTACACGAAGGTACGGAATTTATTAATTCTATCGAGTTAGAGACATTGCCTACAATTAACCTGGAATCTGAGGCTTTTAACAGTGCGGAATATTCGAAATTACGGGATGATTTACAAATATCAGAATTGCCAGATTTCAGAATTATTGATGGTTATATTTACAAAAAGACAGAATTTTCGACAGCGGGAACAGACGAATCAAATTTGTGGAAACTATATGTACCAACTGAATTAAGACGCGACGTACTATATTCTGCTCATGATAACCCAATTTCGGCACATGGTGGAATTAATAAGACTTTGGAACGAATACGACGTTATTTTTATTCGCCTCGTTTAGTGACTGACGTGAAGGACTATATTCAAAATTGTGACCTTTGTAAAACATCAAAAGCACCGACTAATATTATACGACCACCTTCAGGACAAATGGTAGAGACTGTACGACCCTTTCAAAGATTGTATATTGACTTGATTGGACCATTTCCAAGATCAAAGAAAGGACATATCGGGATTTTGATTATTCTTGACCATTTCTCAAAATTTACGTTTCTTAAACCGCTTAAAAAGTTCGTTGCTGAAGACATAGTAAATTATTTAAGTACGGACATTTTTTCTTGTTATAGAGTCCCTGAAATTTTAATTTCGGACAATGGACCTCAGTTCAAATGCAATGATTTTAAAACATTTTTAGCAAAATATGGTGTAAATCACATGTTAACAGCTGTTTACAGCTCACAGGCTAATGCAAATGAACGCATAAATCGTTGTATTAACGAAGCTTTACGATGTTATATTAGAAAAGATCAACGGGAGTGGGATTGTTATACCGATAAGAAAAATTGCTCTTTGAGAAACAGTATTCATCAAACCATTGGTAGGTCTCCATATCAGGTGGTATTCGGATAAACAATGATAACGCATGGGCAAGACTATCAACTATTAAGGAAATTAAATCTATTGGCGGATGACGATGTGCGAATTGAGCGACAGGATGAATTTTCGATCATTCGGGATAAAATTAGTAAACTAATGCGGAAAGCTTATGACAAAAACTTACGCACATATAACTTACGATCACGTAAAAAGCATTTTACTATAGGCCAAACTGTTATAAGGCGCAATTTTGTGCAGAGTTCGAAAATACATAAATTTAATTCAAAACTAGCCCAAATAGGAGTAAAAGCGAAAGTGTTGCGCAAAATTGGACATACTAAAGGGTGGTTAAATTGTAAGGGCCGATGTTGAATGTGAACCACACCTAAACGCCAAGTTTTTTTCCGAATTTTATTTGACATTTCTCTATTTCAGACTTACTCAATTTGAACCAGATACACAATCCAACAACGTGTTAAAGTTATCCAGACTTATTATGAAAATGGGCGTTCAAATCAAAATGCATATCGTGCACTTCGTGATTCAGTGATGAGGCACATTTTCACCTCAGTGGATTCGTTAATAAGCAGAATTGCCGCATTTGGGCGAGTGATAATCCAAAAGTGATTGTCGAAAAACCATTGCACCCATAAAGAGTGACTGTTTGGTGCGGTTTATGGGCTGGCGGCATCATCGGGCCGTATTATTTCCAAATTAAGGCCGGTCAGGCAGTTACTGTGAATGGTGTTCGCTATCGTGAGATGATAACGAACTTTTTATGGCCCGAATTGGAAGATATGGATGTGAACGATATGTGGTTTCAGCAGGACGGTGCCACTTGCCACACAGCTAACGAAACAATGGCTCTTTTGCGCAACAAATTCAATGGCCGTGTTATCTCACGTAATGGCGATGTCAATTGGCCGCCAAGATCATGTGATTTGACACCGTTGGACTTTTTTCTTTGGGGTTATTTGAAAGAAAATGTGTACGTCGATAAGCCAGCAACAATTCAAGAGCTAAAGGATGAGATAATTCGGCACATTAACGGCATAGAACCTCCATTATGCCTCAGGGTCATCGAAAATTTGGACCATCAGATGGAGGTGTGCCGCCGTGGTCGCGGCGCCCATTTGGCCGATATTTTGTTCCATACATAATTGAGTAATACCAATATATCATAACAAAATAAAATTACAATAATTTCCTAAATAGTTTGTGTTTTATTCAAAATCAACATCGGCCCTTGAAATTTAACCACCCTTTAGTTACGAACTACAGGACTTGGATAGTAATAGTATTGGGGTATATCATGGTAAAGACATCTGGACATAATTGACAAGTTGCGAATATTGGTTTTTACATTTTGACCTTTTTCAGATCCAGTAATATTGGTATATTACTACATATACCAACTAGCTGTATCTGTTTTGTGAGGTCTATATAAAATGATTGGTCTCTGGGATATGTTTACTTTTCAATTATTATACTGTAGAAATTTATAATTAACATGAATGTATTGTTATCATTGAAAACTTTGTTTCGAAATTTGATTAAAAATTTTTCATTCAGAAAGGAAATTTTGTTTGAATAATTCAAAATATAAAAATTTTTTCTTAAATAAAATTTTTTTTTTTTGGAAGATATCAATATAAATAAGTGAAAATTCAAATAATCGCTAATTCATTGACAAAACAAAAAAGAAAAAAAAGAAGAATAATAAATTAAAGGTGAGTTAATGGGGTATTAAATTTAAAAATACTAAAAATGAATTACATATTTCTAATTTATTTAGAACTAAATCGAAATAATTTTGAGATTTCAGGCTATAAACCCGAAATAAACATTTCCCAGATCAATTACTATTTTAAGCAACAAGATTTGCATAAACCAAATTGGCATTTTTAAAGATTGAAAACGAGCGTATGTCAATAAAAAGAAAAGGGAAAATAGGCCAAGGGTTAACGTTCTTGAAAGGAGAAACAAAAATTATCGTTATATTAAACCTAGCGTTTAATAATTTTCAATTTTAAAACCTCATCACACATTCATTAATCAATTTTTTTTTTTGTTGTTTGTTTGTTATTGTTTTTTTTTTTAAATTCAAATCTTTAGATTGTTTGAATATTTTACTATCATTTTTATAAATTTAAAAAAAAAATAATAATAATAATTAATTTCATATTACAGTAAAACACTCAAACACTCACATTCCCACAAATACGCATTAAAACATAAGCATTTGAATTGAAATTGTAACATTACATAAAGCACAAAACTGAATTTTTTTTTTTTAACTTATATCGGAAAGAAAATTAACTCAACATAAAATAATTTGAAAAATTCTTAAACTTACAACAACGATATCAGGCCTGCTGTCGACAACATTAATTTGGTGAGTTAATAATATTGAATTTTATTTAATTTATCTACTTTGTTACATTTCATATATTGTTTGTTTAATTCTTTTATAAAAAATAGTTAGTTTTTATTCTACATAACGAAAGAAAGACAAATTTACAGACATAACACTAAACAACAACCATTTTCAAATTTTTATAAATAATTTTTAATGATGTCACAAGATTTTTATTTTTCTTAAATTACTTAAAAAATACATAAACAAATGTTAAAATGAATAACTAAAAACTTCCTTTAATTCCGTGAAAAGTTATTATATAATGATTGGTTAAGCTTATTTAGGGCTATCGACTATAGAAAGAAATGCCATCTAATTCTTTTGTTGACTTTATTCAAATTATGTCTTAGTTTTTTTTATTTCCGAAAGTGGTTAATATATATGTAAGCTACCTATTTTAAATTAATGAGTGCGATTTTTAGTGTAATTGAAGAAAACAAGAACACCACCCCATTGCCCTGAGCACGGTCGGAAAATCTATAGGTAGCAATGATTTTCCTTCAGTTGGAGTTAATTATGATTACAATAAATTAATTTAAATCGTCACAGATTTTGTATTCGTTTTCTCTCTTACTCAATACATTTTGCTTTTACATGATATGATATTTCTCATTCTACATCATCTCGTAATACATTGTATTACCGTTTACGCTAGCCTTAACTTATAGTAAAGGCTCAGTTAGCCGGGAGTAACAGTAACGTTGCAGATCAGCTGCTTCATTTTGTTGTATGTAAAGCAATTATAACGATTATATACTACGTTTATACGCACCACTTATTCGCAAATAAATACATATATTGCAAGTAGAGAATATTGCCGCATAAACAGTGAATTAAATTTTTATTTGCGAATAGGTTACTCATGAAAACAATTCTTGATTAACGACATTATTTGCAAATAAGATTTTAACCGTTTTACGTTTTTATTTCGATGTGGCACATTCAAATGACAACAAAAGTAAAATTAAATCAAAGATGTAAATTTAAAAATACACCATAATTTTTGATCTTTTTTATTTAAAAAATAAAAAGTTTATTTACATACAGTGCTACTAAATAAATAAATTTTCCATCTGGCATCACTTAAAAATAAGAATTTTCATTAAGAAATAGACATATAAACAGTAAGTTAGTTAATCGCAAATAATTTTTATTCGCGAATATGCTACGTATACACGTAGTAATAGTTAGTAGTAAGACGTTACGTTTCAATATGTAAAGGCACCGTACTGTAAGCACGTTGGTGCACTTATAGAACATTTAAAAACGTGGTTTATGTTTTTTCTATACATAAACAAAAAACAATAGTATACATAAAGCAAATCACACAGTGATGGGAATCAAAAATGTTTTAAAAAGTACCAAGTGATTTAAATGGTATTAAAAAAGTATTTTGTGTATGTAAAAAACGTTAATAGTTTAATGTTTATATTATAGATTTTCAATAAACAAATTTGTATTTTAGCATATATATTATAACAATAGATATATTGTATTGTGGTGTATGCACCAAACAAGGTTTTGCTACCATTTAAAGCCTTTTATTCTTTTCACATTTCCATTGTATGTGTATATGCATTTGTTTATATGTATTGTACATCTAAACATAAATATATTTGTTTATATGGAAATATGTTGTATATTAAGTTGTTTTGTCTCAATTCCATAGCTTAACTGAAAAAAGTACCAAAAACGAGCAAAAATACCCGCATTCAATTTAACATACAAGCAGCCCATCACTGCTTTACAACTGTCACGTAACAACGGCATACAAATCTGTTTAATACAGATCGAGACGTTCCGTCAACGTGACATTTAAATTCAGTAAGCATTTGCATTGTTTGCAAATGACAAAACGAACCAGACGTTCCATTAGGGGACGTGAACGTTCGGCTAACTCTGCCTTAAGAAATAAATTGGTCTTACCTTTTTTCGGTAAGGTTAAGTTACTGTAACCCTACGTTTTCACATGCAAGTAATAACTTGCAAGTAGTGTATACGTATTATCAACCAAAAATCGAGGAAACAGCCGATTGGTTGAAAGTAAAAAAATTGTGTGAATGTTAGTGAAAAATTGTGAGTGTATTGATTTTTTCGAACTTGCACTTGCATGTGGAAAAGGTGCGTTACTCCCGGCTAAAGGCCCAACCATAATGTGCTTAAGTTGGATTAAGCAAATGTGCGAGTACATGTAAATCTTATGAGGCAAACCATATTGAACTTAAAGAAACTTTTTGTTAAGTTTTATTAAACTGTAATTGGCTTCAGCAAAGTGCGAAACGGATCGCACATTCCGTACGGAATCAAATGTTTTTTTGATTTTGTTTTTTTAATACATTTGAGAGAATTTTTGTTAACTTTTGACAGAAGGTTAAGCCAGGCTATGCATATTATGGTTAGGCCTTAACTGAGCCTTACATTACGTTTCCACATGCAAGTAATTACCTAAAATGGATGCAAGTTTTACATTCATGGTAAAGGTTAAGTTCAGGTTTAAGTTGAAATTCTTTCGTAAAAAAACAAAAGATTTGATTAAAAATAAAAAAATTATACTTCGTGCTTTTGTGTTGCCTCTCCTTAATCCTTACAAATAAACAGACGTTATTGTAGGTCCTTGATCCATATATTTCGAACTAACAGTTCATCTTCAGGATCTATACCAATTACAATAATAAGTCCTAAATCCCTTAAATGCCTGAGTTTGAAATACGAATTGAACTGCGCCAATAATTTTTGATCTAGTATCTCTTTCGGCTGAAAATCATGAATTTGATCTGCAATTGCTAAAAAATGCCCCTGGAAAGCTCAAGGACAAAAACCAGGAAGACCGCCTGTAGACGGTCTTAGACGTTAAGGCGAACTTTTTTTCAAAAATAAATAAATAACGATGGTTAATTGGAAGAATATCAGTTTTATTTTCAAATTTTGATTAAAAAAAAAATAACATATATAAAGCAAATATATTACGTATCCAAATGGTAATATCGACTACATAAGCTGATCCAACGAATTCCATAAAATAACCTCTTGGCACATTCTTGAGTTCATCGGGCTTGTCCGTCGAAAGTTTGCAGTTGGGGACTCTGTTTGCTCTGACAGTTCCAAGGCTATAAATTCCACGTGCTCTTAGGCACACCATAAGGGGGAGAGATGTATAAAAATTATCGAAATATATTATATGGTTTCTAAAGTTTTACACTGTCTGCGACAACCTAATAAGAATATGAGCAAAAACGGAACTTTAAAAACAAATGAATTTATCAAATCAAATATTTACCTTATAACTACATTTCCTGTTGAGCTAATGTCTGGTGTATCAGGTAAAATAATATCATCATTTCTAGCGCCAGTATATATTTCGAAACTGTATGAATATCCCTGGCTGTCACACAACACGAAGAATGCGGCTTGTCTGGTGAATATTGCCGTAAATGATGAGCCATTTTGGTGGAACACTTTTGTTCATCAACACATAAGCGAGCATTTTTTGGAATACTATCAAAACGCTCAACCAAATGTGTTGCAACTTTTCTAATTCTGAAAATAGGATCGTAGCCAATAGTACGCTTCTGGACTCTGTTAGACTCATCATTAAATGACAAATATTTCTTTATTTATTCAAATCTATTTTTGGACATACAGTCTGGTATGTGCTGAAATCCATATTCGCTCCAATGTGCCTGAATATTGGGGTAACGGAATAATGACATGAATATAAGGACTGCAATGTATCGCCGAACTTCGCTCGAGTTGATTTTAAACTGTGTATTTACATTTTCTATGAATGCAGCACGATTTGTTTCTAAGCTTATTAGTTCAATGAGTTCATCAGTGGAAAAATATGAAAAATACTGTACTGGGGTTTTCATTTTGCGCACTACAGATGGCAAATCATTTTTTCCCCGAAAGGCTACCTCGTTTACGTGCAACTGCATAGAAGTTTTACGCCATAAAATGGTTTTAAATTCCGAAGAGTTTTTTGTTATATCTGCCAACGCTAGCATTTAAATTCTATACATTACTGTTTTACAGATACAAACGTTCTTATATACTTACCTGAGACTTCTATAATCGGTAATGGCACTCTTTTTTGGGTTTCAAAAGACGTTGTGGCCACCTGTTTTTTTTTTATGTCGAAGTAATGTCTTCCGATGTACGCTTATATTGTTTTGTATCAAGCGATTCACCAAAAGTATTCAAACTGCAATTGCTTGCGTTAATAGATAAGCTTACTGCATTTGTAAGCATTGGAGAATCTAAAACTTGTATACACTCATCTATCATTTCATCTTCAGGCATTATTTCATCTGGGTCTTCGACGCTATCATCCAAATCTTCAAAATCATCTTCGTCTTCTATTGAGGCCATAAAATCAGCGATTTCTTGGCCACTCAATGAAGAAAGTTTTTTTTTTTTTGTTTAACGGGAAAGTTGATTTTCTACCCTTTGTGCTGACATCTTTAAATCGACAATTACTTACTTGCTAGTCCAAAAAAACAAGAAGTTATATCGGTATCTTCTTACATTACAAAAAATTTTGTTCGACTAGTCACTAAGACCGTCACAAAGTATTATAAGAAATTTTTAAAACTTGAACATTTACCTTATTTATACATATATAATTGAGAAATGATTATTCAAAAATTAAAATTAAATAAAATGAAAAATTCATAAATTTTTCAAAATTACATTTAACTCAAATAAACTTACGTTGAAACATACATACATACATACTATTTACTTTTTAAAGGAGTTATTAAGCTAAAATAATCTTTTTTATCACTCTTGTAATTACATCCATTTTGCTCTTACCTAACAATTTGATTTACTTCATGAACTTGTAGTTTACTTGAGGGCTACACGATCAAGTTTTGCCTATCAAGTTTTAATACACTCACACGTTTTTACCAATACACTCATACTTTTAAAAATTGATACGAACTTGCCTCTAAAATTCTCTTGCCAGTGAGTGTATCAATTTTCGTTCAAGAAAACATCTTATTACAAATCTTTTGAAGTTGTTTTTGTTTTTTTTTTTCACAAATATTTTGCCGGCAAAAGCTGAAGTTCTTTTTTTTTACAAATTGTTGCGGGAATTTTAAAATTTTAACTAAAAGCCTAAAAAAAATAGTGAAATATGTTTATTAATAAAATTTATTTATAAAATAAATAATCAAAATGATGTTCTGCGATTCATAGAGCTCTACAGAAGCCATGAAATTTTATGAATCTTTCATCATATAGGCGAAATGATTTGAAAATAAAAGCCTACGAGTCTATAGCTTCTGAAACAAAAATGCCAGTGGAAGAAGTAAAGAAAAAAATAAAGTCCATTCGAACAGCCTACAGTGCAGAAAAATCAAAAGTGGAAAATAGCAAAACATTTTGAGTTGTTTTCTCGGCGACGACATCTTGAAAAAGTAAATTGCTTTCAACTTGCGCGCAGCCTACGTCACAGCTGCCAATTTTTGCATATTTTGACAAACAGTATATGTAAAAGACTATCAAGAAAAGCTTGATCGTGGGGCTGCAATGTTAAATGTATTTTGTTCTTGTTTTAGAATTGTTGCGTTCAGCGTTGCCAGAATTAAGATTTTATCTTATTTTTCAAGATTTTTTGAACAAAATTATATTTAAAGATTTTTTTTCTCAAATTAACAGCCCGTTCATGGATTTCGAACGATGACGTTCGATATCGTTAAGCAGGCAGTAAGAATTTTTTTATTTTTAGATATAATGATTTTTAACTTTAAGTTTGTACAACATACATAATTTTCTTTTACAGTTTTTTAAACAGTAAATTTTTAAAACAATGAGGTTTAATATCAGCTTGTTGTCTATTGTTTTTGCACACTTTTGTACTTTTGTACTAACATGCATCATTATTTCTGGGCATACAAAACATTAAAAAAGCATCATAGATTCGCGGTTGTTCATTTTGGGAATATTGATAAAAAAATTATTTGTGAAAAAAAATGTATAGTATATACATATTTAAAGATTAATTTATTAAAGAACAAAAAAGTTCATGTATTTAGTTACTATGTCTTAGTACCAAAGGTAAAACTAATGGAACTAAACCCTAGGATTACCGTCTTGGTCGGGCCAGACCAAATTTGTGTTTTCCTTGCAATATTTTTCGAATATAACAAAAAACAGGGGCGTGAGTTCTATAATGATACGTGCTGAATCGAATGAAACTAATTTGGATTAGATTGAAGCAAACTAGTGGGGTGAAATTTTATTTTTATATAAAAGTCTATGGAATTACCCTTTTGACCAGACCAAATTCATGTTTCCTTGCAATATTTTTCAAATAGGAAAAAATATCAAAAAAAAACAGAAATGTTTGAATCAAATGTGTGGTAGATGCGAAAAAGCAATGTGCAAAATTAAGGACTACATATTCGATGACTTTCATGTAAAATAAAATAATAAAAATGTATAACAAATTCGTATAATCTAGCAAATAACATACGTTCAATAAAAAAAATATATTTATTAACTTTTTATTTAATTGGGTTATTTAGCTGTTCTAATTGTGGTCTGCCTAGACCAAGAGGAGTGGTAAAAAGTTACAGTTAAGGGTTATGAAGCTTTTGGTTTGAAAATGCCACATTTCATGTTTATGATAATTTGTCAACAAAAAATGTGTCAATAAAAAAAAAATATAATATTAAATTGAGAACCGTCAAGATTTCATATGATGTATAAGCTTCATAGCTCCCAAGCCAAAATTTTTTTGCCCAAAATTTATACATCTCTAATATAGGAATTTAATTACTTTTGATGAAACTTCTTTATATAGATGGACTTTTTTACGTTCTTATTTATTTGAAATTAAGTGCATTTAAAATGTTTTTTTTTTGTTAAATTTAACTAATACACAATTTTAAACCTACAATTTAATTTTGTATAAATACCGCAATTACGTATTTTAATTTAAATATGTTGTTTCCATAATAAAAAGTACTTTCTTTTGTTATAAAAAATTTCAAGATTTTTCTCTTCAAATTAAGATTTTTTTTTTTCGCCAAAAGAAGATTTTTCTTCCAAATCTTCTGGCACCGCTGCACATAGGGGTTTTTTGCCAATCTAGCCGGACATTAAGCAAAAAATTTAATTTAAGAAATGGAAAAATTTAAGTACGCAGCTCGACAGACAACAAAGTTCTGCATCGTATAGAGAATTTTGTCTTTTGCTCGAGATTTGTGGTTTTGGGACACTGTTAAAACCAGGAAAGTTGATTAAATTGCATGCGTGTTCATTGACTTTTTACGGTTTTGGGAGGTTTACAATATATTTTTTTGTAGATAAACGAATAAAGATTTTACATTGTGAAAGACTATATAAACAGCTAATTATGAAAATTTTTAGAAAAATTTTATTTGAATTTTTTATGATAAAAAAATTAGTACGAAATTAAAAAAAACGATTTTTTTTTCACTTTTTTGTAAAAAAAATAAATTTAAAAGGTTTTTGAAGGTGAGTTCCGCTGAGTTCTTAAAAATGTTATACATCACGATAAAATTTGAAATCTCTACTTTTAAATTAAAAAAAAAAACGTTGCGCGTTGTTGCGCCATTTTTTTTTTATGATTTTTTGAAAATTTCACCTTTTTTCTGTTTTTGCTCATCTTGCATAGGTACATATGATAGATACCCTTTCGTCAGTCATAAAATGTGTTGGTTGTACGTAGATGTTTTTTATTTAAATTATTACATCTAAGACTAATATTACCTGTGTAAAAAAGGGATGTGCGAAACAGTAAGTAACGGGTTTTAACCACCTGTGCGGCCGCTAAATGACGTTATTTTATGGTGCAAAATAAATGTACCTGTTTTGCATAACTTTTAAAATCATTAACAACAAAAATAATATATAATAAAAAATAAAATCTGGGCTCTAGGTACTTAGTTTTTTTAAATATATATTGTGGTTATTGCATAAAATTGTTATCAGAACCATTTTGAAGCTTCGAGAGTAAAATGGAAAAAGTGTATACGAAATTAGAGTTATTCCAAATTATACAAGAATGTAGTTCTAAACTCGTTGAAGAGAAATTACAATTTTCAGTTAGAAAATTGTGCGAAATTTCAAAATGTCAGGGAGATAGTGACATATTAGTAGTAAATCAATGCTTAAAGAAATTCAAATATTTTTTTAAAATATTTTGGCATTCAGCACAAAGAAAAAAGGACACTGCAAAACTTTACGTTACTCTATATCCCTGGCATCCTATGACACCTACAATGAACAAGATTTTAGTACATGGCGCAACTGTAATGAGTGAGGCATTGTTGCCTATCGGGCTATTATCAGAAGAAGCGTCTGAGGCACGAAATAAACATTTTCGGCTTTACAGGCAGACTTTTGCTAGAAAGTTTTCGAGGGTTCAGTGTAACAAAGATGTTATAAATAGACTTTTGCTCAGTTCTGACCCACTGATTACTAGCACAAGACCAACTCCAAAAAAAAAGTCATTACCCTTTACGAAAGAAGCAATTTCTTTTATGCTTCCACCTGTACTTGGCTCTGAAGAGAATTCAGATTCAGAAGAGGATTTTGAAGAAGCAGACGAAGAAGAACCATGGCACTCATCATCATCTTAGTGCAAAAGAGAAGTTATTTTAAATAAATTAGTTGTTATTATTTTAAATAAAATTTGCTGTTACTATTATAAATAAGTTATTATTACGAATATATTAATTATTTTCAGATAAATTAAATACTATAAAATACATAAAATCTTAAAAATTAATATGTTTTGGAAATTAGCAAAAAAAAAAAAAATTTTTTACAGGGTCGTTCCGGGGGGGGGGGGGTGTTTGGAGGGCTAACTCCCCCTACCCATTAAAGTTCAAAAATTAAATTTTTATAGTATTAAGGCGTTAGTAATCTATATATTTTAATATTTACATTTTTTTTAAATATTATTTTATGTAACCGCCCTCAAAAGGGGGCGGGGCGAAAAGTGTAATTTTACGATCTCATGGGTCTTATTTTAGGTTTTTTAACATTCGCCGACGTTAAAAGTTGCATTTGCCAAACAAAAGTATGGGAAAAGTTAAAAAAAAATTGAATTTTTCAGAGGTTGGGTTAGTTCTTCTAGGGGGAACCTTTTCCTCTTTGGTCCGATTTTATTTATTTTTGAGGTTTACCTGCCTATGACAATATCACATATTTCTGCCAAGTTCTAGGGGCACTCAATAACTTTTAAGAAGCAATATAAGCTAAAACAAAAAGTAATGTCCGGCTAGATTGGCAAAAAACCCCTATGTGCGCTGGTTGCGTTATTAAAATCGAACTCATGTTTGTTTGATCTAGCATGTTTAGCTAGTGCTGATAAATTATTATTTTCATTTAAACTTTTACAATCATTTTCATGTTGTTTTAATCATTTTATTAATTTTTGAGTAGTTTATCCTATATAAACTACATTACAATCTTTACTGTTGATTTTATACGTATACCTAGCAATATGCCAAAATCGACTTTTTGCGAAAATGAACTTTTTTATTTTTGAAAATGGTTCTTTAGGGTATCAGAAGCAACTTTTGTTCCGCGACTTTTTAATAATTCCGATATTTACAAAATTACCGTTATTTTTAGGTTCTTGATTAAAATCCAAATTTTGACCGTTAAATTTCGAGAATTCGACCAAATGTTGTTTGGCAACTTTGTACAAAATCGTATGGCGAGTACTTTTGTAGAACCTATGATTTCAAAATATTTGCAAATACAGGGTGTTTTGATGCATTTTACCAAAAAAAATGAATTTTACGCCATCTAGCGGCAATAATCTATACTAACTATATGCAACAATTAGAAAGGTAATTTACATACCTTTCCAAAAAAAAAAATCTTGAAAATCGGATAAAAAATTACGGAATGGGAAAGAAAAGATCTATAAGATAATGAAATAGTATCAAATTTATATTAAAATATGTATGTAACTTTTATTAAATTGATCATTAAAGTTTACATTTTTAGTTTTGCGAAAAAATGTTTGTTATTTTACTAGAATTGTATTTAACAGAAATCTTCATTATTTATACTTTTAAAAACATCAAGTTATTTTATTATTTAAATTTTTAGAGATCTACATAAGAATGCAAATTTTTTAGGTTTTCTTTGAGTTGAGAAATTAGATGAATGTTAATTTTATTAAATAAAAAAAAAAAAATAAAAAAACACACTGTTTATCTTTTTAAATCGATTTAATTGTTTTGTCTGCTGTGGTAATGCACAGCAAGACAACTAAGTATAAGATACAACTGACAACTATATTTTTGATACTTATTATTTATAGTAATTATAAAGTATTAATTGAAGAATGAAAAAGAGAGATCTCAGCAATTTATTTAGACAATATTATGGGGAACTTTCAGTGGCCTGATACAGTTCTGTGAACTCGTCGGTCGATTGACCTGATTTGTTATTTCTTTGTTTAGTGTTCGCAAATAATTCCAAAGAATTATTTGGATTGTGGCGGAAGTGTTACACGCGCCGATATGACAACGATCTTGTAAATGTTGAAAGTAATACAAACATACATATGTATGTCAATCTTTGTATGTTTTTGTTTAGTGTTTGCAAATTATTCCAAAGAATTATTTGGATTGTGGCGGAAGTGTTACACGCGCCGATATGACAACCGTCTTGAAAGTAATTTTATAATAAAAGTACACTAGATGACCCGTGCGAATATTTCGCACCGTAATTTTTATCAATAAAAATATTAATTTTTCAATTTCTAATTATTTTTCGTCATTAGTGTTAGAAATAAGCTTTAAAATGAGATATCATTCATTAAATTTGATGCGGTGGTATGGGAGATATTTGCAACCGACAAAAAAAAGTGCTTTAGAAATAATATATATGATACAAACATACATATGTATGTCAATGTTTGTATGTTTTTATATTGTGAACATTGGTCTGGCTGTAACTTTGAGACTCTAAATCCAAATTTGTTGTTTGCCAAACTTTTTCACCGTGATATTTATAATTTAAACCTCTCAACATGTTTATTTGCTTTTTAAGAATTTTTATCCGATTACTCTGTACATCGACATAAGATAGTTCATTTAATAAATTAAATAATTCCATAGGCTCATTCACATCAAGCAAATTTAGAAATAGGACTTTACTCTCCGTACGTCGTTTTTTACTTGTCGGTTGCTCGCCATCTCTTCCAATCTCTTTATTCGTTCCTTAGCATTCCATTTTTTATTTTCCTGAAAAACATTTTTCATTCTTTTGACACCATTTTCCATATCTTGCTTCGTTGGATAGAACTGCAAAATATCGAAAAGGAAGTGAATGCATTTGTTTTACCAGGCCTTTTACTTGCTGACATCTGGTGTATATTTCTTTAAGAGGCGCCATATCCTCGTTCCTTTTCGCCATCGCAAACACTCTCTCCACATTGATATTATTATTATTTATTTCTTCGAACTCTAAATATTCAAATATTTGATACAGCACGTCCTTGAAAGTAAGATGATCCACAGCAACAATTGATTTACAAGTGCTAATATGTTTTAGTCGTTCAATGCAAGCTGCGTGGATAAGTACACAGACTTCAAGTTGATACAGAAAATTGGTGTCTGTAATATAATCATGAATCATTTTCGCATCAGTGTACGCTTCAGGATATTTTTGCACAAACTGAAATAGCAAAAAATAAAAACATGAACCTGTGGCCTGCCAAATCACCAATGCTTTTTGGGTGGGAAATTTCCATTTCGGTCTGAAAGTTTCTGAAATCAGCGGATATAGGGTGATAAGCAGAATTTTTTAAATTCATAACTTTTGCAATATTTTTGATTTTGGATACGAACTCATTGCAAGTATTACTGAGTGCTTCAATAGTGTCTTTGGAAACATTGTTAGAGGAATGTACAAAGCAGTCCTTTAATTGCAATTCTTTAAGCAATGCCAATTCACTATCGTTTGCGATTTTCAGTCTCTCTGCACTAAGCAATTTATTAAAGGCAGCGGAAGTTGCAGCACTGTCAGCAAGGCATGCCTCTATTTTCATCAAAAATTGTTTTTTTAAATTTCCTGCAGAATGCAAGAGTTTGTCCATTCTATTTAAACAGCTGAGCAACACCTGCAACTGATAATGCGTTCCTTTGGTAGGTACTTTTTCAATTCCGATTAAAATTTCATGGAATTCGTTCTCCATTATGGCCGTTAAAATAAAAGCTTGAAGCTTATGCACTCCCATAGTTGTCTCGTCATGATGGAGAGTAAAGTTGTTACCATTTTTCAGTATTTGTTCTAGCATTTTAGCTGTTGATAACTCAACCAAATAATTACTTGACTGTCAGTTAAGCAATTAATAATAAATTTTAAAAGATAATAACAAATTATTATCGTTGCACCTAAGCAATAATTAGGATCACACTAATAAAGATGCTCCTATCAATTGTTTGTATATTCTAAGAGAGTAAATAAGAGTAAATCAGTAAAAAATGTTCTAAATAAAAGCATTGATACAAAGAAAAACAATAAAAAAAAAACAATAACATAAAAAACTTGTAACGGACTACTTACAATGAAATAATTTGAGAAAGACAAGGTAATGACAACTTTTGAATATTATCAATTTTATTGAATTATTGAGAGAGAAGTAAACGACTGTTGACGTTTATTTTTTCTCTGTTTTTTCTTTAGTAAATCATTTGAGAACAGATAATAAGAGATTGATACCCGGTTTCTTTGTAAACTTGACTTATTGTTATATAAAATTTTTTAAAATTGTATTTCTTTATGTAAGATCAAGTCTGGTTTATTACGAAGAAAATAAGAGGTGTTTTAATAAAATCTGTCAAAAATTTTAAAAGTAACATGCATTTAAACAAACACTTTTTAACATGGTCAAATTTACAAATTGGGTAAGGTCATTTTGCGGACTTTCCTTGTAAATTACATGAAAACCCAAAGATAGGATTCAATTCTTATGGCGGCATTGCATTCAGGCGGCATTGCATTCAGGATAATACATAAGGATTGGTGGGTCTGGTTTCTGGGTCAGAACCTTTTAATATTTTTGTGAGGCTGTGAAATTAATAAGCACGCAAGGTGACGGCTAAAATATCTTCTGCCGCTTTATCACAATAGTAAATGAAATATAAGTATATTAACTTATCACATGGAAAGAAATTTTGTTTCCCAAAGTGAAAACAGTGTCTATGTTCTTAATAAATAATGTAAAACTAATTTTAGTAGCATAAATTTACGTTTTTTTAAAATTTCACCCTGTTTTTTTAATCAATTAATAAAATTTGTCGAAAATAGGCTGTACTGTTTGTATTACGGCACAAATTCGGCTGAATATTATGGCTTACCATGCAACACAGTTGTTAATGATATAAAAATCTAAAATTCTGCGGTGGCGCTTAAAGATAACACTCCTACTTCAAAAGTTATAAGTAAATGAAGGTCAAAAAACCCAATTTTTTTAATTTTTTTCGCCTTTTTTTTACATTTTCCTAATTTTCTTGTAAACGAAAAATGCGATCGCCAAGCACCACCGTAGAATTTTAGATTTTTATATCATTAACAACTGTGTTGCATGGCAGCCATAATATTCAGCCCAATTTGTGCCGCGCTAAATGTTAGAAGTAGTATTTTCTTACTTTCAAATTTTGTTTTTGCCACTTTGTTTTTTTCAGTGTATTATTCCAACAAAAACCAAAAATGAAAGATTGCTACCCAATTCATACATAAAAACATTTATTTTGTAGCTAACAACATAAATAATGCGTTATATTCATAAAAAGTCAAAAAATCCAAGTTTTAAAAGTCACCCTAAATATCCGTTTTAGGACAAGTTAGGGGCACTCTAATAAGCAAGTAGGGTACTTGACTCTACCCCCGAAGTATTAAAAATCATTCGGCATTAATAGCTTGAAAATGAAAAAGTTAATTTTTTGGCATATTGCTACGTATACCACATCAGATTTTTGTCCAATTTTAAGTTTATATTTGAGGTTTTCGAAAAATTTTTTATTATTATCTTTAATTGATGGCTTCATAGCAAGTTTAAAATTGGGGGTAAAATATTTACATGCTTTAGGTAAGTTTTCAGTTTAAACCGGAACATAAGTTATTGATGCAAACTTATCTGGCGATGATGATGTTTCATTATTTTGTATATTATCCTCATTAATGGATATATATGCGTAACTAATTTCTGTTGCATTCAAATTACTATTGTTACTTAAAGTTTTTGTTGTCGAACAGAGTTCATTATAGTGCATTTACACCTACGCCATAAACAGGTTATAAGTTGTTTATGATGATAAACTAGTTTGAGAAACTTGTTTATCCATACAAATTATAAACACGTTTGTAACTAGCTTTTGAGATAAACTAGTTACAAACAACCAGCTTTTGTTAATGCAACTCTGTTTTTCAAATTTTGTTCTGGCAATGCTAGTGATATTTGACATTTCCTCAAAAATAAAAAAAAATCAAGTAAAAAAGAATTTACTTTTATCTGCAAAAAAAAGCCAAAACAATAGTTAGAAAAATAAAATAAACAAAGAAAATGTTAAAAAAAAATTCCAAATTTATAAGAAATGTTAGTTTTTTTTACATATTTTCTTTTAGATGGAAAACGGAAATAAAAGGTTTGTTTATATGTTCGTATGTATGTGCATCAACGTTTTTTTTTTTATTATTGGGGCTAAGAACTTGTCAAAGATAAACAACTTAACTGTCAAAAATGCTGATGTAAACGGTATAGTTTATGAAAGTAGTTTACGATCGTAAACTAGTTTGAAAATTACAAGTGTAAATGCACTATTAGACGATTATTAACCTTATATAGAAAATTATTTTTGGTAAGAATATTTTTAATTCTTACAAGATTTCTTGTACGAAAAACTTTATGTGATAAAATAAATACTTTCCTTATGAAATTTTTGGCCGTGTTTTGTATCATATGTAACGGATGAGCTGAATAGTAATTTAATATGCGATTCGATGCAATAACTTTATGGTACCCATTTGTAATGATTTTTCCATTATTTTTACGGTGAATTGATGTATCAAGTTTAACTGATAATTTTCTTCAACTTCTACTGTTAACCTTATAATATCTTCATATTCATTTATAAGGATTAAGGAGAGGCAACACAAAAGCACGAAGCAATTTTATAATTAATCCAGCAATACAAATTTGAATACATTAAAAAAATTATACCATTTAAAATATTGTTGATCCAAAAAAATACACAGTCTTTTCAACCAAAGTCTCGTTTTCTTATTGAGAAAAGATTTCCATCGTTTAATATAGATTTTCAAAAGCTTGATAATGAATGGTAGCAGATGGACTCGTAGATTACGATATGTATGAGCTTCAAAGTAATTTAGAACCCGAAGTTTTTTGAAAAAAGGTATTCAAACTAATATTTTTAAAATTAATAAATATTTTTTATTTGGAAGTTCTAAATGCTTTAGTTGGGAGAATATTAAGCGCCCTTAAAAGTCTAAACCATAAAGGATAATTTTTAAGAACATAAAACATGTAGTTGTTAAAGTATAAAAATATTATTTTTATTAAAAAGATCAATACATGGCACATATATATATACAGTTAGGGACAAAATTGTTCACGAAATTATAAAACATTTATGTTTATCATGAAATCTATTAAAGTTTCAACTTGGAAACTTTCAAAAACTATTGTATGGGTTTCTACATTTTAAAATAATACTATGTAAACTTATTTTCAAAAGTACCGTTTGTTTTTATATTAATACTAAGCTAACATCCAAACCATATGTGTGAACAATATTGACCCTGTGTGAATCTGTCATAAAAATTCCAACAAAATTTCAAGTTTAATCTGTGGGATTTGCTTTTAAAGTGAGTCAATTAATTCATTAATATTAAATATTTTTAAAATTTGAAAAAAATTCGAGCAGTTAAATTTTGCCTAGTTTCTTCAAGAACTGTAAGTCAGAAGCGGCAATTTTAAAACAAAACATTGTGAAAAATGTATAAAAAGAAGTCTCACATCGCAAGATCACACAAAATACAACAATTCAGAGAGTTTTGAATGTTAAATAAAAAAAAGTGTAGTTTGGATACCAAAAGCAACAAAGCTGGTCGCCCAAAAAAAACTTTAGCCAAATGATTTTCGCGAATCAAAGCGACTTATTGTTACTGGTGTTGTCAGTATAGCTATTAAGGTACGGCAAATACTGAGCATAGAGTACAATTTAGATGTAAGCGCTAAAATCATACGAAGTTGCTTAAGTTCTAGTAGGTTAGTAGCTAGAATAAAGAGCGACAACCCATCTTTTAGCAAAAATAAAAGCTGAAAACGGTTGAAGTTTGCAAAAAAAGTAAGAAAAATTCAGTTTTAAAGATTTAATTCGTGTAACATGCTTAGATCGGACAAAAATTATCGGATTGCAGGCAGGCGGACGGGTGTTAACATGGCTGGCGTAAAAGTGTTAGCGTAAAAGAGTGAAATACATAATTCCAAATGTTAAAATTTTGATGATCTCATAAATGACATGAGATTGTTTTCGCGGGAACCAGCTTCGAACACTCCGCTAATTCAGAAGTAAAATGTGTGCCAAGCACTACATAATCATCATTAAAGACCCGTTGATTCTAAGATAAGCCATATTCGGCTAAGAATCACGACAGGGTGATATCATTATGCAGGACAACAATATTAAGCATACTTCAGAAATACCTAAAAGTTAGTTTGAAAAAAATAAAAACTCGAAAATAATTTTACCTAATTAGTCGCCAGAGTAGTAGCCACTTGAGTACCTTTGGTCCTTTCCAAAACACCACTTTTTTTTTGCTCAGAGGAACCCGCCTAACACTGGATATAAGCTTAGCGAGCTTGCCGTTTAAGCTTGGAAAAAAAGAGCCAAAACTGCTAAGAACTCTTGTAAAAGAATGGAAAAAAAGATTAAGGCAGCTTAAAAGAGCAAATGGACAACATACCAAACGCTAGGACCCAAATACAACAATAATATCTAACTAGGGTCATAATTGTTCACATCCAGAAGTCAATACTGATACCGTGTAAAATATTATGAACATATATTTTTTGGAAAAGTTTTTATTTTTGAGTTCTTGAAATGTTCTACTTTTCATATAGTTAAAAAATTTTAAATAATTATAAATAAAAAAAAATTTATAGCCTATTTTGCCAATAACGCTAAATTTGTGAACAATTTTGTCCCTAACTGTATATATATATGTATATATAAATGTTTTGGGAATATGGCCGTTAAATTTTGGGCCACTTTTTCGAGTAACACGAACAATGTTGGCCTTTAGGGCGTCAATTGTTGCTGGTTTATCAGCATTAATCTGTGACATCACGTAACCCCACAAGAAATAATCGAGAGGTGGCAAATCCAATTACCTTGAAAGCTTATTGACAGTTTCTGTTTTCAAAATCAACCTTTTGGCATAATTTTCCAAAAAATGAGGTCCGATGATGCCAACAGCTGTAAACTGCACCAAACGGTTCTGTGATTGGTCTCGCTCAAAATGCGGAAGTTTTGGTCATTAACAAGTTACGCGAATCGATTACTGATTTTAAAAGAAAATTTGCATAAACCATCGTCTTGAGTTAGAAATTATTTTTTTTTATACATATCCCACTCGCAGCCCACTAAGCTGCCAAGACTACCTTAACGGAAAAGACATAAGCTAAGATCCCACTATCGGCTCAAATAGCACAATCTGTGACGATTTTTATCGTGCTATATCGGCACACATTAAAAAACTTTGCACAATTTTTTCTTAGGTGGTCCCATTATCGTCGCACATTGTGACAATTTTTTTCGGTTCATATCGGCCAAAACTCAATTGCGACAATAATCGGTACAATGCGGTCACACTATCGTGCTATTTGGGCAAATTAAATGAAATGTTTTTGTTTATTTACTTGTTGGCAGACATAATTTTACTTTAGAAATTCGCAAAATTCTTCGTCCGAATATTAAATTATGTTTCCTAACAATTTTAAATAATATGTTAATATATGTATAATAAAAAATATATGGCTATTTCCAAAAAAACGTCAACCACAAAAAATGGACAAAAAAAATTTTTCTTTACAAGATTTATTTAGAGAATTGCTTATATTTTTTTAATATATGCGTATAAATTAATTGATTCGAAAAAAAAGATAAATGGTAAACGAAGTACTACAACTTTTAGCACATACTTGTTTATATTAGAAAATATGCATTTGGAACAACAATACTCTAATCTAAGGCATATTTATGATCTGAAAAACATTTTTTATTAAGTTTTTTATATAAAGGATTATAAATAGCAACATAAAAAAATTTTAAATCATGGTGGAAAAATTGTCCCGTTTACAATGTCCCGTTTACAATTTCTTTAACAATTTATTTAAAAAAATGTAATTCATATTTTATTTTGAAATCGAAACCATTTTTAGGGCACATTAGTACGCAACATTTTAAAATTAATCCCAATAAAATATTGTGTCAGGTTTCGCAGAAATCACTGTTTAAACTGTTACCCCTTAAAACCCACTTCCGTTTTTGTCCCGTTTACAATCACTGGTTTTTTGCAATTATCTCGGAAACCACGACAGTAAGCGAAAAATTTCATTTGCGGAAATTAAAGAGCTAATTGAGAGTTAAAAGAATCATTAATTTAAAAAATGAAAATTAGGTTGTTTTTTACAGTTTTGTCAATATAAACGTGTGCGAATGTCCCGTTTACAATCTTGGAAGTGCCCATATTCAATTGCATTCAAACTTACTGCACTTGTTCTTTTTTTTTTTTGTAATTGTTGTTTTGTAAACAGATGTATACAAACCAGGGATGGAAACATCGATACAACTGCAATGTTTTGGTTAAAGCGAATTGTTTTCTTTCATTTAGTAGTACAAATGTACTATTTAACGTTTCAATACATAAATAATAGATAAAACAAATGTAATTTTGGTACAATAAAGCTCAAAACAGTAAAATTTTAGTAGCCAGTTTGTGCAATTTAAAAATTTCGTTTTGCCATCCCTTGTATCGGCGCTGATTGGCGACTGTGATCGGCACACAAGTGGCCGATAAAAATCGGTACATATTAAACAATTTGATTGCTCCACATTGTGCAAAATAGTGTTCACATTATCGGCGCATCTAGGTTAATTTTGATTGTCCACAGTCAGCACAATTTCGGCACAGATTGTCGCATATTAAAACATTTTGACCGTTCACACTATCGGCACATGAAATACGCCAAAAATTAGTACATTGCGCCGATAGTGGGATCTTAGCTATAAGCTTTCTTTTGAGCAAAAAAATACCCATTAAAAAAAAACAAAAAAAAAAAAAAATAACTGTTAAGTTAATCGAGCTTTGTATCAAAAATTATACATTTCGTTTTTTGCGTCAACATAACTTTATTCCAAAAAATTAGGGAGGCCACATCTATTGAGACTTTGTTAACATTGTTCTTGTCGTTATTTTAAACTACAATTTAAAAAAAATTCCAAGCAGGCCATAAGAAATTCAAAAAAATTCATAGTTAAGGCCGCTTTAGCCGACCGTAAATGTAATTAAATGCAATGTAAAGTACCGTAACGTACTGTAAGCTCGTTTGTGCACTTATAGAACATGTAAGAACGTGTCAGCTGTTTTTCACAACCAAAAACAAAAAAGCATTAGTATACATAAAACAACACACACAGTGATGAGAATTAAAAATGTTGAAATGGTGACCGCTTTGCAGAAAAAGTACCAAGTGATTTAAATAGTATTAAAACTGTATTTCTTGCATGTATAAATAAATAAATAATTTAATATATGATAATAATATTATTTTTATTCTTAAATGATGGTTTTTCCAACCTATAATACGAGTGTTGGTTCTGAAGACAACATTTTTAGTATGATTAGATTACTTTCTAATAGAAAATCTGGTCTTAAAATCTGCCATTTGAATGCTCAAAACCTTAACAACAAAATGGATGAGTTTCGATTTATCTTTGAAGATTTCGGAGTAGACGTCGTGTGTGTCTCTGAAACTTGGTTTATTCCTGATGTCTGTGTTAATTTTTATAACTTACTCGGCTATCGACTTTTTCGTGAAGAAGGAGCCTACTAACGGTGGTGGAGTTGCCATATATATGAAATCATCAATACACTGTAAAAAAATATGTATGCAAACTGATAGCAATGGCGCTAATCAACATGGGGAGATAGAACATATGTTCTTAGAGATATTTAACGGAAGCATTAGGCTTTTATTAGGCACAATCTACAGGCCAAATAAAAGAATTAAAATGGATGACTGGCTAACCAAACTTGCAACAACAACAATGGGCTTTTCTGATGTTATTCTTGTTGGGGATTTTAACCACAATATATTAGAAAACAGGGAACTTATGGAAAGTATGTGCGCAATAGGTCTAGATTTAGTAAATTGCACAACACCAACACACTTAACTAAAACATCTAATACACTTCTTGATTTGTGTTTCGTTAACAACAAGTCCCTACTGCTACAATTTGACCAGATTTCTGCATCATTATTTTCAAAACACGATCTTCTTTTCTTAACATACTCTTTTAAAACTGAAGCCTGTAGCCATCGCACAATAACTTTCAGAGATTTAAAGAACATTGATTATCAGTCATTGGAGACTGAGCTGGCCATGATTTCGTGGAATCAAATATTCTACATGCCTACTGTGGATAATCAGATAACGTTTTTACACAACAACTTTGATTCGCTTTACAACAAATATGTCGCACTTAAGTCAAAACGTATACGTGTGGAGCACCCATGGTTTTCCAATGCAATAAAATCGCTTATTGATGCTAGAAATTCTTCATATTCTAGATGGAAAAGGTTCAAAACAACTGAGCTTCATCAAATTTTTAAATCATTTAGAAGAAACTCAGAGATTAAGATCGCAAAATCAAAATATTACGAGGAAAAATTTAAATCCGCTGTCTGCTCAAAAAATAAATGGAAGGATTTTCGGAATATGGGTATTTTACATTGTGCAAACAATGGTCACATAGATAGCACTCTTGATGTTAATAAATTAAACTCAACTTTTACAAATATACCTACGCCTGAAGCAGATTTAAATTTTTACAATAATCTCTTTAGCGAAAGTACCAATAACTACACCAACAATATATACGATAACATTCATGTCAACATATGCTTTGATTTTATTCGTTTTACTCAGGAAGATGTTCTGGAGTCTTTTTTGAATGTCAAATCTGAATCTGTGGGACATGATGGAATCCATCCAAAATTCTTAAAACTTATTCTGCCGTATATCTTACCACATGTCACTTACCTTTTTAACACAATAATAACAACATCCTGTTACCCGTCTATGTGGAAACATGCCAAGATTGTACCGATACCAAAATCAGATAAGGACTATCGTCCAATTGCCATTTTACCTTTTTTGTCAAAGGTCTTTGAGCGTTTGCTTCATAAGCAAATGAGCAAATACCTTTATGAAAATTCATTACTTACTGGGCGACAATCAGGTTTTAGACCTAAGCACAGTTGTCTTACGGCGCTTATTGATGTATCGGAGGAATTAAGATGCCAAATGGATGATAAAAATATTTCTTTCTTACTGTTACTAGACCATTCTAAGGCGTTTGACACCGTAGAACATTCGATTTTATGCCTTAAACTCAAGCATATGTTTAGGTTTTCATCAACAGCAGTAAAACTAATGTCGTCTTATTTGTGAAATAGATCGCAGTCAGTTTGCCATGGTTCTAAAAAATCTAATTGTTGCGCAGTTTCTAGAGGTGTACCCCAGGGATCCATACTTGGCCCTCTTCTATATGCCATGTATTCAAATGACTTACCTTCCCAACTTCTACATTGTGGAATCCAAATGTATGCAGACGATGTACAGCTTTACATCAGCTGCGAGCCATCTAGAGTCATCGACTGTATTAGTAATTTAAACGAAGATCTGGACAGGATTAACCAATGGGCGACAAGAAATGGACTTTGTTTAAATGCCAGAAAGTCTCATGCGATAATAATAGGAAAACCAAAACGGTTTCCTTCTTTAATACCACCAATAAGGATTAATAATACAACAATTGAATTAGTTGAAACTGCTAAGAACCTAGGAATAATCTTTAATAAAAAACTAAATTGGTCAGACCACATAAATGCAATCTGTGGTAGAACATTTGCAATGTTACGTAATTTGTGGATCAGTCAGCATTATACGCCCTTAAAAATTAGAATGTTACTAGCAAAATCTTACCTACTGCCAACACTAATTTATGGATGTGAACTTTTCACAAACTGTGATTCGTCAAGTAAGAGAAAACTAAATGTAACATATAACAATATTCTCAGATATGTTTTTGGATTGAAACGTTTTTCTAGAATCTCACGCTATTCAAAGATAATATACAATATATCATTTGATAACCTGTTAAAGTGCCGTTCGTTAATTTTACTACACAAGATTATATACACAAAGCAGCCTAATTACTTGTATCGTAAACTAAATTTCTTTAGATCAAATAGGGGGAAAAAGATAACCAGTATCCAACATCGCGATGAGCAATATAAGAAACACTTTTTAATTCACACAATTAGTCTCTGGAACCATTTACCTCATAACTTTCAAACAACAAGCAATGCAAAGCACTTTAAATGTGAGATTATCAAGTATTATTCGTAACAAAGATGATTTAATTTTATTTTATTTAAATATTAAACTTAATTGACACTTTCTATGATTTATAGTAATACTGTGTAAAAATTGATAAAACAAACATTTAAAATTAGCATAACAAATGATAAATATGCCTGTTACAATTGCTCAAATTTAAATTTATTTTTTGTTAAAAATTTGAATTGTTATTTCTGTCATTAATTGTTTAATTTATTCTCTATAATTATTTTTTATTTAATTGAAACTATGTATGTACATATGTATTTATTAACAATATTTTCCCAATGCTGTTAAAGAGACTTAGTCTTGTAGCATTGGCGTGCAAAAAAGAAATAAATAAATAAAAAAAAAAAAAAAAAGTATTACAGTAGTTTTGACTTAGCTGCACAATCTCCTTTGCACGATTTTTTGTGCAGGTAAATCAAAAATGCAGTTATCTTAAATGTATTTACCTGCCTTAATGTGCAGGTACACAATTGTGGTTACCTGCACAAAAGTGCAGCTAAAGTAAAGTGTTTGATTTAAAAGTAGAATAAAAAAATTATTTTATTAATAGGTCCATAAATTTATATATTATTAAAATTTCATTTCAACGCAGCTAGCATTTTCAATCGTCTTGGAGTCTACTGGGAATCTCACAAAGAGTGTTTTTGATCGTCGACGAGCTCATTTTATAATTGAAGACAATTCCTCGCACGGGAGAAACGGTTACACGTGCGGATTCGTATGAGAGATTCTTTCTTTATATTAATCGTAAAGGGAATCATTTATGATGTATGTAGAGATTATCTAACGAGTCTTTCAAAAAGCAGGCCAAAAATCGCATGAAACTCATGTAGGTAGTATTTTACAACTCGCCAAATGCTCAGCCGTATGATTGAGCTACCTATGTAAGGGCATCAAGCGTATTTATCATGCCGAAACTTCTAATTTTCATACAATTTCTATAAAACAAACCTTAAGGTCGCGAAATCAACACCATCCTGTCGGAAAATCCTTTTTTGCATTAAAAAAAGATTTAGATTATTTTAGGAGTTGTATATTAAACATAATCGTCTAACAAACAGCCTATGCTAATTGGGAAATAACAGATCATTTTATACATGTATGTATGTTTATTTAATATAAAAGAAACATTAACAAAAACGATGAGAATTCACAAAGAACATAAAAATGTATGGGAAAAAACCAAATAATTGCGATTTATATTTTTATAAACAGCTTAAATTGGATATTTTTGTGAAAAAGTGGTCACTATATATCTTTATGTGTGCAGCTAACTTTGATGTTTTGTATGAAAATATTTTAAAGCTGCTAAAAAATATGAAAAATGTGCAGGTATACAAAATGCACGTAAAAAAGGATTTTGAAGAATAATTCCAGAAATTATGTATTTTGGGCAGTTAAGTCAAAGTGCAGCTAACTTTGATTTTTTGTATGAAAATTATTTTAAAATGCCAAAAATTCTGTGCATTTATCTTAAATGTGCAGGTATAGAAAGTGCACTTAAAAAAGGAATTTGTACGGAAATATAAAGAATAATTCCAAAAATTATTAATTTTGTGCAGTTAAGTCAAAAGTGCACGTAAACAAAAGGCAGTAAAGTCAAAACTACTGTATATCATATTCGTACACATGTTCTTATATTAATTTCACAATGTGCATACACCTAAACAAGGTTTTGATACCACTAAAAACCAGACTTTGTTTGTTTGTGGATATGTATACATTTGTTAATTTTATACATCTAAACATATATTTGTATAAATGAAAATATGTATGGATTGTAACTTATTTTGTCAAAAGTCCACAGATATTATAACTGAAAAAGTACCAAACAAAAAGAGTGATTTTACCCGCATTGCATTTAAAATATAAGCAGCCCGTCACTATCTACAACTGTCACGTAACCTCGTAATGAAATTCTATTTTCTACAGGTTGGCACGTTACGGTTAAGTGGCATTACAGTCAGTTAAGCATTTGCATTGCTTTCCATATAACAGAAACGATCAGCTGTTTACATTACATTTACATTTCTACATTTACGGTCGGCTAATGGGACCTTTATAGCTATTTATCATTTTTGATACATACTGCATTTTAAATAATTTTGTGCTGTTGTTCATATCATTTATAAGGTGGTTTCCAGATTTTTTAGTTTTTTCTAGTCATTCTGTAAGAAAGTATTTTTATCTTTGAAAGTTACCAGCAATATAACAGTGTATACACAGAAAAAATTATTTTTTCAATTCAAACAATTTTTTGTCTGAAATCGGTCCTACAAACAAATTCGCATATTCAAACAATTTATTTGCATTTTGTTTATTGAAAAAAAAACGCCGATTTTTTCAAACAAATAATTTTACAGAATCAAACAAAATGTTTACTGAAATTCATATAAATTTTAAACAAATAATTTTGCTGAATCAAACAAAAAAGTTTTGGCACAAGCAATGACGCGCACACAAGCAAGCACTGTTGGTGAAGATGAAGCAGAGCAGAGCGGCCGGCTGGCTTTGAGACACATTTTTTTGTTGGAATAATTTTTGAACGTCACTCACTTTTGCTGCATCCTTTCCTTTGCTAACGAAGAAGAAATGTAACCAAAAACGGCGGCAGACCGACTCGATATGTTTTTCGTCATCATTCTATTTTTGTATTTGATGTATTTAAACAAACTGTTTGAAAAAATTGAATACGGGATTTTGTTTTTTTTTACCAACTTTTAAACCAACCAAAAATTTATTTTGTTTCTTATAATGTTGTCATTTCTGTTGTTTAAAAAAAAATGAAACGTTTTTTTACCTGCTATTGTTTTTGTTGTTTTTTTATAACAAACCTCGCCACGCTATTTTATCATTTTTCTTATTGCTGTACTTTTTTAAAGCGTCCAAAAATAGACTGCATGTGTTTTTTGTTGTAGTTCTTATATTTATCATAAAGAAGTGTTGCTTACAATCAATAAAAAAAATGCAAAAGGACGACAACATTAAAGAGCATTAAATATTTCATACAAAATTATGAAAACTTGAAACCAATAGCGCGTTTATTATATTTTTGAAGAGTTGTCCACATTTTTGTTGGTTAAATAAAAATCAAACGAAAATATGGATTGAATCAGTAAAAAAATTTGTAGAAATCAAAAAAAATTTCAAACAAGCGTTTGTTTGAAAATAATTCGGCAATAATTTTTTCTGTGTATTGTAAATAATGTTTTATCCGCCGTTTTTGACCTTGGAAGAACTTGTGAATGAAGTAATGGATGGGATTGAAGAGGATCAAGATATTTCTGATCTTGATGTTCCTAATCCTGATGTTTCTGTTCCTGATGTCTTTGATACCGAGGTAGAAGAGAATAGCAGCACAGATCAGATGACAGTATCGACAGTAACACATATGATGACCCGTCATATACTGCCAAAGATGGTACTTATTGGAGCAGCGAACCTTAAAATGTTATAAATTTACACCCAGGTTGGTAGTGATTGTTTGTTAAATATCTCAGAATTGAGTTTTTTGTTGTTTAGGCGTTACAAGATTTGCATCCAGCCGCGTAAATAGTATTCAGGACTCATTTCTACTAATTTTCTCATCGCAACTAACATAAATTGTAATCGATAACACCAACAAATATGGAAAGCATTTACATGCTTCTAGTCACATTGAAATTGACGAGGATCTATTTTATGCTTATTTGGCAGTATTATTGTTAGCCGGAGTATAAAAGTAAGTAACACTACAGATACAAATTTGGAAAAATATATTTTTACGCTCACCAGATCCAAAAACGAGACATTGCATCATTTGTTCGATGAATATTATGGACAACCAATATTTCGGTCAGTTATGTATGAGAGAACATTTTTATATATTCACATAATAATTCGCTTTGATGATGTGCTAACCAGACGTGCCCAGAGAAGCGATGACAAGCTGGCGCCAACTAGGAACCTCTGGGAAAAATGGACCAACTGCTGGGATTTAGTGGCCGTTGTCGTAACCGGAGAGATATGGTCTAAAATTTTGCCTAATTGTTGATTCACCTACATGCTATGTGTGGAAATTACAGCCCTACTTTGGCAAAGCTGTATCTGGGAATCCTGAGCGAAATCAAGGAGAACGGGTTTTTCTTGATAAAGTCGACGGACGCTCTTGGCCCAACACTTTTACAAAGGAATTTGACAATAGTTTGACCCATGCGCAAAAATAAACCATCTATTCCTCCAAAGGTGTTGGTATGTAAGAAAGTTCCACAGTATAATTCAACTTTCGCCTTTACTGCAGGCAGAGACTACTATCGTTTCGTATATAGTCACAAAGACAAATTTACTATTGTTATGAGTACAATGCATCACAAACCTAGTGTTGCGGATGATTCTAAGTAGCTGCCCGAAAAAATAAAAAATTGTTATTTTTGCGACTATTGAAAGATGACCGTCATAATAAATTACTTCAATAAATAAATCAATGTGTTGTTTATTAATTTTTTTATGCAATAAGCTATTTTATTTACAAGAAATCATTTAAAATTAAGAAAATTCGACCACACTACAAAAATTATTTTTGCTTTTGTGACTGCCGTTGTGATTTCAGGTTTGTTTTTAAGTTGAATTAAAGATCGCTTGTTTGCTAACAGCGACATGAAAGCAAAGTCTAATATTTATTAAAAATTGTAAAAGCTGCAAAGAATTACAGGAAAAAATGGCTTAAATCGCTAAAATTGCTAAATTCGCGAAAAATTCCAAGCTTGTCAGTAACCCTAAAATTTATTTGAATTCGCGAAATGGGTTAAAAAAAAACAAAATGTCGGAACAGAAAAAAATTTTGCAAAATAGCAAAAATTCGCAAAAATTTTAAATTTTTCAAACAAGCCCTAAAATTGATTAAAAGTCCCTAACACTATTAAGAAATGGCAAAAATTCGCTAAAAATTGCTAAATAAGCGGAAATTCGCAAAAACTTGTTTACAGCGGCATGATAGCAGGATCTACTATTTATTATAAATCGTTAAAGCTGTAAAGAATCAGAAAACTTACAGAAACAAATCGCTTCTACCGTGTCGTGGCTAAAATTCGCAAAAATTGCAAAATTTTAAACACACCCTGAAACTAATTTGAGATCGCTTAGTCGGTTAAAACAAAACAAATTGTTGGAAAATAGCATAAAAAGCGTTAGAAAATGAGCTATAATTTTATAAAACAAACTTTTTGTATTTTCTTGTGCTTTCGACAATTGAAAATCACACCGAAAAACACAAAAACGGTGTGATTTACAGAACACCACAAAATCACACGTGTGATTTTCAAAGCACATGTGATTTGAAATCACGTGATTTTCAGAACAGACCTGATATTTATAAAAAACTTGAAAAAACTTTACATAAATTAAAAACTTTTTGGCATCTCAAAAAACTTGCAAAAAGGGAAATCTTGACAAATGGCAACGCTGCTTCTGCCAAAAGCTATGCTGCAACAAAAAACATTTTTTTTTCATTATTTATTTATTGAATCTTCATATATTAAATATGAACTAACAATAATTAATCAACTCTTAACCTAATACGTTATTTTAGGTCCTGCCAGTGCCAGACAAAAATGTTCTTCATCACGGGTTCTGTTCACATACATATGTAGGTGTTTATCACTCATCTTAATGGGTAAGTGCTGCTGTGTCTCTTCTTCTTAAGCGAGAGTGGCCGCTATCGTTTAAAATATTTCGAGCTAGTGGATTTGGGTGCAACTCTAGCCTTTTCAAATATTTAACCGCATACTTCTTTATAATAGTCCTTACCAGTGGCACATTGAGATCCTTGTGGATATTTGAGTTTTTAACATATCAAGGGGCAGCTGTAATTATTCGAAGAAGTTTATTTTGGCGCCTTTGAATTTTTTCGATATTTGAGGCCAAGGCAGTGCCCCATAGTTGAATACCGTAGCACCATATTGGCTTTAAAATAGCTTTGTAAAGAAGTAGTTTGCAATCGAGACTAAGAACAGAATTTCTTCCAACAAGCCAGTTAATTTGAATTGCTTTTAGTTTCATTTGGGTTAATTTTGCTTCTATATGGCATTTCCATGTTAAACGCCGATCTAGATGAATTTCGAGAAATTTGACATGCGATTGTTGAGGCACTAGTTGATTATTGATTTTAATAGGGGGGCATGTTTCCCGACGCAAGGTGAATGTTATATGTACGCATTTTTGCTCATTGACCTTTATTCTCCATTGTTTAAACCACAGGTCTAGTTGGAATATATGATCCTGTAGGTATCGAGATGCTTCTTGACTGTTTTCGTGCACGCTTAGAAAAGCTGTATCATCAGCAAATGTTGAAGTTTGGGTGTAGTTGTTTGTTGGCATATCCGAAGTATATATTAAGTATAAAAGTGGGCCCAGGATGCTTCCCTGAGGGACTCCAGCGTCAATTTGCTGAGGAGAGCTTAAATAATCACCTTCTTTAATAATAAACTTTCGACCGACTAAGTAGCTTTCTAGCAGCTTGTGTTTACTGGTAAGTTTAGTTTCAATTTATGTAATAAGCTTCATGCCAGACTTTATCAAAAGCTTGAGAAACATCGATGAAGAGAGCGGAACAATATTTATATGACTCAACTTTTGTGTGATCCTTTCCTGGTTTAGGTATCATGGTGACTAAGGAAACCTTCCACTTTTGAGGATAGTATTCAAGGCGTAAAATAGCATTAAAAATGAAAAGAATAATTTTCTTGGCTATGCTGGGTAGCTCCAAAAGCTTTTTGTTGCTGATCTTTTCAAAACCAGGAGCCTTCTTGGGGTTTAAATCACAAATAACCTTTTCGATTTCTCTTAACTTAAATCTTAGGGGAATAGCTGCTCTAGCTGCAACAGGTGGTAACTCGACCGCAATATCGTGAGATATATTTGGGGTAAATACGTTTTTTAAATGATTGACAAACAGATTTTCTTTTTCAACATCATTTCTTGCCCAACTTCCATTCAAGTTTCTTAATGGTGGCTTAGAGACAACTGGCCTTTTGAGATTTCTAGCTGCACGCCATAAGGAGTAGTCTGATTGTGGGGTTGCATCAAGTTCCTTAAGATATTTTTCCAGAGAAGCCGTTTTCTTAGTCTGCAGTAACTTTCTTAGTCTTTTTGTACACTCTTTAAGTAAGTTCTTAAGTTGAGGGGATCTGTGCATTTGCCACTCTCTTCGAGCCATCCTTTTTTCAGACAAAAGATGCTCGATATCTGTGGAATATACTTTATTGGCTTTGTTTTTTTGGGGGCAATATTGGAATGTTGAACAGCTAGTTTCAGAAAACTGTCAAAATTGTCAATAGAGCGATCTACATAATCCGGTGTACTGAGCGGAATATTTTCTGTGCAATGGGTACTGAGATATTTTCTATATTTTAACCAATTAATTTGCGTAGCTGTCGTCGCTAAGTAACCAGTCGGAGGTACAATTCTATTGGGGTTCATTATAGTAACAATTGTAGGTGTGTGGTCGGAAGATAATTCTAGGGAAGCTTCAACATGAATCGTTTCTATGGGAATGTTTTTAACCACGCCGAAATCGATGACATCTGGAATTTTTTGATGATCAGTAGGCCAATATGTTGGTTGTCCGCTCGCTACCACATTTAAATGCATTTTAGAAATTGTGTTAAGTAAAACACGACCCTTTGGTGTTATAAGTCGCGACCCCCAGAAGGTATGTTTAGCGTTATAATCGCCAGTGCCTAGGAAACACGGTCCTAATGATTTAAAATATTTATAATATTGGATCTCCGATATTGAAAATCTAGGCGGGGAGTATAACGATGAAATTACTAGGTTTCTATTTAATTCCTCAACGCAAATGTTCGTTGCTTGGAGATAATCTTCACGATGATCACACATTAGGTAGTGTTTCACTCGGGTTTTTGTTAAAATGGCAGAACCTCCACAAGCTCTATCTCGAGGGTCCTTGGTATCATATAGTATATAACCATTGATTTTAAACGTATTTCTTGAGGTCAAATGAGTTTCAGAAATCATCATGAAAGTATTCTAATTCATTTTTATGTTGGCGGATGCCGTTTGCGTTCCAAAAACAAATTTTTAAACAGTTCATGGTTTGTTAAGTACAGCTTACAATAACATCGATTGCATTCTAAGCATTTCCTGCATCATATTACCCATTGTGTTCGTAAAATTATTTACTGTTTACACTAATGTTTCCATGTTTTTTTCGAAACGACTTAAATTAGAAACTGGAGTTTCATCATTACTTGGCGAAGCACCTTGCATTGGCTGATGGTTTGATTTTAGGACGTTAGCGTAAGAGGTGTTATTACTAGGCTGAGGGGCTTGAATTGCATTTGTTTTTACTTGATTTTCAACCTTCATTTGAGGGGTATTTGTTTTCGGTCCAACCGTTTGCTTGACGATATAATATACAGGGCATCCTCTATAATTGGCAGTGTGATTACCGCCACAGTTGCTACATTTTTTTACGTTGGGGTCGGTTTTAGACTTATCGCAAGAAACTGTACCGTGTAGTTCACCACATACTACGCAGACAGGGGGTAAGTACCAGTATGCCTTGGTATGGCCAAATTCTTGGAAGTTTAAGCACTGAACAGGTCCATTTTTTTTGTGCGGCTCCTCAATTGTGATTTTTCTGTATAGAATATATTTCACACTATAAATGGGATGCGTTTCGTTTTTTTTTAACTTAATGTCGCCGGGCTCTAATTCTACTCGAAAAAGTGGTTGTGGATTTTTGTCCCTATTTCTAATATTTACCACATGTTTTATCTTGAAGCTTTTTTCTTCCAAGAAAGTTTTAATTTCCTCTGGGTCTACGCATGAATCAATTCCCTTAATCACCACCTGGAGACCTTTACTGCTCTTGAGTTGGTTTGTGTAAAAACTTTTTTTAAGTGCCTCAAATTTGCTTATTATTTTGCGAAAGTAATTTTCATGATTTACTTGAATTTTAGTTTCATTTATACTACCTCGCTTTATTGCGGCAACATAAAAAGAATTTTCACCTATCACCGATATCAAACTCTTTATTAGATCATTTGAGTTACGCTCCCTAAGATATATCGGGGGAGGCTTGGACGATTTTATGACGTTTGGTGCTTCAGAGGATTCATCCTCCAGAATTGCAAAGCGATTATGGGAATTTATTTTATCAAAAGATGGCACTTTTGATGCCGAAGCAACAGCTGAAGAGGTAGGGCTGCGACCCCGTTTAAGGACTGTTATATACCTGTCCATACCAACTTGGACTTGAGGCTTTTGACAACTTTTTACAGGGGGGTTTTCCTTTGCATTTAATTTCATGGTATCATTTCCCACTAAATTTGTTTTTGACGTCACGGCAATACTTGCTGGCCTGGCAACACTTGTCACCAAATCTAGTTGTAGTTTTTTTAATGAGTCACTATCCACCGTTAGTGTAAATACCGAGCGTGAGAGGGAACGTGTACGAATAATTGGCTTAGCCGTTAGGTAGTTAATATTGTTTTCTTTTGTTTTATTTATTTCTGCATTATTTTCATTTGCATTAACTAAAAAGTAAACGTTTCTTTCATTTTGTCTTAGCGTTGTTTCACTGTTCGTACTCATGCAGAGTTGTTTTTGTTTTTCACCGTTTTGCTTTGCTTTTAATATTTTTACTATTTATTGTATTACAACAACACAAAAAATAAGAAATTTAAGATTAAATGTTTTTGTTCAGAATATGTAAGTGACAAATTAAAACAAGCGTTTTATTTTGGAGTTGATATTAAACTGATTTTACTTTATTTCCAAGTTACTAATTCTCCTTAATTCTATTACAAAAATAATTTTATGAAATATGATTACAAACATAAATTTTTGAAATATGAATTTTTAATTAAACAATATGATTTTTAATAAACTTTTATTAAACCAAAAAAAAAAAGACAGAATATGAAACCTTTGTTGTATTTAATTTTATATTGTTGGTTTGTATTCTTTGTGCAGTCTTAAGGAATGTTAATATGAGATTCATGAGATTCGTGTATTTCACTCCTCCCTTCTTTAGAAGGCACAATGTCCTCATTGTTTTTTCCTTTATTTTTTACAAATCTCTTGCCTTTACAATTTTCAGCAAATAGAAAAATAATTACAAATAATATTAGAAAAATTGATATTAGAAGACCAATTAAATAGTTAACATTTTTTTTATTTACATATTCAATGTGCTTTTTTAAGATTGGCAGAGATAAATTTAGCTTTACAATGTTTTCAATATTCTTAACACTAGGTAATATGATGGATTTTTCGTTAACTTATAGCACTTCTACTTCAAAATCTCTTATTTTAATTTTACAATTACATAAATTTATTAAATTATTGTTTTTAATTGTTACATTTAATTCGTTACAATTTTGTTGTATTTGTGTTAATTCTAAATTTTTTGTTACAATAATATTTGGTTCAACAAATCCTATAAAGGATTCAATGTTCTTTTTGAATTGACACTCGGTCTTTTTATTATTTAAAAGGTTTCTTATGCAGTTATTTTTAGTATATTCAATTTTATTTTTTGTAAATTCAAATATCATATTATTTTTCCTAACATAATCACTATCATTTAACACTAATTCTTCCTTATTTTTATCTGGCATTGGTATAATTTTAATTTTTTTGACAGAATCGAATGCCGTAGGTATTGAGAGGACAAAGAAAATAATTTCTTTATCTAAACAAACCGTAGCTCTTATATTTTCGAACTCTAAGTCGGTGAGAGTAGTAATGGTGGGTAAGTCTATTAATTTTGGATTTATTATTCCCTTTCGTGCCAGTTGCATGGCTAATTGGATATCTTGAAAATGTTCCAAATACAATTTTACCGTGTCATGGAAAAGATCAGACAGAACTATTTCTGTTAATTTATTTTGAAGTTTAAGGGTTTCAGTTTCAAATTTTGATATTAATTTTGTTTCGTTGTTAATAAGGTCAATGATTTCGTTAAACTCGTTAGTCGAAATTGTAGTTTTCCTAAAATCCTCTATTACGAGCTGTATTTCGGCTCTATCTTGGTTGTCCATAGTACCAAACAAGAACCTTAGTCCATTTCCTACAAAATTTGCAAGACCTCTTTTGTGTCTGTTAAAAACATTTTCTTCTCTTTGTTTGCTAACGAAAGATAATTCCTGATCATATTAGTTTGAAAGCATTTGTTTTTATTAAATTTTTCCAGAAGCGTATCATAGGTCAAGTCCAAATAAATTTTATTAATGGTAAGTACATGGTATTTAAAGTTAGTAGGTTGATTGCCGACTCCCTGTTCTATTATCGTATAACCCATGTCATTGTCTATTGGGTTTATTTCAATTCCTTGGCTGTTGACTGTAGCATTCAAAATTAACATTGTAGAAATTATAATTCCAAGGGCCTTAATGCCCCTCAATTGCATTTGTTTCCTAATTATATTTAATTCTGAAATTGTAAATAATTTTGTTTAAATTCGCTGTTGCGGATTTATTGTAAGCTTAATTTATTTTAACTAGTTGGTTACTTCTTCTTTCTTTTGAACTGATTTTTATATTTCCTAACATTTCTATTTCTTAACTTAACTATAACGCGTTCACCGTCGCACAGTGGCTGAAAATCGTTTTTCATTGGCCAAAAATCTGTAACTTTTGAACCGAAGGAGATATTTTAGTGAAATTTTTTTTAATCGACAGTTAGATTCTTAAACTTTCTTCACTTTAAATTTCATTAAAATCGGTTGAGTAGTTATTGAGGAATTTAAGGTCAAAGTGGAACTTTAAATTTTTTTTAATTAAGCGTGCAATATGGTTTTTTATAATTCTTTTAATTATTTAAAAATGTAATTTTTTGATTAAAATAATAATCATTTACATTTTTTGTAATAATGGGACACTCAAAAAATTAAATGCTTACTATAAAAAAAATTTTAACATAAAAAAAAATAGTAAAATCCAGTGGAAATTTTGCTATTATTGCTGAAAAATAAACAATTTTGTGCTTTCAAATTTGTTTACACTTATTTATTCTTATTTATTAAAACATTTCATACATATGTGGATAATGTATGAATAATAGCAGCTATAGATTTTAATAGCTTTTGTAACAACGTGAGCTTCTATTTATTATTATTTTTTACTAATAGAATGTCTGTCTTTGATCTAATGAATTATAATTATTGTTCATTTAATTGAAAGATTGATTGCAAATATTCCATATTCTGTTCTGTGTTATTTCTGTTCTTTAGTACTTTTTTGACTTCTTCATCTAAATCCCGATGTTCCACTTTCCATTGATTTCGAATACTGGAGATAAACGGATCTGACGTTGCCAATAATATATTTAATAGATCTTCATTAGTGGAATTTCGTGAAATTTTTCTAATATAGTGCTCTCTATAAAATCTGTAATCCTTATTCCTTTTTTCCTGAGCTTCCTCTGATAAATCTCCAAGTGGCACCAACTGATATTTAATGACATCTTCTCCATGATAAAGGATTTTGTGAACTGTAGCAGACATATTTCTCCATGGGTACTTGGTTGTATATATTTTTGCAGTTTCCTTAGCAAAATCTCCATATTTTCTAGAGTCAATTTCTTCATTGCACGCAAGTACTTCTAGGATTATTTTAAATCTAAAAATGAGGTTAAAATTAACACCTGTTATTTCAGATGCTGTTTCTGGATCTGAAAAGAATCTTCTTGCGGTATTGCCATCATTTGTATTGCCTGACCCTTGTTTCGGCTGATCTATAATCAACCCAAATTTGCGATATTCATCTTGAACATGTTTCCTTTTTGAACTTCTTAACTCCTTGTTGGTTTCGTTGTTTTTTATTGATCCTGAAGATCCGAAATCCAAATCATAACTGATTTTAAGTATGTGTTCCATAAGTCGTATTCTTGCATGTAGTGGTGATAATACAAATTCATATGCATCAGTATTATCTAATGATTTTGTCGGGACTTGGTTTAATTGGCTTGATGTTGCATGGCATATGATGCAGCTGGATGCAGCCTTCGTGTTAGTCAAAGCCTGGCCTACTTTTCCATCTATCATTGTTAGCACTAATTGGTAACTAACTTCAATTTGCTGCCCATCTAAATCTTACAGTAATGGCTGTAGCATTGCAATTTGGACCTTAATATCACTAACTTCTTTATTAATGGCATCATGAGTTTCTTTTTTGAATTCAAATTTTATAGGTCTGCAATATTTTGTAGAAGATGGTGTCTCATTTTTCCAAATATCCTTTGTTTGCGTTGTACTTGTCGAAGGCTCTGAATCTTCCAAAATCTTTTTTAATCGCAATGGTACAAATGATACCATGAACATATCTGAGTCCGAAATATTTTCACATACTTCTTGTTTGTATTGTTTTTGTCCGGAAGAACCATCACATCCCCCTTTACAAAAAAGAATTAACTTTGTGTTTCCATATTTCTTTAACTCATTTCCTTTTATTGATTGTAGCAAGCGTTCGGATGTGTGATCAAGTAGAGATTGTAGTTGTACCTCTGCCGAAATTGATGTGATTGTAATAGTGTCCTTTAATGGCAAACAGTCCATTTTAGCAGATGTTATGTGCAATCTGAGCTGTATATATTGCTGTTTTGTTAATTTCAAATCCAGAAATAATGCTAATGCCTCCTCATTTGTGAATTGTTTTGCATCGCTTGGAGTTGGTATACTTTTAAGAATCCGTTTTGTTCTCAATGGACTAGCTTTAACCACTTTTTCAATGATATCCACTTTTGTCAATTGTTTCTGTGATCGCAATTGATGTAGGAAAGTATATTGAATATTTTGATATCCGATTTCTTCATTTATATCCTTAAGCTTCCGCCTCTTGGATCTATCGCTACAGTTGTCCAGCGATTTTTGTGGTCTCCCACGTGTGTTTTGATTTGAAGTTTCTGAAGCGATCTGGACAGAAAGTTCGTTCTCTAACCAGTTTGCAAAGCTCTTATAAAATCTATCTTTGCTGTAATCAACTTTCCTATATCGCTGTTTTAAATGTTTGATGAAAACATATAATTTATTTTCTAAGTCCGATTGTATTTCAGTGCTATAGGAATTTAAGTTTCCTTTTTTTCGAATGTAATTTTTAACATCTTCCTCGTTTTTGTTTCTAAAATACTCTCCGGCCAATTCTTTATAGCTGAAGCTCTCCATGTTTATGAAAAACGTTGTTATTGCTCAGATATATTATATCCACTGAGTTTGCATCCGAATGTCACTTGCTTTTAAACCTTTTCATACTTTTTTTCATACCAAGTACAGGTAGAATAAAAAGGATTAAAAAACTTAAAATCCTTTTATTTATATGCTATAAAATACCTGACACAAATTTAACAACGCATTGCATAGCTATAGGGTCATGGACTATTATTAGAGTCATAAAAACAGATAAAATAAAAAGACCAACAAAATTTAAAAAGCCCTTCTAAGGTGGGAGTCACAATATACCTGTTTAGCGTAAACGCGTGTATAAGCTCTTTAGTACACTATAGAATACGCTAGAGTGAACGTAGTGTAACGGATAAGGATGAATCAGGGTAGCTATACGTTTTTCTGATTGTGTAACATTAATAAAATTTTTTATATGTGTTCGATCTTAAGTGGACTGTATACAAAATAAACTCAGATGGTTTTTGTTTAAATTAAATATTTATTTATTAACTCGACTGATACACGGTTGTAGAAAAAACAATGTTCTTCTTTTGATGTCTTTTTACGTACTGTCCTTATTCGTATACCTTCGTTTTAGAGTTACCATCGCTACATAAAATATTTTACATTGTTGCATGAGTGCGGTCATCAACATATCGCCCCACCTTGAAAGGACTCCTTTCAACCATCTATAAGTAGGGGGCAAATCTTTGAGATTGGACGTTTGAGTATACCCCTTGTTGTCTTCAATGATACCACTCTGACTATGTTGTCCTTACCAGGATGTGTGCAGGTTATTCTTCCAATGAGCCATTGTGTAGGGGGAAGATTTTCATCTTTAATAAGAACGATGTCATCGATTTGAAGATTTTGACTTTTCTGGCGCCACTTTGGTCGTTGTTGAAGTTGGGTTAGGTACTCCTTTGACCACTTAGACCAGAATTGTTGTACTAGTCTTTGTATGTGTTGCCATCTGCCCAAACGGCTAACGTTAACGTCAATTTAATTTTCGTCTGGAAGTGACTTCATCGGGCGAAGTATAAAAAAATGTGCTGGTGTTAAAGGGTCAACGTCTCCCTCAAATTTTTTACATAATGGTCGAGAATTTAGGCAGCACTCAATTTGACACAATAGCGTACTTAATTCTTCATAAGTAGTAGATGAGTTGCCTAAAACACGTTTCATGTGGAATTTAACAGATTTCACACCTGCCTCCCATATGCCACCGAAATTTGGCGCGGACGGTGGTATGAAATGCCATTGTATTTGTTCGGAAGACATTTCCGTTTGAATGAGCGAAAAATTTGTGTGGAGAAAATCATAGACCTCCTTTAATTCTCGATTGCAGCCAACGAAATTTGTTCCGTTGTCAGTGTAAACGTGAAGCGGTTTTCCACGTCTGGAGGTAAAACGGCGGAATGAAGCAAGAAATGCTTGTGTAGAAAGGTCTGTTACAGCTTCAAGATGGATTGCCTTTGTATTGAGGCAAACAAATAGAGCCAACCAACATTTGTATTTTCTGGAACCACGTCCCTTCCACGATCGTATAAGCATTGGTCCAGCAAAATCAATGCCTATGTACAAGAATGTTGAGCCAGGTAGCAAGCGATAGCTGGGAAGATCGCCCATACGTTGTTGAAATGGTTTTTGCCTAAACCGCATACATGTTGTGCATCGGTAGACAGTTCTTTTTATGATTTGCGAGACTTCTGGAATCCAGTACTTCAAACCCAATAAATACTGAAGTTGACGTGTACCCGCGTGTAAGTTTTTAGTGTGATAGTATCGCACGATCAGGTGTGTTAGAGTGTTGTTCTTGTGTAATATATACGGGTGCTTTTGATCAAAGCTGATAGCTGCGTTCTAAAGACGGCCACCGACTCGCAAAACTCCAAAGTTGTCGAGAAAAGGAGAAAGACTGGCAAGCTTGCTTCCAGAGGGAAATTGTTTGTTTGATGCTAACGTACGAATTTCAGATGCAAACGATTCACTTTGAGCCTTTTTTACAAGCATTCTTTGTGCATTTTGAAGTTCAATGGTAGTGATGAAACCAGTTGTCCGTTGAGACTTGTGTTTACAGTTGCCAATAAAACGTAAAATTAACGCAGTCACACGAAGTAACATGTTGTAACTTGAGAATGTATCAAACAACTCTGATTGCTTGACGGATGTGGTTGTGGCGATTATTTTGCGTTCCTCTAAATCAATATTTTCTGGAATGGTTGCTGATGGCGATTTGGTTGTTGTTTCCATTGTAAAACTTTGTAAGATATGTGGCCCTTGCCACCACAAACTGTTGTTCTTTAATTCCGCTGAAGAGATGCCACGTGTAGCCAAATCTGCAGGATTTTGTTTTGAAGTAATGTGACGCCATTGACTTGCAGGAATTACATTGATAATATGGGACGTTCTGTTTGCAATAAAAGTTTTCCACCGCCTGGGATGGTCACTTAACCACGCTAGTACGACTGTTGAGTCAGTCCAACCATATGTAGGTGATTTCTGCAATTCCAAAGCTTGTTTCACTTTGACCATTACTTTGACCATGGGATGAGCAGCCCAAAGCTCTAAACGTGGAAGTGTTACCTGTCGAATTGGTGTAACCCTGGTTTTTGATGTTATAAGACTGGTTGATATGGATCCATCCGGTTTAATGACAAGAATATAGATGGCAGCGGAATAAGCCAATTCTGACGAGTCTGCAAATCCATGAAGTTCAATACGATCACCAACGTTAAAGTTAAACCATCTGGGAATTGTTAAATCTCGAATGTTTTCGACATTATGTTGAAGTTGTAACCATTCGGCTTTTAAATCACTTGGTAGGTCTTGATCCCAGGTAACACCCCCTATCCAAAGTTTTTGCATAAAGATCTTAATTTTAATTAACACCGGGGAAAGCCAACCAATTGGATCGTAAATCCTTGAAATGTCTGAAAGCACGTGACGTTTGGTAATCATCTCTGAGACTTGTTGAAAACATACACTGTATTGGAAACAATCTGTTGAAGTATTCCAAAGCAGTCCAAGTGTTTTTACCGTTTCCGATTGATCAATTATCATTTCCGACGAACCAGCTCGGTCTTGAGGCTCGATATTTTCCAACAATTGCCTTGAATTTGTTGACCATTTACGAAGGTTAAAACCAGATTTCGACAAAATTGAGCAAAGTGTGACTTGACGTGAAATAGCCGATGCTAAATCTGGTGCGGAAGACATGTAATCGTCTACATAAAAATTGTTAATGATTTCGTTTGACTCTTCTGGAAACTCCTGCGAGTTATCAAGAGCAACTTGCTTAAGGGTACGGGTTGCTAAAAATGGAGCCGATGCAGTTCCATACGTAACTGTTTTTAGCTGGTATGTTTTAAGTAGTTCTCCTGGGAACTCTCGCCATAAAATGCTCTGATACGACCTATCCTCTGGATGTACTAGCACCTGCCTGTACATCTTTTCGATGTCAGCAGTAAAACCAATCTGGTGTTCCCGAAATTTTAATAGAATTGAATAAAGATCATTTTGAACCGTAGGCCCAACTAGGAGGTGATCATTTAACGATGTGTTGTTTGAACTTTTGCATGAAGCATCAAAGACAACGCGTAATTTGGTGGTGGTGCTAAATGGTTTCAATACTGCATGATGTGGCATAAAGTAGCCCTGTCGGAGCTATTTGCATGTGGTTGAGTTGGATGTACTCGTTTATGAACTTATGAAATTCGATCTTGAGATCAACATGTTTGCAAAACTGACGTTCCATTGATTCAAGCCATCGTGTAGCTGCTGTCTTCGATTCACCAAGTTGAAAAGAATTAGCTTTGAACGGAAGTCTTACCATATATTGACCGTTGGAGTATCTCTGAATATTTTCCTGAAAATGCTGTTCCGCACGTTCTTCATCAGGAGTAAGATGTTTTGATTGAACATCACATTGTTCCATCTCCCAAAAACGTTGAAGTTGTTCATCTAGGCCAGTATGTAAATGAGCTATTACAATTGACCTTTCGGGCTGTGTGTTGACATTTCCCATAATCACCCAACCGAATATTGTACTCAGTCCAGTTGGTGAACCTGATGGATGGGATACCCTTTCACCTAAAATGCAATGGGGAAACACGTCAGCTCCCAAAATTATGTCAATGTGGTTCGGTTTATTGTAGGCAGGATCTGCAAGTTTAAAATTTTGAAAGTATTCGAGCTTTTGGTTAACTATTGTATGTGAAGGGATATATTGTGTTAGACTTGAAAGGCAATAAGTTTGAACTATGATTGCTTTTCCGATACTTTTAGCAAAAATTTCCAATTGTACCTTTCCTCTGGTGTAACTTGTGTTATTTCCACCAACTCCACTTAAAGCAGTTTTATCATGCGACCTATTCAACTGAAGTCGCTGAACGCATGCTTCCGAAATTAGAGTTGACTGGGCGCCAGAATCTATAAGAGCTCTGCATGGTTGCAAGCTGTTGTTCTTATCACGTACCATGATTTCTGCCGTTGGCAGAAGTGTGGTTTGATGAGTTGTAGTCGACTGACTTGAATTTATTGTAATCGAAGAGGAGCCATAAGCATTGCCACCAGGCTGGCTGGCGTTACCTCTTGATTCATTAACATTGGCATGCAATAATGTGTTATGTTTCAGGCCACATGTTTTGCATGAACTAGATTTGCAATCCTTAGAAAAATGCTTTTCCCTTAGACAGTTGAAACAATAGCCACTTTTGAGAACCATGTTTTTACGAGTTTTAATATCTAGATCCTTAAATTGCTGGCATGCAAACAAAAACTGATCTTTCTTGCAGACGGGACATGATTGAGTTGTCGCAGTCATTGTAACTAATTTATTAACTCTCTTGAACTTTGATGACTGATTAGGTGCCTCCAAACTTTCTAGCTCTATTACACGAGTTTCCAAAAAATCTAACAAATTTTGAAAAGTCTGTCTATCCTCCTTCTGTAAACGATACCACTGCGTAATTGTTTCACGATCTAACTTTTCTTTCATTAAAAATAGCAATAATGGATCCCATGAAGCCACAGATTCATACAAAACAGAAAGGGCGTTGTAACATTTAACAGTATTGTTATAGAATTGTCTAACTTCCGACAATGTGCCATTCTTGATCGAAGGCTGAGTCAACAACAATCTTATATACGTTTCCTTTATCTGTTCTGGTCTGTCGTACTTCTTAACCAGCTCCCAAGCTATTATATAATTACCATTAGTAGGAGTCAAATGCTTAATTATTGATGATGCCTCGCCTTTTAGTTTTGTTTGAAAATACTCTAGCTTTTCAACATCCGACAAATTTGTTCTAGCATCAACCATGGCGTTGAATAAATCTCTAAACCGAATCCAGTTTAATAGATTGCCATCAAAGTCTGGAATCTCAATTTGTGGTAAACGAATATTTGAGTTGTTGTTATGGTTCGAATTATTCATACTAGACGACTGCAAATTAACGACCGATGTCAAAGTTGTAGACATTGTTTGTAATAATGCTGTTAAATCATTATTGAGTTGTGGAGTACTTGCCAAAGCGCCTTCAATAATTGTATTATCTAAACCTTCTTGAGTAAACGACGCATATATTGATTTTGCAGCGAAATACATTTCCTCTATCTCATTACGATACGAATCCTCTCTTTCAATTTCAAGATTGGTTTCACATAAGACATCAATTTCGTCTTTAATGTCCTTATATTTTACAAAAATACTTTCAAGTTCATTGATACGTACCGTTATGTCATTGTAATTGACACCATGACCAGATATAATGTTGTACAGTGCGTTTTTTATTTAATTGTTCCATTTTGAATGTTTTTCTTTTCACAATTACCGTTTTTGCGAAAAATTAGTTTATATATCGATTCTCTAGTATTTACTCTATTTTATTATTAATTTCCGGTATATTAATGTTTCCTTTAGTTACGCACATTCACTGAGTTCGGACACCTTAGCAAAGGCGAGTTTTTAAATTTCCGTTTAGTTACGCACCCGCACTGAGTTCGGACACCTTAGCGAAAGCGAGTTTTAAATGTCCGGTCTTTTAAAGTTCCGTTTAGTTACGCACGCGCACTACTTAGTTCGGACACTTTAGCACCGGCGAGTTTCAAGTGTTGATTTTCGTTAAGTTAGCCCACGCACTATTTACACCACTAATCTAATTGGATTTCATTTAGATACACTGTTGATTTTTATTAGTTGAATTCTTATAACTTATTAGAATTCTTGTTAAAACATCAATATTGTCACTGTCTCACTAGCACTTATGTATCTTCTTCTGTCCTTCTCACACCAATTTGTTTTTGCATGTAACAAGTTTCACTATTTTCTTTTCAACAACATTTATTATTAGGTCTGTCTGCGTACACATATTTTGCGCAAAATGTTGCAAAATCTTGCAAAATGTTGTCTGCGTACTCCAAATCTCTTGCAGCGAGAGAGCCAAAAAGAGAATTTTTTGACAGTTGGAAGTTAGAGAACTTGCAAAATGTTACTGGAGAAATTTCCGCTTGCAAGATTTTGCAAATAGTTTGAACAGCTGTTTGAATGAAATAGTTTTTGTGAAATGAAAATAAAAATTTAAATTTAACAATGGCAGAGGTTTGTAGTTAGAATTGTGTTGATTTTTAACGTTTATAATAAATTATAATAAAAAAAAACATTTTACTTCATGCTAGAAACGTCCAAATATACAGTGCGACCGTGGCGTAAGTGGAGTGGAGATGGCAGAACCGATAGAACCTGCAGAACTTTGTGGGACAAACTTTGCAATTGAAGAGGCGAGTATTTGGAATTGTGTTCCTGGCGAGCACTTCACAACCAAATTATTTTTCTCCGTTGTCAAGCTGTTGGAGGGCACTGTATTGGGCATTTCATTTTTTTCCATTGTAAGCCGGCACTATGTTGGGCAATGTAAGCAAAAGAAGTTTTATACAAAACCCGACAAATAAAACTAAAAACTAAGAAGAAATTGAATTTACCAAATTAATAACAGTGTAATAAACAAGTTTTTTAATTAACAACACTTTTTAAGCTTCACTTTAATTAATAATTTTTTAATTTACCTCGAGAATTCAATTTTGCGTACACATATGCTAAAATTCGTTTGCTTTTTTATTTCAATTGTTTACACACCGATCAGCTGTTTTCTTGCAAAATTTCACTGGATACTGTCTGCGTACTTTTTGAGATTTTTTCAGCCGATAGAGTAATATTGGTCTTACTCTCCCAAAAAAAATTTACTGAGTATTTGCTACTGGAAAAGTACCCAGACAGACCTATTACCATTGCAACATGTATTATCTTTGCTGTATATGTTTTTGGACACTTTGTATCAGTGATGTTAACTTTTAATTTTTCATTACCGTGCGGCCCTCTTAAAATTACCGTTTTTGAGAAGAAATTACCGTACGCAAAGATTTTTAATGAAAACATTAATGTGCTGTTTCCAAATGACAGGCGATTGATTGTGTAGTAAAATTTAATTTTAAATGTGTTTTAAGAAAAATCTGAATGAAAATTTTTGCCAAAAAAACATTTTTTCCAAAATCATTGTATTTTTTATGAATAACGTAGTAAAATAATTTTTAATAAAAAAGGTACATACATACATATATGCAGGGAAACCAGAATAATACGCTAAGCGTACATACAAATACATGTGATAAACATTAAAACAATGATGTATTGTTTAATTCATTGAATTAAATACATAAACAAAATAAAAATACATACAGTACTATAATTTTTGAATTGTTACAGCCACAAGAAAAATCAATCCATCTTAAATCAAGAACAGAATGCTGGATTCAAATACGGATTACGTTTAAACACTTAACCCCGGATCCGTACTTAAAATAATCCGAAAACTATAAATTTAAAACATTGCGGCTATTTAATATGTTTAAGAATTGTTGATTTTTAAACAAACAAAAAGTTTAATATAAAATTAATAATATACAAGTTTAATTTATTTTTTTTTTATTTTGCACTTATCGGTGTTACACAAACCTTTACAGAACATAGAGTTCTTAATTTTATTGTTCCAACATTTATCTATGTATTTTAAAATTGAAAAATCACCTCGCAAGTCAAGTTTAAATTATAAACCCTACATATATGTATTACCAAAAAATTCCAATTTTCTTTAAATTACCGTATTTAAAATAAAATTACCTTGCAACCTTTTGCGGCTCAAAATTACCCTAAAAAAGGGTAATTACCGTACGGTTAACATCACTGCTTTGTATGTATGGCACTGTTATATTTTGTATGTATTACAAAATTTGGTTGTTTAATGTTCTTTATGTACAACTTTTCACGACAATTCTATGTATGTAGACACTGTGTTATATTTTGTATGTATGACAAAACTTGGTTGTTTAATGTTCTTTATGTATGACAAACACATTAACTCACGATTATTACGACCGACGCGTGTCTTTTGTTTTCATGAGGGTGGCTGTCTCAATGTAAGCCACCTGCACCATGCAATTGTTTTTTTTTAATGTTGTTGTTTGCGAATTTGAAACAATCATAAAAAACTACCACGTTTGCGCGACGCGCATGTATTGTTTTTTTATTATGCAAATTATTTCACAAATTCGTATGCACTATTTTCACAACCGTATCTGGTTCGATTGGACCAAAAATTATGTTCGATCTTATGCTAGGAACACAACTGGGACGAACGACGAATTTTTGGACGCGAATATTCGTCGACAAAAATAAAACATATTTGTGTATATGAAAATACACACAATCAAAGCGTCGGACGAAATTCGTCAGACGCGGCGACTTTGAAATAGATTTATTTCTATTTCATTCGCCGGCGAACGAAGAACAAATCAGTACCGGGTAGCCATATTGTTTCAAAATGATAAGTGTTTTAGTAAATAAAGTTACTTTTAACTTTAGAAATTGTAAAATTTTAACTTAATATCATTTAAATTACAAATTGAAAAAAAATTAACCATTAATAAGTATTTTAGTTAAGATGTTGTAAATGTTTTTTTTTTTTGTGAAATATTTTTTGTTCATATGGTAACACTATTTCTTGTTTATACAAAATATTTTATTTACAAAAAGTAATTTCAATTTTTGGGAATACAAAATTTTAATTTCAAAAGATTTTGTTATTCGTGCTTAATTCCCAGTTTTTATTATTGATAAAAACACTTGAAATTTATTGTTGATGGGATAAGCTATTCCTATGCATTTCACTGGTTGCTTAGACCAGATCTTCAGGAAACTTCATCCATAAAGGTTTTAGACAAACTAAAGATATTAAACCAAATAAAACTGTTAAACGTATAAGAATTATAGCAACAGTTCTACTTGTAACAATATCAAAGTTTAAACAAAACACATCAACAATAAACAACAGTGGGTTCATCTCATCTTACATTTCCCCACTACAATTAGTTGAAATTCTCTCAACATTAATTGTAGTTGTAAGTAGGTTAAGAAAAACAAAATGAAAAAAAAACAACAACTTACAAAAGATGTTGTCAATTAAGTGTTTTTTTAGGCCGTGCACTGCCTGTTTATTATCAAAAAGTAATTTCAATTTTTGGGAATACAAAATTTTAATTTCAAAAGATTTTGTTATTCGTGCTTAATTCCCAGTTTTTATTATTGATAAAAACACTTGAAATTTATTGTTGATGGGATAAGCTATTCCTATGCATTTCACTGGTTGCTTAGACCAGATCATCAGGAAACTTCATCCATAAAGGTTTTAGACAAACTAAAGATATTAAACCAAATAAAACTGTTAAACGTATAAGAATTATAGCAACAGTTCTACTTGTAACAATATCAAAGTTTAAACAAAACACATCAACAATAAACAACAGTGGGTTCATCTCATCTTACATTTCCCCACTACAATTTGGGAATTAAGCACGAATAACAAAATCTTTTGAAAAAAAAAATTATTTTATTTACATTTCATCCACAAAGTACAATTTAACTTTTTTAACACAAAAATACTATAAAATATGGATATAAGTGAAATAATTATTGAAAATGTGAAACAGAGTGAGCTTTTATACAATCTTGCATCAAAAGAGTATAAAAATGTCCAAAAAAAAAATTAAATTTGGGAGAATATAGGTGGATTTGTCCGGTAAGAACCATTGAAGTATTTTAACTTACACATATTTTAATCCCAACTTTAATAATTAGGTGATGCTTGTAAAAAACGTTGGAAAGGACTCCGGGATACCTATAAAAGACGTAAAAGAGTGGCTAAGCTTGCTTCTGGTAGTGGCGCACCAAGTCCAGCTAAAAAATGGAAATACATGGAGTCGCTTCAATTTTTAGACGACTATAAAGATGCAAGACCGTAAGTAGGTTTTGCAAATACATATCATGTTTCTTATACAGTTTTACTATTTTGATTTGAATAGAACAATTGGAAGTGTTGAAGACAGTGAAGATTTGGAATTTCTCTTTGATTGTTCGTCTTCCACCGTCCTAAATGAATACGAATGTACAGATGAGAGTACTGGTCAATCAAATGAAGCTCGCCCAAAAAAATACACAAAAAAACATGCGGATGCTGAAGTAACCTCAGTTTTTAGGGAAGTTATGAAGGAATGTGCCGATTCGGTTAAAGAACTTGTATCGGCAAATTCAAATGAAACAAGCCGTGATTCAACAACAATGCTTTTTGAAAGCTTAGCCAAAAAACTTTTGGAGGCAAATTTGCCACAGTCTGTTGTATCCAGAATTGAATCTAAGGTGGTAAATTTAGTATATGGGGAAATTGCCCAAAACATGAATTAATTTGTTTGGTTAAATTTAATTAAATATTTGTTTTTGTTCTTTTTGTATACGAGTAGCATAAAATCAAAACCTTTTACATTATATTTTTTTTTTTAAACTCAAAATTTCGCGATAAAACTAGATTTAAGTAATGCTAACACTGTTTAATAAGCTGTGCAGTTGTTTTAAAGATAAACATTTTGTAAAATTTTGTTTATTAAAAAACAATGCAAAATTAAAATTCATTAATTTGTCAATGTGAGTAAAATAAAAAGTTAAGACGTATTTTAATTATTGGTTTGTTTTGTTTGGAACATTTTTTTATTCATGTAGAAAATTATTAATAGGAAATTAATTAAAATTTTTCATGATCTTTAAAACAACTGCACAGATTATAAAACAGTCTTATGCGACCCATACACGTTTCAATTCAATTGCCAACTGAGTCTTTGCCAATTGATTAGTTTGGCAGTTGTCGAATTGGTTGAAGAAAAATCAAAAGATTTTGATTTTTCCAAATTGGATACTGAGTCTTTCAATTCGAATGTACTGTGTGTGCTCCAGTCACTTGGTCATCTGTAAAAATTTATGTTTGTAGTTTACTTTTGCAAAAAATAGTGAAGTATTTTTAAAATTGTCTTTAAGTTCATTAAATTTTAAATTGAATGAAAATCTTTCAATTTAGTTTATGAAGTATATATGTATGTGGCCAAGAATCAATTCAGTTGAAAGATTCAATTGGCAATTGAATTGAAACGTGTATGGGGTGATTTAGCATAAAGGCAGAGTTAGCCGAACGTTCACGTCCCCTAATGGAACGTCTGGTTCGTTTTGTCATTTGCAAACAATGCAAATGCTTACTGAATTTAAATGTCACGTTGACGGAACGTCTCGATCTGCATTAAACAGATTTGTATGCCGTTGTTACGTGACAGTTGTAAAGCAGTGATGGGCTGCTTGTATGTTAAATTGAATGCGGGTATTTTTGCTCGTTTTTGGTACTTTTTTCAGTTAAGCTATGGAATTGAGACAAAACAACTTAATATACAACATATTTCCATATAAACAAATATATTTACGTTTAGATGTACAATACATATAAACAAATGCATATACACATACAATGGAAATGTGAAAAGAATAAAAGGCTTTAAATGGTAGCAAAACCTTGTTTGGTGCATACACCACAATACAATATATCTATTGTTATAATATATATGCTAAAATACAAATTTGTTTATTGAAAATCTATAATATAAACATTAAATTATTAACGTTTTTTACATACACAAAATACTTTTTTAATACCATTTAAATCACTTGGTACTTTTTAAAACATTTTTGATTCCCATCACTGTGTGATTTGCTTTATGTATACTATTGTTTTTTGTTTATGTATAGAAAAAACATAAACTACGTTTTTAAATGTTCTATAAGTGCACCAACGTGCTTACAGTACGGTGCGGTACATTACGGGTACAGCAACGTTCGCCTAACTAGGCCTTAACTTAAAGTTACTTTTATCGCGGTAGTTTGAGCTCCAAATTGTTCCTACCTAACATGGGGTCTTCACCTAAGATAATATCTGATATAATATGTGAGAGAACGTCGGCAGAATGAGAGAACAAATTTCTTCATGTTAATCTTAATCTTAACAAGGGGAACACGTATCTTATAAGATTTCATAATCGAATGATTCTCGTGCAGTAAACTTGTGTCGTTTTTACTCTTTTGTTTAGTTTTTTCTTGTTTTTTAGTTAAAAATATTGTTTTTTAAACACTTATAACAAGATTTTCACTATTTGCACAAAAAAATTAAACATTTTTATGAATGCGTCTTTTTATTGTTTTATATGTGTGTATGTATGTGTATACTAAGACTATTTGAGAGTCCACACGTAAGATAACACTCTCTGCGATTGAATTTGACGTTTGCTGATATAAAAATCTTATATCTTATCTCAGGTGGAGACCCTGTGTAAAAGGTGACAAATATGTTTAAGCTTGTGATATAGTAAGGTTGTTCACGTCACTTGTTGCACCCTTGCGAAAAAGCAAAATTGTGGAAACATAACAACAACCACATGAACAAATGTTTTCCCACAAATAATTGTCTATGTAGTTGTTGTTATATTTTCACAATATTGCTTTTTCGCAAGGGTGCAACTTGTGAGTGAATTCCCTTAGTATAATTTTTATACCCTCCACCACAATTAGTTGTGAAGAGGGTATATTCAGTTTGTCATTCCGTGTGAAACTTTTTTACTATTCATCTCAGACCCTATAAAGTATATATATTCTGGGTCCTTGAGTAATTTTAAGTTGATTTAGCCATGTCCGTCTGTCTGTCCGTCTGTCCGTCTGTTGAAAACACGCTCACTTTCGAAAAAAAAAAAAAGAAATCAACACACTTGGTGTCGAATTGCTTGTAGTTATCCTAAGCAGTTTGGGATTGAAATTCAGCAAAATCGGTGCAATAGGATCTGAGCTATGAATCAAAATGTGGAACCACCACCTAAAAAAAATTGATAATTTTGTTACAAAAACTAACATAAATGGTGGAAAAATGCACAGAATGATATAAGCTTTCGCAACAATTCGTTTTATTCAACTGGAAATCACGCTGTAAAATTTCGTGAAGATCCGTCAATAATTTACCCTAGGCCCCATATAAGCCCTACTCCCGGAAAACAGTATATTAAGCCTAAAACCCTAACTAACAATGCTATCATTACAAATTTTGGCAAGTCACAGTTGCATAGGACTAGAAATAAAACTGTTAAGTTTCGTGAAGATCGGTCCATAATTTACCATAGTCCCCATATAAAACCCACTTCCGGAAAACAACTTAGTACGCCTAAAAACGTAAAAAATAATGCTATCATAACAAAATTTGGTACATCAAAGTTTTATTGGACAAGAAATAAAATTGTGTTATTTCGTGAAGATCGGTCCATAACTTACCCTGGGCCCCATATAAACCTTACTCCCGGAAAACAGTTTAGTACGCCTAAAAACGTAAAAAAATAATGCTATCATAACAAAACTTGGTACATCAAAGTTTTATAGGACAAGAAATAAAACTGTGCAATTTCGTGAAGATCGGTCCATAACTTACCCTGGGCCCCATATAAACCCTACTTCCGGAAAACAGTTTAGTACGCCTAAATCCGTAAAAAATAATGCTATCATAACAAAATTTGGTAAATCAAAGTTTTATAGAACTGGGAAAAAGACTGTGAAATTTCGTGAAGATCGGTCCATAATTTACCCTAGGCCCCATATAAACCCTACTACCGGAAAACAGTTTAGTCGCCTAAATCCATAATTAATAACAAATCGTCACAGTTTAAGATAATAATAACATCATACAGATATTACTCCTTAAACATTCGAACTGTCGGTGGAGGGTATCAAAGATTCGGCACAGCCGAATATAGCACTCTAACTTGTTATTGAATTGTTTTGTTATAGAAATAATAATTTTTATTGAATAGTTTTGTTATAGAAAAATAATATGTATTATATACTGTATGTATTTTTTTTTTTAATAAATAATAGAAATTGAATTTGAAAAATGTGTTTATTATTTATGTTTCAAATAAGTGTTCTGCTAACTCATCTCTTAAAGCAAAAGCATTAGTTGTTGAGCGGTTGGCATGGGATATGCGAAAAGAAGACTGGTATTCAGATGACTGCCTCCATATTCCGGGAATAACAACTCCATTTTCTTCACGGTCAACCAAACTTTCCTCAAAATATCCGCTGCTTTTATCTAGCATTAAGTAATTGTGGAGAACAATAGTCGCTAAAACTATTTTATCCACGTTTTTAGGTGAGGCTTGAATATTTGTATGTAAAATTCTCCACCTGTTTGTTAAAATGCCAAAAGTGTTTTCAATATATACACGAGCGGCAGATAATTTTTTATTAAAATTTTGTTTTATGGCCGGCAAACTTCGTCCAGGATATGGTCGCATTAAATTATTTTTTAAAGGAAAGGCATTATCTCCCACAAAGAAATACGGAAATGATTTATCAGTACCTTGTTATAATAAAGTAAAATTTTGTTATTCTATATACATATATACACAGAAAAAATTATTTTTCCAATTCAAACAAAAAATTTGTAGAATCAAACAATTTTTTGTCTAAAATCGGTCCTACAAACAAATTCGCATATTCAAACAATTTATTTGCATTTTGTTTATTGAAAAAAAACGCCGATTTTTTCAAACAAATAATTTTACAGAATCAAACAAAAAGTTTACTGAAATTCATATAAATTTCAAACAAATATTTTTGCTGAATCAAACAAAAAAGTTTTGGCACAAGCAATGACGCGCACACAAGCAAGCACTGTTGGCAGAGCGGCCCGGCTGGCTTTGAGACACATTTTTTTGTTGGAATAATTTTTGAACGAAGTCATATTTATACTCACAGTGTTTTTCTTTATCACTCACTGTTGCTTTATCCTTTCCTTTGCTAATGAAGAAGAAATGTAACCAAAACGGCGGCAGACCGACTCGATATGTTTTCCGCCATCATTCTATTTTTGTATTTGATGCATTTAAACAAACAGTTTGAAAAAATTGAATACGGGATTTTGTTTTTTTTTTTACCAACTTTGAAACCAACCAAAAATTTATTTTGTTTCTTATAATGTGTTTTTTCTGTTGTTTAAAAAAAATTAAACGTTTTTTTTACCTGCTATTTCTTTTGTTGTTTTTTTTACTACAAACCTCGTCACGCTATTTTATCATTTTTCTTATTGCTGTACTTTTTTAAAGCGTCCAAAAATAGAATGCATGTGTTTTTTGTTGTAGTTCTTATATTTATCATAAAGAAGTGTTGCTTACAATCAATAAAAAAAATGCAAACAGACGACAACATTAAAGAGCGTTAAATATTTCATACAAAATTATGAAAACTTCAAACCAATAGCGCGCTTATTAAATTTTTGAATAGTTGTCCACATTTTTGTTGGTTAAATAAAAATCAAACAAAAATATTTATTGAATCAGTAAAAAAATTTGTAGAAATCAAAAAAATTTTCAAACAAGCGTTTGTTTGAAAATAATTCGGCAATAATTTTTTCTGTGTATGTTCAACTGTATAACATACATATCTCTTTTTTATTGCAACATAATCATATCTCAAAAAATTAAAAATTTCAAGTTACTAAAGCAAAAGTGTTCCTTTATACCTTCTTTATATGTTAAACAAATATCAGCATTATATCTCAAACTAAAGCGAAGTTATAGCAAAATATATTTTATTAAATCTGCATAAAAACTTTAATCGCATTTTGCCAAGTTTGATTTTTTTTGAGATAGGACTTTGTTGCAATAAAGGAGCGATATGTTTATAAATATTATCTCTTACCAGGTAGTTTGTCATTAGGTGGAATATTAATTTGGTTTCTTAAAATAAGTTTTCCAAACGAACTATTAGCAAAGACTCCACCGTCACTTTGGCTGCCAAATGCTCCAACATCAACAAAAATAAAATTATAATCTGCGTCACATACCGCCATAAGCACAATGCTAAATTTTTTTTTATAATTGTAAAATAGCGAACCACTATTTTTTGGACAAAATATTTGGACATGCTTGCCATCAACAGCTCCAAGACAATGCGGCATACCTGTTTTCACGTAAAATCTTTTAACACACAAAATATTATAACTTTGTTCAACACTAGCAATATCATATTTCAAACCTGTCAGCGATGTTTTTCCACTCATGCTCATTAGGCCGGGAAACATATATCTCATGGAGCTCACTCCAGATCGCATCGCAAGTTTCATAAATAATTTTTCTTACTGTGGATACACCCATTTTGTACGTCCATGCCAATAATTGTGTATTACAACCATGAGCTAGATACCTAATACATAATAGATTAAGGTACATAATAGATTAAAGTACATTAATTTTTGTCTTAAGCTAGATTTTTAAGATGCACATACATTAGAGTTAAGCCCAATCGTGTCTCCTCATCTATAGGCTTTCTTCTTGAAAATCGTTGCAAGCGTTCTTTAAGCAAAATTAAAAGAGCATTAAACTTTTCCACAGTCATCCTTGTTGCTTTGAAGAAGTGTTCTCTATCGTTGGCCTTTAATTTTGCAAACCCAATTTGTTGGAATCCTAGTTCATTTCTATTAACGTTTACTGGACGTACCCACCATCTTCTTCGTAAACGTTTGCGCACAAGTATAAAACATTTTACCATAATAAACATAATATTCATTATTTTTATAATTTTCACAAAATTTAAAATTCTTTGGTTCATTTTTTTTCCTTTCTTTCCACAAATATAGTCAACAATTTTATCAGCTGTTTTCTTTTTTTTTCGCCGTTATTGTGTTTCATACGACGAATTTACTCAGCGAAATTTTAATCAAAAATCCGTCGCGTAAGGCGAAATTCGTCGTTCGTCCCAGTTGTGTTCCTAGCATTAAGTGGACTGAATACAAAATAAACTCAGATGGTTTTTGTTTAAATTAAAATTAAATATTTATTTATTAACTCGACTGATACACGGTTGTAGAAAAAACAATGTTCTTCTTTTGATGTCTTTTTACGTACTGTCCTTATTCTTATGCCTTCGTTTTAGAGTTACCATCGTTACATAAAATAGTTTACATTGTTGCATGAGTGCGGTCATCAACAATATGTACTACCTGTATTATGTTCGATCACGATCAATTTTCCCTATATCATAAAATATTTTTGAAGACAATAGCACATGATTTCTGTTACTTCTGCAAACATTTTTGCGGAATAAAAAAAATTGTAAAAAACAATTTAAAAAAAAATTTTTTTTTCTGAGTAATTTTATTAAAATTACCTTTCTATCAGTGGTTTTACCTTATTAATCCCTTTTGGGCCGCAAAAGTTCTATTCTTCTAAAGTTGAAATATGACAAAAATATAGTAGTTTAGAAATTTTTTATTGAGTAATTTCATTAAAATTAAAAAAGTGTTAAACAGACGGGTCCAAACGGGTACAAGAGTATATACAGGGTAAAAGAAAACACTTTCACCTTTCTATCAGTGGTTTCACCTTCTTGGTCCCTTTTGGGCCGCAAAAGTTCTATTGTACTTAAGTTGAAATTTGACAAAAATATAGTAGTTTAGAAATTTTTTTTTGAGTAATTTCATTAAAATTAAAAAAGTGTTAAACAGACGGGTCCAAACGGGTACAAGAGTATATACAGGGTAAAAGAAAACACTTTAACCTTTCTATCAGTGGTTTCACCTTCTTGGTCCCGTTTGGGCCGCAAAAGTTCTATTGTACTAAAGTTGAAATTTGACAAAAATATAGTAGTTTAGAAATTTTTTTTTAATTATTTTATTAGAATTAATAAAGTGTTAAACAGACGGGTCCAAACGGGTACAAGAGTATATACAGGGTAAAAGAAAACACTTTCACCTTTCTATCAGTGGTTTCACCTTCTTGGTCCCTTTTGGGCCGCAAAAGTTCTATTCTACTAAAGTTGAAATTTGACAAAAATATAGTAGTTTAGAAAATATGTCCTGAAAATATGCAATGATAATTTCTTTCGGATTAAATATTAAAAAAAATACTTTTTTCTGAATTAAAAAAAAAAAGTTGTGTTTAACAACATGTCACACCCATAATTACCAATATTTTGACCAAATTTTTTGGCTACCTTAGTTTTAATATCTTAACTATTAAATCAAATTGGACTTTTGGCCAATGAAATAAAATTTTCAGCCACTGTGCGCCGAAAATTTCATCCAAATTCAATTCCTCATAGTACATTAAGGACGAATCGACGAACTTTTTAAAAAATAAATTCTAGCGGAACGATTTTTAAAGTTAAAAATAAACAAAAATCTTTTTTAGTAAAGCGTGTTATTAAAAAATAAAAATTTAATATAAAAAATAAAAATTCTTTTTCCCTATAAAATTAATTTTTAACTTTTTAAAACAAGAAAACCTAAAAAGGTAAAAGAAAAATAACTTTTTCTTACTCAGCCTTTAAAGATAATCAGTCAAATAATACAGAAAAGAAAAAATATTTAGTAATTTGCCTAATTTTACGCATGAGACACAAAGTTCAACTTTATGTTCGTAACGATGCTTTTCTTACATACATATATAACATGTAGTTTTCGTCGTTCTGCGTTTGATATAGGGACAGAGGTGGCAATTTTTACGCGCTTTTTACAACATTTTCGACGGATTCTCGTCGATAAGGTATTTTATTTTGAATTTTTTCCATAATTAAGGTCTGTAAGGCAGGTGTCTCGAATCTGCCTCTTAAATAGGGAGCCACGAGAGGTTAATGAAGATTTGTCAGGTACTGTCGTCGGTTTTTGGTCGATCTTCGTCGATTCGATAAAGAGTAACCGTGCTGGGATATATATATCTGTGGCTTGGTGCTAAAAGGGCCAATGTCAAAATTTTTACTTTAGAGAAAATTTAAACTAAATTGTTTTTAGAGAAGAGTTCTTACTGAAATTTGCTAGCAAAACCCTTATGAAGCTGTTCTGGACTAAAACATTGACTGTTTCATTTCATGTCCTTTCCCCATCACGGTTTCTGCTCACATATGTAGGTGTTTAGTTATCTTCCATTCGGATTTTAAGCTGAAGGTCCACACCATGCGTTTATGCGTCTGTCCTTTTTATGCATTTGACAAAAAAGTTGAACCAGTGTAATTGTATATGACAAGTTACACACCAAAATGCAGGGAATGCATACACGCATCAACGCATGAAAGTAGGTTTACTTTCTAATTTTGTATCCGTCGCATGTGTGGTGAAAAAAAGTCAGCAGTTATTGATGGCCATGGATGACAAATCATATTTTATTTTCAATGTTATCGATAAATATGTTTGTGTGGTGGATTACTTTTTACTTTTTTTTGCATAACAAAAGGTTTTTAATAAGAGAAAAAGCTTTTGTAATAAAGATTGTATAAACTTTAAAGAATAAAATACATTAAAATTAATTTTTAGCACAATTTTACCACGAACAAAATTTGCCGTTCTAGTTATCGATTACTTTTATCTTCTGAGTGTCATCTTTGTTGTGTTTATCATTTTTTTTACAAATGCCATACATTGGAAACTTATTGATACCGTGAACAATCACGAATATTTCCATAATATAAGCCAACTCCTCTTTGAATTCTTTTAAATAAATTTTATTAAAATATCAATAACACTCTTCATTTTTGCCAAAATTGTTTTTATTTAATAAAAATATTCTCACAACAGCTGATAAAAAAAACAATTTGTCGCATAAAACGCATTTCATGTGTACGCATCTACGCATGAACGCATGCTTCAGCTTAAAAGTCTTGCGGTGTCTCTTCTTCTTAGACTGAAATGTATTTTAATGATTTTTTCTCAAATAATGGTTTTTTTATTTTAGAAATTTAGATTTTTCTTTTTAGATATGTTTGTGCAAAGTACATAGTTTCTAAAGTTAAAAAATATACATAATTTAATACTAATACAAATTAATTCATATCTCATTTTATTTATTTTAAAGATGTGGAAGATCAGGCCTTTTAATCAACTGTCTACATGCGCATTTCTACTATTTTTGTCAACGGTATTGTACATACCAAAATCAGGTAAGTTTTTAAGCACATAAATATTTCTCAAAATTTGCTCTAAATTTTTTAATAAAAACAAAAATGTAAAAAACGACATGAATAACCTGTTTTGATAAATGTAATAGAGAGTGTTGATATTTATTTTTTGAAAATATATATAAGCAAGGACTTAATAGTTAAACTAGGGCGTACAATTATATACAATTATGTTTTTCTCAAACTTTTAAATACTATCAGAATAAGATATGAGCGACATTTCTGTACATTTGTTTTAATCACTGTTACATGGCGTTTACACTAGCATTACATGCAAACTTTTTTTCTAACACATGCACACTTTTCAAACTGTCTTTCCAACAAACCAAAACGATTTAGAAATAACTTGTTGCAAGCTTACTAACATAAGCCTTAAGCTTGGAAAAGTGTTGTGATTACTATTATTATATTATAAAAGGCTTATTAACAATTGTTTAATAATGAAAACTGAACCCTTGCGAAATTATTACTTGTCTATAATATTATATAAGCTAAGAAGTCTAAATGTAGAATAACCTTATAGAAAAATACTTTTCTAATCATGTTAAAAATTATTAAAAATATAACCAAATAATATTTGCACACTGAACTACAGTAGTGATTTTTATTATTAGAATTTGTTTTATTATTTCACAAAATATATTTATAAATTATCAAAGTAATTTTTGGAAATACGAAAATCTAATTTAAAAGGTTTTGTTATTCGTGCTTAATTCCCAATTTTTATTCTTGATAAAACTGGTTGCTTATCCCATGAACAATAAATTTTAGTGTTTTTAACAAGCATACAAATTGGGAATTAAGCACGAATAACAAAATCTTTTAAATTAAAATTTTGTATTCCCAAAAATTACTTTGATAATTAACTGGCAAGTGCACGGCTTAAAAAAAACTTAAACTGGCAACATGCTTTTGCAAGTTTTTATTCTACTTTTTCTTAACCTACTTACACCTACAATTAATGTTGGAAGAATTCCCATCAATTATAGTGGAGAATGTAAGAAGAGATAAACTCACTGTTTATTAAGTTTGTTTAGTTCATATCAAACACGTTTAGCTGGACTTGCACTGCATATTTTTAAAAGTGAACTGTCTTAACTAATCGTCGTTCCGGAGTTATCTTGTCGTATATCACAAAATCGAATAAAATGAGATAAGACCGTTTCCTGTGGTAAATTTAACAGATCTATCGATCTGTTCAATCCTCACGGCTCTATCTCTTATGGTTAATGAGATATTACGAAGCCATTTTGTTGTATATCCACTTTTGCGAAAAAATTAATGCGTTATAATACCGTATGTAGCATAATTGTGGATATACGACAAAAAACGTATGAAAACTTTCAATTAAAAAAATCTTGCGTTATCTTGTTGTATGTGAACAAAGCATATTAGGCATATTACAAAAAAGAGACTATCTTATTAATATTGCTGTTATTTCAACATTTTTCGTTTCATATGTAAAGATATTTTTCGGGCGTAGTACACAACGGCTATTTATATTGATGGAATTATTGCTGTTATGCTTAAATTCATTTTATTTTTAAGCAATTAAAGTTTAAATATTCAGGGTGGCCCAACCATAATGCACATTGTTAATTGTAACTAAAACCAAAAGTTTTTAGAGAATTCTCTAAATATTTTTTATTTTTATAGAAGGATCTATGACAAATATGTGTGTGACAAAATATCAACCAAATGCTCGTCTTGGCTTCGGTTGTATACCTCTGTCCTATGGTCCATATTTTCAATGGCTCTGAGACATTATTGAGGTTCAATGTTGTTAATGTGTCAAATTATCTAATCTTTTAGCTCTTGAATTGTTCTTGGCTTATTGACGTATAATTTTTATTTTTAATATTACCAAAGAAAGAAGGCCAACGGTTTCACATCATATGATCGTGACATCCAATTTACATGGCCATTCTTTTGGAACTTCTTAGCGTCCAGGTACATATCATCCATTTCTGGCAAAAAGAAATCCGATATCAGCTCGCGATAGCGAACACCATACCTCATTTTCGAAGAAGTAAGGCCCGATGATGCCGCCTGGCCATAAACCGCACCAAGCATGCATGCACAGGCGTTTTCACATTTCCTACAGAGCTGGTTTGCTAAAATTGGTGCACAATTATCCCGATTGTGGACACATTTGATCGATTATGCTGACCAAAAAATCAAGATGTGCACAAAATGTATTTTTTATTTGACCGCCCATTTTCGTAACGCACTGCTCAATGCTGCACCTCTCCATGCATGAATTTGGCACTGATACCAAGAAATGTCAAATTAAGTTGGACAAAAATTTGACGTTACGGTGTGACTCACAGTTAACATCGTGCATTATGGTAAGACCCCATTTAAGTAATAATAAACCTTAAAATCATTCATTATTATTGGTCAACTATTTGTTGACCAACACTAATTGGCTTGAACTGTTATCCATTCCTAATGGTACCCCTGCTTCAATTGACTCTATGATTAATACATTTTATACTACTATGCATAATTTTTTTGAGGAGTGTGTGCCGAAACTTCTAGTGATTAAACATTCAGGTCCACCGTGGAATTCTCCTCATCTATCAAGATTAAAAAATTTTAAAAACAAATGCTATAAAAAATATAAGCAATATCGAACAGCTTATGATTATAGCAAATACTGTGTATCTCGAGCAGAATATAATCTTCTCAATAGGAGACTATATATAAATTACCTTGAGAAAATGAAAAGGAACTTTAAACGTGACCCAAAATCATTTTATAATTTTGTAAATTCGAAAAGAAAATCTACTGGCTATCCAAGAGTTATGAAGTATTTAATTAATGAGTCTAATATTAATTTGATTAAAAGCAATATGTTTGCCGATTTTTTTGCAACAACATATTCTAAGCAACAGTACGATACATCAACTGAATACCCGTTTTGTCTGATGGAACATCAGGCAATATCATTTTCATCTATTGATACTTCTCAGGTTCTTTTATCTTTGAAAACAATAAAATCGTCATTGTGCAGTGGACCTGATGGCATCCCTGCTTGCGTTTTAAAAACTTGTGCTCATGCTTTGGCTACTCCTTTGGCTATCATGTTTAATGTGTCATTAAAATACGGATATTTCCCCCAATTTTGGAGGAAATCCTTTATCATACCGATATTTAAATCCGGAAACAAGTCGGACATAACGAATTATAGAGGCATTGCAAAATTGAGTGCAATTCCCAAACTTTTTGAAAAATGCTTAACAGACTCTCTCTGCCACAGTGTATCCTCAATCATATCACCATACCAGCATGGTTTCAGGAAAGGTTGTTCTGCAGTAACAAATATTTTACAACTAACAACTCTAACAAATCGCGCTTTTAAGGATGGCCAACTTATGGACGTTATTTATACTGACTTCAGCAAAGCTTTTGATAAAATCAACCATAGCCTACTTCTCACTAAGCTGAATTTATTAGGGTTTACTAGCAACGCTTTGTGCTGGTTACGGTCGTACCTAACCTGCAGGACACAGTGTGTTCTTTTTGATAATACCACATCCAAAGAAATTTCTGTTAGCTCCGGTGTCCCCCAAGGAAGTCACCTAGGTCCTTTGTTGTTTTCGATTTTCATAAACGACTTGCCGCTTGTAATGAAGCATTGTAATGTTTTAATGTACGCTGATGATGTTAAGATGTTTCTCAGCTACAAATTATCTTCAGATGGGGCGTATTTGCAGCAGGATTTAAATAGTTTTTACGCATGGTGTAAATATAACCAAATGGAGCTTAATTTAAAAAAATGCAAGCACATGCGATTTTCTAGAAATTGCACATCAATGCTACACTATTTCCTGGACGGGTATCAACTAGAGTTAGTTGGAGAATTTCTGGATCTTGGTATTCTACTTGATCCTAAGCTAGATTTCTGCAAACATATTACAATGACGATTAATAAAGCTCGTGGTGTGCTTGCTTATATAAAACGATGGTCTAAAGAGTTTACAGATCCTAATTTAACGAAACAACTATACACATCCCTTGTAAGGCCAATTTTGGAGTATGGGTCTATTGTCTGGGATCCTGAAGTTAACATGCACATAGACCGAATTGAATCTGTTCAAAAGCAGTTTCTCTTATTCTGCCTAAGGAGCTCATTTGGTCGTTATGCTGGGAATCTTCCTTCGTATACTGCGAGGCTATCAATAATTAAACTACCTACTTTAAAAGTCGAAGGAAAATGCTTAATGTGGCATTTCTAGTTAATTTGATAAATGGCGATGTCCTCTCCGACTTCCTTCTTCGTTACATAAATTTTAATATTCCACGACGTTTTACCCGACACCTAATACCTCTGCACCTTCCTGTTGTGCAAACAAATTATGCTGATCCTTTGAGGTGAATATGCAAAAATTTCAATGAATTGTATAGCTTAATCGATTTTTCAATTAATATAAATGTAATTAAACGCAATATTATCGTGTTTTTAAATACTTAATATGTCTTAACAAAATTTTTTCGTTAATAATACCTTTATATAAAACTTTGTAATATATAGTAGTCTGTAAGGATTCATATCCATAGATTTAATCAAATAAATAAAATAAATAAATAAAAAATTCGATAATCACCCCTATCGTGAATAACAACTGGAATTTTTGTTCCCATAAAATTTTCATTCCCCTCGATGGGAAAAAAGCAATCGTGAATTTCATGTGAAAAATTTTCCACTCTATCAGTTCCAGTGAATGTAAAAAAAGAAGAAAGATTAACAAAATTAAAATATCAATGAAATTTTTGTTCAAAATATACAAGTATATATTTTAAAGAAAAGTTTAAATAAAAAACCAAAATATTTAGTACTGGAGGGATAGTATGATTACAACGTTAGTTTTTTACACTTTTTAAATTTAATGTAGTAAAATATTTTCCAAAATTCTGCTACCAAGTCAAGCGAAAGCTTCACAAATCCGCAGGCAATCGACCTGTTGTTTTGCATTTTGTTGAGCAGTTTATCGGTTTGTGCCTTATTAACTTTATTAACCCTTAATAATCGATTTATATGAGGAGTCACTTACATACGTGTTCTGTTCCCTAGCAAAAATAAAGTGAGAAAATCTAAGGGAAATGTGAACAAATTACTAGGGAAAACATTTTTCCTGTGAACATTTTTTCACGTTATTATTCTCCTTTGAATTACATTTTTTCATGGGAGTTGTTCATGATCGCAAATATGTGAAAGGGGAAAAAAATCACGAGGGATAAATTATTCACGATAGGGGTTTATATAAAAACTATAACTATACGTAAATACATTTGTCACTTGCATAAATTTTTCGTTTCAAAAATTATTATAACTTAATTTTCAATATTGGTAAAACACGTGAATGTAGGTTTTTAATACCTTATTTTGACTTATATCATACAAACTAAAAAATATATCGCAAAAAGTGGCGTATACGACAGAATTGAAACTTTTTTTTCGGACGTGACAATGGCTATAACTTGAAAATTTATGTCCATGGCTTTGGATATTATTACATAAATCGATAAAGAACTTCAAACACAATATCTGACAAAAATATTGGACGACTTTTTTCACGTACATTTTTGCGTATAAAGATTTGAACCTTAAGATTCGATTTCCCAAAAAAAAATTTTTGTGATATACGGCAAGATAACTTCGGCACGACGTAATGTCTGGACGCCTACGTGATATGTATGGTGCTATGCTTTGAAGTTTGTTAACATGTTGTGGCGGGCCCGCCGCGCGCGCGATCCGCGATCACCCGCCGAACGCGCTCCCCCCCCCCCCCCCCTTCCACCTACTGTACTATATTTTTTCAACACTTGACAATGGCAACTCATTCTTTTGGCAATTTGTAACCATAACAATAACACTGTTACGGCGTTATTGCACTTGGATGGTGGTAATAAAGCCAATTAATTGAGAAATAAGGCTTTTACGAACTAAGAAAGTTACTGTGGATCTCAGTGAAAGTTTTGAAACACCAAGTGTATTTCTGAGATTAATGTTCATTTGAAAATGAAGAAGAAATAAATGACAATTTTTTTTTATTAAAATAAACAAGTACTGAATACACTTCAAAAACATAAAAACAGATTTTTTGTACTCTCCCCCTTTTAACATCTACGGACTTATAAATGTTGAACAGTTCGGTGTACACTTTCTTTTGAGGCTGACTGTATGTATGTATACATATACTAAACAAAAACATTTTAGTTTAAAATTCTTATTTTTGGTGCTATTGTGAATATAATAAAAATAATAAAAACACAGCAAAAAAAAAGTGCAAAACACAAACAACTTTTTTTTTGGGTAGTCACATTGAAACAACAATAAAACTAAATGAAAGAAATGCATACTTACGTAACATGCTAAAGAATGCAATGCTGTTATAAGTAAAACAAGAGAAAACAATAGTAACTACCTAACGGCTAAACAACTTGTTCGTACACATTCCCTTTCGCCCTCGGTTTTTACAAAGACGGTTGATGGTAAAACATTAAAAAATATTAATCTCTCACTAGTCACTAGTGCTGCCGCAGCGGCAAAAACAATCTTAGTAACAAATGGTACCATGAACTCAAGCACAGACACAATGGAAAAGTCTCAAGTAAAAAGTTGTCAAAAGCCTCAAGTACAAGTTGGTATGGACAGGTACATAACAGTGTTTAAACGGGGTCGCAGCCCTTCTTCTGCAGCAGTTGCTTCGTTGATAAAATAAATTCTCGAAATTGTTTTGTAATTCTGGAGGATGAATCTTCTGAAGCACCAAACGCCATGGAATCGTACAAGCCACCCCCGATATATCTTAAGGAGCAAATTCAAGTGAGCTAATAAAGAGCGTGATCTCGGTAATACGTGAAAATTCGTTTTACGTAGTTGTAATCAAGCGTGGTAATATAAACGAGACAAAAATACAGGTTAATCATGAGAATGATTTTTGTAAAATAATTAACAAATTCGAAGCTTTTAAAAAAAGCTTTTATACATACCAACTGAAGAGCTGTAAAGGTCTTCATGTAGTGATTAAGCGCATTGCCTTATGCGTGGACCTAGAAGAGATGAAAACATTTTTAGAAGAGACAGGTTTTGAAATAAAAAATATGTTAAATATTAAAAATAGGGAAAAATCCCCAACCACTATTTCGAGTGGAGTTAGAGCCCGGCGAAATTTAGCTTAAAAAAAACGAAACGCATCCCATATATAATCTGAAATATATACTGACAGAAAAATCACGATAGAGGAGCCGCACAAGAGAAATGGGCCCGTTCAGTATTTAAACTGCCAAGAATTTGGTCACACTAAGGCCGAGGCTACGCAATGAGCGGCTAAGCGTCAAACGACTAAGCGATGAGCCTCAAAGCGTCAAGTGGCTTATTACTGAGCGTCACTTCTGAGCGTTTAGTTGTTAAAATGCCATTGTAAAGAGTGGCTTGTTTAATGTTATTACGCGAAAATCGTATTCATAAAAATTTAATGCGTTTTTAAAGAAAAAAAAAAAAAAAAATTGCAGCCTGTTCTTCGATTTCGAGCGAAGACTTCGTTCGCTTAACTTAGTCGGTTAAGCCCGACCATATGATACTTACACCACAGTATTAATAAACATATGCTAATGTGTCCATTAGACTGGTCGCATTTTTTTTTTTTAATTTAATTGTTTGCGCTGCTTAAAATATGAGGTTTGGTGTAAGAAATCATGATCTAATTTTTCAGGTCAATCCGACGGTGCCTAGCCGTGCAGGGGTGGGTCCAAAGTTCCCCATATTATGAAAAAACATCTTTTCTATCGGATCTCTATAGTTATACTAGTTGAAAAGCCGAAAATCAAAAATATGGCTTCGTTACGATCTTCCGCAGAGAAAGTACTTCAAGCTTCCTATGTCATCAGACGGCTTCAGAAAGTTACGGAAAGAATAGGACCTACATGCAAACATCCTGACATACTAAGAAATTATATATTGTATAGATATGTTAAAGTATTTGCTGTTTAATATTTTAGTATGATACGAACGAAAGATTTTTCATTTAATTCGGGGTCGCTGAATCCAGTGGTGCTAGCCGTTTTTTTAGGTTAGCTTTGGTTTTCGAGATATACCGTTATTTCGAAAATTAAGGAGGTTGCACAACAGTTCGCGTAACTCAAAAACGCTTTAGTTTATTGAAAAACTAAAAAAATCCGAAATTCCGCAATAAAATTTACTTTAAGAAAGTTAAAACTTTTTTCTTTATGTTGGCTTTGGTTTTCGAGATATACCGTTATTTCGAAAATTAAGGAGGTTGCACAACATATATTCGCGTAACTCAAAAACGCTTTAGCTTATTGAAAAACGAAATTCCGCAATAAAAGTTTCTTTAAGCAAGCTAAAACGTTTTTCTTATATGCGCAGTCGTTTTAGAAACATAATTTTTTTTTCTGGAAAAAAAATAATTTTTTTATTAAAATTTCGGAATTTTTGTTTTTAAAAATTCATAAAAAATTGAAAAATGCAGCTATGATTTTAATTATATACAGTCATATAAAAAACAACATTGCAAACAAAACAAGCTATAAATGATTAAAATCTGTAAACAACTTTTGATTTTATGTATTCACAAAAGACGAAAAATTTTAATTAATTTAAGAATTTTATTAAACCGCCATATTTGTATGAGAGCCCCCCTAAAAAGTAAAAGTAAAGGGCAAGTATGTCTCGAGAAAATGTTAAGGACATAAAACTAATTGAGGTCGGTCATACACTTTATTCCCCTAGGGCTGACTCCTTGGCAGTTATGGAGCTTCTTCTTCAATATATTTCTAGTCTGTAGTTAAAATTTTGAATGGGAGCCCCTTAATGAATGGAGATAGCAGGTATGTAGGTATTTTAGAAATAAATGATGGAGATGAAAAATAAAGTAGAGTTGGTCATACATTTGACCCTTCTTGAGGCATCCTAGGCACTACAAGGGCCAAATATAAGAATTTCAAATATACAAAAATGGCGGTTTAATAAAATTCTTAAATTAATTAAAATTTTTCGCCTTTTTCGGAAGATCGCAACGAAGGCATATTTTTGCTTTTGGGCTTTTCAACTAGTCTGATAGAAAATATGTTTTTTTTTATAATATGGGGAACTTTGGGCCCCACCCCGCACGGCTAGGCACCGTCGGATTGACCTGAAAAATTAGATCATGATTTCTTACACCAAACCTCATATTTTAAGCAGCGCAAACAATTAAATTTAAAAAAAAAATCTTATACAAGATGCGACCAGTCTAGTGTCCATATTAATATGGATTTATCTATGTTTATAAACTTCATTAAAATCGGTTTGAAAGTTTGTGAGGGGCAAAAATTGCCACCTACCTCCCCTTGTGGTCCTATTTTTGAAAAACTACATAGCTTATGTGTCCATATAAATATATTTCTATGTATGATTTAAGTTTCATTAAAATCGGTTTGATAGTTTCTGAGAGGCAGAAATTTCCCCCTATCTTCCCTCGTGGTTTTACGATTCGGCCCATTTTTAATAGGCTTGGTCCTTGCGCCAATAAGAACCTATGTCCTAAATTTTATCGAATTATCTTCAAAATTGCGACCTGTACCCTGCGCACAAGGTAACATGGACAGCCAGCCTGCCGGCCACCGGACAGACATCGTTAGTTCGATTCAGAAAATGATTCTAAGTCGATTGGTCTAGAACCAATATTTTAAGGCGTTACACACATCGGCACAAATGCATAATACCCTCTCAACTGTTGTGGTGTGGGTATAATTATATTGTTTTGGGAAGTTTGGTTTCATCTTATAAATCAAGCAAGGGGAATTAAACCATTTAAATACAAATCTACCCAATACAATACTGATGTATGTCTGTGAAATCATTTGATTTGCTGTTGCAAAAAGTAAACACCAAATTGACAAAACAAAAAAATAATTTCTCGGTCATGTTTTTATTTTTAAAATTTGGTAATCTGTCTTGCCATAATTCGGTCGGCTTTGTACGGATGAAATTATAAGCTCCATATTCACTTTTGCCATGTTTATTTTTTGACGCTCGGAAAACAACTAAAAATTAGAACAAGTTTTATTCCTGAGCGACGCCGCTTAGCAGCTCAAAAATTTCGCTCACATGCCGCACATTTCGTGGCCACTTCAGTAGTATTTCATATGTTTAAATTTTTTGACGCTCATCGCTCAGCCGCTTAACGCTTAGCCGCTCATTGCATGACCTCGGCCTAAGACATACTGCTACTTACCCCCTGTTTGCATAGTATGTGGAGAATTACATGGTACAGGCCAGTGCGATAAGTCTAAAAATTACTCCAATGTAAAAAAAAAATTAGCAACTGTGGCACAAATCACACTGCCAACTGTAGAGGATGCCCTGTATATTCGATTGTCAAGCGTTCTGTTGGACATAAACCTAATTCCCCTCAAGCGCAGGCAACTAATCAAGAAAACACTAATGTCATTCAAATACCGCAGCCAAATAATAACAGAACCTCGTACGCTTATGTCTTAAAACATAATCATATGCCAGTGCAAGGAGATTTACCAAATAATGACGAAATTCCCAATTCAAATTTAAGTCGTATAGAAAAAACCATGGAAACTTTAGTGCAAACAGTAAATAATTTTACGAACATAGTGGGCAATATGATGCGCCAACATAAAAATGAACTAGAATACTTTTTAAAAAATAAACAAATTGATGTTTTGATGGTTTCTGAAACTTATTTGACCTCAAGATATACATACGTTTAAAATCAATGGTTATACACTATATGATACCGAGGACCCTCGAGATAGAGCTTGTAGAGGTTCTGCCATTTTTATAAAAACCCGAGTCAAACACTACTTAATGTGTGATCATTGTGAGGATTATCTCCAAGCATCAAACATTTGTGTTGAAGAGCTAAATCGAAACATAGTAATTTCATCCTTATACTCACCACCTAGATTTGCAATATCAGAAAGCCAATACTATAAATATTATAAGTCGTAGGGGCCCTGTTTCCTGGCTGCTGGCGATTATAACGCTAAACATACCTTCTGGGGGTCACGACTAAGAACACCAAAGGGATGTGTTTTGTTTAATATAATATCTTATATGAATTTAAAAGTGGTAGCGAGCGTGCAGCCAACATATTGGCTTGGTTTATCCTCTGATCACACACCTACAATTGTTACTAGAACAAACACCAATAGAATTGTATCCCCCTCTGGTTACATAGCGCGTCAGCTACACAAATAAATTGGTTAAAATATAAAAAATATCTCAGTACCCATTGCACAGAAAACATCCCGCTTAGCACACCGGAGAATGTGGATCTCTCTATTGTCAATTTTGACAGTTATTTTCAACTAGCTGTTCAATATTCCAGCAAAACCCTCAAAAAAACCAAAAATAATAAAATGTATTCTATAGATTCGAGCGCCTCTTGAATCTAGTTTTTGCAAAGACTTTGCTCTCTTTGCAAAAACTTTGCTCTCTTTGCATAGTCTTTGCGCTCTCTTGCAAAGTCTTTGCGCTCTTTTGCAAAGTGAATCTGCAAAGTGTTCCACAAAGGATTTAATCATCTTTGCATTTCTGTCTTATCACTTTTCACTTTGCATTGCTTAATTTAATTATTAAAATGAGCTAAAAAGTAAAAATGGAAAATATACTTGCAGTGTTACGTTATTTAAGACAAAAAAAGATGTTTTATTTTCTTGTAAGTTTTTTTTTTATAAAATTATTGTAAATAGCATATGAGAATTATTTCTTTTTAAAAGTTATTTTTATTATATAAACCAATTTTATTTTCGAATGTGTTCAATGAATCAAATTTCAATTTATAAAGCATCCTAGTCTTATTCCTTCATTTGTTCACATATTTATGCTTATGCAAAGCTTTGCTTAACATTGAAGCTATAGATATGTACATAAGCATATAAATTATAATTTGATATCATTGAACACATTCGAAAAATTAAAATGGTTTATATAATAGAAATAACTTATTAAAAGAAATAATACATAAAATGTATTAAGTATATCTATACACATTCTGTTGGTGTCTTATAATTTTAAAAATGTATACACAAAATTTACTTCATTGCTAAATAAAGGGTGGTTAAAAAAAATATGTAACATGAGGGTACAATAAATTCTAGTAGTGTATAGATTTCATAATTCCTAATAATATGTATATTAGAGTGGGTCACTGATGTATGAGAAAAAAAAAGTTCTCGAATCATGTTCTAATAGCAATATTTTTTTGTCTTACGTCAAAAAAAATAAAAACTGCAAAAAAAAAAGTAAAAAAAAGTCACATCTTCAGCCCGCGCAAGAGCTCCTAAAAATTAAGTATATGTTAGAAAAGTTAATTTTTTAAATTTAAATATTTTAACAAATAGAATCTGGGAAGCTAAGGTAAGCTTCGTAACAGAAATATACAAAACAAAAATTCTGATAGTGCATAGAAAATATTCCTGTGAAATATTGAAGGAATGAGTCTATTAAAGTATAAAAGCTTTTGAGGATTGTATTTGACATAGAATACACATTCGAATAATATGAAAAATTTAAATATTTTATTTACTATCAATTATTATTAATTAAAACTGAAAACATTTTGAATTAAATACAATGCTTTTGTTGTTATATTCAAAATTTAACAAAATTGAAGATCAAAGCGCGGGCTGTTACACTAAAAATAAATTAATAATATTTTACACGGGTCTAATGCAGACAAAAATACAACATATTTACGCTATTAGAAGTCGATAAGAGAAAAAAAATATTTTCGACCCACCCAAATGTCTTCAATTTTTACCAAAGGATGGCTTAAGCATAAAGTATGTGAATTATTAAAGGAATAGGACTATTGCAAGAAAGCTTTAACATTTCATTTTAAAGGTTAATAAATTATTAAAACAGGCTTCCTGGGAGGAAGTTTTGAAAAATGCCCAATCTTTTAATTGTGCTCTAATTCTTCTTTAATTTTATTTAAAAAGAAATCAACTTAAATCAATTAAAATTTTGTAGTCCCGAAAAATTAATTCGGGCCCTATAAGTTCTTATTATGCCCACGTCTCCACTATTGTAGAACAAAAACTCGCGTCCTAACATTTTGAAAGCTTCACTAGCTATAACAATATGAATTTGCAAAGAGATCGTTTACCTTGCAAATTTTTGACAAACTTATCAAAATTTGCTTTGCAAAAATACAATTTACAGTTTTTGTGGAACGATACAGCATAATTATTTGCAAAGTCTTTGCAAATTACACTTTACAATAATAACTTTGCACAAGAGAACGTACGTGGAACAGAAATTGAAAAGAGAATATAAAAATTGCAAAGACTTTGCAAATTTCACTTATCAATTTCAACTTATCACTTATCAAATTAAATAGTTCTGTGGAACAAAAGTTTTGCAAATTGACGAAAAATTTGCAAAGTGCAAAGTGAAAAGTTGGTTTGTGGAATAGGGCCCTGGTATTGATAAGATCAGTAAAAAATGCTTTTGGAGCTACACAGCGTAGCAAGGACAATTATTCTTTATATTTTGCTATTTTACGCCTTGAATACTACCCTCAAGAATGGAAGGTCTCCTAAGTTACGATGACACCAAATCCAGGAAAAGATCATACAAAAGTTGAGTCATTTAGGCCTATTAGCTTATTATCTTATATATCAAAGCTGTTTGAGAAGCTCTTAGCGTCAAAATTAACCCCAATTTTAAATGACAATGGGTGTATACCTAACCACAATTCGGTTTCAGCACAATTAAACAAACCCATCCGATAGTAACATCCATAAGAAAAGCCTTTGAAGAAAGAAAATATTGCTCCGCTCTCTTCATCGAAGTTTCTCAAGATTTTGATAAAGTCTGCCATGTAGGCTAATGCTAGCGGAACACACACAAGCTGTTAGACAGCTGCTTGGTCGGTCAAAAGTTTATTATTAAGTTCTCCGCAGCCAGTTGAAGCTGGAGTCCCTCAGGGAAGCAACATGGGCCCACAAACAACTACACCCAAACTTCAACTTTTGCTGATGATACAGCTTTTCTAATCGTACACGTCGTGAAGCATCTCAATACCTGGGCCCACTTTTTTACCTTTATATACCTCGGACATGCCAACAAACAACTACACCCAAACTTCAACATTTGCTGATGATACAGCTTTTCTAAGCGAACACGAGAACAGTCGTGAAGCATCTCGATACCTGCATCGAACTAGAACTCTGGTTAAAACAACGGAGAATAAAGGTCAATGAGCAAAACTGCGTACATATGTATGCATAACATTCACCTTGCGTCGGGAAGCACGCCCCCTTTTTAAATCAATAATCAACTAGTGCCTCAACAATCGCATGTCAAATATCTCGGTATTCATCTAGATCGGCGTTTAACATGGAAATGCCATATAGAAGCAAAATTAACTCAAATGAAACTAATGGCAATTGAAATTAACTGGCGATTGCAAACTTCTATTTTACAACTTCATCTTAAAGCCAATCTGGAGCTACGGTATTCAACTATGGGACAGCGGCTCCCTGCTATGTTAAAAACTCAAATATCCACAAGGATCTCAATGTGCCGCTGGTAAAAACTGTTATTACGAAGTATGCAGTTAAATATTTAAAAAGGCTAGAGTTGCATTCAAATCCACCAGCTCGAAATATTTTAAATGACAGTGGCCACTTTAGATTAAGGAGAAGAGATACTGAAGGACTCACCCGTTTGGAAGAGCGCTAAACAACTATATATGGGAACAGAAAACGTGAGGAGAAAAATTTTCGTCCGACATTGGCAGGATAAAAATAAATATTAGAGTAAGATTTGATTAATAATTGTTAGTGCATATTTAATATATGAAGATTCAATAAATAAATTATAAAAAAACAACGACCAAGCAACACTTCTGACTTTCGTTTTTTATTACATATATGGTATGGCATTGTTATGAACTCAGATGACCTAAAGCATGATACATCTAGCTTTTATTCTTACCAAAAAATACTTCATAAACATCTATTGGAAAATTTATATAAATATGCCTCAAAAGTAATATATATAACTGGAGGAAATCTCAAGCGTTTAGCGGAGCGCACCAGTCTGCAGTTACCTGCAAGTTAAGCAATAATTTCTCCAATACAATTATATGACTGGGCAGAATCTTCTGCAAAAAAAAAAACTGCAATTTAATACTGCTCGAAAAAGGATATTGAACGTGAAAGAATTTTTCTGCAACCTTGGTTAGATTCCTCAATCACAATTCCAGGAACTAAAATTAACCATGCTTTTATTCCAAGACACGAAGGCATCCTTGTAAAAAGCACTAGTTCTATGATATACACTGTTTGACTTAACTTCATAAGCAAATAAATGTATTAACTAAGATTTCTGTATGACGTGCTAAGTTCCCAATTTTTCATATTTGATAAATACACTGAGATTTATTGTTGAGGGAAAGCTAGTTTCTATGCGCATTTCACTGGTTGCTAAGGCCAACTCATCAGGAAACCTTTTCCAAAGATCTTAGAAAAGCCAAAACTATTATACAAATAAAACCCTAAAAGCGAATAAGTCTTACTTGTACCAATATCAAAGCTTAAACAAAACACCAATAATAAACAGTGAGTTTATCTTTTCTTACATTCCCCTACAATTTGTTGGCTTTTTTTCGACTCGAATTGTAGTTGTAAGTGGGCAAAAAGAAAAAACAAAATTAAAAAACAAATTGCTTCATTTTATTGTGTTCGTTAGAAAACAACAAAAAAACCATTTGCCAATTCAGTTTTTTTGCACGGGTACATGCAAGTATATTATCAAAGTTATTTTTGGGAATACAAAATTTATTATTAATAAGATTTCTGTGTGACGTGCTAAGTTCCCAATTTTTCATATTTGATAAATACAATGAGATTTATTGTTGAGGGAAAGCTAGTTTCTATGCGCATTTCACTGGTTGCTAAGGCCAACTCATCAGGAAACCTTTTCCAAAGATCTTAGAAAAGCCAAAACTATTATACAAATAAAACCCTAAAAGCGAATAAGTCTTACTTGTACCAATATCAAAGCTTAAACAAAACACCAATAATAAACAGTGAGTTTATCTTTTCTTACATTCCCCTACAATTTGTTGGCTTTTTTTCGACTCAAATTGTAGTTGTAAGTTGTAAAAAGAAAAAACAAAATTAAAAAACAAATTGCTTCATTTTATTGTCTTCGTAAGAAAACAACAAAAAAACCATTTGCCAGTTCAGTTTTTTTGCACGGGCACATGAAAGTATATTATCAAAATTATTTTTGGGAATAAAAAATTTATTATTAATAAGATTTCTGTATTAACATTTACTTATCTTAGGTATACAAAAAATAGCATGTGATATTTTATTTTTATGAGTGTGGGACACAAAATTTTAAAGTATAATAATTATATAAATGTACAAACTTAACTACATAAACAAACGCCTAAGATCATAATTTGCATAACTTTTAAACTTATAAAGAGCACATTATTAAAGTTTTACAATATAATAAGTACGAAGCAGGCTTATTTCGCTAAAAAGAAAATTAAAAAAATTAGGTCGAAGTTAGAAAAAAAGTTTCCTGATGATCTGGTTTAAGCAACCACTGAAATGCGCATAGAAACTGCTTTCCCTCAACAATGAATTTCAGTGTATTTATCAAAAATAAAAATTTGGAATTTAGCACTTCAAAAAAATCTTATTAATCATAAATTTTGTATTCCCAAAAATAAGTTTGAGAAAAATTAAAATTTAAACTCGTTGTTTGCTGTCTTTTACGGTACAACATTGCAATAATCCAAGGCGACCAGATTTTGAAAATAAAATAGAGGACATAAAGAAAAAGAGTAAAAAATTTATTTGACTTCAAGATTTTTTACATATTTTGCAGACGAATTTCCAATCCCATATTTATTTATGTAAGTAAATTTTGATGCCGTATGGTAGAGAAAGATATGCCTCGCGACCAGCATGAAGTTTTTCGTCAATTTGAGTCTTGAAGTGTGCCAAATCAGCTACATTTTTGGTTTTCCTCTCAAGAAGCAAATAGGGAAAAAAAGTTTTTCCTGTAAATTTTGTTGAAAGGGAGTTAGCAGGTTTACATATTAAGCCGACGATATATAAAAATTTACATTTACTTAGGTAACGTTGGTTAAAAAAAATAACGAAACTAAAAAAATTCATCGTACTAACTTATTCAAAATTGTATACTGCAAGGGTATGAGAGTTCAGTAGGAGTATGAACAGAACAAGCATGGCACGACATTTTCCATACAATTTGACAGAAAAAAATGGTGATCGCCGTGAAATAAAATTTATTTTAATTTATAAAAATAAAAGCAAATACTGGTCATGCTTTTAAAAATAAAAAGGACAAAGATGACAGAATATTAAAAAGGATAATAAAAGAGGACACAAATTTTATAGATGACAGCCAGTTAAAATAGATGATTGTCCTCTAAAAAAGAGTACGTACTAGGGTTGCCAGGCAGCCTGGAATGGCCTGGATTGTCCAGTTTTTCGGGTCTTGTCCAGTTACCAGTTCAAATAAAATTTGTCCAGTTAAAAAAGAAATGCTTTAATATAAAAAAAATTATTTTTATTGTATTAAAAAACAAGTAAGAGTGACGACAACCGGATTTGAACTTCGCTTTGCATAAGGACCCAGAATATATATACTTCATAGGGTGTAGGACCTTCGGTGAAGGGTATAAAAAACAAACTTAATTATAAAAAAGAGTAATTTTATTTCTAACCGATTTGACAGATTTATATACCGACGTGTTAAAGAAGAAATTTGCCAGTTATTTTGGCTATAAAACTTGGACTCGGGAAAATCGATGGTTCCTGAAAATGGGTATTTTTCAAAAAAAAATTAATATTTTGGTCATAACTTTTTCGTATCTGAACCGATTTTCCCGAGTTTTTCAGAAAATAGTTTTCTATTAAAAATTTCCGATCTTCTGATATATAAGGCGTAACCATAGGTCATATTACAGTCAAAAAATTCAGGTTTTTATACAATTTTTAATACTTTTTGTATAAGAAGTACCACGCCTACTTCTCCAATCCCGCCCACATTTTGTAGGATGGTGTGTATTTATAACCTAAATGTTTGTACCTAATTTTAAAGCTTTGGCTCTTGCCGTTCTCCAGATATACAGAAAAAAGTAATAAAAATACACCAACCACAAGGGATTTTTTGGAAAAATTAGAGGCAGTTGTGGTTTTTTGGTCATATCTCAGCCATTGTTGGACCGATCTGGCTGAATTTCAATAGCAAGAAATGGTGGACTATATGTGACATAAATGTAAAACAACGTAGCCGCTATCATGTCTGGAGTCTCCGGAAAACATATATCAAACGTAAGACGGACAGACGGACGGACGGATATCGTTAAATCAACTTTTCTCCTCATAAGGACCCAGAATATATATACTTTAAAGGGTCTAAGATCAATATTGTAGAAATTACAAACGGAATGACAAACTTATATATACCCTTTTCCACCTGTGGTGAAGGGTATAAAAATTGGAATTTTACCTGAGGGTATTCCAATTAATATTCAAGAATGCTCTAAAAATAACGTACAAAATCTATATATCGCTCATTTGCTGCAAGACCGGCATAACTCAAAAAATGAATTTTTCTTTATACCAATTGATCGAAAGCGACACACTGTAGGAGATTTTAAAACAAAAATGATAATAATTCTGGATTTTGTAAACTGTTAGTCTGATTTAAATCAAATGCCAGATGCTAATTAAGGACTTGTATTCGAGTTTTAGATGCCAGATGCTAATTAAGGACTTGTATTCGAGTTTTAGATAAGATAAGGGATCTTAGACATATCAAATAAGGTCACTCCAAGTATTACAAAAATTTTAAACAATTCATTACTAATTTAAGCCCGTAAATTTCGTTTTTTAGCGCTTACGAAAAAAAGTCGATTAAGAATTTGTTTGTTTGGGTTTAAGGTGACGATATGTAATATGACGTAAGACTGAATTTAAATTGTTATGTTTTTGTAAAAAAAAATTATGAAAATTTACTTTTTTCAACTTTTTAAATTGTCCAGTTATTTTTAAGAAATCCAGCTGAAATTTTTACATTGTCCAGTTATTTGGATTTTTGTTTCTAGCAACCACTGTAGGCTAATTTCGGTTAAAAAGAAAAAACAAACAAAAAAAAAAATAGTACTGAGTTAGACAAATTTTGATTTGCAGATGAAAAACAATTTTTTTTGCAAATTAATTTTTTTTTATTTAAAGATCAATCGATTTTCTATAAGAATCACTTAAAATTTGTTTGTTGTTTGATTAATTTTTGGTTCGAAAAAATAATTAAAAAAACATTTTTTTGAAAACGGCAACACTTTACCACACCGTAACTCGACAAATAAATATTATAGAAAAATATATTTCGCACACTTATTCATATCTACTAGAAATTCCAACAAAATTTGTTTTATTGGGTTGTCCGCTGCACAAATAATGCCCCATTTTCATTATATATTATTGATACGTAGTTTTTTAGGTATATTTGGTATTGGAATTATTTTATAAGAAAAATTTTAGTATTACAAGAATTGGTCATCCGTATAGAAATGCAGAAATGGTGGCTCCATTATTAGTAAAGTGTCACACTTATTTCACTTTTTGGAAAACGAAACTTTCTAATTTTTGCTTCTAAATCTTTCAGAACAGTTATTATAATTTCGTAACCGTGAAATCGTTCTGTAGGATCAGGATCCGTTATCATTGCCAGAAGTATATTTTTAGGATGTAAATAGCAACTATTGTGGTTAATGTTCGGGCGAATTTATTATTGAATATCCTTATCCTTACCAAATATTTTTATGTACATCGTTTTCCAAACAAATGTTTTTTTCGATTTCTTTTTAAAGAATTTTTTTTATATAATATATATATACTAGCTGACCCGACAGACGTTGTCCTGTCCAAATAAGAAAAAATGTTTGCGATCGATTTTTTAAATCCGATAAAAAGATACGAACATTTCAAAGAAAAATTAGTCAAATCGATGGAGCCGTTTTCTGATTTTAGGTAAACCGAAAAAAGTGGCCGGGGCAAAATTTTCTTTCCGTAAAAACAAATCGGTCAAGCCGTTTTCAAGTTATGCGCTTAATAGAAAAAGTGAGCGTAAAAGTAGGCGTGGTAAATTTTTCTTTCGAAGAAAACTTAAAATGGATTATACGAACATTTGTAAGAAAAATTTGTCAAATCGATGGAGCCGTTTTCTGATTTTATGTTATTCGAAAAATGTGGGCGGGGCAAAATTTTCTTTTCGTATAAATTTAAGTTGGACCATGGCGATAATTTTAAAGAAAAAATCGTCCAAATTATATATTTAGATGTCATTGGTGGTGAAATATGAAAATTGGATTTTGCCACGCCCCTCCGCCCGCAGACCGAAAATCAAAAATCAGACTTCACAGTGTCACCCGCCTGAATATTCTGAAGATTCCCTGATCATCAAAATCGGTTCAGCCGTTTCGGAGTCCATACGTTACATACATACACACATCCTGTTTTATATATATAGAAGATATATATATATATATATATATATATATATATATATATATATATATATATATATATATATATATATATATATATATATATATATATATATATATATATCTATCTATATATATATATATATATATATATATTATATGTTACTAATGCAATGAAAAAATTCGATAATAATTGGCAAAAATTAGCGCTTAAGAGAGGCTATAGTAGGCAACTTTACATTATGTATATGGTTTCAAGATTATTTACATAATATATCGAGGGTTATTTTTCAAATAGTGCTATCTGAAAAATCACAACTTTACAGGAGAGCGAAAAAACTGATTTATTCGATAACTCTAGGAGTAATAACTAAACTTTATTTTACAATTTCAAAAGATTTTGTTATTTGTGCTTAATTCCCAGTTTTTATTCTTGATAAAAACACTTGAAATTTATTGTTGATGGGATAAGCTATTCCTATGCATTTCACTGGTTGCTTAGGCCAGATCATCAGGAAACTTCATCCATAAAGATTTTAGAAAAACTAAAGATATTAAACCAAATAAAACTGTTAAACGTATAAGACTTATAGCAACAGTTTTACTTGTAACAATATCAAAGCTTTAACAAAACACATCAACAATAAAAAAGTGGGTTTATCTCATCTTACATTCCCCACTACAATTAGTTGAAATTCTCTCAACATTAATTGTAGTTGTAAGTAGGTTAAGAAAAACAAAATAAAAAACAAACAACAACTTACAAAAGATGTTGTCAATTAAGTGTTTTTTTAGGCCGTGCACTTGCCTGTTTATTATCAAAAAGTAATTTCAATTTTAAGCACAATTAAGCACAAATAACAAAATCTTTTGAAATTAAAAATTTTTTATTCCCAAAAATTGAAATTACTTCTTTATTTTACAATGTTATTAAAAATGAACGTCTAAATCATACATATATTAATGTTTTTTTAATTCATGATATTCGCGCTTATATGTCTGATAGCACTATTTACAAATTAAAATTTTATCGACTTGAACATTGAAATAAGCAGATAGCACTATTTGAACAAAAATAAAATGAGCTGCAATGAATACTTTTTAGACTTTAATTAATTAAGTTCCACGATTTTTTATTCAGTCAGTGAACACGTTGCTATAAAAACTCCATAAATAAAAAAATATTTACTATAGACAAAAACTCATCGACAAATTTTTTGCAGTTTTTTTTTGCAAAATTTCTATAACGAATTTTAAAATTATATTAGTTTATTAAATCTAGACACAATTCCTAACCATTTGATGTATAATATGTCTACTTTGTAATAACACTTTTTATCATTTTATTATATGAAGTAATATTTTTTATGTAGATAGCACTTTTTTACCAAAAAAAAAAACGTGTGTGTTAGATAGCACAAAAAATATTTATGAAAAAAAACGTTTTGGGAAAATTTTTTTTTTTTCAAATTTAAATGACAGATGACCCTTCCGTAAGTGAACACGTTTCTGTAAAAAAAAAATTTTTGAAAAATTTCAGATAGCACTATTTGAAAAATAACCCTCGATATATTTTTTATTTTTTTTTTAAAATTAAAGGAAATTAAATTATAATAAAAAATTACATAACAAAATTTATATAAGAATAATCCTATTGAGTCTCGAGAACTCCGATAGTATTGCACCATCGTACTCAATCTGGATCTGCAGAGCCTTCAAATAATTATATCTGTAAAACATGAAAACATCATCAGCAGGGCAAGTTTAAAATGGCACGAACAATTTTTAAAAATGGCTGGCAAAATGGCACGAAAAAGTATAAAAAATGGCAAAACTGACAAAAATAAAAACTTGTTGTGATTTAAGAAACAGTTATTTTATTAAGTTTTGATTGCAAAGTACAATAATATGTTTCTTGAAATTGTCTAAAATAAAATAGTTGTCGCATAAAACGGTTGAATAAATGGAAACACTCTTTCAACATCGCAAGATGTAACAGCAGCATATTTAAACGCTAATAGTTCAGATGCATAAAGAATACCATTAAATTCATCCGCCTCATTTCATTCAAATATATACTTTTTCATATCTTAATTAAAGCTTGTAATCCGGTATTACAATCCAAAACTTTTTTAACCTTTTCGACAAAATCTTTTTTATTGACATCTTTAATATTATCCATTAAACGATCAATAACGTCTAAGCTTTCGTTTATAGAAAGCCTTTTTGTTTGTAATTTCAATAGACTTGATCAGATATATTGAAAGTGTTCTTTTATGCACACTGAGGCACTTTTTACGTCCGATTTTTGCAACATTAATTAAGCATTCCGAATAGATTCTGCCTCATGTTCGCTCAGCTTTTTTAAAACTTCGGAGATTTCTTTAAAATTGTCGCAATAATATATTGCAGCTTCAATTTAAGTTCCCCATCGATTGACACAAGGAGATGGAGTTTTTTTTTTTAGTTCGGAAACATTAATTTTAAAAGATTCGTGTTAAACTTACTTTAAAAAATACAGCTTGATATTAGCGTGTTAAGATTTTCGAAATGTAAACTAATAAAATTTATGTGTAAAATTTTTGGAAATAATGTTTTAAGCAATCGGACTGCAGACAACATATATGCTGCAGCACACAAGCAAAACACAATTGTACTTGATGCCTGTTTAAAATATGAAATACAGTACTTTTGACTTAACTACCACACCGTGTTTTGCACGCATTTTGTGGCAGGTAAGTCAAAATGGCACTTAAGTTAAATTTTTTTTTTTTACCAGCCACAGAAGTGGCCCATAAATGCGATTTACACAATTCCCTATTCTTACAACCAAAACTAAAAAAAATTAAAATGTTGTTTTTATTTATTAGTTATTTATTAAACAAACAAAATTTTGTGGTTTTTGGCAGGTATCTCAAATTGGCAGCTAAAAGAGTGGCAGTTAAGTCAAAACTACTGTAGTTAAATAAATATATTAAACAAAAATTCGGCCACAATATTTGTAAAGAATCATTAAAAAAAGCTGCCATTGAACTACCATTAGCTTTTTCTATGTGAGCAATGTTTTAAAGATATTAAGTTTCCTTTTCAGGATACCAAATACAAAATTTGCAACTATCCGCTGTTCGCAGTCAGTTTTTTCATCCATTGATACCCAAATCAAACTCTTTTCGGCTCTGTTTTGTCGCACTTTAATACTTTTTTTATATATTGTTGGCATGTATTTGGTTTGTAATAGTGTCTCACTGGGTATGGGCTTCTTAGTGTATTTCGTAAAAAAAATTTATTGATTGCCGGGTTATTTATTTTGTACAGCGGTATGTTTGCAGTTTAAAAGTGTTGCACAAATCCAAAATGTATGGGTTCGATTCTGTTGTGGTATCTGTCAGTAAAGATTGTGTCGTAGGTGAATTAAATTTTTCGGCTAGAGCTTTATGCTTCAATGAAGAGAAATGTTGCTCAACATTATAATGGGTGATTTTTTAAGAGCTATGTATAATAAAGTTAAAAAAAAAAAACATAAAATTCAGAAAAATGCATGAAAACTTTATTTGAATCGATAGTGCGGTCGATATAATTTAATCTTTGAAGATTATTTCATGCAAATGTTGACCGTGACTGCGCCTCAAATGGTCCATCCGCTTGGTCCAATTTCGGCATACTCTTTCCAACATTTCGGCCGGTATCTCATGAATAAATGCTTCAATGTTGTCTTCCAATGCGTCAGTTGAAGCGGGCATGTGTGTATAGACATGAGCTTTAACATAAACCGTTAAAAAGCGTTAAATCGCACCATCTAGGCGGCCAATTGACCGTTCCCGAACGTGAAATAAATGTTCACCGAACTCGCGTCTCAATAAGTCCGTCTTGTTGAAACCACATATCATGCAAGTCAAGCTCTTGCATTTTGGGCAATAAAAAGTTGGATATCATCTCACGGTAGCGCTTACCATTCACAATTACGTTGCGATTCGCATCATCTTTGAATAAGTACGGTCCAATGATACCACCAGCCCATAAACCGCACCAAACTGTGACTTTTTCTGGATGCATTGGTAGCTCTTGCAATGCTTCTGGCTGATCTTCACTCCAAAATCGACAATTCTGCTTATTAAAGTACCCATTGAGCCAAAAATGAGCTGACCTTAAAATGAAAGAGACCGCATTGTGATAATAAAATTCAATAATTTGCAAGCGTTGTTCGTTTGTAAGACGATTTTCAAAGTTTTTGTTGGGATTCAATCAATTAATTTACAAGATTTCGTTTAAATGTGCTAAATTCCCATTTGTTAAGTGTGCAGTAGCAAACTACACAATAAAGCACTGAAGAATCCCCTTTTAATATTTTCGGAAATTTTTTCACTATTCGTGAATTAAATTCTTTAACCGAATCTTTAGGCATTTTATTAAACAAAGCTAAATTTGCACCTATACTTAAAGCAAATAACTAAAATTACAGTTTATAATGGAACTAATTTTTTGATTTTTTGTAATATAACGTTATTTATTATTTATTATTTGGAACAACTACTAAATATAAATCGATTGACTAAAAATTTAAACGTTTTATAAGTATCAACAGGGTGATTCTAGTAAATGAAAAAAATTTGAGATATATAAAGTTCTTCTTGGTTGTTATAAAAGGTATATTTTGGGAAGCGGGACCAAAAATTACGTTTTTTCAAAATAATTAAAGAAATGGCAAATATGGCATATGTCATAAAAAAACTTGCCCTGATCATTAGCATACATAAATAATGTTCCATTAATGTTTATATTGAATATGTCATTAATAAAAATGTTAAACGGCAACAGGCCACGGATGCATCCCTGAGTAACACCGCCAGTGACAGGCTTCATATTACTTTTGACTCACCCACCTGAACAAACGGCTTTCTGTTAGACAAATAATATCCAGAGTTTTGCCCACTACTCCAATTGTTCTATATTGGGGTAAAAAAAGTAAAAGTATTTTTAGAGCATTTGGAAAACTTTGAGCAGCTTTTGTTTAGCAATCTGCTGTAAAATTAGTTGTCATTTATCTGACATTTCATTTCACTGTACGTTTGTTTATGGCAAAGCAATTTCACGTGTTCTCCAGCAATGTAATCAGCAACTATTGAGCCATTGTGCTGCCGACGTTTTTGGTTGTACTTAGCAAAAAAAAAAATGCTACGTGGAGACCCAGCGTAAACTAGTTCTTGTCAATAACATTATTTTATTTATTTATTCATTGATGATCTAGCTCAACAAGATAAATCTTATAACTGATAGTGCTAGTGAGTATAACAAACTAAAATAGGTATGAATAATAATTATCAAACTAAAAAAGCATTATTATTTTGTGAATTTAAATTAGAAGTACTATAACATAAATTTACAAAAAAGCGCAGAGAAAAAATGAATTAGTTAACATATTCAAATTGAAAACAAAACAATTTTAATTAGCATATACAGTTAACATAGGTTAATTTAACAAAAGTGATTTAAAAGCTTCTTTTTAAACAAGTTTGCGTTGCTTATAAGCTGCATATTTTCTGCAATTTTGTTCCAAAGACGAGTGGAATAAATAAAAAAGTGACGTTCTGACAAATGACTTCGAAATCTTTGTTGATTTATTTTCTTACCACGACGCGATCTTGCAAATTAAATTCTTCTGAATATATATATGTATATTGGTTGTTTTTGAGTTATTACTTTATGTAGCAGTATAAGCCATTTAAATTTAAGAAGATTTACAAAACTCATCCCATATATCCGGTATGAATACAATGATATGTGTTCACGGCGTCCTTTAGCGTATATGTATTTTGCAATATTATTGTAGGCAACATTTAGTTTTTTGAGGTGGGCACTATTACAATTAGCGAAAATTTCGTATCCGTATAAAAGGACTGGAATAAGGTTGGTTTTTGCTAACAACGTTCGAATGCTTAAAAGTGTTGAGAATTTCACTGCCCACAGGTTACGTAGCATACAATAAACTCTCCCTACAACAGAGTTGATGTGGGTTGACCAAGTAAGTTCATTATTAAATGTTACTCCCAGATTTTTTGAAGAATTTACGAAATTAATTATGTTGTTGTTTATGCTTTGCTATGGTCTAGAAGAATAAGAAAGGAAATCATCAGTGTGACCGCAATTAAAAAAAAATTGGATGCTAAATGGGGATTAAAACAATGCTAAAAATGCTAAAAATAAAATTTGAAAATGCTAAAAAATGCTAAATTTTCTTAAATAATTGTATCATTTTAATGAATGAATTATACATTAATTTACCTGAAAATATTATATATCTTTAAAATAAAATGTAGTTTATATAAAAAAATTAGATACATACATAGATTTATTAAATAAAAACATTTCAGAAGTTTGACAAAAGTTAGCGATTTTTTAACCAAAAAAACAAAAGGCCCTATCTACAAAATATTACATGATAAACGCTTAAAGCCCTAACCTACAGTTTGCAAAATATGCAACATTGTCAACTGTCAAAAAAAACTGTTAAGGCGCCACCATAATGTGCTTAAGTTGGCTTAAGCAAATGTGCGAATACATGTAAATCATATGAGGCAAACCATATTGAACATAAAGAAAATGTTTGTTAAGTTATATGAAATTGTCATTTGCTTAAGCAAAGTGCGAAACTGATCGCACATTCCGTACGGAATCAAATGTTTTTTGGTTTTTTAAATACATTTGAGAGACTTTATGTTAATTTATGACAGAAGGTTAAGTAAGGCTATATTATAGTAGGGCCTTTAGGTTTTACAATAAAAGTAGAAGAAAAATAAATTATAAACAGTTTAAGGCGATTAATAAATTTATCGTTTTTAATAGTTTTTTGTAAAATGTTCCAAATGTTAGATAGGGTTTTTTGCGTTTTAGGTAACGATATACATACATATCTGTGGCAATAAATAATAATGGCTTATGTCGAAATTTCGTGTTTTCAAATATTAAGGGTTTTTTCTAAAATGAATTATGTCTTGTATTGTGAAAGTTAAAATATAAATGCGTATAGTTTTATTAATAATGACATTTTATATTGAAAATAAGCTGCGTCATAGATCTTGAAGAAGATAATAAGAATATCTAATAAAATTAAAAACCGCTTAAGTCAACTTAAGCCATTATTATTTATTGCCACAGATATATATTATTAAATACAAAATATAAGTAAAAACAAAAATTATCATTGAAAACATAAAAGGCTATTCAACGGCATTTTCAGTAAATTTTATTACACATTAAACACACCATTATATGAATAGTTTTCCTTAATTTCCAAAGTGTTGGTCAAAATACCATTAGAATATGATCTGCGTTTATCATATTCTAAACACCTATCCAGAATTCAATAGTTGAACTTTGGTTAATCAATTCGTATGCATTCAGCTTTTGTCATTGCTGTTCCAAACCCGTTATTTCTTCTGTAGTAAAATCTACCATATCTTCTTTAATTTTTTCACTTTTGTCAATCTCTATAATTGTATTTTGTCATTTATACTTTTATACAAATGTATAATAATACACAGAAAAAATTATTTTTCCAATTCAAACAAAAAATTTGTAGAATCAAACAATTTTTTGTCTGAAATCGGTCCTATAAACAAATTTGCATATTCAAACAATTTATTTGCATTTTGTTTATTGAAAAAAAAACACTGATTTTTTCAAACAAATAATTTAACTGAATCAAACAAAAAGTTTACTGAAATTCATATACTAAATTTCAAAAAAAAAAAAAAAAAGGTTTTTGCACAAGCAATGACGCGCACACAGGTATGCACTGTATGAGAAGATGACGGCAAGAGCAGAGCCGCCGGCTGGCTTTGAGACACATTTTTTTTGTTGGAATAATTTTTGAACGAAGTCTTATTTTATTTATACACACAACACAATGTTTTTCTTTATCACTCTGTTGCTGTATCCTTTCCTTTGCTAAATAAGAAATGTAACCAAAAACGGCAGCAGACCGACTCGATATGTTTTTCGTCATCATTCTATTTTTGTATTTGATGTATTTAAGTAAACAGTTTGAAAAAATTTAATACGGGATTCTGTTTCTTATAATGCTGTTTCTGCTATTGTTTTTCTAATAGTTGCACTTTTTTAAAGCGTCCAAAAATAGACTGTGTGTGTTTTTTTTTGTTGTTCTTATATTTCACATAAACAAGTGTTGCTTACGATCAAATAAAAAAATGCAAAAGAAATGTATGAAATATTTAAAGAGCGTTAAATATTTCATACAAAATTATGAAAACTTGACACCAATAACGCGTTTATTATATTTTTGAAGAGTTGTCCACATTTTTGTTGGTTAAATAAAAATCAAACAAAAATATTGTTTGAATCAGTAAAAAAATTTATAGAAATTAAAAAAATTTTCAATTCGGCAATAATTTTTTCTGTGTATAGCAACCCTGAAAACACAAAAAAAATTAAAGAAGATATGGTAGATTTTACTACAGAAGAAATAACGGGTTTGGGGTTTTCAGGGTTGCTATTATTATACATTTGTATAAACGTATAAATGACAAAATACAATTATAGAGATTGACAAAAGTGATGTTATATTGTGAAATAGCAATATATAAAATTTTTAAGATTAAAAAATGCTAAATAATGCTAAAAAATATTACAAAAATGCTGAAAATAATGCTAAATGCTATTTGAAAAATTCGCTGCTAAATCAAAATAAATAATGCTAAAGTTAGCAGAGAAAATGCTAAAAGGGTCACACTGGAAATCATACATATTTTGATCGAGACTCGACCTCAACAACGTCTGCAACAGAGAACTGCAAAATCACAATTTTTCTTGATTTATTCATACGCTAAAATTCTTTGCTTGCAAAACAAAGTTCAACGTTGGTAATTTTTACACCGTTTCGTACACATTTGATTTTTGCATTTATTCGTTTTTTTATTGAAAGTGCTTTATTTGCATTTTTGTTGCTCGCGCAATATAACACAACTGTGTAAATTCAAAAGAACACATACTTATACTTTTGCAGTCAAGTAGTCATTGTCCACTCGATGAGACGCTTGTTAACATTAACAACAATAACAACAATAAACCACTCTCATGCTTTGTTAAAATTAACAACAATAACAAGAATACATTGTACCTACATACAGAACTACTGTACTTTTTAAGATAAAAAAAAGTCTGTTTCTATGGAAATTGTTTGTATGTATGTACCTACATATGTACGTTTAGTTTCATTTAAATTTTTTTTTCTTGTACTACATAGTAAAGGGCTGCAAGAATTTAGATTTAGATGTATAACAGGTATTTTTAAATAATTCGAACAGAAAGTTCTTGATATAGGACTGCCAGAAGTTTTAACCTATCAACCAGGACACTTAGAAAAAATGGATAAATAATTACAACAACAAAAAAGTTTTTATAATACATATGTATGTATATGTAAAAACATCCGTTTTTAATTTTTAAATCCAACAATATATGAGGCTATTAGCGCAAAAGTGGTGTAACCCACAATTTAATTTGGTTATGGTTCTGGTGTAAGAAATGTTCTTTGCACTATTCTTTACAGTGCATTAGTCGAGTTAGCCAACTGTATTCAAAACAGATGACGCTAGAAACATAGTTTTGCAAACCAAGTACTATAGTGCAAGAGAAGTGTTAGCTCCTCATTATAAGTATAAGTAGTAGTCTGGGGTAACACCACTTCTGCGCTGATAGCCCCATATATAAAAAAAATTACGTGTACTTCATGTACATAAAAATGATGAAAAATAATAAAAAGTTCGGTCTTTGATATAGTTATAAAACAGGCAGCATGTCATATTAAAATTAAACTTACATTGAATAATACTCTCCAGTGTTTCAGTCTTTAACGAGTTTCTTTCTTTAGTCCATTCAGCAGACTAATGGGCATTTTCTCAATGTATCGACAAACTGTATGTTACTTAATGTCAACATAAATTTATTGGACCGATAAACTGTCCGTTAACGATTTTGGGTTTCTCAATATACCGACAAAAAACAAAGTTTTCAGCTGGCAACGCCACTCAAAATACATGTAAAAGATGGGAGTCAGATGAGTGCCGGTTAGCTTTGCGATTAAATCGAAGAAAATGAGACATTGAAAAAACCAAATTTCTTTAATGTGCAGTTTTTCGTTGGGAACAAAGATAATCGCCTAATGAGAAAATGGCCATAAGTACTCAACTTGAAAAAATCAAAATCTTTTGATTTTTCTTCAACCAACTCGGCAACTGTCTAACTCATCAATTGACAAAGCCATACACCCTTTGATTTGGAAACAACCGACTCAGTTGACAATTGAATTGAAACGTGTATGGGCTGCCTTACATTGCAGCCACACGATCAATGCTTTTCTTGATAGTCTTTTACATATACTGTTTGTCAAAATATGCAAAAATTGGCAGCTGTGACGTAGGCTGCGCGCAAGTTGAAAGCAATTTACTTTTTCAAGATGTCGTCGCCGAGAAAACAACTCAAAATGTTTTGCTATTTTCCACTTTTGATTTTTCTGCACTGTAGGCTGTTCGAAGGGACTGTATTTTTTTCTTTACTTCTTCCACTGGCATTTTTGTTTCAGAAGCTATAGACTCGTAGGCTTTTATTTTCAAATCATTTCGCCTATATGATGAAAGATTCATAAAATTTCATGGCTTCTGTACAGCTCTATGAATCGCAGAACATCATTTTGCTTATTAATTTTATAAATAAATTTTATTAATAAACATATTTCACTATTTTTTTAGGTTTTTAGTTAAAATTTTAAAATTCCCGCAACAATTTGTAAAAAAAAAGAACTTCAGCTTTTGCCGGCAAAATATTTGTGAAAAAAAAAAAACAAAAACAACTTCAAAAGATTTGTAATAAGATGTTTTCTTGAACGAAAATTGATACACTCACTGGCAAGAGAATTTTACTTGAGGGATACACGATCAAGTTTTGCCTATCAATTTTTAATACACTCACACTTTTTTACCAATACACTCATACTTTTAAAAATTTATACGAACTTGCCTTTAAAATTCTCTTGCCAGTGAGTGTTTCAATTTACGTTCAAGAAAACAGCTGATTTCAAGGTTAGTGAGCAAATTTTTCGTTTCTCTTTATACATTTTTTTTTTTAATGACATCTTGAAAGTAAATTGCTTTCAACTTGCGTGCAGCCTGTGACGTAGCTGCCAATTTTTGCATATTTTGACAAACAGTATATGTAAAAGACTATCAAGAAAAGCTTGATCGTGTGGCTGCAATGTTAGAGGCAAGTTCGTATCAATTTTTAAAAGTATGAGTGTATTGGTAAAAAAGTGTGAGTGTATTAAAACTTGATAGGCAAAACTTGATCGTGTAGCCCTCAAGTTAGAGAAAGCAATTTGTTGCAGTGTTGGAAAATAAACAGTACATAATTTAGCGCTCGGCTCACACACCCAAGAACGATATCTATTTTTTTAGTGATTGTGTAGACATACACAATCCTGAATACCGTTCGTAACTATTTTCAAGAAAGAACCGAACAATTGTTAAAAAACAGAACAATTGTAGAGGTTCTGTAGACAAACATAATACTTAATTTTCTTTAGTGTTTTTTTTAATTACAAGAACATACAAGTTTGGGTTGCCAGATTTATTTTAATAAGCACCTTACTTTAAATTATTTTTAATTTAAAAATAATGAGTAATGTTAAAAAAAAAACAAATAAAAATTAGTATACATAAATATTAAGCAGTTTAAAGTAAAAGTGAAACAATATTATTTTTTTGAGTGCATTTATTAAAAACTAGAAAAGCTTAACAAAAAGTTAACAAAGGAAAGAAGTATACCTTCAAAATTAGGTACTTTTAATTTAAAATTACACATTTTTAATTTAAAAATATTACATTCTTGATTTAAAAAGGCTATATTCTTGTTTTAAAAACTAAAATTTTTAATACAAAAATGGTATATTTTCTTTTAAAATTGATTATCACTTTAAATCAAAAATTATTATTTTTGATTTAAAATTTTTTTTATAAAAATTGCAGTTTTTAAAATAAAAACGAAAACTTTTAAAACAAAAAAAAAAAAAAACAGCTTGGCTCAATTTCACAGCTGTTTTATTTTAAAATAAGATTGTTTCTTTTTGATTTAAAAATTTTTTTTTCTGTGTATGCATTTATATATGTATTTTATGCAGGGCTGCCAGGAATTTTTTTCCTTGTCCCCAAAAAATAAAAAATTAATCCCCAAAAATTTACAAATTAAAAACAAAACCAACTTTAAAGTTAATAATTTTTTTTGTGGTTTTTTCTGGCCAAATTAAATTTTAAAAATAATAATTATAAATCCCCAAAAATTATTGTCTTTCACATTTACTTTGCATCACTTTTAGATGTCTTTCCAAATTACAGCTGTCGGAATATAACTCTTTATTTTCGCAATGATTATAATTGCATATAAAAAGATTTTGTTATTCGTGCTTAATTCCCAGTTTTTATTATTGATAAAAACACTTGAAATTTATTGTTGATGGGATAAGCTATTCCTATGCATTTCACTGTTGTTTATTGCTGATGTGTTTTGTTTAAACTTTGATATTGTTACAAGTAGAACTGTTGCTATAATTCTTATACGTTTAACAGTTTTATTTGGTTTAATATCTTTAGTTTGTCTAAAACCTTTATGGATGAAGTTTCCTGATGATCTGGCCTAAGCAACCAGTGAAATGCATAGGAATAGCTTATCCCATCAACAATAAATTTCAAGTGTTTTTATCAATAATAAAAACTGGGAATTAAGCACGAATAACAAAATCTTTTGAAATTAAAATTTTGTATTCCCAAAAATTGAAATTACTTTTTGATAATAAACAGGCAGTGCACGGCCTAAAAAACACTTAATTGACAACATCTTTTGTAAGTTGTTGTTTTTTTTCATTTTGTTTTTCTTAACCTACTTACAACTACAATTAATGTTGAGAGAATTTCAACTAATTGTAGTGGGGAAATGTAAGATGAGATGAACCCACTGTTGTTTATTGTTGATGTGTTTTGTTTAAACTTTGATATTGTTACAAGTAGAACTGTTGCTATAATTCTTATACGTTTAACAGTTTTATTTGGTTTAATATCTTTAGTTTGTCTAAAACCTTTATGGATGAAGTTTCCTGATGATCTGGCCTAAGCAACCAGTGAAATGCATAGGAATAGCTTATCCCATCAACAATAAATTTCAAGTGTTTTTATCAATAATAAAAACTGGGAATTAAGCACGAATAACAAAATCTTTTGAAATTAAAATTTTGTATTCCCAAAAATTGAAATTACTTTTTGATAATAAACAGGCAGTGCACGGCCTAAAAAACACTTAATTGACAACATCTTTTGTAAGTTGTTGTTTTTTTAATTTTGTTTTTCTTAACCTACTTACAACTACAATTAATGTTGAGAGAATTTCAACTAATTGTAGTGGGGAAACGTAAGATGAGATGAACCCACTGTTGTTTATTGTTGATGTGTTTTGTTTAAACTTTGATATTGTTACAAGTAGAACTGTTGCTATAATTCTTATACGTTTAACAGTTTTATTTGGTTTAATATCTTTAGTTTGTCTAAAACCTTTATGGATGAAGTTTCCTGATGATCTGGCCTAAGCAACCAGTGAAATGCATAGGAATAGCTTATCCCATCAACAATAAATTTCAAGTGTTTTTATCAATAATAAAAACTGGGAATTAAGCACGAATAACAAAATCTTTTGAAATTAAAATTTTGTATTCCCAAAAATTGAAATTACTTTTTGATAATAAACAGGCAGTGCACGGCCTAAAAAACACTTAATTGACAACATCTTTTGTAAGTTGTTGTTTTTTTCATTTTGTTTTTCTTAACCTACTTACAACTACAATTAATGTTGAGAGAATTTCAACTAATTGTAGTGGGGAAACGTAAGATGAGATGAACCCACTGTTGTTTATTGTTGATGTGTTTTGTTTAAACTTTGATATTGTTACAAGTAGAACTGTTGCTATAATTCTTATACGTTTAACAGTTTTATTTGGTTTAATATCTTTAGTTTGTCTAAAACCTTTATGGATGAAGTTTCCTGATGATCTGGCCTAAGCAACCAGTGAAATGCATAGGAATAGCTTATCCCATCAACAATAAATTTCAAGTGTTTTTATCAATAATAAAAACTGGGAATTAAGCACGAATAACAAAATCTTTTGAAATTAAAATTTTGTATTCCCAAAAATTGAAATTACTTTTTGATAATAAACAGGCAGTGCACGGCCTAAAAAACACTTAATTGACAACATCTTTTGTAAGTTGTTGTTTTTTTTCATTTTGTTTTTCTTAACCTACTTACAACTACAATTAATGTTGAGAGAATTTCAACTAATTGTAGTGGGGAAACGTAAGATGAGATGAACCCACTGTTGTTTATTGTTGATGTGTTTTGTTTAAACTTTGATATTGTTACAAGTAGAACTGTTGCTATAATTCTTATACGTTTAACAGTTTTATTTGGTTTAATATCTTTAGTTTGTCTAAAACCTTTATGGATGAAGTTTCCTGATGATCTGGCCTAAGCAACCAGTGAAATGCATAGGAATAGCTTATCCCATCCACAATAAATTTTCAAGTGTTTTTATCAATAATAAAAACTTGGAATTAAGCACGAATAACAAAATCTTTTGAAATTAAAATTTTGTATTCCCAAAAATTGAAATTACTTTTTGATAACTGCATATAATTTCATTATTATCGCTTATTATCTTTGCAACAATATATTTTTTGGACGCTGCATTACGAAATTAAAATAACAATTATAGCGCTCGAAATTACGAATAATAACACACAGGTACGATTACACAAGGTAGCAGCACTAGGAATCTAGCTGGTGTTTTTTTAAGTAGTTATATGAAAGAAAGGGCCGGCCAAAATTGGCTTTTCTATTGCATAATAATAATAGTAATAAATAAACTAAACTACCAAGAACAGAGTACTTTTTTCAGTACTACATATTAGTATGCTTACTATTTACATGTTTAGTACAATTTAAAAATTGCAAACGCTTTAGCATTGAAACTGATATTTTCATACTAAAATATGAAAAATGTACAAAGCAAGGAAATGTTATATGTATATATAACTAGCTTAACCCGTTGCGCTTCGCTACAATGCTTTAGCCAACTTTGAAGACTCTCCCTTTAATAGTTCTTCAGTAGAGAGATATTTATTTTTATTTTCAAAAGTGTAGTATACCATAAGAGTGACTTCTACAAAGTTTGAACATTCTTACTGTAATAGTTCTTAAAATAAGAGATATTAAACATCGTCGTTCTATGGGGGGCACCACTTCCCCCGCTGCAATATTATTTGAATTTTTGCGCTCAGAAGATCTTACTACCAAAAGTTCAACAAAACGCGTGCAGCGGCTCTTATTAATATTTCTATATATGCGGGGTACTGCTCCTACTCTGTCTACCCCGCCCATTTTTATATTGAAATTTATAGGCTGTCCCTTTAATATTTCTTCAGTTGATCAATATTTAATATATGCATCCTACGGGAGGTGTTTCCCCCTGCGCCTTCCCGCTTTATTTTTATTTTCAAAAGTGTAGTACACCATTAGAGGGACTTCCACAAAGTTTGAACATTCTCACAACAACAGTTCTTAAGATATGCTATATTAAACATTGGTGTCCTATGGTGGGTACCACTGCTGCTATTTTGTTAAAATTTTGGGGATCAGAAGATCATACTACCAAAGTTCCAACAAAATGCGTGCTGTGGCTCTTATTAATATTTCTATCTGTGAGGGATACTGCTCCTCCCCTGTCTACCCCGCCTATTTTTATATTGAAATTTATAGTTTACCCTAATAGTAGCTCTTACCACGTTTGAAGACTTTCTCTTTAATAGTTCTTCAGTTGAGCGATATTTAATATATGCATACTATGGGAGGTGTTTCCCCCATGCGTATACCCGCTTTATTTTTATTTTCAAAAGTGTAGTATACCATAAGAGTGACTTCCACAAAGTTTGAACATTCTCACTACAACAGTTCTTAAGATATGCGATATTAAACATTGGCGTCCTATGGTGGGTACCACTTCCCCCGCTGCTATTTTGTTTAAATTTCGGGGCTCAGAAGATCCTACTACAAAAAGTTCAGCAACATGCGTCCAGCGGCTCTTAAGATATGCGATAATTAATATTGGCATCCTATGGGGGGTACCAATTCCCCTGCCCCTATCGAAAAAATAAGTAGCTTTTTTTATTTTTAGGGCTCACGTGATGTTACTGTAAAAATTTCAGGAAAATCGGTTCAGTAGTTTCGGAGTCTATAAGGCGACAAACAAACAAACATACAAACATTTTTCATTTTTATATATATAGATATATAAATATATAGCGCTTATTAAGCGAACAGATTTTGAAGCTAGCGCATAAATGGCGAACAGTTGCATACTTAGCGAACAGTCCGCCAAATGATCACATGCCTAGAGCATACTCACCGGACACGTCAATTTTGCCTCACAAATTTAAATTTTTTTGGTTTATTCTTTTTTTTACTTTATTTGATTGCACTGTGGTTATATATCGATCAATTACTATTAAAACTTCTATATATACGGTTTAAATGCCTTAATTTTGTATTTTTTAACAAATTTTGTTGCGTAGTATTGCCAAGTACTCTCATATATTTTCCCGTTTTTTACTCCGTAAAAAATATATACAAGTGACTTCGCGGACACAGAGAAAAAAAATATATACATGTGACTTCGAGGACACAAAGAGAAAAAATATATACATGTGACTTCGAGGACAAACCGTTACATTTTTCAGCGTTGCCATTGTAAACAATGTCCCCTTGTTTTTTACAGGTTTATTTACAATGTTTTAAAGTTAATGAAGGTTTTTAAAAATATCCTGCCGTATTCATAAAGAATTACAGTGCATCAACATTTTGCCTTAAAACACGTTTCAAACCTAATTTTTTTTTTGAATACGGCTGATTTAATGATGAAAATATTTAATGATGATTTTTGGCTATTGACCGATCTTATTTTATCTGTCCAACATACCTTAATTAAGGGTTGCACGATTAAGTTTTGCCTTTCAAGTTTTTAAAACTTTAACCGAATTTGATTTTAAAATTCTCTCTTGAGTGGATTTACCTACAACGATTAAATTTGTAGGCACATGATTAATGGAAAGAGCAAAATAAAGATGTTGCGATGAGTCTGAAGTTTTTCCATAATTCAAATAAAATAAGTTATACAATTTTGTCGTAACCATATCTATACCAAATACTACTCTAAACTGAAATTTTGGATTAGTACACTATTGTTGATCAAGAGCGACATGTGTCATTTTAAAGATCTGCTTATATCAATTTTATTTTATGTTTTTTTTTAATAAACAGTTTCTTGTATCCTACTTTTTTAAAGAAAAATATATTTTTTAATTTAATTTTCTTATATGTTTTTATTTGGTTGTTCAACTGCTTAAAACTTAAAAACGCCTAGGCTAAATTGGATACTTTCCTCTTCATGTTTGTTTATAATTGCTACGCAAAGGTTTAGGGAAAGAGAAAAGTCGACAAAACAGGTGGAAAAATTTATTGAAATTATTGTTTATTTTGTCCTTCGTTTATGTTTTTTTTTTTTTCAAATATTCAATTTGAAAACACTAAAATAATTTAATTTAGATTTAAAATTTTTCTTTTTTATGGTAATGCAGGCGCATCCGGTGTATGAAGTAAAATTAGATCTAACACACAATTCATACGAGCGCTTTTGCGGCGTCGTTTTTTCTTAGGACTTTATTGTCTAAACCGCAACGCCAAATATTTCATTAAAAGCAAAAACAAAAGAGACGTCAAAAAAGCGACGTCGTTAAAATCCCCGTCTGAATTTGCTGTAAGACGACATACGATGTAGATGCGCTTTTTAGTACCGTCTTTTTTTTATTTGAGAAAGGGCCTCGAGTATCAGTCATTCGATTAACTAGCAACATCAATTATGTGGTAAATATACAAAAGCCTTTAATCAACTTAAAATACTTTTGAACAATCATAAAAATGTGAATAGAAGGCGAATTCTCTTGCAAATTACTGGGAAGCATGTTCTGCAAAAAATACTTTTTTACTCATATTATTTCAACATGTACATACGTTAATCTGTATATAAAATCTCTTAATAATTTTAATTAGAAACACACAAACAACTACTCAAAATTGTTGCTATTGATAACCGAGATCTTACAGTATTTTCAAACTGATATTTCAAAGTTAGTCAAAGAATAAAACGTAACAAGAAGAAAATAAATCAGTTGTAAGAGAAATATGAGAAAAAGACATAAAAACCACTTACCAAGTCTTTTTGTTTACCCCTCTTTCTTCTCTATACCGTTGGCCACCAAGCCAAAAGAGACGTCGTAAAAACCCCGCCTGAACTAACTGTAAGGCGACGTACGTCGTAGATACGCTTTTATATTTGCGCCAGCTATTGTGTGCCTTTGTATACAATATTGTACGTTTTAATTTGACATCGTATTTACGTCGTACAGTACTACGTTTATATGGCGCAATTATGTTCCTTAAGGCTAGATTACACTATCTCACAAGTCTTACGTATTCCATAATACTTTGTGAGATAGAAATCTAATAAGTTTTGTTGCGACTGTCAAGTAATCTAATTTAACATAACAGTTTGTGTTCACACGATCTCACAAAGTATAAACACTCACACATGTAATAAAATGCAACCCTGATCCAGTGAAAAGTATTATTGCTTAGAAATGTAAAATTTTTTTCATAATATTTGTCATTTTTATCACACATGCATTCACACTATCAGACTTTTACATATTACTTGAGTTTTTCGCAGTATTATTACAAAGTATAATAGGGTAAACTAGCCTTAAACATAGAGACAGCATACAAATATAGTACATTTGAAAAGAAAAATGTTAAAAATTCGTAGTTTTTGTGAACAAATTTTTTTAATAATAATTTTGGCCAAGCTTGAAACTTGTGGTATGTATTTAGAACAAGGACAATAAATCATAAAGCTAACAAACAAATAAATTAAATTTAAGTGACAAAACAGGGTTTAAATTCGTACTTCTTGTAAAGCGCTATGTTTCTAATCAGTAAGCAATTTGGAATTTAAAAAGTTAAGCTTCGTACAGACGATGGTCAGATCTTACAATATTGTAAGCAGGCGTTGCCAACAGCAAAATTTTTCTGACAATGGTCCATTGTCAGATGCATTAATTTTGCACATCTGCAAATACAAATGAGCTTACAGTGTTCACACAGTTGTAAGACATTTTAGCCAATTTTAATGCAATTTAAGCAACGCTGCTTACCAATATTGTAAGATCTGACCATCGTCTGTACGAAGCTTTAGAAGTAAACATTTTAAAAAATTTTGACCGTGGTGGACAAAACGGGTAAAGTTTTGTACGCTAGTTACTTTTCTGAAAGTAAAAATGTTTTTCAAAACAATTTTACGCAAACTTTAAAATAGTGTTTCAAGTTCAAGACACAAATAATGTAGTTCATACAAGAGTTCGTAAGAGAAAAGCGCTAAAAAGGGTAAAAACATTTTTATTATTTTAGTTAAAAGCCATCATGGAACTGAAAATATTATTAATATTACTTTTATAAGAATAATTACACTATGCAACAGCTAAAATAAAAGCTCCTTCTCGTGTGGAATTTCTTGAAGTACTTTTCGCAACTTACAAACCCCTTTTTGGGTTTTCCTAGTTTATCTGCCGAACTAGTTTCTTGGCCTATTGAAAATTTTGTCTAAAACTTGATTTTTTTTGGAAAAACATGAATTTTTTCGGAAACCAATTACAATTTTGTTCTCATAATTGCAGCCTTAGACTAGGAGACAAAAAATTGTGTAACGAAGTAACGCGAAAAAACAGCAGCTAGTGCCATACAATTGCTAAAATGTCAAATTTTTTTTTTATTTCTTTTTCAACATTTTTGGCCAGCAGCGGTCAAACTGTGGATAATTTAGTAAAGTAATATCACAGAATACTAACAGAACTGTCACGAGACGGAAGATTTTGCGTTTTTTTGTCTCTTTCTAAGAAAGCTGCCCTTTTGCATTTCTCTTTTCATCATATTCTTTGCCGCAATGAACACAAATTTATTTAGTTAAGATTTATTTGCAAAGCTGTTGTAAAAATTAACTTTTAAGTTCACCACAACACGAGTTAATAACGTTAAAGTAAGTCAATTACATTATAAAACAAAACAATATTACTAAATACATTTTTTTTTGCACAAAAAACAACGTTTGTTGAAGTAATGCATTTGTTTAACGTGGTTTGTGTTTTGTTATTTTTCTTTTGATAACGTCATTTGTGTTGATTGTTGCGGCCTGTTTTTACACCTTCCACTTCACTACCAAAAATCGCTTTCTGTCTCTTTCTTCGAATGCTGCCCTCGCAACTGATTTGGGCCTTTTTCACACGTCACTTTTAACAGTTTTGTGTATTCTGTGGTAATATTCAGAAAAAAATAATTCTTAAATATAAATCAAAATTCTTTAGAACATCATAATTCTTTTTTTACCTTTTTCAGCTGTATTATTATCAAAAATTCGAAATATGTGTCTAAATTACAATTGAATAATTAATTTTTTTTACTTTTTGCAACATATGTATTTCATAAATTTCCCGAATTTCCTATCAAAAATACAACTGGAAAATGTGAAAAATGCATTATCCGGTAATTATATACTTATGTACATATGAGGAATTATGAATTAGAGAAATATTTTTTCTGAAGATTACCGTTTGGCAGCAACGATCCCAAAATGGTGCAAAAACTAACCTGTGATATAATTTTTAAGTTTGTGTTTAATTTAATTTTTCATGTTTAATGTTTTTATGTTTGTCTACAACAAATTATTGTTCAATGTAATAAAAAATTTATTTCTCTTTTTACGAATCCCTTGATAAAGTGAACATAACATTCACAAAACGTTGGGAAAATATGGATTAAATGCATTTTTAATTGCATATAGAACTTTAGGCCGTATAAGCTAAAGAAAAATATATTTTAATAAACAACTTCATTGGCCAAACAACAAAAATAATATAAATACAATTTTTGACATTTTAGCAATTTCGAGGCATTACATGCATTTTGCGGATAATTTTGTTTAACTTTTTTTCTTATAGTCTATAGCTACAATTATGGCGCAAATAATTGGTTTCCGAGATTTAGACATGAAAAAAATAACATTAAAACTAGCAAAACGCAATAAGGTCTCGTTGGTTATGATAAGTACTTCGAGAAATTTCACCCGATAAAGAGTTTGAACTCGTCGACCTAAAAAAATTTGGGCTGTGGGCCAAAAATTGTGAAATATTTATAAAAATTTTATATTTTCAACATTTTTTATTTTTCGAATTTATTCTGAGCTTAATTTCAGTTATGTTTAGGACTATTACAAAAAAGTTTCATAAAATACATAACTGAAATTTAGCTCATAGAATAAATTCGAAAAATAAAAAATTTTGAATATAATATAAAGAAACCTTCGAAAGGAAATAATTCCCAATTTCTAATACAGTTTTTAAGGCTTATTTTGTTTTAAGCCTTCCTTCTCCCAGTTTATAGCTAAGATTATGGCTAAGACAAGAAAACCAAATTCTAATTGGTTTTCGTGATGAAAAGTATGTAACGGGTTTATAAGAAAACCATTGGGAATTTTTTTCTTAATAATAAAATATAATAATAACATTTTATAGCCAAAATTCATTATACATAGAATAAAACGTGCTTAAAGTAGTAAAAAGTAAAACTACAACGTGTTTCAGAAGGACGTTATCAAAATAGAACTTTTTAACCGAACATTGCATAATTCAACATAAGACTTTGAGCAGTGCACTCTAAAGTCGATTTCATCATCTTTAGATACTTCAGCACCTAAAAGAATATATTTGGGATCGTTAAGGTATGAATTATTGAAGGAGTAAACAGAATTATACAACGTTACAGTTATAAAGCACACATAGAATCTAAGATGCTTTGTTGCATAAAAATTTCACTGCATCCTTTCATCTAATATACTGCAAATTTTAGTTTATTATTATTTATGAAAATCTTTATACAAATTTTAAACATTTTTACATCTAAAAATACTTATAAAAAGAGATAAAATGGCAAATGGTAGCGCTGGTAATATGCAACTCTGTGTGTTTCTTTCACACTGCTGCCAATTTAGCTATTTTCTTGTCAAATCCAGCGATTTTGAATAAAATTTATAGGACAAACTTTTTATTTTTAAATTTTATTTAAAAAGGGTGGTTTTTAGCGATTTATAGGTAAATTCACTTATTATTAAACATTAAGCTATTATTTATTGCGTTTGTTTTATAATAATTTAATAATTTTAGTTCAAAAGGAGTTATTTTTAGCGATTTATAGCTAAATGCACTTATTATTTAAAAAATTTAGCTATAATTTATTGAGTTTGTTTTATAATAATTCAATAATTTTATTTCAAAAAGTGTGGTTTTTAGCGATTTATAGCTAAATCCACTTATAATTGCAAAAAAAAGTATTTTATTGAGATTGAAAATTAATATTTTGTGCCGCATATGCCACTTTTCTAAATTTATTTCTACAAAATAAGCTTTTTGTTCTGCATACGTATATTTAATGTTGTATATTAAGATGTTGACATTTTATGTAACTTTTTTACGGCAATGAAGCGAAGCAAGATTAAAATGTATTTTCTTGTCAAATTATTTTGCTTTAACTTCTACAGCATTTGCCAAGCAGTAGCTCGTTATGCCAAACAATATTTAATACACTTCAAAAGAGTTGGTATGGAGCAAAATTAATGCTTAATATTCAGAAAGCTGGTAATCAAAATAAATATACCCATACCTTACTCATATTTCTTAAATGGTCGGCGGGTTAAACCAGTAATGAGCGGACGAAATTCGTTGATTGTGGTTGTAAGACCACATACAAAAAATTAAATTTATGAACTTTTAATAAACTAAATTTTAAATGGAAATTTGGTTGATTTTATTTTAATGAAACATAAATATTTTTTCTGAATAAGATTCTTTTTTTCAATATGTAAACGATTTTTTTTTGTTTTTCTACCAAACACGTTTTATGTCCCATAAATTTGAAAAATTTTAATATTCCATTATAAATGTTTTCAATTCTCCGAATTTGCAATTGTTGCCTTTTTCCGATTTCATTCTTCAAAGCTTTATATTAGAGAAACAAAAAAAATGTCAAAAAATTTTGATATATAAGAAACTTATTTAAAAAATACAAATACAAACTTGGCACTTTTTTGAAATTCTAACGATTGTGGGTGAAGATCGTTTACTTAATTACCGTTAATATTGGACCTAGAAACATTAAACTCAACATGCAATATCCAGAGATTGATAAGACTCAATGCGGAACTTTTTAGTACTTGTTGGGTCTTTAACTGTTACTTTTTGAATTTACGTTGGTATTGGACTTAAAACTCAAACTTAAACGTGCAAGATCCTGAGTGAATGTGAATCTTTAAAGGGATCTATTTGGTACTTTTTCGTTCTTTAATATTTCTTTTTTTTAATTTTCATAAGTATTGGACCTTGAAATATAAAATCAAATATGCAATATTCTGAGTAAATTATAATCTTTAAGAGGGGCTTTTTGGTACTTTTTGGGTCTTAAACTGGTAGTTTTTGAATATCCGTTAGTATTGAACTTAAAACATAAAAGTAAACATGCAAGGCCCTGAATGAATGAGAATCTTTAAAGGGATCTATTTGGTACTTTTTCGTTCCTTAACTTGAACTTTTTTCAATTTTTATTATTATTGGACCTAGAAACATAAAATTAAATGCCCTGAGTGAATGAGATTATGTAAAAGGGGATTTTTGGAACTTTTTTGGTCTTTAACTGGTACTTTTTGAATTTCCGTTAGTATTTGGCCTAAAACATAAAATTAATAATTGTACACAACGTTTACTTGATCAAAAAGCATTTCAGACTTTATTAATAACAATTTATTATGATTTGTTTTAAGAAATATTGTAAAGTGAATCCATAAAAACTGTTACAAAGTAAATAGTGGATGAAATTTGTGGGAAAGCTTTTTTCGGATTCTATAGTGAAAAATTTGATAAATGTAACCTTAAGTCGATTTATCCACGTTCATCTGCTACTCACTTTAGAAAAACTAAAAGAAAGAATAATATTGATGTCAAATTGTTTCTAACTTTCCTTAGCAGTTTGGGATCGAAATCCAACAAGATCGGTTTAGTAGGATAATAGTTATAAACCAAACTGTCTAACAACCACCCTAAAAAATTTATAGTTTTGTTATAAACTAACATAATTAGTAGCGGAATGCAATTATTGGTATAAGATTTTGTACATATTCGTTTTATATAACTTAAATTATTATAAAATGAAGTGAAAATCAGTCAAAAATTTACTATAGGCCCATATAAAGCCCACAGTCGGAAATACTATAGAAGCGTAAAACCGTAACGACAAATGCTATTATAATGAACTTTTGGTGGTCAGTTTTATATGAATAGGAATCATACTGGCAACTTTCATGAAAATTGGTATATTATTTATAACAGGCCCCATACAAACCTTATTCTCGAAATCACTTTGAAGCACATATTCGTTTTATTTAACTAAAAATATTAAAAAATTTTGTGAAATGTTGTGTCTGAAAGCACTTCAGCACGCGTAAAACCGCAACGCTAATGCTGTTATAATGAATTTTTGTTGATTAGTTTTGTATGATTAGAAATCACACTGTCAACTTTCGTGAAGATCAATACATATTTTATCATAAGCCTCATTTAAACCTTTACATCCTTCTAATTTTCCGTCCCACACGAAACCACTATTTTATTATAATAAATTTAGCTTTTTCAAAAAGTACAGGTCGCAATTTAGAGATTATTTGATAAAATTTGATACAATGGCTCTAATGTGGTGTAGGGTATCATAATGTCCTTCTTACTTGTTTTTTATTATAGATCTGGACTCAAAAGGTTGGGTAAATGTTGTCGTGATTTTGATTTAACTTCAAATTATTTAAAGCTTATTATTATTTGAAACTAATGAGTGAGTGATTCCTATGAGATGAACAATAGCGATATCGAATTTTTCGATGATTTAATTTTTTAATATTAATTTATTTAAATATTAATTTACGTTTATTCTTATTTAACAAATTGATCTTAACTCACAATTTCATCGTAAACAACTTTAAATTTATTATTTCTGTTTTGTTATTGAATTTTAATGTGTTTTTATTTAAAAAAGCTTTTAGCCATTTTTAGCCATTTTTTCCGTAAATTTAGCCATTTTTGGTCAGCAAGTTTTGGCAACACTGCAGCAAATCCACAAGTTTCTCTAAAGGTGGAAGTTCATAGCACGCGTTAGTTCGTCGACAAGTATCGTGCGTTTATAAACTTTAGCGCGTCAAAAACTGCAAGTTACACAACACGCGTTACAAAAGCCATTCGTGTCAGATGTTTTTTATTTGTTTACTTATTTCTGCATTAAAAACGGGTTCGAAAGTATATCAAGATTTTGTTATTTTATTAAATTTATTCTTTTTGTATAAATATTGAATGTTTTTTAAGCACTTCAATAAGTTTTTCTTTCATGATTCACAAATTTGTTAAATTATTATTTTTGTTGTCAAAAACACACAACGCGTTAAAAAGTTCAAAGTTAACCAACTTTCTGGCGCAAACGCGTCAAAATATTTTGCATGTAGCTTGTTCTATGAAAACACACTAGCTTAACTTTTTTTGACAGAAGACGACAGAGCGCGCGCGCACTAACGTGTGTTATGTACTTCTACCTTAACTGATTGTGTAAGTTTTTCATAAAGCAGTTGATAGCTGTCTTAGGGCCATTATTACAACTTGAAGTTAGCTAAAGTTAAGATTAAATTGACAGATAATAATGTGTTATCTGTCAAAAAGCGTCTGTTAACTGTCGGATAACAGCTAACGTCAAGTTATAATAATGGCCCTTAGGACGCCAAATCAATACATTGAAACATGTATGAGCTTTGTGTAGATTTTGTTTGGGCACATCTTGGGTTAAGTTTTTGGTAGAGTCGTGGCTCTACAGCATCTACTGAACTCTATGAAGCAAGGAAACCTTGTAACAAATTACAAAAGTCTATCAGGCATTTTCGATTAATATGTTTCAACTATCTTTACAAGATAGAAACAAAAAATAAGCAAAATCATTAAAATTGGTTTGTATAATTAACAACAACAAAATATAGTAAGACCTACCTGTGAACACAACATGCATACATATATAACTTGTTGAGCCTCTGGTGTGCAATGTCCCAGTTCACAATAACCTTTTCAAAAATTAAATTAACTTAATTGTTTAATTTCTATTAGAAAACAGAAAAACTTACCTTTTTGTAATGATAAAAATAGTTGTTTAATCCCCGCATTAATTTACAATTTAAATACAGTAATCATTTTCTCGTTTATTATCATGCACAACTATAGCACCAAAACTATTATTTTTTACAATAAATTTAAAATAAACAAACAATTTTCCTTTTTTTATATTTTAAACAAATATTTTGACATTCACAAACACTTATTTAATAAAACAATTTTAGTTCATAAAAATTCATTTTGTATAAATCTTTTTGCGGGTTTTTTTCAAAAAAACTCTTCATTGCTGAAAATCAGCTTTGAAAAAAACGTTTTACTGTTTTGACAACACTAATTAAAATTAATGTACAAGAGTCGACAAATACAACGCATATTTGACGAACAGCTGCATACGTTGCGTTTAATTGCCGAAACTGTGTGAAAAATATGCTCCTTGTATATGAAATTAATTGTTCCCACATTATTATTTGGGAATAATAAATGTGGCAACATGGCAACAAAAAATTTCATATACAATGAGCATATTTTCCAGACAGTTTCGGCAATTAAACGAAACGTATGCAGCTGTTCGTCAAATGTGCGCTGCCCACAAAAAACGATTTTTAAAAGACTCTTAAAACGTTTAGAAGAAAAATATTGAATTTTTATTTCAAAAATATTGCAATTTATAATATTTTATCAAAAAAAGTAAAAATTTTTTCTGTTTGCATATTATGCTCTGTGCATAAGTATATATAAGTATATGTATAAGTACGTAATATGAACTATATAAAAACTCTTATATGAGACCTAGACGAAGAATTTTAAGCTTGATTTTTTAAGTACGGCCAAACGTTGTATAAAGACGTTTAGCGGGTTTGGCATCCGAAACTTGTTAAGCAGTTAAACTTAAACTATTTTGCACCTGTTTCGCTATCAACTCTTAGCTAAAAAGTGTTCGTCTTAATTTCCCATTAGTTACTTAATTTTTCTTTTGTTAATTTTGCTAAAATATAAATATACAGTACAAGTGAATTTTAATACAATAATAAAACTATAAAAAAATTTTTAATGCGTTTTTGATACAATTACGGCCATTTTCACCAAGTTCGGTTAAAACTAACTTTCAATTAAAGTTCCGGTTACCAATACGTTTTGACAGCTATAAGCGGTGGTTAATTATAACCGAACTTGGTGAAAATGGCCGTAAGGGTAAAAAAACTGAATTAATTACAATTTTGAAAATATTATTTATCATCCCTGTGCTAGAAGCACAACAAGAGCTCCCTTTTTTGTGATAGAAAATAATAAGAAGAAAATACAAATTTCAAAAAATTCTCGGAAACGCATATTTTTAAGTTTTGGACCTCTTAAGTGTAATATAAACTATGAATAAATAAAGAGACCATCTCGGAAACTATACGTTTTCGAGACATTTTCCACTTAATATTTTCTTCTTATTTTTAATTTTCTATCATAAAATGTATTTTGTTTTATATCTCAAAAAACAGCAATAAACAAGATGTATCTGTTTGTTCATCTGGCAACGTTAAGCACATCTAAAATGAACGAACATTAATGAACCGAACCGAACACAATGAAGTTTGTGTTTTTTTTAAAGACACAAACGGAATTTAATGTTTCCATCTTTTGTTGAGTTGGATGAAAACAGTATTATTTTAGTGTTGGAAAGATGACTAACAGGGAAACGTTATTTTTTTTAATGATTTTCTACACAAACACTATTAGCGTTTGTGTTTTCCACAAATCTACCGAACGGAACACTAAAGAACGATATTTAGTGTTTATTTTCGAACACGGATTTGTTGTTGGTTTTCGATTACTTATAAAAGTTGTTTACACGGTATAACTTTTAACAGCAACTAGTTGAAACAACATTTGAAAGAGGTTCGAGTCTCATCTAATATTATTGAAAGTTTTTAGTTAAACGACGTTTATACCAGATAACAGTTGAATTTAATTAATGTTGTTTATACATTTGCCTTATGATAGCAGTGTTAAAACAGAAATCTTAAACTTTGTTAACAACTAAAACCAGCAAAAAACAAATTTTTTGTCTTGACCTGTACAAAAAACCAGGACAATTTAAAAGTGGTCCAGGACAAGTAGTCTAAAACCAGGACAGTACTGGAAAACCAGGACGTATGGCAGGCCTAATCTAATAGAATGGTTGTGCAATATAAATACAGGCTAACTCATAAATGTTCTCTAGATTGTCTGGGTTCGCATAATGAAAGTTTTCTTACGAAAGTCTGTGTTTATTGGTTAGAGGGTAGAGAATAATCGCCTTTTCTCTTCCTCTCTTACCTATAAACTCAGACTTTCTGAAAGATAACTTTCAAAGAGTAAACCCAGACTTTGACTTGAGACTACATTTTTTGAACATCATAATAAATTTTAATAAAGTTTGTTGAGCTGAATAAGCGTGTGTATGTTTTTTGATTTGCAATTAAACGAACTGAAATGTTTATAATAAAGGGAATTAACTGAAATGCGTTTTATAAATTAAAAGCGTAACTATATTTATATATGTATGTTTTTGTAAAAATTACTAAAAAACTGCTATTCTAACTAAATCAAATATATTTCTTAATTTTTTCATTAAAACTTTTCATTTAGAATCACATGCTGATGGATCCTATATTGAAACAGATATTGAAACACCGTCTATTTCTCCTAAATTTTTGTCTCGAGGACATTTATATAAAGTAATTGTTGGGGAAACAATCGAATTACCATGCAAAGTTCAAAATTTAGGATCATTTGTGCTATTGTGGAGAAAAGGATCATCAGTTTTAACTGCTGGCCACCTAAAAATAACTAGGGATGCCAGATTTAAAATTGTTGGAGATTATAACCTTCAAATTAATGGTGTTAAAACCCAGGATGCCGGTGATTATATTTGCCAATTGGGAGATCAAGAAAATAGAGATCAAGTTCATACGGTTGAAATACTAGGTAAGATATTAAAAATTTATTTTAAGCATTTAAACATTTATGAACACATTTAAAAAAAATTTATAATGCCTTGATAATAGCGTAACCCAGCCTTTTTATATTAAAAACAATTCAGACTGCTATATTCGGCTTTGCCGAATATTATATACCTTTTGCAATTGCAACTTTAATAAAATAGTATTTAACAATTTTTGGCAAAAATGTTCTGTAAGTTGAAGTCCAAAAATAAGATTTTTATAAAAACATTAAAGATTTGTTTTGCGTTAGTTTTGAAAAACTTCCATTATTAAACAATTTCTTAACGGCGCACACAGTACCAAAAAACGAGGATTAATTAAAAAATAAAGTTAGTTTTTCGTATAAGTATTTGGTACCATATAAAAGTAGATAAAATTCAACACGAATAACAGTAACAATTTTGGATCAATGTTGTTTACTTTTTTTGTTATACGCTGCCAAAGTTGAATAATATTTTATAATTTGGAAATATTGGTCAAAAAGTGAAAAACCAAGATATTTTAATTGCGATTTGAGAGAATTGTTTCTTAGAAAACACTATTTTTTTTAATGGATCGATCAACTGCGGGTATTTAACTAATATGTATTTTAATACATTTTTGTAAAGAAAAATATTGAGGAAGTATTTTGATTTTTTTTTAATTGGTCAAAAAAATGAGTATTTTTTAAGGAAATGTTGATTTTTAAAATGTTTGTGGGTATACTTGGGCAAAACTTTTTATATATTCTTAAAATATGGTATTTCAACTTGCATAATCAAAAAAAATCTTGCCCCATTTGAAAATATTTGAGATTTTGTGAAACACATTAACTTGTTTTTCTGTTTCGTTTCGTTTAAATGATTTCACTACGTCACAAAATTTAAACAAAGTCGTGACCAAATAAGTCTGACAGCTAATCTTTATGTAAAATTTTCCCCTGAATCTATATATGAAGTCAGAATAGTTTTAGAGATATTCCAAAATAACCGTTATTTGCGATTTTAAAATAGATGATGTGACTGAAATATCTTCAAAAATTTTAAACGGATTATGTTTGTCTTTCTTAGGGAAAGGTTATACAATTTCTAAAATAACCATGGATTGCTGGTGAAGATTGGTCAAGAAATGACAGAGTTACAGGGGACAAAAGTTCAAGCTGTATTATAAATTTGAAAATTTTACATAAAGATAAGCTGTCAGATTCATTTGGTCACGATTTTGTTGAAATTTTGTCACGTAGTGTCATTTATTTAAGTAACATCGGATCCTACCCTTCTAATGTCCAATTTTTCATAACTAAAAAAGAAATACTTCTGCCACTTTATAGGCAAAGTTTTTAAAATAATCTTTTTTTACTCACGCCCTAAAATGATGCCCATTTTATTATTTTATCGTAAGAGCAAGTTTTTATGGCATTTACCATTTTTGCCATTTTCGCCATTTCTTAAATTATTTCGTTAAAAAGCCATTTTTTTTGTAATCTAGAAGAAATTTTAAAATAAGCTTAGCGAATGAAAGCGAACAAAAGGACTTTCTATAAACGAAATCTTAGATTTAATGACAGTAAAAAGGGTTTTGTTGAAAAGTTTAAAAAAAGTTTTAGATCGTAATACCGGATTACAAGATTAATTAAAAAAAGAAATTTTATATGTGAGTTAACAAGCACCGCTAAGCTAAAAAATAAAAATTCTGTAAGTCTGAGTTCAGACGTCTCATGTCTTATTGAAAAGATTCTTCCTTTTTCTTCTTTGAACATGAATTGGCGTTCAAATGAATCATGTCATGTTGACGACATGTTTTTTATTTTGTTTTATTTGATATTGAAAACAAAAACAAAATTAAACAACGAATAAGAAAGCAAAACGTAAAGACAGTACACGCATCTGTGTACTCGTTTCTTTTCCCCTCGTCCCTCTCACCTATAAAGTACCAATCTTGTCAATAAGACATTTTTTATTTTTTTTTTGTCATTATTTTTTATTGAATCTACATATATTAAATATGAACTAGCAATAATTAATCAAATCTTAACCTAATACGTTATTTTATGTCCTGCCAGGTCCACTTATATATTTCGCTCATAAATAAACTTATGTTTATCGCTCATCTAATTGGGTACGTCCTGCAGTGTCTCTTCTTCTTAAGCGAGTGTGGCCGCCATGATTTAAAATATTTCGAGCTAGTGGATTTGGGTGTTGTTCAAGCCTTTTTAAATATTTTATTGCATATTTTGTAATCATAGTTTAAACTAATGGCACATTGAGATCCTTATGAATGTTTGAGTTTTTAACATACCAGGGAGCTGCTGTGATTATTCGAAGAAGTTTATTTTGGCGCCTTTGAATTTTGTCGATATTAGTGGCCGAGGCAGTGCCCCATAGTTGAATACCGTAGCACCAGATAGGCTTTAAGATAGAGTTGTAAAGTAGAAGCTTGCAATCGAGACTAAGGACAGAATTTCTTCCAATAAGCCAATAAATTTGAATGGCTTTTAGTTTCATTTGAGTTAATTTTGCCTCTATATGGCATTTCCACGTTAATCGCCGATCCAGATGTATACCGAGATATTTTACATGCGAATGTTGAGGAATTATTTGATTATTGATTGTAATAGGGGGGCAAGATTCACGGCGCAAAGTGAATGTTATATGTACGCATTTTTGCTCATTGACCATTATCCTCCATTGTCTTAACCATATTTCTAGTTGAAATATATGATGCTGTAAGTAACGCGATGCTTCATAACGATTTTCGTGGACGCTTAGAAAAGCTGTATCGTATGCAAATGTTGAAGTTTGTGTGTAGTTGCTTGTTGGCATGACCGAAGTATAAATTAAGTATAATAGGGGGCCAGGATGCTGCCTTGTGGGACTCCAGCGACAATGGGCTGAGGTGAACTTAAGAAATGTTCTTCTTTAATAATTAATTGACGACCGACTAAGTAGCTTTTTAGCAGCTTGTGTGTGTTTGCTGGTAAATTTTGCTTCAATTTATGTAATAAGCCTTCATGCCAGACTTTATCAAAAGCTTGCGAAACATCGATGAAGAGTGCTGAGCAATATTTCTTTTCTTCAAATGCTTTTCTTATGACATTTACTATTCGATGAGTCTGTTCGATTGTGCTGTGTTTTCTTCTAAATCCGAACTGATGGTTTGGAATACATCTATTTTAACTTAAAATCGCTGTTAATTTTGAAACTAATAATTTCTCAAACAGCTTTGACTCAACTTTTGCATGATTTTTCCCTGGATTTGGTATCATGGTAACTAAGGAAACCTTCCATTTTTGAGGATAGTATTCAAGGCGTAAAAAGCATTAAAAATAAAAAGAATCATTTTCTTTGCTATGCGAGGTAGCTCCAAAAGCATTTTATTACTGATTTTATCCATACCAGGTGCCTTTTTAGTGTTTAAGTCACAAATAGCCTTTTCGATTTCTCTTATCTCAATCTGAGGGGAATAGCTGCTCTAGCAGCAACAGGTGGTAACTCGACCGCAATTTTGTGAGCTATATTTGGTGTAAATACGTTTTTCAAGTGACTAACAAACAGATTTCCTTTTTCAATATCGTTTCTTGCCCAACTACCATTCAAGTTTCTTAATGGTGGCTTAGATATAACTGGCCTTTTTAGATTTCTAGCTGGACGCCATAATGAGTAGTCTGATTGTGGAGTTGCATCAAGTTCCTTAAGATATTTTTATAGAGAAGCCGTTTTCTGAGTCTGCAGTAACTTTCTTAGCCTTTTTGTGCACTCTTTTAATAAATTCTTAAGTTGCGGGGATCTGTACAGTTGCCACTCTCTTCGGACTCTCTTTTTTTTAGTCAAGAGCAGCTCGAAATCTGAAGAATATATTTTGTTATTTTTGATTTGTTTGGGGTTAACGCTGGAATGTTGAACAGCTAGTTAAAGATAACTGTCAAAGTTAACAATAGAGAGATCCACATTCTCCGGTGTACTAAGCGGAATATTTTCTGTGCAATGGGCACTGAGAAATTTTTTAAATTTTAACCAATTTATTTATGTGGCTGCCGTCGCTATGTAACCTGACGGAAATACAATTCTATTTGGGTTCGCTATAGTAACAATTGTAGGTGTGTGGTCGGATGATAATTCTAAGGAAGCTTCAACATGAATCGTTTCTGTGGGGATGTTTTTAACCACGCCGAAATCGATGACATCTGGAATTTTTTGATGATCAGTGGGCCAATATGTTGGTTGTCCGCTCGCTACCACATTTAAATCCATTTTAGAAATTGTGTTAAATAAAACACGACCCTTTGGTGTTATAAGTCGCGACCCCCAGAAGGTATGTTTAGCGTTATAATCGCCATCGGCTAGGAAACACGGTCCTAATGATTTAAAATATTTATAATATTGGTCCTCCGATATTGAAAATCTAGGCGGGGAGTATAACGAAGAAATGACTAGGTTTCTATTTAATTCCTCAACGCAAATGTTCGTTGCTTGGAGATAATCTTCACGATGATCACACATTAGGTAGTGTTTGACTCGGGTTTTTATTAAAATGGCAGAACCTCCACAAGCTCTATCTCGAGGGTCCTTGGTATCATATAGTATATAACCATTTATTTTAAACGTATTTCTTGAGGTCAAATGAGTTTCAGATATCATCATGACATTAATTTGTTTATTTTTAAGAAAGTATTCTAGTTAATTTTTATGTTGGCGGATGCCGTTTGCGTTCCAAAAACAAATTTTTAAACAGTTCATGGTTTGTTAAGTACAGCTTGCAATAACATCGATTGCATTCTAAGCATTTCCTGCATCATATTACCCATTGTGTTCGTAAAATTATTTACTGTTTGCACTAATGTTTCCATGGTTTTTTCTAAACGACTTAAATTAGAAACCGGAGTTTCATCATTACTTGGCGAGGCACCTTGTATTGGCTGATGGTTTGATTTTAGGACGTTAGCGTAAGAGGTTCTGTTATTACTAGGCTGGGGGGCTTGAATTGCATTTGTATTTACTTGATTTGCAACCTGCATTTGAGGGGTATTTGTTTTCGGTCCAACCGTCTGCTTGACGATCTTATATACAGGGCATCCCCTATAATTGGCAGCGTGATTACCGCCGCAGTTGCTACATTTTTTTACGTTGGGGTCGGTTTTAGACTTGTCACAAGAAACTGTACCGTGTAGTTCACCACATACTACGCAGACAGGGGGTAAGTAACAGTATGCCTTGGTATGGGCAAATTCTTGGCAGTTTAAGCACTGAACAGGTCCATTTTTTTTTGTGCGGCTCTTCTATAGTTATTCTTCTGTAAAGAATATATTTTATATTGTAAATAGGATGTGTTTCGTTTTTTTTAAGTTTTACGTCGCCGGGTTCAAACTCCACTAGAAAAAGTGGTTGGGGAATTTTTTCTCTATTTTTAATGTTTACTACATGTTTTACCTTAAAGCCTTTTTCTTCTAGGAATGTTTTAACCTCTTCTGGGTCCACACATGAGTCAATACCCTTAATCACTACCTGTAGACCTTTACTGCTTGTCAGTTGGTAGGTATAAAAGTTTTTTTTAAGTGTTTCAAAGTTGTTTACTATTTTGCGAAAATCATTCTCATGATTGGCTTGTATTTTTGTCTCGTTTATACTTCCACGCTTGATAGCCGCTACGTAAAACGAATTTTCACCTATCACCGATATCAAACTCTTTATGAGCTCATTTGAATTTTGCTCCCTAAGATATATCGGGGGAGGCTTGGATGATTTAATGACGTTTGGTGCTTCAGAGGATTCATCCTCCAGAATTGCAAAATGATTTTGAGAATTTATTTTATGAAAAGATGGTACTTTTGAGGCCGAAGCAACTGCTGCAGAGGTAGGGCTGCGTCCCCGTTTAAGCACTGTTATGTACCTGTCCATACCAACTTGTACTGTAGGCTTTTGACAACTTTTTACAGGAGGGTTTTCCATTGCATTTGTGTTTGAGTTCATGGTATCATTTCCCACTAAATTTGTTTTTGACGTCACGGCAATACTTGCTGGCCTGGCAGCACTTGTCACCAAATCTAGTTGTAGTTTTTTTAATGAGTCACAATCCACTGATTTTGTAAACACCGAGGGTGATAGAGAACGTGTTCGAGTAATTGGCTTAGCCGTTAAATAATTTATATTGTTTTGTTTTGTTTTATTTATTCCTGCATTATTTTCATTTGCATTAACTAAAACGTAAACGTTTCTTTCATTTTGTCTTAGTGTTGTTTCACTGTTCGTACTCATGCAGAATTGCTTTTGTTTTTCACCGTTTTGCTTTGCTTTTAATATTTTTATTATTTATTGTATTACAACAACACGAAAAATAAGAAATTTAAACTTAAATGTTTTTGTTCAGAATATGTATACCTACACACATACATGTATGAACATTCATTCGTATGTATATATTTTTACTTTTTTATTTAATTTTATCGTTTTAGTTGTTCACTATTATGTGAAATAATTTTTATAACAAAATATATTATTTATTTTAAGCGTCCATTCGCTGCTGATATATGTCAAAATCAATATGATTAATTAATAGTTCTAATCGTATGCGGGGTTAAAAATACACGTCTGTATCACAACAAAGCACAAACACAATAAGACATGAGCCGTATGAACACAGACTAACTTGGTGGCCACACGATCAAGTTTTTTCTTTCAATTCCGTTCAATTTGCAATACAGTCTCACTTTTTTACTAACACACTCACACTTTTTAAATTGACCACGAGATTGCTTTCAATTTCACCTCTCCATTTGTTTGGCAATTTTTCTATCAATTTAACAACTGATTACATGTTACCCTGCGGCCACACGTTCAAGTTGTTCTTGATAGTCTTTTACATATACTGCTTGTCAAAATTTACATAAATTGAAAGCTGTGACGTAGGCTGCACTCAATTTGTAAGCAATTTACTTCCAAGATGTCAACAACAACAGAGACAAACTTGTACTCAGCTGTTAAATTGAAAGTAAATTGCCAAACAAATGGAAAGGTGAAATTGAAAGCCGAAGTGTACGAAATGCATTTTGATTTGAACGCCCATTTTCACAATAAGCCTAAATAACTTTAACGCGTTGCTCGATTGTGTATCTTTCCATAATTAAAATTGAGTTAGTCTGAAATTGAGAAATCTCAAATGAAGTTCAGAAAAAAACTTGACGTTTAGGTGTGGTTCACATTCAACATCGGCGCTTAAAATTTAATCACCCTTTTCATTTTTATATATGGGCAGTTCCAGCGAAAAGTCTACTTTTTTCACGTAACGCCAGAAGTAATTTTAATTGTTTCTCAAACAATTTTTTATGTATAGCTTACTTTTTTATATTTTGGTGTAAAGCGCAATTAGCTCTACATTTTGTAACAAAAGGGATGACATTTGAAAAACATGGTTCTAAAATACAACCTTATTTGCATTCTGGCGTTACATTAAAAAAATAGACTTTTCGCTGCAAATGCACATATGTTTTATACAAAGCGTCTTGCTCAATTCAATTATTCAGTTTTGTAATGCAAGTCAAAATACACTTCCGTTTTTTTAACGTCACGCCAGCGCATTTTTTTTTTTTTTGCTTATATCCGCAAATGCTTAGCGTCGATTGCTGTAATTTAGTGAATATAGTGCTACTTCATTACTTTGTATATATAAAAAACCCTTTTTACAAATTTGACTTCTTCATTTAAATTTTTTAAATTTTGTGGTACAAATATCACGACACGTCAAAATAGAAAAATGCCCATATGTAGTTGCAGCTTTATTATATATCTAAAACGCTTCACAGGCAAAGCTCCCTATTTGTCTTCTTTTTTGGAATACATTGTAAGGGTATTGCATTTACAGTGCAACTTGTAACACGTAATAACGCGTCTAGAAGTTCATAATGTATTCTAATTCGAAGGCGAGTTTTAGTAAATTTCATAACTTAACCACAGGCATTACTAGTAATAATTACCAGCATATAAAGTTCCTTAAAATTGTGCGTACCTTCCGTATCGTTGCAGCTTTAAAGTTTTGGTATAAACTTGTTTATCTTTCCATTTAACCAACGCTTATTTTTCCATTGTGTTTCAAAAATGTCCATCGTATTGTATCTGTGAAAACAAATTGCCACATACATATAATGAAAAAATGTTCATAGACTTTAAATAATGTTTAATTCTTTCGAAAGCACTTTTAAATATGAAAAACTATTTTCTCGGATATATTCATTATCTTCATCAGCCATTTGAACATACTTTCAAATACTGACCATACATATGAATACCTCAAATTTCATACATAAAAATACTATAAGTATAATAAAAATACATAATATTATTTCTCAGTATTGAATTTAACTAATTTCAAAACAAATGCATAGCTCATCAAAAATAGCCAACAAAATCGCAAAAAAATCGCCATGTCGCCAAAATATCATCTGACAACCCTGGCCATTTTACGTGTTCTTAAAATGCCTCCCAAGCCATTATCAATCTCGTACAAAACTCCGTAAGTGACGCGCAATTTCTGGTTACATTTGTAATACTTCTGCAAAACTCTCTATATGGCTTGGCATTAAAATTTTTTAATATTGATCGCGACGCTGGATCAATATGGATTTTAAAGACAAGATTAGTTTTAATCCTTTGACCTCAAATGGGCACTAAAACCCGTCCGGAACTTTAAGAACCCTCAAAACAAATTTTTCAATGTCACTCTAATATACAACAAAAAGTTTCTGTATATCATTAAATTAATTGGTACATATTATGAATTGATAAATAAATACATATAATGAAATAAAAAAGGTTAAAAAAGTATATAGTTTTTAAAAAATTATTTTTTATTAAAAAAAAAATAGTAGCAATATTACCTATAACTAGGCTTGCCAGATCCAATTTGCCAAAAAGCTTGACATTGACAAAAAAAACTTAACACTTTTTTTTTAATTTTTTTCATAAAAATTATTAGAATAAAAATAAAAATATCATAAAATGTAAAAATAACAGAAACAGTATAAAAGAAACAAACAAAAATATAACAATAAAAATTAACTTAAATGATAGTATTGCAAATCAGGTGTTCAATGTTGCAAATTAACTAATATTGAGTAATGGGTTAAATATCAGTGCACAGAAAGAAAAATATGCATAATATTACTCCTTAGTTTTATTAATAATACTAATATGGGCTTAAGATTTTTTTTAGAAATATAAACTTACTTTATTTCAGTATTTTCACATAGATAAAAAATTTGAGGTTAAAATAATTATCTTATAAAAAAACTTGACAAATCACTTTTTCACTTGACACGCATTAAAAAACTTGAAAATCAGGCCCGTCTGATCTTGTACAAAATTTAACTTAGATAACTTTTCTAAAATAAAAATATTGGTAAATTTTTTGTAATTTAACAAAATTATTAGATACTTTTTCGAACATGGAAATTACCTAAGTTAAACGTTTTATTACCTAAGAAACTTAGATACTGCCATGCTACCTTTGCGCTTAGTTAATTTTATACCATATTTTTAGGTAATTTTACCTATGATTTTTTTGTGTGTAATTTCTAAAAATAAAAAATCATCATTTGAGAAAAAAAATCTTTAAATGGTATTTTTGTCAAAAAATAATCAAGAATATGATAAAATCATCATTCTTTCAACGCTATATTTAAACAAAAGAAAACAAAACTTTGTCAAATTAAACTTTGTGTGTCTAAACACTAAACAGAGTTTAAAAGAGAATTCAACAAAGTACAATTATCCATACATCGACAGAACGTCCTATATATTAGGAGGAGGATTTGACAGTATTCTTAATATTTTATGTACATATATATTTTTATAAAGATGTCATCTCTGGTGATATTTCGAACAGATTTTTAAGACAAAGGTGCTTAAAGGACCCTAAAATGATTTAATTAGTCCACAAGGTTGACTTACATAAATATATGCCAAGTAAAACTTTACTCTGCTCCAAGTAGTTCTTAAAAGACTGCAAATTACTAAAATATGCTTCCAAAAATGAAGCATTGGGTGAAATGTCCGGCACTTAAAACTCTTAAGTAGTTCCAGCACACCATAATGCTTAAAACTACAACATACCGGCGGAATCAACGATATGGGAAAATTCATTAGTTTTATTTATTAAAACAACAAGAACTTAATGGTGTTTTCTTTTCTACAAAAAATGTCACATTTTATTTAAAAAAATGCAATTTGGTGTTCGTTTCTTAAAAATTCTTTGCTCTCTAAAAGGGCAGCGTGTTTTATTCTAAAAAAGTTCACCCTTAAATCGAGAGTGTTGATAATGCCCTGTAAAAAGATGACTTCTCTTTATATATAGGGTTACCAGAAGAAGCTGGGGAAAAATCGCCTCTAATCAGGACAGTAAAAATTTCAAGTTTTAATAGTTATTTTTTCTATTATTTTATAGTAAAAACAAAAGAAAGCATTAATTGTTTATGGTAGGTTGTCACTGATATAAAAATTAAATGGATTCGGTGTTACAAAATTGTTTTTGAAAAAAAAAACGTCAAATCAAGAAATCGTAAAAACTTGGTGCTAATAAATCAGCAATCTGGCAAAGGTATTTTCTTATTTACATATTTTATGAAAAACAAACTAAAGAAATTTTAATTTGGACATTCATTTTGTTCATTTATTTATTTATTTAATATCAATCTATTAACAAATTTGGGTTTATGTATCTTTTTTTATATTTTGAAGAACACATTTTTTGGTTTATGTACATGTTTTTTTATATATTGAAGAACAAACTTTTTGTCAGCTGTTAAAAACAAGGCCAAGGCGAATTCACACAAGGTGACCTTGGCTTGCTACGTAAGCAACAGCTGATAACTAACTATGTGTCAAAATGATATGCCGTTACTTTTTTTTGACATTTCTATTTAATTATTTGTTGTTTTTAAAATAAAAAATAAAAACTCTTGATAGGTATTTTTTGTTTTTTATTTTTTATATTTTTATTATTTTCCCTATTTCTATTTAAATATTTATTTAAATTCAAAATAAATTTCAAAATTTTTTTTTTTTAATTATAAATTTAAAATGAATCACACACATGCACGCAGAACCTAAAACCTAAAAAGAAGGAAGTGGAGTACTTCCAGCTTGAAGAACATCGTTATATCGACTCAGAAAGTGATTCTGGGAGTATACTTAAGGATTGTCTAGGAACAATATTTGAAGGTGCTACAAACATCTGCACAAACGAATCCCAGCTAGCATAGGCTGTTTAGTAGGCGATGGTATTTAATATACAACTCCTAAAATAATCTTCTGATGATTATTTGACGAGTTATCTTGGAATGGTAACCATGCAAGTCCTAACTATCATTTAATAATTATTTCAAGAGTACAAAAACTACAATGTTACACTTAGTTCATCCTTCGTTAAAACATCATCGAATTAATCTTTTGAGACTCCCTGCATGAGTCATATAACAATTACTGAGCTTTCTAAATAAGAGCGTTTTTTTAAACATGCAAATTCCATTGTCAAAACGATTTCAATAAAACAAACCGACTGTAGGATATTTCAAATAAGATTTTCTGACATGAAAAAGACGCTTGAAGCTCTTACTTAGGTAGTTCATTTGTACGGCTGAGCATTTCACGAGTTGTAAAATATTTCCTGCATGAAACTCATGCGAGTATTGACATGCTTTCTAAAAGACTCGTAAGATAATCTTTACACACATCTCAAACGCCTAATATAAGCGTCTTTCTCTGTGTTGTAGAAATATCTCACAGAGGAATCAGCTTGTGCAACAGTTTCTTCCGTGCGAGGAATCTTTTACGATTTAAAAAATGAGCTCTTCGACGATGAAAAACGCTTTTCATGAGATTCCTAGTAGACTCTTACACAATTAAAAATGCTGGCTGGGATAATACTAACTGCACTATTGTGATGAGAGTATAAACATTACTTTTTTCCATTGAGTTCTTAACACTATGTAGGTTTAAAACTTTTACTCGTGAATACAATGAAACCTTATCAGAAAAAGATTCCATGAGCAATCGGTCTGCTTCATTTGCACTTTTTTTAAAATAAAAAAATCAAAACTTCTTGCAAATAAGGTTTTCTAAGCACACATTTTTAAATTATTGCGTTCCACAAAACAATATTTAAAATTAAAATTAAAAACAAAATGAAATATGACAGCATATATTTCTGACACACAGCTAATTTGTTTACTACATTGTTGTAGAATTTTGACACAACGTTAAAGTAATTTACAGTGTTGTATCCATTTTCAAAATAAGACCACCTTGTATGAATTCGCCTTGAACAAGGCGATCCAATTTTATGTTTTGTTCTCGTCTAATACAAAATTGCAGAATTTTAAAATATGGTATTTTTTTGTAGAAAAGAAAACACCATAAAACAAAATGAAAGGAATCAAACAATGTCATCGAAGGTATTAAATTGTGATCGAGGAATTGACAGATATTTCAAACAAAAAGCATGTTCATATACATATGTAAGCAACTATTCGTTTCTTAAGTGCTGAAACGTAATCATTTGAAATATTCTTATGTATGTATGTATAATCCTTACTAAGAGGTTTTGTTTGCAACTTTTCAAAAATAAAGTTGAAGTCTACTGATTCAAACATAATCTGAAAGTTTCAAAAATACATCATACAATCCTCGAAATAAAGTTTAGTAAATAAAAAGGTTAGGTTAGGTTCAATGGGCAGCTGTCACGACGACGGCTCACTTCGGTCCTTATAGCGGTCCCTTTGTGATACCCATAGCCAGTGACAAGAGTCAGCCAGTGTTTACCAGACTATTCCCCAGATGTCACTGCAGCCTCGAACCCCGACTCCCTGTAGAACAGAGAGTTCGATTTCAGTCCCACATTAGACACATCGTCCAGACATGGCAATTCCAGTCTCTCAAAATGCCTAAACCTTATGTCCTCCAACCCGGGGCATTGGCATAGAAATAAATATATTTCCTTTTTTTCTATTAATTTTACTTACCAATGTTTTGTTTAATTTTAAGAATATATGAACCTACATATATATGGGCTAATCCGAAAATTTTTAAACCAAAGGCAGAAATTTAAAGTTGCCCAAAATCCAAATGTTTGTTAATGGAATAATAGGATACATATTCAAGCTTCAACATATATAAGCAATAAGGTTTTACGGTGGTTTTTTTGTTCTCGGCAGAGGCTAACCTAAACGTACCTCTTGCTTTCATTTATTCTTGTAAAAAAGGGTATTTTCCATGGTCAAAAAAGTGGGCAAAACAATCGTTTCAGTATTTAGCGTTTTTTATTTTTTTTTTTTTTTTTTTTTTTTTTAATAATTTATTTTTATTATTGAATCTTTCTTATCGAAATTTACAATATGTATTCAAATCTTAATTCTACTTGTTGTTTATTAGTTGTTACCTGTGTAACCACTAACTGCTGTATTCAAATTTTTAAGACTGTCTTCTAGTAAGGCTCAAAGTATCGGTTCTTTTTAGCCTCTGGTGACCTTCAAACTGAAGCAAACCCCGAGCGAGGTAGTTAGGGTGAACCATTAGTTTATCGATGTAGCTTATTGAATATTTTTTAATTTCCTCCTGGATAGTGGGGACGTTGAGATCTCTGTGGATAATATCATTACGTATATACCATGGGGCGCAGACAATTTGTCGTAATAGTCTAGACTGTCTTCTTTGAAGCTTTTGGATGTTAGATGCGCATGCAGTACCCCATAATTGGATGCCATATGTCCATATTGGTTTTATGATGGACTTGTATAGAAGAACTTTGTTGTCTAAAGACAAGTTTGAGTTTCTACCGAGAAGCCAATGTAGTTGAGCTGCTTTAAGTTTCATAGCCGTTATTTTCGCTTCGATATGACGAGACCAGGTCAAACGTCTATCTATATGAACTCCCAAGTACTTTACATGGTTTTCTACCGGAACAGTGATGTTATTTATTTTTACTGCTGGGCACGTTTGTCTTCTGAGCGTGAAAGTTAAGTGAGCACATTTAGCCGGGTTAACCTTTATTCTCCATTTTTCTAGCCATGCCTCTAGTTCATTGATGTGGGACTGCAGATTTTGCGATGCGACTTTTGGGTCATGGTTAACGCTAATAAATGCTGTGTCGTCTGCAAATGTAGAGGTATGCGTGCTCAGGTTTGTTGGCATATCCGCTGTGTATATTATATATAGAAGCGGTCCTAATATGCTGCCTTGGGGAACACCAGCAGTAATTTTCTTGAGGGGGGAGTATTTATCTTGCGACCTTACTATGAATGTTCTGCCTGTTAGATAGCTCTCCAGAAGCTTGTGAGTGTTTTGAGGAAGCATTCGTGTTATTTTGATGAGTAGCCCATCATGCCAAACTTTGTCAAATGCTTGGGAAATGTCTATAAACAGGGCTGAGCAGTATTGCTTTTTCTCAAACGCCGATCTAATAAGGGTGACAATTCTATGCACTTGCTCTATTGTACCATGTTTCGCTCTGAATCCGAACTGGTGATCCGGGATGATGTCGTGTTCATTTAGATGAGGAGTTATACTTAAAATGAATATTTTTTCGAAAAGCTTTGATAGGATTGATAATAAGCTTATCGGTCTGTACGACGCAACCTGGCTAGCATCTTTTCCTGGCTTGGGAATCATAACAATTATAGACTTCTTCCATGAGGATGGGAAGTATCCGACTCTTAATATAGCGTTAAAAATGAACAGCAAGATTCTGGAAGCAGACGAAGGTAAGTTTCTTATCATTGACCCTGTGATACGGTCAAGTCCGGGAGATTTTCTAATATTCACTTTTTCTATTGCAGATTTTACTTGAGTTATGTTAAATTTTAATGGATGGTTTACCTTATCAGGAATGATTGGACGACAGGAACAAGTATGTGCATCATGTGGCGTGAAAACTTTCTCAAGGTGGCCCGCGAAAGCGTTTAATTTTTCATCTGTGTTTTTCGCCCAAGTGCGGTTTTCCAGTCTTAATGGAGATTCTTGGGTTATAGGGCATTTCATATGCCGTACAGCCTTCCATAAGCTATAATTGGAGTTTTTTGTGGCATCTAGGCTGTTTAGATAGCCTTCTATTGCAGACTCGTGGTTCTGTCTCAATTTGTTGCGAAGAGTTGTCAGGCATAATTGTAGTTGGGCCTTAGTGGTTGGGGAACGACTGTTTTGCCATTGTCTTCTTAACTTCCTTTTTTCTCTGATAAGGGTCTCTATATCCGTCGATGTATTGTAAGGAGCACGTTTAATTGTCCGCTTGATTGGGGTTGCATTTCTTGCTGCAGCATCCAAGACTTCTGTAAATCGGTCGACAGCTATTTGGATGTCAGATGAATTTTTTAGGGGAATGCACTGTGATAGGTGAGAGCTCACATACATTTTATACTTTAACCAATTTGTGTTTCTGTTTGGATAGGAAAACCAGTTTGCAGCTGCGGCGTCAGAGTTACATTTTAAAATGAGGATTGAAGGTGAATGATCAGACGAAAGATCATAGGAGGAACTAACTAGTACCTGATCGCGCTTGATGTTTTTGATTACAGCAAAGTCAATAAGGTCTGGTAGCTTGTTGAAGTCGGTTGGCCAATAGGTAGGCTCACCACTCGATACCACATCAAAGTTATTTGCAGTTACGGTATTATATAGCTGATTACCTCTAGGACTAATAAGTCTGGAGCCCCAATATGTATGTTTAGCGTTGTAGTCGCCAGCAGCAATGAATTTCTGGCCCAATGTGGAGAAGAAGTTGAGAAATTTATCGTGTAGAATTTTGTGCCTCGGGGGACAATAAACGGATGTTAACGTTAGTTTGAAATCAGTCAGATTTATAGATGTGGCCTGGATACAATCTTCTTCGAACTCTGGCAATGGTAAGTGTCTGATGTGTTTGTGCACAATTATGGCTGTGCCACCACAAGCTCGTCCGCTGGGATGTTTTGTGTCATACGTAAGGTAACCATTTACCCTAAAGCAGTTTTTATGAGTAAAGTGTGTTTCAGAGACAAGAAGTACGTCGATTTCATGCCTATGAAGAAAGTTTGCAACTTCGTGTTTATGTTGGGATAACCCGTTTGCATTCCAGAAACATATTTTTAACTGGTTCATTTTTTGTTGAGTAGAACTTGCAGGAGCATGTTCTGGTTTCGCATCATTTCCTGAAACATGCTCTGCATAGTGGCCATGAAGTTATTCATAGTTTGAATTAAATTTTCAATTGAGGTAGGCATTTGTAGACCTTCCCTAGGAACATTAGCGTATGGAGGTTGCTTTGCGTTGGAAGTACTCGGGGGATTTTTCGCATTAGGGTTTCCTTTTAGGACTTGGGCATATGATTGGTTTTGTTTGTTTGTTTGTGTAGTACTAGCAATAGAGCCAGCGGCTTGGCTGGGCGCATGTGATGGACCATATTGGGAGTGAGTATATTTTTGAACTAAAGCTGGTTTTTTTAAATGCAAGAAGACTTTACAACCCCTATAGTTTGCCGTGTGATTTTCGCCACAGTTGCTGCATTTCTTGACATTTGGGTCAACTTTAGAACGATTACATTCGGCGGTTTTATGAGCGTCGCCACAAACCACACATACGTGAGGCAATTTACAATATGATTTTGTATGCCCATATTCCTGACAGTTTGTGCATTGGGAGGGACCCTTTCGTTTTATTGGCTCCTCAACAGTTATTCTTCTGTTGAGTAGGTAGCGCAAGTTGTATATGGGATGAACTGAATTTTTGGTTTTGAGAACCGATGAATCAAACGATATCTCAATGCGGTGCAGTGGTTGGGGAACTTTGTTCCTGTTCAAAATGTTATGAACCGATTTTACCTCGTACCCCTCTTGCTCTACGGCAGATTTTATTTCATCTGTAGGAACGGAACTATCTATGCCTTTTATGACAATAATCAATCCCTTAGCACTTTTTAATTGGTATGTATAGTAGCTTTTATTTTCTGCGTCCAGGTGTCTTGATATAATACGTTTAGCAAAACTTTCATTTGCTTAATTTTCTTTTATTTAAGATAAAAATCATATATGTAAGTTATCTAATATATATTAAAAATTTGAACTAAAAATGGGTACACTCTGTGTAACGTCCGTAACGGAAAATGGGGTTTTTTAAATTTAACAGAATGAATTTTAATAATTTTGTTTTCCAAACAAGCTTTATAAACAGAGTTTTTTATGCACTTTAATCTGATGAAAAAAAGAAATACCTTTATTACGTTTTTTTTCTTAATATAAATGACAAAGTGTGTAACGTCCGTAACGGCATGAAAATACCCAAAAGTTTTATTTTAATATTATGAGGTGGAAGTAAGTGTTTATAATGCATTTTCACCTGCTGAATCTGAATCTGGACTTAAAATTGCTCTAGGTTGCCGAGAATCCGAAAAACTTCACCTCAAAGTAACAAAAAGTGTGTTTTATAACATGCGATCCCCCAATCTGCAACTTAAATTGAGATGAATTTCAAATTCTTCTGAAACCTAAAATAATTCCTGAATATTAATAATTAGTAATTAATAACCATGTTGTAAACCGCAACCTCCATGCACCCCCTCAAATATTTGGTGGTACGCCCATGCTTGCAACGTTTACGTACTGGATTTTCCGTTAGAAATCTTTAAGCAATTCTTGCTTTGATCTCAAAATTGTGCCAAAATTTTGCGCGTGGTGACAAATATATTCGTATTAATTAAAATGTGTTCAAATGCAGACAGACCAAAAAAATTTTGTGCAAATTTGAAAATAATACTGAAAAACTGTTGGTGTTTAAAACTAAAAAGGCAGAAAGAAAGCGAGCATATCTTGAGAAAATCAAATATAAGTTAAAAAATAGTGTGTCACAGGCAAAAAGATTAAAAAGAGATAATAGACAACGAGTGGCCAAATTTAGAGAGGCACATAAATACATTCTGAGAAACATTACACAATTCGTAAAAGAATGGAATGTGAGTTGTTTCGAACGGAATTTTTTTGCTTCTTCGCATGGAAAAGGAGCGGTGGACGGTGTTGGCGCTGTTGTTAAGCGAAAAGTTTGGCAACTAGTAAAAACCCAAAATCTCATCTTAAAAAACTTTCCAGATTTTCTCAAATTAGCAAAAAAAAAAAATATATATATATATAAATGGCGTTTTCCTAATTTACGTTGGTAAAAATGATGTCAAAACTACATCTGACGAAATATCAAAAACATGGATAAATGTAAAAAATATTCCAGCTCTTAAATCATATCATTATTTGTTCGGGCTTTTCCAATGACAATACTATAAGATCATATAGCTCGAACAGATGGGTCTTTTAAGCATAAGATACAATGTTAAACGGTTAAATAAACAAATAAATAAATGAATATAAGTAATATAAGAGTAATGAAATATTCTATAATTTTTTTGTAACTAATAAATTTATAATTACAAGGTTAAAAAGATTTTTAAATACATGAATGTTTTTTATATACACAATTTGCTTTAATGGAAAAAGTGTAACGTCCGTAACGTAACGTCCGTAACAGACAAAAATTAAGATTTTTGTTTAACAGGACTACTTAGCCTTCTTTTCTAAGATGGATTGATATGGTCATATATTCCACTTAATTTTTTGTATTTGGACTTTTTTGTTTATTATGCAAAATTAGCTAAAAAAATGTGCAAATGCACATAAGCCTCAAAGTCGACTTCCATTTTTTGTAACGTCCGTAACGGAATTTTAAGCTAGCATAACTTTTTTTCAAAAACAGTTAACCTTTAAGTTTAAAACAAGTTTTAAAGTACTTCCAAAGAACTGCATATTGCAAAAAATTTCAAGAAAATATTCCAATGCTAACGCCAGCTGTGTCAATCTTAACAGGCAAATTTGCGTGCGAATGTAACGTCCGTAACGCAGGATTAGCCCATATATAGCTATTTTTAATCTGTAGTTTTTAAAATAATGTAAATAATTAGTACTGTGGTTATTTTGTTGAACTATTTATGGTTTTTAATCCAAATTTTTAATATTTTTAATTAGGCTTAAGTTCATGAAATTTAATTTTTTTTATTAAATTATTTTTGTGAAGAAAGGAATTTTACAACATGAAAATTAATTAAAATTGTTATTGATAATCTTTCATTCTTGACGTGGCTCGGGCTCGAACCCTGGCCGGCAGGTTACCATGACATGTTTCGATCGCAACCACTCGATCTCCTCAGATGGATTTGCCGTCTTACACTCGCAGCCATCGACGACTGCTGACGTCACTAGTCAAACATCAATCCTTAAACCAAATTGTATTTTAACATTTGGTAGATCGAAATTTGCTTTCCTGAATGATTATCCATTTTAATTGATTTTACATGTTTTTTCCTTTACTTCTGTTTTTTCGTACTTTCGTCAAGAATTTTTCTTGAAGTCCAAGTACATTTTTTGTTTTTTCACTTTGTCTTTCTCTTTTCTGTTGACCTTTTTCAGCACAACTTGAAGGACAAATGTACACATAGAGCTCGTGCCTTAGCTTTAACAATAATTAGTATTGTGGTTATTTTGTTGAACTATTTATGGTTTTTAATCCAAATTTTTAATATTTTTAATTTGGCTTAAGTTCATGAAATTTAATTTTTTTTATTAAATTATTTTTGTGAAGAAAGGAATTTTACAACATGAAAATTAATTAAAATTGTTATTGATAATCTTGCATTCTTGACGTGGCTCGGGCTCGAACCCTGGCCGGCAGGTTACCATGACATGTTTCGATCGCAACCACTCGATCTCCTCAGATGGATTTGCCGTCTTACACTCGCAGCCATCGACGACTGCTGACGTCACTAGTCAAACATCAATCCTTAAACCAAATTGTATTTTAACATTTGGTAGATCGAAATTTGCTTTCCTGAATGATTATCCATTTTAATTGATTTTACATGTTTTTTCCTTTACTTCTGTTTTTTCGTACTTTCGTCAAGAATTTTTCTTGAAGTCCAAGTACATTTTTTGTTTTTTCACTTTGTCTTTCTCTTTTCTGTTGACCTTTTTCAGCACAACTTGAAGGACAAATGTACACATAGAGCTCGTGCCTTAGCTTTAACAATAATTAGTATTGTGGTTATTTTGTTGAACTATTTATGGTTTTTAATCCAAATTTTTAATATTTTTAATTAGGCTTAAGTTCATGAAATTTAATTTTTTTTATTAAATTATTTTTGTGAAGAAAGGAATTTTACAACATGAAAATTAATTAAAATTGTTATTGATAATCTTTCATTCTTGACGTGGCTCGGGCTCGAACCCTGGTCGGCAGGTTACCATGACATGTTTCGATCGCAACCACTCGATCTCCTCAGATGGATTTGCCGTCTTACACTCGCAGCCATCGACGACTGCTGACGTCACTAGTCAAACATCAATCCTTAAACCAAATTGTATTTTAACATTTGGTAGATCGAAATTTGCTTTCCTGAATGATTATCCATTTTAATTGATTTTACATTTTACAGAAGTAAAGGAAAAAACATGTAATATTGATTACTTAAGTACCCAAATACTTCACACTTTTACAACTCTAAAAAATTAACAGAACAAAACTAATTTCAAAAGTTTGTATTTAGCCAAATAAATGCTACACAAACAAGTTTAATTAATTAATATTTATTCACTTTTTGTTTTGGTTTAATTTTTATTTCAACTTTTCTTTTATTTAACAATTTTTTCACAATTTGTATGCTTTTTATTTGTTACTTTTGTTTGTTTACATACATATGATTTTTTGATTTACTAAATTTTACTGCAAAAATTTCTGCAGTAAAATTTGTAAATACTCAGAAAAGAACTGTCACTTTTCGCTCTCAATTTATGTTCTCATTTACTGCATTTTGTGTACTCGAACGCAATCTCGTAAAATGCAGTAAAGTTTAGTAAAAAATAGTAAAAACTTGTTCTCGAACGCAACTATTATAAATCAAGTAAAAACAAAAAATGGTACATTTGTATTTACTACTTTAGGCAAAGAGTAAGCGAAAATAACGTTTTTAGCTGACTTACTCAAATTTAAGTTCGCTACATCTTCGCAAAAATTCGTTAATGCGAACGTTCACTTTTATCTTAAATTTTCGAACTTTTAGCGAACATTTTTTTTTCGCTAATTTTTAATCGCGTATGCGGATGACGTGGCGGTAGCGGGTAAACACCTGGACACACTGTCCCATTGTATGGAATCTGCATTACAGATTTTAAGCTCTTGGAGCATCTCCTGTGGACTTGGTGTCAATCCACAGAACACTGAGTTAGTACTCTTTACCAGGAAGTACAAGGTTGGCAACTTTAGGCTTCCTCGGCTAAATGGCACGGAGCTGAGGCTCTCGAACAGTCACAAATATTTGGGAACTTAACTGGAACATGGGAACTTTACGTTCGGACGAGGGTTGATTAGGGATGAAACGATACCTCTAACGTATCGATACTTTTACTCGATGTGGTATCGCTCGTAAAGTATCGATACCTACTTAGTATCGAAAAAAAAGTATCGATTCTTACTTGTATCGGTTTGTATCATAAAATAATAGAAAGAAAGTGTTTTAGTATTATACCATACAATAAGAACTACGACCCATTAGAATTTTTGTGCAAAACAAAAAGTGTAAAGATTGAGACCACTTTTAGTTACCACCAAGTACCAATTTCCTTTCAAAAAATCTTTTTTTCTCTTAGGAAACAAAATTTTATAGAACGTTCAGGATAACAGCCTTTTATTTAGCTTTTATTTTAGAAATCAACAATGTCACCATGAATCTAAATACATATGTATTTTATTTTTAAATTGATAAATATATAATAAAGGGTGATAAAACCATAATCCTCTAATTGTGAGTCACCTTAACGTCAAGTTTTTTGCGCAACTTAAATTGACCTTTCTTGGTTTCAGTATTTAACAACTTCCATCATTGAGAGGTACACAATTGAGCAGCACGTTTAAATTGTTAAAGCCTTTTACGAAAATGGGCTTTCAATCAAAATGAATTTCGTGCACATCGTGATTTTTTTGGTCAGTATAATCGATCAAATATTTCCACAATCGGGAGTATTGTGCCCAAATTTCAGCAAACCGGGTCTGTAGGAAATAGGAAAACATATGTGCATGCTCGCCCAGCTAGTTCTGCGGCTGGCGGCGTTATCGGGCCGAACTTCTTCGAAAATGAGGTCGGCCAAGCAATTACCGTGAATGGTGTTCGCTATCGTGAGATGATAACGGACTTACTATAGCCAGAAATTGAGAAAATGGTCCTAGACGATATGTGGTTTATAGGTGTTTACTGGTCAAACGGTTTCTTGATACCGTTACTGCTGCTCCAGCTTTGGAAAATAATCAAAAATTTAAGATTTATTTCAATACCAAAGTGAAACGATTACTTTTGACCGATACCGAGTATTTTTTTACCGATACTACTTGGTACTCGGTTGCTAAGTATCGATTACAAATATACTTGGTACTTATATAAAAGTATCGAATATGTACTTGTATTTACTCGTATCGTTTCATCCCTAGGGTTGATAGGGCCATTGTGGCCTTATACACCTGTGAGAGATCCTTGGGCAGGAGCTGGGGCCTGGGCCCCAGGGGCGTTGAATGGATCTTTGAGGATGCTGGAGAAAGTATATAGGGTGGCTGCGCTGATGATCACGGGATCACTCCGCTCGACACCAACGAAGACACTGTTTACTATGCTGAACTGGTTGCCGGTTGACATCATGGGCGAACAACAAGCCCTGACTTCCGCTATGAGACTGGGGGCGGTGGGCCTATGGTCATGCCAGGGTCACGCTTCACGCGTCCTACGACCTGGCGGAGTTGGACTATTGCACTCCGGAACCCTTTTTCGGTGCTTTGTTCACGGTTCATCATGGTAATCAGGATGAGCTGCTTGATAATACGCGATCTCTGGAACCGACCATACGGGTCTACACCGATGGTTCCAGGATGTGCAATAGAGTGGGTGGAGGTTTCTTCATCTAGGAATTGGACATCAGGGTCTCTTTTAGGCTGCCAGATGGCAGTAGTGTGCTGCAGGCGGAAATCTCTGCCATAAAGCGGGCGGCAAACTGGCTGGGGTACTATCGTATATCGAGGTATATATGTATATTACGGCAAGGCTGCCATTGCAGCTTTGGCTGGTGTCTTTACGACATCTATGTTAACTGTGGAATGCCGGATGTCTCTAAATGAGATCGCGAAACATTCCAGTGTAACGCTGACATGGGTACCAGGGCACAGTGGGTGCATGGGTAACCATACTGCGTGTTGACATTCACATCAACATACATTTAATTTTAAATTTTATTTTAACTTTGTTACTTAATGTTAATGAACTACATAAGTTCAGTTTATCGCTGACATAACATAATTTCATTTTTTGTTTTATTTTACCTTTTGTTTATAAAGAATTGTTGACATATCATTATTTTATTTTGTTTACTTGAAGTTCAATCATCCCAAACAATTTTTTTTTTACTTTTGTTTATAATTGTTAACTTTGCATTATTTTATTCTGTTACTTGAATCATAATTTTATATTTTGTACATTGAAATGCTAGTCAGCAATTATGCAAACGATTAATTGGGTCAATTCCCCATTGTGCAATAGTGGCATTCAGCTTTAAGTAACCTGGCCTTTACACGTGAAAGTACTTTCTTGTAAGTACAGTATACGTATTATCAACGAAAAATCGAAGAAACAGCCGATTGGCTGAAAGTACCAAAATTATGTGCGTGTTAGTGAAAAAGTATGATTGTATTGCGACTTTCAAAAAATTTACTTTCACGTGTAAATGCTAGGTAATGTATTAAATTTTAGTATATAAGAAAGAACCAAAATAAAGAAAGACGTTCAATTACTATAAGGCATTTAAAGTGTTTTATTGATTGAATCTATTAGCGTTCTACAAGTTAAAGTGCTTGGAGGACAATTAAGGCAAATAATATATCAGTTCAGATTTAACTGTTTGAACTGAATCAGATTATAGCCGCACTTCATATCACATTTATACACTGCGAGACAGTCTGCCCAAACAGGGCTGCCTCTGAGACGACATGTTCGTCGGCGCACACTGGTTCATATTTTGAGAAGGCGGCCAAAATTATTTTTTTTTATGTTCTCCGATTTTAAAATTTTTTAATTCATGTGAAAGTAAATACTAGTGAACCTCGGGAGCCAAAAAATTTCAACCCTATTTCAATTATTTCATTGAGAACAGGGTGGTCCGAAATGGACTTTCTCAATATTTGGTTATAGTTTTGAATTTCTGAGTCAATTTTTGAAGTTGAAATGCTCATAACTTTTTTGTTTTTTAAGATTTTTTGACAGAATAAGTTTTGTGAATTAGTTTATTTTATAAGCTACACGTGGTTTAAAGCATTAAACTCTGCGGCCTCTAGAACTATTTAATTTTTTTTTTTTTTTTTAATGTCAAAATTTCCCGGAAATTTCCTACTTTATAGAGCATAAGTCCTGCCCGTCAAAACGCGTCAAAAAAAATCTATACTCTCTTGTAGTCCAGAATCTAACCTACATTTCTATACCCCATTGTACACACGTCTGGATACGACCTTGCGAACTACAGCAATTTCTGTGACCCAAGGTAAGATATTCGGTTCAAAAAATAAGTCCTGCAAGGAAACATTACTGAAATTAAAGAGGGTGAATCTTAAAGAATTTTCGACAAATAAAGCAGTTCAGGCCACATAAATTATCTAGCACAACAGGTTATCAACTAATTTGGAGAAGGTAAAGGTATTGCCATTGTTATGAATTTATTGTGCGTAAACGGATGCTGCAAAACGAATAGGCGACATAAATAGACTAACACGTTAGATTTCTGAGTAAGTTAAAAGGTTAAACATTAGTAAATAGCCGCAACATAAACTACATAGTTTAATTACCTGAAAACTGCAACTTAATTTTAAAAAATGGAAGAACAGGTAAATAGTAAAGAAACTAGCACGCAGTTATATTTTACGTGAAAATTACCTACATGTTACCTGTTAATTTATTGCTGGTATGTTATATTTTTAAAAATTGTGAAAACAGGGGTTTTTTATGTTTCAAAGAAATGCTAATAAAATATTAAGTTTGTATTTAAAAAAGGGTTTTTATGTTTCAAAGAAGTGGTAACAAAAGATCAGTTAAAAAAAACTTCTATCAAGAGTATAAAAATGCATGCATTCATAATTTTACCTTCATTATTGTTTTAACAATGCTAAGTTCAGTTATAAAGTTCTCGCAGATATATATTTTCAACAGAAATATGAAAAAGATTTTGTGTTACACATAATGAATAATCCATTCTTTAAATTATGCAACGAACAAGAAATCAAAATACATAAGATAAAAATTAAAAATTTTTCATGTACATTAAGAAAACGGTACCTTTAATGTTCTAGAAACAAGAAAACGTTTTATGATTTGGAATTTGGCCAGTTAGGCGAAACAGTGAGAAAAAACAAAGAAAATGTGGAAAAAAGAAAGCAAACAAAAAAACAAATTGAAGAAAAATACCTTCACCTTGGCCTTATAATTGATCAGCCAAAACAAGGAGAAGGAAATTCAATTGATGGAAACACTGCAAGGATCCAGAAACTGCAGCATCTATCACAGGAGTACATTTTGAATTAATAAGACGATTCCAGATCATTTTACAGGTTATATCATGTAGCAGAAAGATAAATGCAAAAAAATTTGGCCAGTATGCAAATGAAACAGCAATTCTTTATAACAAAAAATACTCTTGGAGACATATGCCAACCACAGTTCATAAAATTTTATACCATGGGGAACAAATAGTTAAACACAATATGCTACCAATTGGAGATCTATCTGAAGAAGCGCAAGAAAAAAGGAACAAAGACTACAGATTCTTCCGCGAGCATAACACAAGAAAAATGTCCAGATGTTGTACTAATGAACATCTTATTACTATTTTGGTGTGCACATCAGATTCATATATGTCCAGTATTCGACAAAAATGGAAATCAACCTCAATCGAATTGGAGGAAGAAGCTAAACAACTTCTGGATAATGAAACCCAAAGCTATTTAGAAGAAATTTTTACCAATATTGTTTAATTTAAAATTGTTTATAGATTATAATTTGTTTTTGATTTAAGTATATATTTGTATTAATATATAAAAATAAAAAACACATATGTACATTAGGGTAATAACTTTTTTTGAGTGCAAAATACCACTCCAGCACCAAGTGGGGAATTTTGTTCTGATAATAAAAAACAGTTTTTTAAGCTGATTCGGTGATAAAAGTTTCCGCACCGTAAGCGATTTCTAATGATGATTTTATATGAATTTAAACAAAAATGGACTTATTTAAGACAAAAGTAACTTATTTAATGATGAAAATAAATAAATAAAAACAAAACTTTAACGCTTTCGGTGCGGAAACTTTTTTTACGAAAGAGAAAAAGTGACACCATATTTTTTATATTTGTTTATGCCCCACACGGCTATGAGGTGGTATTTTTGATATTTGCAAAAATTGCAGAAAGTTATAGCCCTAATGTACATATCAAACCAAAAATAAAAGTTGAATTACCTAAAATCGATAGCCAAGAATGCTATTTGGGCATTTTTCAAAATATTCCTTTTCAGTTTTATCCTTATAACAACTCGTCTCGTCCCAAAAAAGCCAACCTTTGGCCCCTGTGAATATTGGGACTAAAAAATTTACAGGGCCAAATATTGGCATTTTCTGACAGGATCTAAGTTCGACAATAAAAAATAAGTATCAGTTGTAAAATACAAGAGAAATAATGATAAATTATAAAAAAATCATATTTGAAATATTCAACTTTTACACCGAAACTCAACAAAAAAATGAAAATGCATTTTGAACTCCCTATAACTTTTGCTCCTATCAGTAGAATTTTACGTTTTATAGCGCAAATTAAAGCCTAACATCGCACCTATCGAGCAAAAAAAATTGCATAAAAAATACCGATCCAGTCAAAAGTTATGGAATTTTGACCGCCTTCTCGTAAAATTTCCCACTGTGCGGCGGCCTGATTGGCACTTCAATGGCCCACTGCAAGACTCTCATCAGACGGGAGTCGTACAGAAGCGCTCAGGGGAGATGGCAGGGGGAGCATACCTGCTTGATGGCCAGTAGCTCGTTTCTGTATTTCTCGCATCGTAAAATTTCTTACATGAAGTGTGAAACAAAAAATTCCATCGTTTCTCGATTTATGAGATAAAAGTGTTTCTGTATTTGAATGCGAAAACAGACACAACAAATTCTGTTTATACTGGAATATTTCTAGTAATTAAGTGTCAAATAAAAGCGAAACGTCAACAAAAGAAATAAATATAATAAAAACAGGGCTGCCAGAATGGACGAGTTATCGTCCTCTTGACGATTTTTTGTTCCGATATTAACAAAGTGACGTTTTGATGATTTTTTCTAAAAAAGTGACGAAAGCAAAAATAAAATCAAAAATATTTTATATTTTGTCGTTTCTTTCTATAGAAAATCATCTTGAATTTTTAAATTTCAAACACTTCTATTTTGTGGCGTTGAAAATGTCAAATAATATGAATGTCTGTAGAAAGCAACAACAAATTTATAAAATATTTTTGATTTTGTTTTTGCTTTTAATGAAATTGTTGGCGTTGCGTTTTACACTATAAGCCCCTTAGTCTTCGAAATAAGATAATTGTAAATATTTTTATATGTTTGTTTATTAGAAAAAAAGATATCTTTAGAAACAAGGGTTAAAATTTTATATTTATCCCTATTGTGAAACTTGTCCTCGAAATTGTTTCTCTTGCCTAAAAAATGTATCGGCAAAAGCAAAATTTCGAGGGAAAGTAATGACCGACTTGGCTTATTTTGAACATTTAATACTTCTTATATACATATACAAAATATGATTGATATTTGATATTCTTATCTTATATGTAAACTTTTGTGCCAAAACCATTATTCCGGCAAGAAAGAAATTTGTTTGTCTCCTAGTAAAAACTTTTTCAAAATGGATAGCTGCTTTCACTCGTTATTTAGTAGCTTTCTTCCATAAGAACTTCGATAACTACTTTTTTCTGGATGTATTTGGAAAAAAATGACTTACTTTGAATTTGTACATTTTGGCACAACCCTTGTAAAATTCGTTAGTTTTTCAGTAGAATTGTATGTAGTGCTTTTATGTGTTTCTGATTACTTAACATATTATTTTGTAGGCGAAGATTTTACTGGGTCTTTAACCCGTTTATTTATGAACCGATTTTTTTAATTTTAACTACCAGGTATTCTACTAAGTCTATTTCAGGTAAAAAAGAAAAAGATTATAGGAATAGGTAAATTAAAGATTTATATTTCAGCCATTTGTAAACCAATATAGTTAAATTTCAATGATATACTATTTCGGACTACATACGATATATATATAAAGCAACGTTGTCACTATCAATTCCATAAAAACCCAGAATATTTATAATACTGTTATCAAAGCTGATTTAAATTAAAAATTTTCCATTTTGGTCTCGGTTTTTTGTAAATATTTATATATCTATTTTAAAAAAAGGATTTATGTTTATTTTATTAAGCTTGGTTTCTTTTTGCTTTTGTAAAAATATTTATTTTATTTTTTGTTTAACAGTTTTCGCAAAATATTGTTATAGAAACACTTTTTCTCTCATCCTTCCAATAATGACAGATAATTCTCGCAAAAAAAAAGATAAAGAAACACTTGTGTGAGAAAAACCATTTTTTGTTTAATTTCACACTATTTTTGTTGCAATTCACACGTTTCATGCGAAAAGTTTTACGATGTGAGAAATATAGAAACGGGCTACAGGACTCTCTGACCTGGCTATGACGCGGCGAGAACGCGCGTACTACTCGGTCTCGGCAGGGACCGAATAAGGACAGTGATATCGGTCATCACGGGTCACTGGGTGATAGGGACGCATGCTAGGAGGATGGGTCTTGCGTATAATGACTACTGTAGGAGTTGTCATGATGAGGAGGAGGAGACGGTGTTTCACTTTCTCTGCCAATGCCCCGGTCTGGGGGCATTAGGTTTAGACATTTTGGGAGACCGAAATTGCCATGTCTGGACGATTTGTCCAATGCGGGACTGAAATCGATCTCCTTGTTCTGCTGGGAATCGGGGTGGTTCGAGACTGCAGTGACCTCTGGGGAATAATCTGGTGGATACTGGCTGACTCTTGTCACTGGCTAGGGGTATCACAAAGGGACCGCTATAAGGACCCAAGTGAGTCGTCGTCGTGACGGCTACCCATTTAACCTAACCTAATGAGTAAACGAAAAACAGTATAAGCGAGACAAAAATACAGGTTAATCATGGGGATGACTTTCGTGAAATAATTACTAAATTTGAAGCACTTAAAAAATCTTTTACGCATACTGAAAAGCAGTAAAGGTCTTCAGATAGCGATTAAGGGCATTGACTCATTCGTGGACCCAAATGAAATAAACGTTTTTAGAAGGGCCTCAAAATTAAAAGTGATAAAATATTAAAAATAAGGGAAAAATCTAAAACCACTATTTAAAAGGAGTTAGAACCCGGCGACGTCAAACTTACGTCAATTATAACTTATTTATAATAGTAACAGCAAATTTTATTTAAAATAATAACAACTAATTTATTTAAAATAACTTCTCTTTTGCACTAAGATGATGATGAGTGCCATGGTTCTTCTTCGTCTGCTTCTTCAAAATCCTCTTCTGAATCTGAATTCTCTTCAGAGCCAAGTACAGGTGGACGCATAAAAGAAATTGCCTCTTTCGTAAAGGGTAATGACTTTTTTTTGGAGTTGGTCTTATACTAGTAATCAGTGGGTCAGAATTGAGCAAGAGTCTATTTATAATATCTTTGTTACACTGAACCCTCGAAAACTTTCTAGCAAAATTCTGCCTGTAAAGCCGAAAATTTTTATTTCGTTCCTCAGACGCTTCTTCTCATTAACAATAGTTTTGTCCTCATCCGATCTTAATTGCCACTTTTTATACCCTTCACCGAAGGTAAGAGGGTATATATAACTTTGTCATTCCGTTTGTATGTTCCACAATATTGATCCTACACACTATAAAGTATATATATTCTGGGTCCTTATGAAAAGCGAAGTTCAAATCCGGTTGTCCGTCTTAAATTATTTAACATAATAGTGAACAATAAAAACGATAAAATTAAATAAAATAAAAAAGTAAAAATATATACACATGTACGTATGAATGTTTATACATGTATTTATGCATACATATTCTGAACAAAAACATTTAAGTTAAAATTTCTTATTTTTTTTTTGTGTTGTTGTAATACAATAAATGATAAAAATATTAAAAGCAAAGCAAAACGGTGAAAAACAAAAACAACTCTTTGCATGAGTACGAACAGTGAAACAACGCTAAGACAAAATGAAAGAAACGTTTACTTTTTAGTTAATGCCAAATGAAAATAATGCAGAAATAAATAAAACAAAACAAAACAAATTAACTACCTAACGGCTAAGCCAATTATTCGAACACGTTCCCTCTCACCCTCGGTATTTACACAAACGGTGGATAGTGGCTCATTAAAAAAACTACAACTAGATTTGGTGACAAGTGTTGCCAGGCCATGAAGTATTGCCGTGACGTCAAAAACAAATTTAGTGGAAAATGATACCATGAACTTAAACACAAATGCAATGGAAAACCCCCCCTATAAAAAGTTGTCAAAAGCCTCAAGTCCAAGTTGGTATGGACAGGTATATAACAGTCCTTAAATGGGGTCGCAGCCCTACTTCTTCAGCTGTTGCTTCGGCATCAAAAGTACCATCTTTTCATAAAATAAATTCTCAAAATCATTTTGCAATTCTGGAGGATGAATCCTCTGAAGCACCAAACGTCATTAAATCATCCAAGCCTCCCCCGATATATCTTAGGAAGCAAAATTCAAATGAGCTCATAAAGAGTTTGATATCGGTGATAGGTGAAAATTCGTTTTACGTAGCGGCTATCAAGCGTGGAAGTATAAACGAGACAAAAATACAAGCCAATCATGAGAATGATTTTCGCAAAATAGTAAACAACTTTGAAACACTTAAAAAAAACTTTTATACCTACCAACTGACAAGCAGTAAAGGTCTACAGGTAGTGATTAAGGGTATTGACTCATGTGTGGACCCAGAAGAGGTTAAAACATTCCTAGAAGAAAAAGGCTTCAAGGTAAAACATGTAGTAAACATTAAAAATAGAGAAAAAATTCCCCAAACACTTTTTCTAGTGGAGTTTGAACCCGGCGACGTAAAACTTAAAAAAAACGAAACACATCCTATTTACAATATAAAATATATTCTTTACAGAAGAATAACTATAGAAGAGCCGCACAAAAAAAAATGGACCTGTTCAGTGCTTAAACTGCCAAGAATTTGCCCATACCAAGGCATACTGTTACTTACCCCCTGTCTGCGTAGTATGTGGTGAACTACACGGTACAGTTTCTTGTGACAAGTCTAAAACCGACCCCAACGTAAAAAAATGTAGCAACTGCGGCGGTAATCACGCTGCCAATTATAGGGGATGCCCTGTATATAAGATCGTCAAGCAGACGGTTGGACCGAAAACAAATACCCCTCAAATGCAGGTTGCAAATCAAGTAAATACAAATGCAATTCAAGCCCCCCAGCCTAGTAATAACAGAACCTCTTACGCTAACGTCCTAAAATCAAACCATCAGCCAATACAAGGTGCCTCGCCAAGTAATGATGAAACTCCGGTTTCTAATTTAAGTCGTTTAGAAAAAACCATGGAAACATTAGTGCAAACAGTAAATAATTTTACGAACACAATGGGTAATATGATGCAGGAAATGCTTAGAATGCAATCGATGTTATTGCAAGCTGTACTTAACAAACCATGAACTGTTTAAAAATTTGTTTTTGGAACGCAAACGGCATCCGCCAACATAAAAATTAATTAGAATACTTCTTAAAAATAAACAAATTGATGTCATGATGATTTCTAAAACTCATTTGACCTCAAGAAATGCGTTTTAAATCAATGGTTATATACTATATGATACCAAGGACCCTCGGGATAGAGCTTGTGGAGGTTCTGCCATTTTAATAAAAACCCGAGTCAAACACTACCTAATGTGTGATCATCGTGAAGATTATCTCCAAGCAACGAACATTTGCGTTGAGGATTTAAATAGAAACCTAGAAATTTCATCGTTATACTCCCCGCCTAGATTTTCAATATCGGAGGACCAATTTTATCAATATTTCAAATCATTAGGACCGCGTTTCCTAGCCGCTGGCGATTCTAACGCTAAACATACCGTTCTGGGGGTCGCGACTTATAACACCAAAGGGTCGTGTTTTATTTAACACAATTTCTAAAATGCATTTAAATATGGTAGCGAGCGGACAACCAACATATTGGCCCACTGATCATCAAAAAATTCCAGATGTCATCGATTTCGGCGTGGTTAAAAACATTCCCATAGAAACGATTCATGTTGAAGCTTCCCTAGAATTATCTTCCGACCACACACCTACAATTGTTACTATAATGAACCCCAATAGAATTGTACCTCCGACTGGTTACTTAGCGACGACAGCTACGCAAATTAATTGGTTAAAATATTGGTTAAAAATATCTCAGTACCCATTGCACAGAAAATATTCCGCTCAGTACACCGGATTATGTAGATCGCTCTATTGACAATTTTGACAGTTTTCTGAAACTAGATGTTCAACATTCCTATATTGCCCCCAAAAAAACAAAAACTATTAAAATATATTCCAGAGATGTCGAGCATCATTTGTCTGAAAAAAGGAGGGCTCGAAGAGAGTGGCAACTGCACAGATCCCCTCAACTTAAGAACTTACTTAGAGAATGTACAAAAAGACTAAGAAAGTTACTGCAGAGTCAGAAAACGGCTTCTCTGGAAAAATATCTTGAGGAACTTGATGCAACCCCACAATCAAACTACTCATTATGGCGTGCAGCTAGAAATCTCAAAAGGCCAGTTGTCTCTAAACCACCATTAAGAAACTTGAATGGAAGTTGGGCAAGAAATGATGTTGAAAAAGGAAATCTGTTTGTCAATCATTTAAAAAACGTATTTACCCCAAATATATCTCACGATATTGCGGTCGAATTACCACCTGTTGCAGCTAGAGCATTTATTCCCCTAAGATTTGAGTTAAGAGAAATCGAAAAGGCTATATGTGACTTAAGCCGCAAGGAGGCTCCTGGTTTTGATAAGATCAGCAACAAAATGCTTTTGGAGCTACCCAGCATAGCAAAGAAAATTATTTTTTTTCATTTTTAATGCTTTTTTACGCCTAAGTTACCATGATACCTAAACCAGGAAAGGATCACACAAAAGTTGAGTCATATAGGCCTATAAGCTTACTTTCTAATATATCAAAGCTGTTTGAGAAGCTATTAACGTCAAAATTAACCCCAATTTTAAATGAAAATAGATGTATTCCTAACCACCAATTCGGCTTTAGAAGAGAACACAGCACAATTGAGCAAACCCATCGTATTGTAAACGCAATAAGTAAAGCCTTTGAAGAAAGAAAATATTGTTCCGCTCTCTTCATCGATGTTTCTCAAGCTTTTGAAAAAGTGTGGCATGAAATTGAAACTAAACTTACCAGTAAACACACACAAGCTGCTAGAAAGCTACTTAGTCGGTCGAAAGTTTATTATTAAGGAAGGTGATTATTTAAGCTCTCCTCAGCAAATTGACGCTGGAGTCCCTCAGGGAAGCATCCTGGGCCCACTTTTATACTTAATATATACTTCGGATATGCCAACAAACAACTACACCCAAACTTCAACATTTGCTGATGATACAGCTTTTCTAAGCGTGCACGAAAACAGTCAAGAAGCATCTCGATGCCTACAGGATCGAACTATGGTTAAAGCAATGGAGGATAAAGGTCAATGAGCAAAAAAGCGTACATATAACATTCACCTTGCGTCGGGAATCATGCCCCCTATTAAAATCAATAATCAAATAATACATTAAAATTCGCATGTAAAATACCTCGGTATTCATCTAAATCGCCGTTTAACGTGGAAAAGCCATAAAATTAACAAAATTAACTCAAATGAAACTAAAAGCCATCCAAATTCATTGGCTTATTGGAAGAAATTCTGTCCTTAGTCTCGACTGCAAACTTCTTCTTTACAACTCTATCTTAAAGCCAATCTGGTGCTATGGTATTCAGTTATAGGGCACTGCCTTGGCCTCTAATATCGAAAAAATTCAAAGGCGTCAAAATAAACTACTTCGAATAATCACAGCTGCCCCTTGGTATGTTAAAAACTCAAATATTCACAAGGATCTCAATGTTCCATTAGTTAAAACTATGATTACGAAATATGCAGTAAAATACTTAAAAAGGCTCGAATTGCACCCGAACCCACTATGTAGCACGAAATATTTTAAATGATAGCGGCCACACTCGCTTAAGAAGAAGAGGCACTGCAGCACTTATCCAATTAGATGAGCGATAAACACCTATATTAGTGAACAGAGCCCGTGATGAAGAAAATTTTTGTATTGCACTGGCAGGACATAAAATAACGTTTAGGTTAAGATTTGATTAATTATTGTTAGTTCATATTTAATATATGAAGATTCAATAAATAAAAAAAAGGAAAAAAAAAATAAAAAAAATATGCTCTCAAATAGACGAATTCTGGCGTGCAATGTAGATAATCCGAAAGAAAGTGCATCTTCGTCTATATCCCTTTTGATTTTCAAATTGTTAAATTCTTTTGAAGTAGCCCCACAAATATAGCACTTCATTGTGGACGTAGTTTGTGTTGCGGCATTACATACTTTTGCATCTATAATTGTAAATACCATTGTATGTTTTATGGAATATAACTTTCCTTCCATTAAAAAATTAGTGTTTTGTAATGTACTAATGGCATCTTGTACATAATTAATTTCTTCTTGGATTACATCTACAGTTTCTTTAACAAATCTGATGCGAATAGGTCTACAATATCGCGGTATGAAGGAGTTGGATTTTGCCATAATATTTTCTCCTTTTTTGCACCATATATTAGTCGAAGCGGTACGAAACTACTCTGAAAAATATGAGCATCAGAAGCATCATTTTTCATCTTTTGCTTAAATTGTGCCTGGTGTGAGCCATCGCAGCCCCATTTGCTTATTAGTTCGAGAGAGTTGCAATCTTCTTTTTGTGAATCACATAAAACATCTTTTAAATATGTAAGTAATCTACTTGCAGCATGATTAAGCAAATCCTGAAGATTTATTTGAGCACATATTTTCGTTACTTCAAATGATTCTTTTGGAGGATAGCATTCACTTTTTTCTCTCTGCAGAATATTTTACCTTCTTATCGGCACTTCGGATTATTTTATATTGTTTTCGAGAAAGATCAGCTTCTACAAATATAGAAAGAGCCTTTAGAGGGGTTAGCTGTTTCACTTTATCCTCTTGTGCAGCTTTGTATGCTTTTTTTAATTTGTAGCTCTTGCCGGAGAATACACAATTTCTTTAAGCAGACCTGAGGCATCTTTTTTCCAGACGTTTGTAGTTGTGTTTGGGCAGCGTGCATCAATAAATCAGCATCGTATTGAGTTCGCAAGATTTCAGTTTTTCTTTTCTTACTTCTTTCGGTCAATTCAACGAACGGCTTTTGTAGTCGTTTTGAAGACAAACTCCCAAATAAAGGTATTGTTACTGTTCCTTCCAGCCATTTGGCATGCATGCTTACAAATCGATCCTTTTTTCTTTGTATTGAATGCCAAAATAGTTTAAGAAAATATTTGAATTTTTTTAAGCACTGATTTACTATCTCCTTGACATTTTGAAATTTCGCACAATTTTCTAACTAAAAATTGTAATTTCTCTTCAACGAGTTTAGAACTACATCCTTGAATAATTCGGAATAACTCTAATTTCGTATACACTTTTTCCATTTTACTCTCGAAGCTTCAAAATGGTTCTGATAACAATTTTATGCAATAACCCTAATATATATTAAAAGAAACTAAGTACCTAGAGCCCAGATTTGATTTTTTATTATATCGTCAGCTCAGAATTGATTTGACCTACCGACCATTTAAAAAAATTGAGTTAGGTATGGGGTATATATATTTTTAATACCCCCTTTTTTGAATCCGAAATATGTTTCGCAAAATTTTTTGTGGTTTCTGAGATTCATTCATTCAGGACATTGCATGTTGAATTTTATGTTTTGAGGTCAAATATTAACGATAATTAAAAAAAATCTGTTGTAGAACCAAAAAACTGAAGAAAGATATTATATTTCCCGTATTTCCCATTTTGGTACTATTTTTTCCCCCCATTATAGTATCAAAAATTGCAAAATGCAAAATGTTTTGTAAAAAATACCAAAAATAGTTACGATTTTCATGCCTTAAACGTTCGAATTTCAAAAAAGTACCAAAGTTGTATTCGTATTTTTTCGATAAGTTTCGAATGTGGTATTAACTTTTTTTCTAGGTTTATTGGATCAAAAGATAGATGGGCTGACAAAAACGTACCAAAATTCATGTTTTACCCGTTTTCACCCTAAAAGAGCCGAATTTCAAAAAAGTACCGCACACCTGTCCACTTATTTTTCAAAAGAACAACGATATGTATTACAGTATTTTTGTATCTCTTTTAGTTTTGGAGATGAAAGGTTTCCGAATTTACCCCCTAAACAGCCGAATTTTTAAAAATCCTGTCTTAGTGGATCGATTTGGGGAGAGATCCACCTCCGGTCCAAATTTCAAGTCTTTAGCTTCAGAAGTTTAGGCTGTACGATGATGAAGGAGTCAGTCACTCACGCAATAAGTATACGTATGCAGCACAAAAAAACAGTTTTTTAATTTATTTTTAGAAAAGTGGCGTATGCGGCACAAAACAATATTTTTCATTTTCAAAAAAATACTATTAAATTCTAACTTTATTCATGAAAGTGCGCAAAAACTTAAATTTTTCTTTAAAACATATACCGGAAGCAGTGGCAAAAATATAAAAAAATTCTATCTGGTACATTTTAAGAAATCTTCATGTAAATCTTCTTTGTCGGTTTTCTCCACTCCGACTTTTTGGCATATGCGCCAAACCAATTCTGAGCTGACGATATATTATTTTTGTTGTTAATGATTTTAAAAGTTATGCAAAACAGGCACATTTATTTTGCTCCATAAAATAACGTCATTTAGCGGCCGTATTTAAAACCCGTTACTTACTGTTTCGCACATCCCTTTTTTTACACAGGTAATATTAGTCTTCGATGTAATAATTTAAATAAAAAACATCTACGTACAACCAAAACATTTTATGACTGACGAAAGGGTTTCTATCATATGTATAGGTATGCAAGATGAGCAAAAACAGAAATTTTAAAAAAATCATAAAAAAATGGCGCAACAGCGCGCAACGTTTTTTTTTTAATTTAAAAGTAGAGATTTTATCGTGATGTATAACATTTTTAAGAACTCAACTGGCTTCACCTTCAAAAACCTTTAAAATTTTTTTTTTTACAAAAAAGTGAACAAAAAAATCGTTCTTTTTTAATTTCGAACTAATTTTTTTATCATAAAAACTTTTAATACAATTTTTCTAAAAATTTTCATAAGTAGCTGTTTGTATAGTCTTTCTCAGAAAAAAAAAATCGATGTAAAATCTTTATTCGTTTATCTACAAAAAAATATTGTAAATCTCCCAAAACCGTTAAAAGTCAATGAACACGCATGCAATTTAATCAACTTTCCTGGTTTTAACAGTGTCCCAAAACCACAAATCTCAAGCAAGAGACTTGAAAATTTACTATACGATGCGGAACTTTGTTGTCTGTCGAGCTGGGTACTTAAATTTTTCCATTTCTTAAATTTAATTTTTAATGAAAATCGGACAAAAAGTGGTTAAGTTATTTTAATTTTCATTTTTATTGAATTGAAAATCATAAAAAAACTGACACAAACATTTCGCTATCTTCAGTCTGTGGTTAGATTTTTTAAATTTTTTTAAATGTTTTAATGCAGAATCAAAGACTTCCTAAAAATCGATCATATTTGGTCATTCATTGGACAAAAAAAATTTACGGAAATGTTTATTCATGAAAAATACCATTTTTGGACCCTTTTTTGACGCGGTTTAGCTCACGGGAGATAATAGCTAGAACCCAAATATTTTGGGAATAATCATAAAAAATGCCAAAGTTTATTTTCAGGGGGGTACAACTTTAACTTTTTTTTGCGCATATAAGATGAGTCGGTCTAACATACATATGCACATAAAATTATATAAACATGTCAACAAAAATATCTTTATGACAGACTTAAGGCTCAACCATAATATGCATAGCTTTGCTTAACCTACTGTCAAAAATTACCAAAAAGTCTCTCAAAAGTATTTAAGAAAACAAAAACAAAATAAAAAAACATTTGATTCCGTACGGAATGTGCGATTAGATTCGCACCTTGCTTAAGCAAATGACATTTTGATTAAACTTAGCAAAAAGTTTCCTTAAGTTCAATATGGTTTTCCTCATATAATTAACATGTATTCGCTCATTCGCTTAAGCCAACTTAAGCACATTGTGGTTGGGCCTTTACTTTTCTCAGATCAAATAGGGGCAATCGCATGTTAGAAGGCAACCCTGACGTACACCTGATATTGTGTTGAACGGTTCTGATATTTGGTCTTCATGAAGAACTGAGCATTTAAAGCCACCATAACTGTTTCGTATAATGGAGGTTATCTTTTCCGGCACGCCAAAATTTCGCAGTTCGGACCTTATACTATCTATGTATCGAATCAAACGCTTTCTCGAAATCAATGAACAGTAAATATACATAGATGAGAACGCATCTCCACTGCTTGTTTAATAATAATCCGAAGCGTGTTAATATGATCAATACACGCTCTGTTGCCCCGAAAACCGGCTTGTTCAATTCGCAATTCTTTGTCGACATGGGTGATCATCCTCTCTAGGATGATTTTCATGATTATTGTCTACACCCGCTGCCTTACCATTCTTGAGATCCTAAACATGGTCTGCACAATCTCGAGTTTTGATGGTACTTCTGTACTGATAGGAAGTTATCTGGTATTATTATTACGATACCTTCGCGTTGAACGTTTAATACACTCATAATAATTTTTTAACGGGAACGGACATCCTAGTTTGGTTATTTTAAAAAGGTTCTTCATGTTGTGTGCTGCAGCAGCATTCTCAGCTTCTCTAGCTAAATTTTATTTAATGCATATTCCTATGCATGAGTAAGAACAGAACAGCTGCATAACACGGTATGTATAGACAAATGTATAAAAATAAAGTTGATTTGACATGCGTATTGTATACAAATTACAGTCTAATTCATAAACGCATCATTGCAGCTTTATAAGTCATTAATAAGCAAAAGTCGAAAAAGGAGTATTTGTAATGTTTAATAGCCTATTAAACGTTTAATAAACGTTTCATAAATTTGAAATACTTATTGTAGCTTTTACCCTACTTTAAGCGTTTAATAAAGTGATATTTCAATGTTTGTTAAAATAAGTAACATTTTTTTAGTTAAAAAAATGCACAAACTAAAATTGTAATTCAATTAAATTAAAGATTAAAATTCAAAAATAATTAATTTTTTTTAACTATAACTATTGCATTGCGGCATATCAGTAGAATGGGCTGCACACGCAGTTCTTTTGCATCATGTGCAGCATCAAAACTATGTCCGTTATTGCTGAAGCTTTATCGGTTTGCTTACGTTGCTCGCATGTATTCCCGTTGTCAAACCGTATGAAGCGTCTTATTGCCTAGAAACATCGTACTCATCGCAGCGCGATACAGCGGATGTGTAATTGTTTTCCACAAATCTTTAATGTGAACGTACCCGGAATGTGTTACGGCACTCAGGGTGTGTGTGAAACGGTAGCAAAGTACTAATGGAAGTAAAATTTTGACACTATTGAGGTGAATAAAATTTCACTAGCCCTAGGGGCTAGTATAAATTTTGACATTAGTGTAGAAATTTTTGACAACCACAAAAATTATTTTTTTTCATCAAATTTGTTTAAACAAAATAAAAAATTATATGGAAGCAGGACCAGCGGCAAAAAAAAATTATACAAGATGTAAGTATTTAAATATGTATAAGCTTTTTTGCCCACACTTTTTGTTAAAATTGTTAATATATCAGAACGAATTCACCAAATAGTTGGGACGATCTCATTTCCAACAGAATTGAAATGATTATTTGTAAACGTTGGTTTAATTTATTCATTTTCACAAAAGTATTAGTAATTGTTTTTTTTTCTTTATGTCAAAATTTTACGTTGTCAAAAGTGTAACAATTTCACACAGCACAAATATGAAAATTTTCTACCACAAACAAATTTAATTTCACCATAGAACTTTGCTACAGTTTCACATACACCCTCAGTAAGAGAAGACAAAAATACGATTTAAGCTCGCTTGTTGTTAGAGCTTTCCATATACGCTCAGGTCTCGTTTTATGCGATAGATGCGTTCCAAAAAAAATCGCATAAATTGAATTCGCATAAAACGACACTCTAGCTTCATATAAAAACTAATGATTCGTTCCAAAGTTCTGAAAATCCGCATAAATTCAAATTTTAATTAAAAATCAAAACAAAATCACATAAAAAAATCAACAAATATGTATATTAGGGAAATAACTTTTTAACAATTTGTTAAAATATAATAATTGGCATATCGCAGTGCGATAGAGCATAAAAAACTATAATGGAACGTATTGTTACGTTACTGCCTTTCAATAACGCTTTGGTTTATTTTCTTTATAATAAACCGTTTCGAGTTCTTTTATTGCAATTCAAATAAAACAAATAAACACAACACTTTTGCTACTGTTTACAAATTTACACAACTTTATTTAGTACTTAGTCACTTTAACAACCGTAATTTACAGCTTTTATTTATTGCTCACTATGTGATCCACACACTTGAAAGTTTAAACTAAAACTGATTTGGCAACGTTATTTCGCAATTATTTATACTCAATAACATTTATCTAGAAAGCTCCAGAATGTTTCTGGTATGTTTGAGCTTTTACTATTTGATGTTAACGACTAATACATTGACTATGTTATGTATTTTAAACTTAACAGTTAAAAGGTAATAACTAGCGACATCTATGGTTAAGTAGTCGCATCACTTAAACTATAGTTTTTTTAAACAGACTTTTTAACATCAACTTTTTCTAGAGTACTCTGCACATTGGGGTTGAAGTATGTATAATGATAACAAATTTTAATAACAATGTAAACTAATTAAATTACTACAAGATAACTAGTAAATACAATTTAACCAATAAATACAACTAATTCTTAACTAATAATTAGAACTAAGTCTTAACTAAAGTTACTTTCGTAACAGTATATTTATTTTTTCACTAAGTTCAAAAAAGTTCACGCACCAACCGCGATGAAGTTTTGAAAATTTTTAATTTTGTTTCTGGTTAAGAAAAATTTATAATATATTAATTTAAAACACAAAATAGCTCAAGTGTGAAATTACATTAATATTTAGAGATAGTAAAAAAATTTTCCGCAAACCAAAACGTAGCTCTAACCTTTTTTAATGAAAAAAAAATTAAAAATGAATAAAAAACACCGTATAAAATTATGAATATTCAATATTGCATTGGTTTATAAAAACCAATTGGTGCGTGAACTTTTTTGAGTAAAATTACAAAAGATAATAATTTTCGTGGTTACCAGGACATGGTTGACCTCATGGTACTATGCCAAAAAACTTGTTATACCCCTAATGTATATATGAAGCGGACAACCCAATAAAACTACTTTGTTTCCTTAATTTTCTTTATATTTGGCATTACTTAGTTCTAGTAGAATAAGAAGAATAAGTGTGCGAAATATTTTTTTCTATGATTTTTATTTGTCGAGGTAGGGGGTGGTAAAGTGTTGCCGTTTTCAAAAAAATGTTTTTTTAAATTGTTATTTCATTTTCAAAAAAATGTTTTTGAAATTATTATGAAAAATTTTTTTTTCCCAAAAATTTAAATTACTTTTTGATAATAAACAGGCAAGTGCACGGCCTAAAAAACACTTAATTGACAACATCTTTTGTAAGTTGTTGTTGTTTTTATTTTGTTTTTCTTAACCTTCTTACAACTACAGTTAATGTTGAGAGAATTTCAACTAATTGTAGTGGGGAATGTAAGATGAGATAAACCCACTGTGGTTTATTGTTGATGTGTTTTGTTCAAGCTTTGATATTGTTACAAGTAGAACTGTTGCTATAATTCTTATACGCTTAACAGTTTTATTTGGTTTAATATCTTTAGTTTGTCTAAAATCTTTATGGATGAAGTTTCCTGATGATCTGGCCTAAGCAACCAGTGAAATGCATAGGAATAGCTTATCCCATCAACAATAAATTTCAAGTGTTTTTGTCAAGAATAAAAACTGGGAATTAAGCACGAATAGCAAAATCTTTTGAAATTATTATGAAACTAAAAACTAATCAAACGAAAAAAAGTTTAAGGTGATTCTTATAGAAAATCTATTGATCTTTAAATAAAAAATATTAATTTGAAAAAAAATTTCACCTGCAAAACCAGAAATTAACCATTAAAATCAAAATTTTTCTAACTTAGTTCTAATTTTTTTTTATTTTTTAATCTAAATTGGACTTAATGTCCTAATCATATTGTAAAAGTTTTATTATGTGATCTCTATTAATTTAAAAGTGATGCAAATTTCTTTACACTCGTACATGTTGTTATTACAAAAATGTACCTTAAAAGACAGGAAAGAACGAATTTTAATTTAAATTTTTCTAACTTCCACCTAATTTTTGATTCTATTTTTACCTTCGTTGTAAAACTCATATTATGTGCTCTTCATTACCCAACAAACACGAAGTCAAACCGTTAATATGAAATGACTTTATCATTTGACATCAACCCCAATTCTCAAACGATTTTCAATTGTTTGATTTAACATTTAAATTCAAATTGATAATGATTTCAAAATAAACATTTGATATCAAGTGTTTTATCAATTTGATGTCAAATGTTTTTCAAATGTTAAATTCAAAACAAAAATAAACTTGGCAGCACTAAAGCGAAAAAAGCAATAAAAATGGCGATTAAAGTAACATTTTTTACTTTATGGTCACATGTGTTTTACTATTAAAAATAAATTTTAATATAAAGTGGACAGTTAATTTCTTGTGAAAATTAAAAATTATTTGTGAGTAATTCCAATGATTAAGAATACAAAAAAAAAGGAAAATAAAACGGGAAAGTGAAGAAAGTTTGTTGAACGATCGCGGTGCTACAATAATCAAAATAAAGGGAGCAAATGTTGTCTTTGCAAGAATTAGAGGGCGGAAAGAACCTCATTTCATCTTTTATCTATGTTGCCGAATGTCTATCTCACAGTTTATTTAAATAAATAATGAATTTAAATTATAAAAATAAAATATTATTATTTATGCTCCACATTGTATTAATATCCACATTTGAAAAACATATGAGAATTACGTTTGAAAGCAAGTTGAAAATAAAGGCATTTTCCAACTTGATAATAATTTCCCCTTTTTGTTGAGAATGCTATGATTTTCAAATGATTTTCAAATCATTATCAAACGTTTGTCGTTTGAGAAAACGTTTGATTTCAAATCATTTTCAATTTGAAATCAAACCTCCATGTTTGTTGGGTAGTTAAAAAACACTCATACATTTGTATCGGCTGTGCATATAAAAAACACAAAGTAAAACAAACTTGTTGAATTTAAAAACGGTAAAAAAGATTAAAAAAAACATCTAAAATTTCAAAAACCGTAAAAATTTATAAATTTGAATCCGCATAAAACGAGACCTAAGTGTACGATGTTCTCGTGTTGGGTTTTTTATATTCTCATTAGCGTAGCATTATTTTGGTGTCATACGCATAATTATGTCGCAAATTTCATCGGACATTATCAAATTGAATGTTTCCACAATAGAAAGATCTTGTAAACTTCCTTCTGGTCCATAGTTTTCAGACTTTAGTATGTTGTAGGAATGGAATCTGACAGTTTGTGGTAGTGCAGCAGACCAAAATGTTAGATCTTTGCTTATATAGTATTTTATTTAACCGGCCTTTTGCTTTAATCGGTTAATCGCCCGATTAATTAACCGAGGTTTTGGTTTAATCGGTTACTAATCGGTTAATTTTGTTTTTGATCGGTTAACCGATTAATAATGTTTTTTTGTAAATTAAGTAATTTCAATATATGTATATAAAAACGCATTACAGTATAACCCGGTTAATTACCCCACGCTTAAATGCCTTTCACGCTTATTTACCTCGAATTTTAAATCCCCGTTTTTTTTTCTTCCATTTTTTAAACAAAAATCCACGTTTAATTGCCATACGCTTAATTACCCGATTCGGATAATTGCCTTAAAAATTTAACTCCCAAAACAAAATTATACCTTAATTTCATTCGTTTAATTGCCTCAGTACTATTTGACAAAAACACAGCAAGTAATGCAACCAAGTTTTACATGTTAATAATTTGAAAATATGCACAACATTTTTTTTTTAAATATGCCTAAAAACAAAATATTACTTGATTAAAAGCAAAATATTCAACAAATTAATATTTGCATTAAAAGTTATGTTATGAGGTCAAGATTCATATAAGAGTTATATATTATCTAGATACTCAAAATTTATGAGATATTTTGTCTTAAAGAGATTAAAGTTTGAAGTTTGCATGGGGACTATGTGATATTATAGACCGGTTCTTACAATTTACATAGGTTTCGCTTATTACAATTAAACATATTTACCCAATTTTATCAAATTATCCAAAAACTGCTACCTTTACTTTTCGCACAAGGTTTACATGGACAACCAGCAAGATGGAGGGACGGACACGAAAAGATTACTTAAAAAAGTGTTTCTGATTCGATCGTTTACTAAACGATGCGTCTAGGTTTCTATGTTATAAGTTGCGAAAAACATTTATCTTCAACAAAAACTTTCTTTGGCTTAAAATTGTACAGTGAAAATTTAATGTAGGTGGCGAAATTAAAGCAACAGAAAATTCATCTGTTAACCAGAATTTTAAGCAATTTTTTATTTGCTGAGCATGTATTAAAATATGTTTTAAGAACTTAAAATATGTGTGCAATAAAAATACAGCAATGGCTAAAACATGTGAATTATTTACAAACAAATCGATACCAAAATTCATTCAAAGCTCTAAACGCATAAATATAAAAATAAAATAAAAGTAAAAATTCCTGTCTTAAATTTTTTCATACATCAAAGTTAAGTTATCTTGTAAATAAATACGTCTAATTACCTCAATGAGGTATTTAAACGAATTCGCTTAATTAACTCAATGGGGTAGTTAAACGTATTTTTATAATTACCTCAACGAGGTAGTTAAGCGGATTCGTTTAAATGCTTACCCCGCATAATTACCCAAAAATATTGGCATTTTTGTCGAGGTAATTATCCGTGGAATACTGTAATTGCTTATTATTTGGAGTTTATTAGTAAAAAAACAATAACATACCAAATTCTTGAACTAAAACGAGCAAAAAAAAAAAAACAATTCATAAATATTTCATATGCATTTTTCAATTAATACACAGGGTGTACTATCAAGTCATATCGCCATATTATCCCAAATAATATTTTACTATTGTTTAAAATAAATAATGTTGTATATCAAACAAAATAATGCTGTGTTCATTGATTCTTCAAACCTGCCCACAACAGTTATATCGTCGGCTTAATATCCTTTCAGCACATTTAACAGGAGAGACGAAAAACTTCTTAATTTTCCTATTTGCAGCTTGAAAGAAAATTAAAAATACAGTTAGTTTAACACCCTTCAAGACTTAAATAGAATAAAAACCACTGGTCGACGAGGTGTACCTTTCTCTGCCACACGGCATCAAAATCTCAATTTACATAAAAAGTGGATTTAGCCGGTTTGCATATTTAGCCGACGATATATATTTCTTGTAATTTTTTAAAAACATAAGACTTTATGACTATCTTGTATATCCCCCAAATATGTATTTATAAAAAAATAAACTTAGATAATTTCAGTAGTTATAGGATTTCTTTTAAAATTATTTTGTAAAAAAAAAATTTGTTTTGCCAAAACTAGACTTCTTTCACTTATCGTAGATGAATATCTAATTTCTCAGTCCTTTTCCAGGATTTCTCTAAATATATAAAATACTCCATTATGCCATTATAGTTTTTTTTTTTAATTTTTAACACTTCTAATTGTTTCTGTTAATTCTGTTAAAAGACTGATATGAGAAGATATAAGATGAAACAAATACATAACTAACACGTACATAAAACAGAAAAAACGTGTTTGTATTCAAAAATTTAACCCATTTTTCGCCACATTCCTGTTGATCGATAATAAAGATAAAAAACATTGTAATTTTAGTCACCAGTCGGCGGAAAATTGTTAAAATGAAGATCACTGAACACCTTATTTGTTTTTATGAAAAAATATTTTCTATAATCACAAAAAAATGTGTTATAATACTACATAATATTGAAAATTTTATCACATCGGTTAATCGGTTAATCGACTGAAATTAATCGGCTTAATCGTTACTCGAAAAAAACCAATTTGAAATTAACCGATCAGTTAATCGGGTAGTAATTAATCGGTTAACCGATTGAAGATTAACCGAATGAATACCCTATTATATAGTCCCAACAAACACGGAGCTTTGATTTCAAATTGAAAATTTTTTGAAATCAAACGTTTTCTCAAACGACAAATGTTTGATAATGATTTGAAAATCATTTGAAAATCATAGCATTCTCAACAAAAAGGGGAAATTATTATCAAGTTGAAAAATGCCTTTATTTTCAACTTGCTTTCAAACGTAATTCTCAAATGTGGATATTAATACAATGTGGTACATAAATAGAAATATTTTATTTTTTTAATTTAAATTCATTATTTATTTAAATAAACTGTGCGATAGACATTTGGCAACATAGATAAAAGATGAAATGAGGTTCTTTCCGTCCTCTAATTCTTGCAAAGATGACATTGGCTCCCTTTTATTTTGAGGATTGTAGCACCGCGATCGTTCAACAAACTTTCTTCACTTTCCTGTTTATTTTCCTTTTTTTTTGTATTCTTAATCATTGGATAATTTTTAATTTTCACAAGAAATAAACTGTTCACTTTATATTAAAATTTATTTTTAATAGTAAAACATATGTAACCACAAAGTAATCGCCATTTTTAATGCTTTTTTCGCTTTAGTGCTGCCAAGTTTATTTTTGATTGAAATTTAACATTTGACATCAAATTGATAAAATATTTGATATCAAATGTTTATTTTGAAATCATTATCAATTTGAATATAAATGTTAAATCAAACAATTGAAAAACGTTTGAGAATTGTGTTTGATGTCAAATGACAAGGTCATTTCATATCAAAGGTTTGACTTCGTGTTTGTTGGGCTTGTCTCCACTTTGACACGGTATATCAGAAAAATCATCACTACTGTATTTTTTCCACACCCCAGTAATTTAGAGATACATCAGCGTCGGTACAGTCCACAACTCCTTCAGTCGCTAATAGCTAACATTTCAATATTCCTCTTCTTTTCTTTGACTAATACATATATTCTAGTTGTTTTTTATAACACTATGGAACATTTTTGGGATTATTGTCTGGGGGGTGGGAATTTCCAAGTCAGGGTGATGGTACTAGGTCAGTATAGTAAAACCCTCAAAGGGTTTGGCGTTCGTATGTGTCAGTTTTTTTTATGACATTTTTTCCTTATCTTGATGTTTTTTCGCTTAGTTGTAACATTTTGGCAAAAACGTAGTTTAACATAACTCGAGAACCCCTTGTCCGATTTTGCTAAAACAAACTCAAAAAAATTAAGAATTACAATTTCTTTAATCCGTTTATATAACGTTTTTCTTTATAATCAACAGTTTTGCCGGTAAAAATAAATTTGTGGAGAAAAAAAAATATTTTTTTGCCTAAAAATTTAAATTTTTTTTTTTTAAATTAATAAAAAATCCAAAACGGAAAAAAGGATCAAGTGTTATTAATTTCATGTAAAGTCACATAACCTATAAACAAAATGCGACATAGATCATAGAAATCGATTAACGCGTTCTGCTTTTATTTACAATTAAGTGAAGGTATCCCATTTTGACAAGAATATTGATATTTGTTTTTATTCAAAAAAGTGTCATATATCGCCTTTTTTATAAATTTTCCCCAATAACTCCAGACTTCTGGCCATAAACTACTAAAAAAAATTAAGTAAACATTTTTATAATTTTTTATTTTTATTTTATTTATTTATTTTTATTTATTTTAATAAATATTGCCTAGACTTTTTCGATGGTGGTTGTTCGGGACTAGTGGCATTGCATTCATCGCTATCATCAGTTTCTGAACCACACATAATGTCAATGTGTGACTCCACTGTTGGCCCTTCTGCATCTCCTGAAAATTCTTTATCATCAAGATCATCCTTGTCTTGCCACACAAGCTTACTCCACCAGCAAACTTCCGCAATTATTGCACTCGGCGACTTTTTGCCTCTATATCTGTAAGTTTTTGTTTTATTAAAATGAGTTTGAAAAAATAAAAAATCAGTATTACCTCATTTTAAATGGCATAGCAACTTGATGATAGCGTTCACCTTGTTCATCAGATTCGGTAGCCAATTGTTTGCTGAAGTAGTCCAGATGATGATGTAAATAATGGATTTTCAAGGACATGTGGACACCAATTTCTGAGACTGCTCTTAACATCCTTGCGACAGAAACATCGTAGTTGTTAGAACGATGCTTTCCTAACAAGCCTTCTATTACTTCTTTGATTGCCTGCCATGCATTCAATTCAGCGTCAATCAAAATATTGTTGAATGCGTCACTTTTAATCAGCTTTCGTATATGTGGACCATTTAGTACGCCTGATTGGAAAAAATTAATTTGTTAAGATGGAAAATCATGGGAAATGAATGTGATATTATAACTTACCTTCTTTAATTTTACTTTCGCTGAGTCTCGGGTAAATTAGTTTCAAACACAAGAAAACTTCATCTCTTTTGGCGACAGTTTTGATAAAATTCTTAACAATTCCAAGTTTAATATGCAGAGGAGCCAGCAATATCTTCTCCTTCGGCACTAGAGGCTCACGAATAATATTGGCCGTTTGTAACCTGCTGTGCTCTCTGAGTTTTCATCCGTGGCATGCATATTGGTCACCGGGAAATCGTGTGTCCCAATCGCACAAAAAGCACATATATTTTATATAGCCGCTTTGAAGACCGCAAAGCATTGCTACAACTTTTAAATCGCAGCATATGCGCCACATATGTTTGGCGTAGTTAACCATTTTTAAAATATTTTCCAGCGCATCATATGTTTCTTTCGTTTCTGTACTATAGGCGATTGGAACTGAAGGTTTTTTATTGGTCTTATGCAGTAAAACCGCCTTCAAGCTGAGTTTTGAACTGTCAATAAATAATCTCCAGTCATCTGCTTCATATTTTATTTCCATTGCGTCCATCAATTTTCCTACATCCGGGCAATATGCAGAAGTTTTTTCATCATTCACAAGGAATAAACTTTGGAGTGTTGCCTGACGACTTCGATAAGCTGTGACTTTCACACCGGGTGCCAACAAATTGTTTGATTTCAAAATGGAAGCCAGCTCTTCCGATTTATGCTGTGTTAATTCCAACTTGGCAACAATTGAATCAAGCTTATTTTGATTTATTAAAATTGGCTCATTGGATACTGATGGCTCATATGGGGGATCATCACGTGCATGATATGTCGGAGCAGTCGTAGAAGAGAAAATATCTGGGCTAGAAGCTTTTGGCACAGGAATGTGGTCCGAATGAGGCAATGGTGTTGCGGCACTTGCAACACCAACCAGGCAACTTCGCCAGGATTAGTCCAAGTCATTGGGATACCGAATGACATACTTTCACGTCTTCTATTTTTCCAATCCATTAGACGGTTGTAGCAGCTTTTACACACTATATTTGGTACCCAATTTTCGTTCACTATAACATTTTGGTTGAAGTACATCTCGTATGTTTGAACAAAATTAGTACTGAAATTTCCCCTTTTTTTATGTGTTGAGACATATTGACCACATCAGTAGCAAAAGATATTTATATCTGGCTTGCACAGTTCCATATTCTGTTCTCTTTTGTTCACTTTTAAAAAACTGGAGAAAAATCACTTTTACTGTTCGCGTTCGTCGGCACTTGTTGAATGACAAAAATCGATAAATGAACACCTATAAATACTACGTATTTTTCAATATTTTACTGACAGGTACGTTCCAAAACATGAGCACTAATAGATGTGGGTGGAATTTCTGTAAAAAAATCATACAGGTAGCCAACGGAAAACACCAAATAATTAAAAAAGTGCACTTTCCTTTTTTTCCTTTCAATTGTCCACGCACATTTATGATCGCTTATTACTTTGCTACCGCAATCATAAAAATCAAATAACCTTTTGTTTATTACTTTTTTTTTTTTTGAATTCTAAGAATCATAAAAAAAGTCATAAATGTTTTTGCAAAGAATTATGTGCATATCTCGAGCAAATTTTTGAAATGCATACCTTCACTTAATTGTTAATAAAAGCGAAACGCGTTCATCGATTTTCATTTATTTATTTATTCATTTAATTTATTTCATAGGTTATGCGACTTCACGTGAAAGTAATAGGACTTGAAACTTTTTTTTAATGTTTTGGATTTTTTATGAATTAAAAATAAAAAATTTAAATTTTTTGGGCAAAAAATATTTTTTTTCTTCATACATTCATTTTTAACTTCGAAAGTGTTGCATATATAGGAAAACGGAATAGAAACAGATTAGAGAAATTGTAATTCTTAATTTTTCTAAATTTATTTCATCAAAATCGGACAAGTGGTTCTCGAGTTATGTTAAACTACGTTTTTGCCAAAATGTTACAACTAAGCGAAAAAACATCAAGATAAGGAAAAAATTTAAAATGTCATAAAAAAAACTGACACATACGAACGCCAAACCCTTTGAGGGTTTTACTATACTGACCTAGTACCATCACCCTGACTTGGAATTTCTTACCTCCCAGATTGGCTATTGTACTGTGTAATCAAGTGCACTTATTTGCCTTGAAGTAAGCCATTTACCATCTGCTTTTTTTATTCACTTGTATCTTACTCTGAGTTACCTGGTATTATAAAATTATTGCCAAAATTAAAACAACGACAAAACTTATAAGCAAAATTTGTGTTTTTTGAAAACAAATAGAAACTGGGAATTATTTCCTTCCGAATGTTACTTTATATTATATTCAACATTTTTCATTTCTGAAAAATTGAAGGAATAGAACTATTACAAAAAAAGCTTTATAAAATACATAACTGAAATTTAGCTCATAGAATAAATTCGAAAAATGAAAAATGTTTTTTGAAAACCCAAATTTTCCAAATAATTTAACCCACAAAACCACGAAGGTAAAAAAACAAAACTGATAACACCCTTTTTTTAATATTTAAACTTAAAATCGCCAACGCAAAACATATAAAACAACATCACAAATATATGTATAACGAAAAAAATCACATATAAAATAAGTATATGTATGCGTATACCTGGTATGCTTGCTGATATCGTAAGTATAATTTTTCAGCTGTTGACATTAAGGTTAAGCGTTCTTGCTACGTATCTCCCGATTTTAATCATTTCAATAAATCTTACCTTACTTATAAGACGGTTTTTTCTTTTTAAAAAATTTAAAATTTTCTTCGTGTACTTACATTTATTTCAGTTCCACCTACTCTACGAGCTCTTCCACACAATGGCCAAGTAACAGCTAGAAAAGGGAGTACTGTTACACTTGAATGTAAAGCATCTGGTAATCCTGTCCCAACCATATATTGGTTCAAAAAGGACATGTTTTCTGGGCCGTCGCATCTGTCAGACAGCTCAACCCTAATTTTAGAGAATGTTGATAGGCACCACGCTGGAATATACCAATGCTCAGCAGATAATGGAGTAAAGGAGAGAGTATCGATGGATATTCAACTCACAATTTTATGTAAGTACATTGTTATAACAAAGAAAAAGCGTAATGTAAAATTTTCATGTGTTTAAAACTTTCTGAGTTATTCTTAAGCATCGTAATAATAAAACTATAGCAAAATTGTAACAAAGTTAATATCAATACATATCGTTAAGTAGTCAAAATTCGTTAGTTAAGGCCAAACCATAATGTGCGTAAGGTAGCTAGCTTAAGCTTCTGTTAAAAATTAACGAAAAGTCTGTCAAATACATAAGAAAATAATTATTTACATGAACTTAAGAACTTAAGTTATATTTTATTTTTTCTTTTTAGCGAATTTCAATAAAATATTGGTTTTTAAAAAGGCTTTTTACTTTTAATTTATTTTTTTTCATTCGTTTTCTCAGTAAGTCCTTTCATTTGATACGCATATTGTAGAACTGCATTAAAAATGATTATTTCGCCATCCACCATATTGAATTTAGAATGTCGTCACACAGCTTACTGTGTATTGTCATCCATATTGAATGTGTATAGAAGATTTCAGCTCAATCGGTTGAAGATATCTGCTTCAAAATTGAGTTTCAAACCTTTTGGATTTCGGGAGACGTCATTTAATTTTTCGAATCATTTTTAGCAAGCCCTCTCATTTGATACTCATATTGTAGGAGAACTTTAAAAATCACTAGACCGCCATGTTGGGTGTGCCGCCATGCTAGGTTTTGAATGACGTCACATAGTTAACTCTTCATTGTCATCCAAACTGAACGTGAGTAGGTACAACATGTCGGCTCAATTGGTTGAAGATATCTGCTTCAAAATTGAGTTTCAAACTTAAGAAGTCCGCCAAATTGGATTAAGATTGACGTCACTTTATTTTTAGAGTGATAATTATTGCAGGAACGTCTTGACAGATCATCCGCATTGCCATGTTTTCCACCCTTTCTGTGTTCAGTGCTAAAATCGTAGCTCTAAAGGCGCTTAATCCAACGAGCTATCTTGCCTTCCAGATTTTTGAAATGCTGCAACCACCTGAGTGCAGAATGGTCTATTCTTAAATCGAAATGTTGACCATACAAATATTTGTGAAAATGCTTTATACACTCTGGAACTGCTTCTGGAATGCTCGTTCCTGTGCTTCACCCCAGTCATATGCTTGCGCATTTTTGGTCAATTCATGCAGAATTGCAGCAATATTGGCAAAATTCGGTACAAAACGCCTATAGTATATACATTAACCTAAAAAGTGTGTACCTCATGTAGATTTTTAGGGCAAGGCCAATCCATAACTGCTCGTATTTTTCTTCGTCTATTGAAATGCCATCAGACGTTACACGATGTCCTAGGTATTTAATTTCCTTCTGGATCAGTGAACATTTCCTAACACTTAACTTGAGTCCGGCTGTAGATTACGTTTCAACACTTCTTTGAGGGTTTTCTGGTGCTCATCAAATGATTTTCCTATGACAATAATGTCATCAAACTACACCAATGATCTCTTTTGGTGGATACCTTTTAACACCTGTTCCATCAAACGCTCGAATGCCATAAGCCATCAATTGCACTAAAAGCAGTTTTCTTTTTATCCTTGTCTGCAATTTCTACTTGCCAATATCCCCTCTGCAGATCTAATGTGGAAAAACATTCTGTACCGGCTAAAGTGTCTAACGTGTTATCAATTCTAGGCAATGGATAACTGTCCTTTTTGGTGACGTCATTAAGTTTCCTGTAGTCTACTGAGAACCTATTACTTCCATCTTTCTTCTTTACCGAAGCCACCGGTGAACTCCAGGGACGTGATGATGGTTTGATTATGCCATCCTGTCCCATTTCATTAGCCCGGTCTCTAACTTCATTTCGTTTCGCTAGAGGAATACTTCTTTGGGCCTGTTTTATTGGCTTTGCGTCGCCGTTGTTAATTTCGAGTTTCATAGTTGTCGTCCTGCCCTGGTTTTTATCTTTTGAGGCATATTTCTTTAGTAATTGTTTTGCATTATTTTTCTCGGGCGGCCTCAGTTTTTCTGTCCTTTTCCGCACAAGTTCCTCTAGTAATTACTGGTCCTTGGTACTCTTTTTAACTGCGTCTAGATGTTCCTCGCAACTTATTATTACCTCTGTTGAAGCACATTGCCCCATTTTTAAGTTCTGCGTAAGCACGTTTTTGCTGTTAGATAACTTTAAAACTTTAACAGGAACTAAGCTGTTGCTGGGTTTAACGAGGGCATTCGCTGGTACTATATCACCTGTAACTGCTGCTGGCTCTACCACCCCTAAACTATTGCTGTCCGTACAATCTCCCTACATTCGCGCCCATACTATGGTTTCTGGCTTGGATGGCAATTTTTCACGTTCAAGGGCGAGTAACAGTCAAACATGAGCCTTGATTTCGAATCCAACATCCAAGGGGAAATTCATCATAACACCAAATCATAATTTGTAGTCCCATATTTAGGTGAATACCTTGTCTATTCATAAATAAATCTGAGCCAATGAGTACTTCAACTACATTATCAGCCACAATAAGCATATGGTGGGCACTTGTATTGGTCATACATAATTTAACTCTTACTTTCCCATAGACTGTGGCAGGCTCCCCCGTAGCTGTTCTTAGACTTACTCGCCTTAGTGGTTCAATGGAGTGTTGTATTAAATCAGTGTCCACAGTCAAAATTCGTTTTCACCGTTGATATAACCGCAAGCAGTAAGGTTTCTGTTGCATTACAGAGATGGGGTTTGTGGGACCCTTAGATGGGGGAGCTAGCTCACAGTTTAACGGTGATTCTGACGACTGGTGAGTAATGCGTTGACTGTTAGGCGGCGAAGCAAATATTGTTCGCCATCTTAATGCTTAACAGTTTCGCTGTATGTGACCAATCTCTCCGCAGTTATTGTATTTTACTTTGGTTTTTGTTTGCTTCTCGCTTAAAGCTTCAAAAACTCTTTTAGGTCCTGCACAATATCTCTTTCCTCATTGGCGGCCAGCTCGAGCCTTCGCAATTTGCCTACTTGTGGCTTTGAAATAATTCTTGCTGTTTCCTGGGCTAAATCAAATGAAACAGTTTCTGCAAAGGTTGGTTTTGTGATGCACACACCACAAGTTTAACATCAGCATCTCTAATACCATTTACAAATGCCTCATTTCTTAAGTGAGCCAACAATGGATAACTCTCCCCAGGATAAGTTAGCTGCACCAACCGCTCGATCTCCAGTAAAAAGTCCTGCAATGTCTCATTCGCCCTTTGCATTCTACCTCTTAGTTCTATTTTGTAGATTTCTTTTTCGTGTGGTGAATACTGAAGTTGCGGTGGCACCATTATGTGGTCATAACAAAATTTACGTTACGTTTTTAATCCCGTGATTATTTAATACAATTGTTTATGAGATCAAAACATTTAACCATTACACCATTTTTCATTCAATGTAGAGAACATTTTGAGTCAAGATGATTTAAATAAAACAATTTAAAGTGTTATATTCGGCAATGGTGAATCTTATAAATTCTTCACGAAAGTTATTTTCATCATTTCAATTCTTAAAAAAAATAATACATATTCTTGTGTACATACATGTGTACCAGGCGCGGATCCAGCTCGAGCCTTAGGGGGAGGAAATTTTGTATGATACAAAAAAAGTCAAAAATTTGTTTTCAAAAGCTTATTAAAATTTTTGCGAATATCAAATTCTTCATCGCATAGCCGTATAGACCGTTAAAAAATATTAAGAAATGATGTATTACTTTTTCGCGAATTTCAATTCTTCTCCTTACTATCCAAAATTAACATTTAATTACAAAATTTTAAGTATTTTCTAACAATTTCATGAATAACAAGAACATACCATTTGTACGGAAGAAGGGCGCAAAAAAAATCGCGACTCTATTTCGCGGTTTTTTTAATAAACTAAATTTTAATGGCAAATTATTGATGTTGTGATAGACAGAAAAAATTATTTTTCCAATTCAAACAAAAAATTTGTAGAATCAAACAATTTTTTGTCTAAAATCGGTCCTACAAACAAATTCGCATATTCAAACAATTTATTTGCATTTTGTTTATTGAAAAAAACGCCGATTTTTTCAAACAAATAATTTTACAGAATCAAACAAAAAGTTTACTGAAATTCATATAAATTTCAAACAAATAATTTTGCTGAATCAAACAAAAAAGTTTTGGCACAAGCAATGACGCGCACACAAGCAAGCACTATAGGCGAAGATGAAGCAGAGCAGAGCGGCCGGCTGGCTTTGATACACATTTTTTGTTGGAATAATTTTTGAACGAAGTCATAAATATACTAACAGTGTTTTTCTTCATAACTCACTGTTGCTTTATCCTTTCCTTTGCTAATGAAGAAGAAATGTAACCAAAAACGGCGGCAGACCGACTCGACATGTTTTCCGCCATCATTCTATTTTTGTATTTGATGTATTTAAACAAACTATTTGAAAAAATTGAATACGGGATTTAGTTTTTTTTTTACCAACTTTGAAACCAACCAAAAATTTATTTTGTTTCTTATAATGTGTTTTTTCTGTTGTTTAAAAAAAATGAAACGTTTTTTTACCTGCTATTGTTTTTGTTGTTTTTTTACTACAAACCTCGTCACGCTATTTTATCATTTTTCTTATTGCTGTACTTTTTTAAAGCGTCCAAAAATAGACTGCATGTGTTTTTTGTTGTAGTTCTTATATTTATCATAAAGAAGTGTTGCTTACAATCAATAAAAAAATGCAAAAAGACGACAACATTAAAGAGCGTTAAATATTTCATACAAAATTATGAAAACTTCAAACCAATAGCGCGCTTATTAAATTTTTGAAGAGTTGTCCACATTTTTGTTGGTTAAATAAAAATCAAACAAAAATATTGATTGAATCAGTAAAAAAATTTGTAGAAATCAAAAAAATTTTCAAACAAGCGTTTGTTTGAAAATAATTCGGCAATAATTTTTTCTGTGTAGATGAGTTGTTTGGCGGATATATGAAACAGTGATAATTTTCAGCAGCTTAGTAATATATGCGCGGAACGAGCTTTTAAAGTTGCACAAGATATTTTTCCATTACGTAAATCAACTCGCACTTTAAACTTAAAATTTATTTCATTAAACCCAAAAAAAATACTTTACGTTTTTGTTATACAGTTGCTTATTTTATGTATTTATGCCTGTATTCATAAAAATATTTTAAATTTAATAAAGGCTTGAAAACCAAATTTTCTATGAAAATTTACTTTAATAAACATTTATAAAATTTTATAATCATTTATGAATAAACAATAAATGTACCATATATTGAGGGCTCAGAGCTGAAGCGAACCAAGTCAAAAAAGAAAATTCGAAAAAAATTCAACAAAAAGGTTAAATAAAGTATAAGATCATTTCAATATACATTAATCTTTTTAAATAAGCAATTTATGATTTTTGTGAAATCATGGCCTCCCGCTCTTAGCTTTACTGACGAGCATTGAAACGAAAATTTGAAATATTTATCTTAGATTTGGGTAGATATCTTCATCACAGTTTATTAAAGCATCTACAACGTTATCTAAAAGATCAGGCTCAAGTTTAGATGTTAGTAGGTGTTTATCTCTTTAATCAAATATAATCAGCTCATCAGCTTGTTGTGGTTTTAACAGTTTTGTATCTGTATATGACTTGATTACACTTTGAGGTAGAAGTTTAGGTATGTTCAATACATTTGGGATATCTATTGGGAAAGTGGTTATGAGATCTTCTAAAATAAATTCAATAAGATGAATGTAACCTACATTTCGGTACTAATCTTCAACATTTTGGACGTGATTATTTCGTTCAAATCTTGCCTTTTCGATTTGAACGCAAATAACTTTTACTTTTTCAAAAATCGCTTTAAATTGTTCTTCGGCTTTATTTCTTTTTTCTTCAAGCGATTATTAAAATTTTGATAAGGGACATGATTAAAATTTTGATAAGGCTTGATACTTTTTGGAGATCTATATCTTGCTTTTGTAAAATGATACTAAGTGGCTGTGTCACAAAAAGTTTCACGCTTAATATGTATATTCCGCAAATAAATTTAAAAGTACTAAGTGACTTCCTTAATATAAAGGTAGAGATACTTCCTTTGCACTCAGATATTTTTTCCAAATATTCTACTATATGATGTACACTTGTTGCAAAGACGCATAATGAAGAGAGTTTGGCTCCCAAATACTTTGCTAAAACTGTTTTTCGCTTAGGATGATTATATTTAAAAAAATTTTCGTTTCTTTAACAAATGATTTAATGGCACTTTATTGCTTTTAGAAATTGAGTTGTTCGATTTATGGGAATAGCAAGGCGTTTGTTTCGCATTTGTCGCTTTTCCAGAAATTTTTAACAGCTCCATTTTCTGCTGACATCAGTGGTCCCACCCATCCGTTCCATCTCCTACACAAAATTTGTCAAAGCTTTAAAAACTATTGATGAAAGTGCCTTCGCATCAATTGACACATCAACGTCATCAATATCTTTTGAAGCCTCTTTAACACTTTGAGCCCCACGTGCACCACCGGTGGACATTTGTATTTTGACGATTTCGAACAAAGTGACCACCCGTGGTCATTGGTCGATTTACTTTATGTGACATCGTGTCCACCCGTGGTCACACGTTGTGTGTCACTTCCCGACATTGTGATCACCAGTGGAAACGTTCAACATACATTTACCATTGAAATAAAATTAGTTCGGTCCCAGGATGTAAACCTATTTGGCTTGGACTTTGTAATTTGGTCTGCCAACGCCTTAAAAATGGTGAGTTAAATTAAGGTAAGAAAACTTCATAGATAGATAGATTTATAGATAGATTTTCTTAACTAAAACCATTCCAATTGAATACATTTATTCCAAAAATTCATTTTAGGATGTGAAAATGTGGTTTTGAAAACACACTATACACATTGCTTCATCACACTGCTTACAAATAGTGTTCACCTTTTTGGTATTTTTGCGCGCATACGCCGCGTTGTGTTTCTTTGACATTGTTTTATAGAATGTAAAACATCTCTTTTAAAAAAATATATAAAAAATCAAAAAGATAAAAACATAAAAATATAAAATAAGAGAATGCCCACTGGTGGCCACTTGGGCCCAAGATGTATTTTTACACTCTGGGACAACGTGACCACCGGCGGTAACAAAAAAATAGGACAAAAAACAACAAAAAAACATTTGGTTTATCAAAAATAATTATCAGAAAGTCACACCAATTGCAAAAAATCAATAAAACTAAGTTACAAAATTTTGGTCTCAGCTTGCCAACTAATGAATAACCACTAGTCAGCACGCGGTCCACCGGTGCAGAAAAAAAATTACCACCGGTGGACACGTGGGGCTCTAAGTGTTAAATGCGTTTGCAACAAAGCCAATAAATTCTTCCCTCAAAACTTTTTGTTGTATGTTGAAATATCTTAAAGATAAGGAAATATGGCTTTTCCCCGATAAATTCGGGCTTATCAAATAGAATTTTGATTCATATAACACATAAATATATACATAAATATTGAAAATACTAAGGCTTTTTAACCCTTATGTGTGTGGACAGGTACCTGTGTACCTATTGCGTTTTCAAATCGAAATTTTTTATATAAGATTTTAGTCTACAATTCTACAATTTCATGAGAACTCCTAACTTTTTGTTATAATTATATTTTCATAGGTGTTTATATACAATATGAGCTGGGGGGGGGGCGTGGCATACCAATTTGCTTTTTGCACCCTTAATAGGGTGAATAGGTACCTGGGTACCTGTATACGTTTTATATTACAAATTTTTTTTTTTTGGGTGTAGGATTTTAAAAAATATATGAAAAGGAGGAAACCAGAGTAAAATTCTAATATTATATCATTAACCATCGACTGTTTGTACAATACAAGACAAAAAATTAGATTTCTCATACAATTTCCATGAAGGTACCCAGGTACCTATCCACCCTATAGAAGGTGTTTTATATTACAAATTTTTTTTTTGGGTGTAGAATTTTAAAAAATATATGAAAAGGAGAAAACCAGAGTAAAATTCTAATATTATATCATTAACCATCGATTGTTTGTACAATACAAGACAAAAAATTAGATTTCTCATACAATTTGCATGAAGGTACCCAGGTACCTATCCACCCTATAGAAGGTGTTTTTTTTTCCACACACATAAGGGTTAATAATTCAACCGCACGCATTATCAAGCCCAACGTTTAGTCTTTGGATATAGATGGCACCTGCTGGGATTGAATGTAGAATAATAAGTAATTGAATACGGTAAACTAGATGTTTCATTGGAAATATCTAATAAATAGCTATTAGGATTAAGATTTGGATACTTATTGAAAATCGTTAGAGATTCAATAAAAAAAAATAAAAAAAACTTATTGAAAATTTCGTTAGAGATTCCATAAAAAAAAGAAAAAAAAAACCTTGCTAGGATTTCCAAAAATTTTTTACATTAAAAAAAATATTATTATTGGGAATTCTTGTTATTATCGATTTCCTTATTTCCCCCCCCCCCCCCCCTGAATCCGCGCCTAATGTGTACCTATCTATATAGCTCCTTTATCTCAAAAAATCAAAAATTTCCAGTTACTTAAGCAAAATTATTCTTCCATACCTTCTTTATATGTAAGACAAAAATCAGTATTAATGTATATCTCAAACTGAAGCGAAGTTATAGCAAAACATATTTTATAAAACCTGTATATAAAGGTTCATTTTGAAAAGTTTAATCGCATTTTGCCAAGTTTGATCTTTTTTGGGATATGACTATGTTGCAATAAAAGAGCGATATGTTTATAATTATTTTTTCCGGATACTTTGGGCTCTATTTTTTTGAAATTTAGTTTTTATCGCATCAAATTTAAATGTGACTTATTTTGACAGTTATTGTGAGAAAAATTTCGCAATATATTGTTATAGAAACACTTTTTCTCACATCCTTCCAAAAATTGCTGGAAAATTATTTAAATAACAGATAATTATGCAAAGTAAAGATACTGAAACACTTGTGAAAAAAACAATTTTTTGTTTCATTATACTGTTTTTATCCCAATTCACTTGTTTCATGCGAAAAATTTTACGATGCGTAATATACATATATATATATATATATAGGCTATTGGCTAGTTGTATTTTCTCGTGATTATGGATGTGGTTTTTCTTGTTTCTAAGTGATCTGCGGTTGGTCAATCAGGATTGTCTTCAAACACTCTCTTTTTTAGAATTAACGTGATACAGAGTTTCCACGGGGCACATTCTTCATCAAGTTCAGTTGTAGGAAAATTACGATATTCCATTGATTATTTAAAAGTCGCAACATTTTTTTGGTTCCTTCTGAACATCAGCGCACTTTCTTGTATTGTGTAGCACAGATTTACTAGATCACGGGATAGTGCATCTGCTGCAATTACTGCACATCAAAACTGTATTGCTGAAGATTTAATGCCCACCTTGCGATACAACCTGAGGGACTTTAAATAGGGTTTGGCCATTTAACGGTGAGATGATCATTCACCACGCTAAAGTAATAACCTTATTAGTAAGGCCTTAGCTTTTCTATAGCCCACACAGTCGCTACACGCAGAGAAAAAATATGGTTAGGCATGGTTACGGCAACAACACTATGTTTATTGTAACAATATATTGTTGTCATACACAAATAATTGCTATTTTTATGAAATATCAACTTTATTACAGTTACTGTTAACATATCAATGTTTATCGCAATTATAAATTTGAATATTGTTGACCGAAAAATAATTATTTTTCTACCAACTAAATTATGATAACTTTGAAAACCATATTATATTACTCACAACCATATGATGATATTTAATAGCCATAACGTGATAACTTTCTATACATTAATCATATTATGTTTAAAATGCAATCAAACTATTTTTACTCTAATAATATTATGTTATCGCCATTTGTAAAATAAATTTGAATCAGTTGTGTCGTTTGTTTTATATTTGAGCGGTTAAACAATTTAAAGTTTCCCATTCCCATAAAAAAATAAGTTTAAAAAAATTAAAAAATTAAAATATTAGCGAAGTTCATTCGGTATTAGTGATGTAATAGTGCAAATGCAAAATATCGTAGTTTTTTTGTAAAATCAAACAACAAAACACACAGGGATTTCATCATATTTTATAAAAGTGTTACGATATTTCTGTGGTTTTCATGGGCAACGCCGCATGTCTTAAAAAAAATGTTTGAGGAAAGCCGAAAACCATTCAAGATCAAATGGGCTGGGTATTGCAAAAATGTTATGAAACATGTAAAGAGCGGCAATATGGCATCAACATCTCAAAATCGGCAAAATGGACATACGTGGTTGCCCATGAAAACCACAGATCTTGCATTTGCTCTTTTGAAAGCCTTATATTGAACTCTGATATTTGATTTACATTAATAACAAATAGAAACTGGGAATTATTTCCTTCCGAAGGTTACTTTATATTATATTCAACATTTTTAATTTTTCGAATTTATTCTATGATTTAGCTCATTATGTATTTTATAAAGCTTTTTTGTAATAGTTCTATTCCTTCAATTTTTCAGAAATGACTTTATACACTACCAGACTATTATATTGTATTTTCTTTTTACATTTTACCTTAGCCTTCCTTTGGAAAGCAATGAGGTATATTTTATGTACAGAAAAATTTACAATTATTAGACACCAGCAGAATGTAATACATTTTCTGGCCCGCTACGGCCAGTGAGACACAAAGAATGCTGACGAAGGCCGTAGCGGGCCAGACAATGCATTACATTGATATTTGCCAGTAACCACTCTTAAGGTCTATACTGCTTATGTACTTAACGTTCTGAAGGCGATCCAGAATTGAGTTTATTTGAGGTAATGAATAGGCATCAGCTACAGATTTGGCATTGAGTTGACTTCTTAAGAGCCTTGACTATTGGTGCACTGTAGGGGCTCTTAAAGGGTTATATGCACCCATTCCAGAGTTACTCGTCTATCTCATATATTTTCCGTTCCAATTAATTTTATTAAAGAGGTGCTATATGTTCTTAATGTTATATTTCTTAAAGAAAATATACCATCTACTTTCAAAACTGAAATTCTCATCCCATTATTAAAAAAGTAGATCCTAACTGTCCCTCTTACTACCGTCGATTATCTTTAATAGAAATTTTATGCAAAATTTTCAACAGCATCCTTTTGAACCGTATTACCGATTGGATCAATAAAAACAATATTTTAAATGAATACCAAGCGGGTTTCAGGAAACAATATTCTACCATCGACAATATTTTCAACCTTATCAATATTATTGTTATTATTATTGTTCAATTAAACAAATTAAATGGCAAATATACCTATGCATTCTTCGTCGATTTTTCATGCGCATTTGATTCGATTCCCAGGAATTCTTTGTTTTAAAAATTATCTTGTATGGGATTGTCCTCAAAATTAATAAGATTACATCAGCACTTATATTATAAGACTACTAGCAAGATCCCAGCGGCGAACTTTGCATACCACATCACATCTCTTCAATGAAGTGCGTATCACTTCGTGTTCAATGAATTCTAGCTTACAAAGTGTATGACGGAAGTGTATGGAATTAACAAAAATGAATTTCGTTCATCTTTTATAATGTTCTGATAAATTCTGTATGGGTCCCGTTATTTTTATTTGCTACTTTGTTAAGTAGTTTATTTTTAATAACGAACAATCTAAAAATTTATCGCGATTTAAACATATATTTTTTCAATTTACAGTATAACCCGGTTAATTACCCCACGCTTAAATGCCTTTCACGCTTATTTACCTCGAGTTTTAAATCCCCGTTTTTTATCCATTTTTTAAACAAAAATCCACGTTTAATTGCCATACGCTTAATTACCCGATTCGGATAATTGCCTTAAAAATTTAACTCCCAAAACAAAATTATACCTAAATTTCATTCGTTTAATTGCCTCAGTACTATTTGACAAAAAATTTGAGCAAGTAATGCAACCAATTTTACATGTTAATAATTTGAAAATATGCACTAAATTTTTTTTTTTAAATATGCCTAAAAACAAAATATGGCTTGATTAAAAGCAAAATATTCAACAAATTTCGTTCTTATGACAATTACGGCCATTTTCAGCAAGTTCGGTTATAATTAACCATCGGTTATAGCTGTCAAAACGTATTGGTAACCAGAACTTTAATTGAAAGTTAGTTTTAACCGAACTTGGTGAAAATGGAGATTAAACGTATTTACCTAATTTTATCAAATTATCTAAAAACTGCTACCTTTACTTTTATCACAAGGTTTACATGGACATACAACCAGCAAGATGGACGGACGGACACGAAAAGATTACTTAAAAAAGTGTTTCTGATTCGATCGTTTACTAAACGATGCGTCTACGTTTCTGTTATAAGTTGCGAAAAACATTTATCTTCAACAAAAACTTGCTTTGGCTAAAAATTGAACAGTGAAAATTTAATAGAGGTGGCGAAATTAAACCAACAGAAAATTCATCTGTTAACCAGAATTTTAAGCAATTTTTTTATTTGCTTAACATGTATTAAAATATGTTTTAAAAACTTAAAATATGTGTGCAATAAAAATCCAGCAATGGCTTAAATGTGGAAATTATTTACAAACAAATCGATACCAAAATTCATTAAAAGCTCTAAACGCATAAATATATTGTTTCTGGATTTATTGGTCGCACAAGAAAAACCATGCAATTGCATATTTACGGCTTCCATGAGTACTTAGTAGTAGGATATGACAGGACATCTCAAAAAGCACTACAGATAAAATTTAAAACAACAAATCCCATTGTTTTTTATTGATATCTCTTAAGATTTAGCGGATACATGTAAAAATTCATTTCTTAAATTTTTTCATACATCAAAGTTAAGTTATCTTGTAAATAAATACGTCTAATTACCTCACATTGGCATTTTTGTCGAGGTAATTATCCGTGGAATACTGTATAAAAGAAGTCTGGTCTGAATGTCCTGAAAATCCAACATTCTGAAATAACGCGAAAATCCAAAAAGTCTGCATGCTTACAATGTGTGTGAAGTAGTGTGCAAGACGCCTTCCACTTGCCCACGAAGTAAGCGAGATTGTGTATAGATTGTCTACTGCCTGCTTACAATGCGTGCGAAGTTGTGTGCAAGACGCCTTCCACTTGTCCACGAAGTAAGCGAGATTGTGTATAGACTGTCTACTGCCTGCTTACAATGTGTGTGAAGCAGTAGTGAATTTATATTTATTGAATCAACACTTCACTATCCCGCTTACTTTGTGTGCAAGTGGTAGGCGTGCACTCCACAAATGCGGCAATGCATTCGAAGAAGTGTACTAGGTTGTAATTCAGATGGTGTACATTACTATCTTACTCGTCTCTATCACATCAACGCTTCTGTAATCGACAAATTCGCCCCTGGGATATTGTTTGGAAATACGTTCTCTGATTCCTTTGACGTTAAGCTGGGTGTCAAGCAAGGGTGCATATTAAGCCCAATACTGTTTGGGCTATACTTAAATGACCTTGCTGATATACTCCTTGGTGGAATAAGTGTTGACAACATCGAGATAAAAATTTTGCTTTATGCTGACGACATTGTCATACTATCTGACTCGCCGCACAGTGGCGCCATTTGAGTTTTTTCGTTGCAAAAATCATATCTTTTGAACCGAATAAGATAATTGAACAGTTTAAACAGCATATGATAGATAACTGCTCAGCCTATGAAATGAGCGTTTGGAAAGGGTGCTACGCTTTGTAGGGGCCTACTTATGGGTTATCAAAGTTAAAATTATTAGAAAAATCAATTTTATGGTAACTAAAAAAAATTATTTTTACATTTTTAGATTGTTTTTATTCTTTTTCTTTAGGGTTTTATGTTTTAAATTATTACCCAACAAATTAAAAAAAAATAATTTTTTTTTTAAATTTATTTTTTCAATTTTCTGTAAAATATTCATCACAATTCGTAAGAGAAGGTATATCTAATGGCGATTTCTTTTCTGAGAAAAATATGTTACAGTATATACTAAAGCCCTGCACGAATGCATTTGAATGCCGTTTTAAATCATTCGTTTGTTTTTCAACTCGTGGTTGTCGATTGCATTTTGCTAACGAATCAAACTCTGTATTGTGAAAAACACATAAAGCACGAAAAGAATATTAACACACAAATGCAAATGAATTTAAATTCGTGTGTTGTAAACGACCAAATACTAAGTGTAAAGAGCACGAAATATACTCCACACAACAACGAAACAAACGAATAACACATACTACACCAAATCATACGAATCGCACGAATCAGACCAAATCACACCAAACAACAGTAACAAAATAGGTGATTTGAATTATTGAATTTTTTTTAATTAGGTATGACTAGTAAACTTGTATTGCGCAAAAAACAAATGAAGATGCAAAATATTTTTATACAATGCTTAAGTTTTTATTTTAAATTATTTTATTCAAAAGTTACAAAAATATATTTTGAAATGTTTTATTAAAAGTAAAAAAGAAATGAAAAGCCAAATTCAATTAATTGCAAAATTAAGATAAAAATAATATAATGAGCAAAATGGTTTAAAATATATATTAATTTTTACAGTTGAAAAGTTCATTTTGTATTTCAGTTGCTTCTATATTTGAATCAAGAAACATTATGGCATTTATAGAATCACCGTTTGAAGCAATGCTGCATCTTTTTTCAGAAATCGAATTCCGTGCTACTGAAAAAACTCTCTCTGAAGCTGCACTACTAGCAGGCGTTGCTTATATTTTGCAGCTCACTTTGTAGAGAAGTGGAAATTCATTTTGATGTAAGTTCCACCATTGCAAAATGTTGAAATCTTCATTAGTACTAACATTTAAGCTTTCATACATTAGCAATTCTTTGGATACTGCATCAAGTTGTGTAGTATTTTCCTTAATGGTATATCATAACATTTTACAAAATACCAAATGCGCACCTGAGTTTGCCTGCAAAAATGTATAAAGTCATTATAACAGGTCAAAGTTGCGTTAAATAGTTACCATAAATAGGTAAGGTTAACTCTTTGGGCTCGGTCATATAATTGTAGCATAAAAAGTATGCAATAAAAATAGTGCGAAACAATAAAGTTTCGTTAATACATCAATGAAATACATCTTTCTACCCAAACATGTTACCTACTGTCACATTTGCTATTATGTATATAGGTTATTTACACATAAATTGTAGCAAAACAAGCCTTTTTTAACTTGTTTTTCTAAAATTTTTACTTACTTAAGAAACGTTTTTTTTTTTTAAGAAGAAAAAAACCCCACCGACGCGATTGGTACAGAAACCAAAATACTTTTACAAGCACAAAATACCAACAAATTCTTGTGGCTATTTTTTTTCTTGATAATTTCTGTATTAAGGTACGTCTTTTTAACGAAGGAACCCTTTTACAGGTCATTTTTTAGCATTATTTAATTTAAGAATATTCGAGTAATATTTTTGAAAATCTACCACGTTTTTTGTTGCACATACAAATCCCTACTCTTTTGCTATAGAAACTTTACAATCTTTTAAAAGACCTTTCATATCAAATTGTTTTAAAATTTGATCAGTTTGATCCATCAAATTCATTTTAAGCGAATATTTTTAAAAAAATTTTTGGAAACGAATAAAATACCATAACTTTTGAAATAGAAAAACAAATACGAATTACTTGCCGAGATTTTATAGCTTGTTGTCAACTTAAACAACGATTGCCAAACAATGTTCATAATTTAACAAATACCAACTTTTTTTGTGGAGAAAACAGTTTAAAAACTAATGAATGCAAATTAAGCGAACATTTAAAAGAAGAAATTATTGATTTCACTGCAGAAAAAATTACAACTTTGGAATATCAGTGGCAGAAACTAAATTCATATGAATTATTAAATAGGAACTCAACAGTTGATTTCTGGATAAATGTATATGGATATAAAAATGCATTAAATGAAAAGTTAAAATAGGTTTTGAGTGGTATAAATCTCTTAAAACCGAAAATTCGGAATAGAATGACGTTAAATTCTACTTTATATTAGGTGTGGTTTAAAATGTTGCGAGTTTTAAAAAATTGTACGATCTCATATAAAAATGCAATCAGAACATATTGAGCCCTTATGGCAAAAATGATGTAACCAACAAAAATAAAATTTTACAGGAGAAGGTTTTTATACCCTCCACCACAATTAGTTGTGAAGAGGGTATATTCAGTTTGTCATTCCGTGTGAAACTTTTTTACTATTCATCTCAGACCCTATAAAGTATATATATTCTGGGTCCTTGAGTAATTTTAAGTCGATTTAGCCATGTCCGTCTGTCTGTCCGTCTGTCCGTCTGTCCGTCTGTTGAAAACACGCTCACTTTCGAAAAACTCAAAAGAAATCAACAAACTTGGTGTCAAATTGCTTGTAGTTATCCTAAGCAGTTTGGGATTGAAATTCAGCAAAATCGGTTCAATAGGATCTGAGCTATGAATCAAAATGTGGAACCACCACCTAAAAAAAATTGATAATTTTGTTACAAAAACTTACATAAATGGTGGAAAAATGCACAGAATGATGTAAGATTTCACGCTGTGAAATTTCGTGAAGATCCGTCAATAATTTACCCTAGGCCCCATATAAGCCCTACTCTTGGAAAACAGTATATTAAGCCTAAAACCCTAACTAACAATGCTATCATTACAAATTTTGGCAAGTCACAGTTACATAGGACTAGAAATTAAACTGTTAAGTTTCGTGAAGATCGGTCCATAATTTACCAGAGGCCCCATATAAAACCTACTTCCGGAAAACAACTTAGTACGCCTAAAAACGTAAAAATAATGCTATCATAACAAAATTTGGTACATCAAAGTTTTATTGGACAAGAAATAAAATTGTGTTATTTCGTGAAGATCGGTCCATAACTTACCCTGGGCCCCATATAAACCTTACTCCCGGAAAACAGTTTAGTACGCCTAAATCCGTAAAAAATAATGCTATCATAACAAAATTTGGTACATCAAAGTTTTATAGGACAAGAAATAAAACTGTGTAATTTCGTGAAGATCGGTCCATAATTTACCCTGGGCCCCATATAAACCCTACTCCCGGAAAACAGTTTAGTACGCCTAAAACCGTAAAAAATAACGCTAGCGTAACAAAATTTGGTACGTCACAGTTTTTTAGGACAAGAAATAACACTGAAATTTCGTGACGATCGGTCCATAATTTACCTTGGGCTCCATATAAACCCTACTACCGGAAAACAGTTTAGTACGCCTAAAACCGTAAAAAATAATGCAATCATAACAAATTTTGGCTCGTCACAGTTTTATAGGACTAGAAATGATACTGTGAAATTTCGTGAAGATCGGTACATAATTTACTCTAGGCCCCATAGAAACCCTACTCCCGGAAAACAGTTCAGTACACCTAAAACCATAATTAATAATGCTATCATAACAGAAATTGGTACGTCACAGTTTTAAAGGACTGGAAATGACGCTGTGAAATTTCGTGATGATAGGTCCATAATTTACCCTAGGCCCCATATAAACCCTTCTACCGGAAAACAGTTTGGTTGCCTTAAACCATAATTGATAACAAATCGTCACAGTTTAAGATTATAATAACATCATACAAATATTACTCCTTAAACATTCGAACTGTCGGTGGAGGGTATCAAAGATTCGGCACAGCCGAATATAGCACTCTAACTTGTTTTAAATATTTTTGCTTCAAGTCTAGGGTTTTGTTTGAAATTGCTTTTGCACTTATTTCGTTACGGTACTTCCCAGAGATATGAGATTTTTATCAAAAAATAATAATCTTAAATGGTGTTGATTACATCATTTTTGCTACACTGAAAGGATTTTCTTCGCAATACCAATGAATTTTGACATTAATCCCATGAAAAATTGCATTAAAAAGGAACCTATGCAGCGCTTCGCTGGATCGATGAAACCTGTTTCATTAAAAGGATTTAATGAAACATTACATTAGATCTATGAATATTATTCATTGGATGAATACTTTAAATAAAGTAAATTTTTTTTTTTTATTTTTTTTAATTTTTTTTTTTTATTTTTTTTTAATTTTTTTAATTATTTTTTTTTTATCTTTTCTATTTTTTATTTTACTTTATTTTATTTGTAATTTTTTTTCTGTCTCTGGCGGGATTCGATCAGTCAACCTCGGTGCTGTTAGACTACCTCGCTACCAGCTAGTCTACCGGGGCAGTGTAGTTTTTGTATTAAAAAACTATGTTTTTTACTCAATTAAGTGCGTAAATATGAGATTAAATTGTCCATAATAACAATAACAACGTTGATTGAAAGTGGATTGAAAGTTTTTCTTTCATTACTATAATGACATTTTTATTGTCACATTGAAAATTTAAATTTATGAAGGCAATTATTGAAATATGTTGCTTTTATAAAAAATTTTTTTGATTTCATAAATTTAATGGCATACATGTAACATTCGATGTATGAAATTATTAAATCTTACATTTTTTAATTAACAATTAAACATTTTTTTAAGGAAACTATAATTTTGTTTTAATTTATGAATATAGTTATGTTTGTATATTGTTTTTTTATGTTCCCAATTAAAATTTTTTTTTAACTTGGACAAACTTAAGTTTTCATATATCTAATGAAAATTTTTAACGTAATTACGAAATCCAATGAAGCGATTTTAACGAAAATACTTCATTATAACTATGAAATTCCATTTAGACAATGAACATTTTCATTTACCTAAGGAAAGTTTTTTTATGAAAATGATTCATTAAATATATGAAGCATTTTTCTTTCAGTGTATTAGGGCTCGATATATTATAATGAAATCTCGATCAATTCTTCAGAAGCTGAAGAAGAATATTAATTTGAAAATGAAATTTTTTATTTAACATGTTATATAATTTTTATTTATATATTAAATAATAGCCATTTATGGGTCAAATTCCCTTAATGTTTTGTTATGGTATGGTACCTATTTTTTGAAAACTTTTTATGTACGTATATAAATACTGATATATATTTCTTTTAAAGTTTTAAGACTTTTTATATTTTATTGTTATTTTTTAATCAGTTTTTTCTATTGATATAATGTATGTTTATAGGGAAGAATTAAGCATAATAAAGCATGTATAAAGGTATATTAACTAAAATAACAAAATAAAAATACAATTTAAATTTTAGCATTTTTTTTTGGCAGTTTACGAATTTTTTTTTTAGCATTTTTTAGCTTTATTTTAAAGCCGATTTAGTTGTAAAATATTTTTAGATATGGCCACACTGATGATCATAAAAATATGTGTTAGTAGTGGTACGCACAATTGGGCAAAGAAATGGAATTCCCTGTTATAGACTCACAATTGTTGTGTGTTATGTTTTCTTTCACATCAACTTATACATTGAGTTGATTTGTTTTTTTAAATCAAACTACTGCTTAACAACGAGTTGTTTGAAACGAGCTACTGTTTAAAATTGATTCGGCTTTTCATTGTGTATCATTCGAATTGATTTTAAAAAAAGAACTCAGTATTTCACACAACAATGAGTTGGTGTGGAGAAATGTGAAAAAGAAACAAATGCGTTCGTGCAGGGCTTTAGTATATACATGTAACATTTTCTAATGTTACCTATAATCACTCGAACTGCTACATGTTGTGCAATTTCAATAGAACGCAATTAGTGCTTTTATTTGCAACTATTACACTTTCATCATTAACCCCGGGTCTCCACGTAGCAATCTTTATTGCGGCAAACGTCAAATTTGATTGCTCCATAAAACTTTATACAACTACTCGTGGTGAAAATTGCAAATTTATGGCAAAGCAATTTCAAGTGTTCTCCAGCAATATAATTAGCAAGTATTGCTCCATTGTTCTGTCATTGTTCTGCCGACGTTATTGCTTGTACTAAGCAATAAAAATTGCTACGTGGAGACCCAGCGTAATATACTCAATGAGCGATTTTTAAAGCTATTTAAGCGGTTTCTGCACGCTATTACGGGTTGGAAACAAATATTAACATCACTAAGTGCCGGCTCACACACGTCAAGTTTGACTCGTCAAGTCTTGAGTTTTTAGAAGAGAAGGGAAAAGAGAATACCATTTCTTTTCCCCTCTCCCCAACAAACTTAAGACTTGACGGCTAAAACTTGAAGTGTGTGAACCAGCACTAATCTATATCTATCTATATATATATAAAATTGTAACGCTACTGACTGACTGACTCACTGATTCATCATCGCACAGCCTAAACGCCTGGAGCTAAACACTTGAAATTTGAACCAGAGATTGGTCACTCCCCAAATCGATCCACTAAGACGGGATTTTTGGAAATTCAAATGTTTAGGGGGTAAAAAAGGGTAAAAACGGGAAAATGCGGTGACCTTATATCTCCAAAACTAAAAGAGATACAAAAAAATATTATACTGGTCGTTGTTCTTTAGAAAAATAAGCGGATAGGTGTCTGGTACTTTTTTGAAATTTGGCCCTATTAGGGAGTAAACGGGTAAAACCTGAATTTTGGTACTTTTTTGACACCCCATCTATCTTTTGAACCAATAAACATAGAAACAAAGTTTATACCACATTCGAAACCTATGAAAAAAATACGAACATAGGTTTGGTACTTTTTCGAAATTCGAACATTTAAGTGGTGAAAATTGTCGCTATTTTTGGTGCTTGTTTTTACAAAACATTTTTCTCCATTCATTAACATACTCGTACTTAATAATGAGCTCCCACTATAATACTGAATTTTTGGATACTTTAATGGGGGGGAAAAAATAGTACCAAAAAAAAGGAAATACGGGAAATTTAAAATTTTTCTTTAGCTTTTTGGTCCTACAACTGGTATTTTTAAAATTATCGTTTATGTTGGACCTTAAAACATAAGATTCAACATGCAATGTCCTGAGTGGATAAGAATCTATGACGGAACTTTTTGGTACTTTTTCGTTTATTAACTGGTACTTTTTTAATTTCTGTTAGTATTGGACCTAGAAACATACAATTCAATATGGAATGCCCTGGATGGATGAGAATCTATAAGAGTGAACTTTTTGGTACTTTTTTAATCTTTGACTGGTACTTTTTGAATTTCCGTTGGCATTGGACCTAAAAGATAAAATTAAACATGCAAGGTCCTGGGTGAATAAGAATCTATAAGAGGAAAGTTTTTGGTACTTCTTTTGTCCATTTACTGGTAGTTTTTGAATTTCCGTCAGTATTGGACCTAGAAAGATAAAATTAAACATGCAAGGTCCTGGGTGAATAAGAATCTATAAGAGGAAAGTTTTTGGTACTTCTTTTGTCCATTTACTGGTACTTTTTGAATTTCCGTTAGTATTGGACCCAGAAACATGCAATTAAACATGGAAGGTCTTGCGTGAATGACAATCTGTTAGAGAGATCTTTTTGGTACTTTTTCGTTTTTTAATTGGTCCTTTTTTTAAATTTTCGCTAATGTTAGTCTAATGAACATAAAATTAAACCTGCACGGTCCTGAGTGAATGAGAATCTCTAAAAGCGCTTATAGGTACTTTTTAGTTATTAAACTGGTACTTTTTGAATGTCCGTTATTATTGGACTTATGCCCGTAATTTCTACAAAAAGAAAGCAGGTCGTGTTCGTACCTAAGAGTAATATTTACCTATTTCAACGTTTATTTTGCCTATGTGTTTTTACCTTCAGTTTTCCTTTAAAATATGATGGCTTTTACACCATAGATTTCTATGCACAGCTCGATTTCTTTTTGTTGAAATTACGGGCATTAGAAACATAAAATTCATGATGCAATGCCCTAAGTGGATAAGAATATATAAGAGGGAAGTTTTTGGTGTTCTTTGTTCTTTAACTGGTACTTTTTGAATTTCCGTTAGTATTGGACCTAGAAACATAAAATTAAACATGCAAGGTCCTGAGTGAATGAAAATCTGTAAGAGGGCTTTTGGTACTATTTTGTTCTTTAACTGGTACCTTTTATATATCCGTATTTATTGGCTTTAGAAACATAAAATTAAACATGCAAGCTCCTGAGTGAATGAGAATCTGTAAGAGGGATTTTTTGCTACTTTTTTCGTTCTCTAACTGGTATTTTTTTTAAATAAACTGGTAATTTTTTAATTTAATATTTATTTTTGTGCATTAAATAAAAAAGCAAATTGGTGTCTGGTACTTTAACGAAATTCGGTCGTTTAAGGTAGTAAATCTAGCTTTTAAGCCAATACGTATAGAAATAAAAATTAAATAACATTTGTTACTTATCTAAAAAATACAAATGCGAATTTGGTACTTTTTCGAAATTCGAACGTTTCAGGGGTGAAAATTGTACCTATGTATATCGATCCCGCGAACCTCATACCTCCTAAACTAAAAGAGATAAAAAACATCAGCACTTATTCTTGTTTATTAGAAAAATTCGCTAACCGTATATTTCCTAAACAAAAAGAGATACAAAAAAATGGAATACTAATGATTGGTCATTAAAAAAAAATAAACGGAGAGGTGTCTGGTACCGTTTTGAAGGAAGGCCTTTTTGGGGTGTAAAAGGGTAAATAAATATTGTATCACATTTTAAGCTTATCTAAAAAATACAAAACAGGTTTGGACCTTTTTTGAAATTCAAACGTTTAAGGTGTGAAAATCGTTCCTAATTTTGTTACTGTTTTCTAAACATTTTTCTCCATCTCTATATAATATAAATTTGTAATGTAACTGACGGATTCATCATCGCACATGCTAAACTCTTGAAGCTAAAAAGCTGACTTTTGGACCGAAGCACACTGGTTCATATTTTGAGAAGGCGGCCAAAATAATTTTTTTTTTATATGTTCTCCGATTTTAAATTTTTTTTATTCATGTGAAAGTAAATACTAGTGAACCTCGGGAGCCAAAAAATTTCAACCCTATTTCAACTATTTCATTGAGAACAGGGTGGTCCGAAATGGACTTTCTCAATATTTGGTTATAGTTTTGAATTTCTGAGTCAATTTTTGAAGTTGAAATGCTCATAACTTTTTTGTTTTTTAAGATTTTTTGATAGATAGTTTATGTGAATTAGTTTATTTTATTAGCTACACGTGGTTTAAAGGATTAAACTCTGCGAAATCTAAAACTATTTAATTTTTTTTTTTTATGTCTAAATTTCCCGGAAATTTCCTACTTTATAGAGCATAAGTCCTGCCCGTCAAAACGCGTCAAAAAATCTATACTCTCTTGTTGTCCAGAATCTAACCCACATTTCTATACCCCATTGTACACACGTCTGGATACGACCTTGAGAACTACAGCAATTTCTGTGACCCAAGGTAAGATATTCGGTTCAAAAAAAAAGTCCTGCAAGTATACATTACTGAAATTAAAGAAGATGAGTCTTAAAGAATTTTCGACAAATAAAGCAGTTCAGTAGTGCGATTCACTAACTTTTATAACGACAATCGAATCGTTAAAATAAGTATAACGAAAATTTATCGAATATGCTATTCTGTAAAATTTTTAACGATATTCGCTGTCGTTTAAAGTCAGCTGTTAATTTAAGCAATTTTTTTGTCGTTATCTTAGCGACAATAATTTAGTTTGTGTTTATTTTATCGATAAAATGTTTTTTATGTTTAAAATAGCTTACATACATACAAAGATTTATTCATATGTATATGTATGAACAAAAACAAAATAATAAATTCAAAATTTCCAAAAAGAAAGCAAATTAAGAACAAAAATTAAATTCTAAATGTAAAATTCACAAAAAAAAATATAAAACCACAAATTAACCCTTCGTCTTACTTATGAGTCTGGCCAGACCTTTTTCAATGAATTTTGAATGAAAAAACATGTGTAACAAGGGGGGTTAAGAACAATTTCATATGTTTTTATTTTATTCTCTTTTGTGCTTTTCGTTTTTTTTTTAACATTTTGTAGACAGAGATGTTACAAAAAAACAGCTGTGCACTATCGTTAAAAAAAATTACAGAATCACACTATCGTTACTGCAAGCGAATATAAATGTCGACAAATATTACGATTGTCGGATCGTTAAAAGTTAGTGAATCGCACCACAGGCCACATAAATTATCTAGCACGTCAGGTTATCATTTAATTTGGAGAAGGTAAATGTATTGCCATTGTTATGAACTTATTGTGGGTGACCGGATGCTGCAAAACGACAGAAAGATGAAAAAGATTTTGTGTTACACATAATGAATAATCCATTCTTTAAATTATGCAACGAACAAGAAATCAAAATACATAAGATAAAAATTAAAAGTTTTTCATTTACATTAAGAAAACGGTACCTTAAATGTTCTAGAAACAAGAAAAAGTTTTACTTACGCAACGAAAAATGGCTAACAAATGATCTGATTTTTAAGAAGCTGTCAATAACCGCTAAGGAAACTGGAAAAGTGGGTCGGCCCGCAAAACAAATTGACAATTGCAGTGAAAGATCACGAAGACGCAAGCTTGCAAATATCAATGAAGAAATTTCTCATAGTATGATAAGGTATTCATTTCTGCATCAAATTCAACCAACGCAAAATAAGAAAACAAAAATTGCAATAATTGAAAAAATAGTGGAAGCGAGCCCTAAACGCACAAAGAGGATTTTAAAAAGTATGCCTACACCAACTGAAGAAATGAAATTTACTCCAGAAGAAGCATTTGCACTATTTTTGGATTTAAAACTGACAAAAAATCAGTATACAGAACTGAGAAAGCGAACCAATGAAAAAAAATTGTGGAATCTTTCCAGCATATCGAGATTTAGTTTCTGTCAAAAAAGAGTGCTTACCTTCACAAACGGCTATTAGTGTAACTTCAAGTTCAGCAGAAGTAAAATTGCAGGCTCTTCTCGAACACACTGCAGAACGATTATTAAATACACTTGATGCTGACTGTTTAAAAAAACTTAAAAATTGCAGCATCACTTTATTTTCTAAATGGGGATGTGATGGAAGCTCTGGTCAGAAACAATACAAGCAATGTAATGCAGAAAACTCATCTGATGCTTACTTATTCATGGTATCTTTAGTTCCATTACGTTTAAGAAAAACTTATATTGGCTTAGAGCCGTCAACCAGTAGAGTTACAGATATGGATGTATGGAAAAATGAAATTCCCTCTTCAACAAAATATTGCAGACCAATAAAGTTTGTTTACAAAAAGGAAATCTTTAGTTTCATAACTGAAGAATTTCGAAAAATAAAAGATCAAATTAAAGAACTTCAACCGGCAATATTTAAATTTGATGACCAATGCATTGAAATTAATTTTCAAATGTTCCTTACAATGATCGATAGAAAAGTTGCACAAGCATTAACCGAAACAAAGTCTTCGTCAAGCTGTACCATATTCAAAAAGACATCAAGTCAATTAAGCCAACCCCCATCACAAGACAATAGTTTCAATGAAGCATACGAATTTGGAATGTCCCCTCTTCATACCAGAATTCGTTTTATGGAGCATATTCTTAAATTGGGCTATGATTTGGAATTTGGCCTGTTAGGCGAAACAGTGAGAAAAAACAAAGAAAATGTGGAAAAAAGGAAGCAAACAAAAAAACAAATTCAAGAAAAATACCTTCACCTAGGCCTTATAATTGATCAGCCAAAACAAGGAGAAGGAAATTCAAATGATGGAAACACTGCAAGGAGATTCTTTTCCGATCCAGAAACTGCAGCATCTATCACAGGAGTACATTTTGAATTAATAAGAAGATTCCAGATCATTTTACAAGTTATATCATGTAGCAGAAAGATAAATGCAAAAAAATTTGGCCAGTATGCAAATGAAACAGCAATTCTTTATAACAAAAAATACTCTTGGAGACATATGCCGACCACAGTTCATAAAATTTTATACCATGGGGAACAAATAGTTCAACACAATATGCTACCAATTGGAGATCTATCTGAAGAAGCTCAAGAAAAAAGTATTCGACAAAAATGGAAATCAACCTCAATCGAATTAGAGGAAGAAGCTAAACAACTTCTGGAAAATGAAACCCAAAGCTATTTAGAAGAAATTTTTACTAATATTGTTTAATTTAAAATTGTTCATAGATTATAATTGGTTTTTGATTTAAGTATACACATATTTGTATTAATATATAAAAATAAAATACACATACATCTCAAACCAAAAATAAAAGTTGAATTACCTAAAATGTTATCGATATCCAAGAATGCTATTTGGGCATTTTTTAAAATATTCCTTTCCAGTTTTATCCTTATAACAACTCGTCTCGTCCCAAAAAAGCCAACCTTTGGCCCCTGTGAATATTCGGACTAAAAAATTGACAGGGGCCAAATATTCGCATTTTCTGACAGGATCTAAGTTCGACAATAAAAAAATAAGTATCAGTTGTAAAATACAAGAGAAATAATGATAAATTATAAAAAAATCATATTTGAAATATTCAACTTTTACACCGAAACTCAACAAAAACATGAAAATGCATTTTGAACTCCCCATAACTTTTGCTCCTATCAGTCGAATTTTACGTTTTATAGCGCAAATTAAAGCCTTACATCGCACCTATCGAGCAAAAAAAATCGCATAAAAAAATACCGATCCAGTCAAAAGTTATAGAATTTTGACCGCCTTCTCGTAAAATTTCCCACTTCGCGAAGGTTGGCCTCTCGCCAAATCGATTCCGCTAACCTTAAAAATCTAAAATTAAAGAGATCCAAAAAATTTAACACTTATTGTTGTTCGTTAAAAAAAATAAGGGGACAGGTGCCTGGTACTTTTTTGAAAATAAACTTTGGCATAAAAATATGTCCACGAAGAAAAAGGAGACGCTAAATGCTAGTACATATGTATATAAAAATGAAAAATGTTTGTTTGTCTGTTTGTTTGTTGGCTTATAGACTCCTAAACAACTGAATCGATTTTCCTGAAATTTTTACAGTAACATCATGTGGGCCCTAAAAATAAAATAGGCTACCTATTTTTTCGATAGGGGCAGGGGAATTGGTACCCCCCATTGGATGCCAATATTAAATATCGCATATCTTAAGAGCCGCTGCACGCATTTTGTTGAACTTTTGGTAGTAGGATCTTTAGAGCTCCAAAATTGAAATAAAATAGCAGCGGGGGAAGTGGTACCCACCATAGGACGCCAATGGTTAATATCGCATATCTTAAAAACTTTTATAGTGAGAATGTTCAAACTTTGCAGAAGTCTCTCTTATGGTATACTACACTTTTGAAAATAAAAATAAAGCGGGTAGGCGCAAGGGGGGAAATACCTTCCATAGGATGCATAAATTAAATATCGCTCAACAGAAGAACTATTAAAGGGAGAGTCTTCAAACGTAGTTAAAGCTACTATTATGGTAAACTATGAATTTCAATATAGAAATGGGTGGGGTAGCCAGAGAAGGAGCAGTACCCCTCATAGATAGAAATATTAATAAGAGCCGCTGCAAGCAATTTGTTGAACTTTTGGTAGTAGGATCTTCTGAGCCCCAAAATTGAAACAAAATAGCAGCGGGAGAAGTGGTTTCACCCATAGGACGCCAATGTTTAATATCGCATATCTTGAGAACTGTTATAGTGAGAATGTTCAAACTTTGTAGAAGTCACTCTTATGGTATACTTCACTTTTGAAAATAAAAATAAAGGGGGGAAATGCCTCTCATAGGATGCATATATTAAATATAGCTCAAATGAAGAACTATTAAAGGGAAGAACTATTAAACGTGGTTAAAGCTACTATTATGGCAAACTTTAAATTTCAATATAGCAATGGGCGGGGTAGACAGAGGAGGAGCAGTACCCCTCATAGATAGAAATATAATTTAGAGCCGCTGCACTCATTTTGTTGAACTTTTTGTAGTATGATCTTCTGCACAACAAAATTAAAATAAAATAGCAGCGGGGAAATGTTACCCCCCATAGGACGCCAATGTTTAATATCGCATATCTTAAGAACTGTTATAGTAAGAATGTTCAAACTTAGTAGAAGTCACTCCTATGGTATACTACACTTTTGAAAATAAAAATAAAGTGGGATTTTATGTATTCACAAAAGATGTGGCGGTTTAATAAAATTCTTAAATTAATTAAAATTTTCGTCTTTTGTGAATACATAAAATCAAAAGTTGTTAACAGATTTTAATCATTTATAACTTGTTTTGTTTGCAATGTTGTTTTTTATATGTCTGCATAAAATTAGAAGTATAGCTGCATTTTTCAATTTTTTATGAATTTTTAAAAACAAAAATTCCGAAATTTTAATAAAAAAATTTTTTTTTTTCCAGAAAAAAAAATTATGTTTCTAAAACGACTGCGCATATAAGAAAAACGTTTTACCTTTCTTAAAGTAAATTTTATTGCGGAATTTCGGTTTTATTTAGTTTTTCAATAAACTAAAGCGTTTTTGAGTTACGCGAACATATGTTGTGCAACCTCCTTAATTTTCGAAATGACGGTTTATCTCGAAAACCAAAGCCAACATAAAGAAAAAAGTTTCAACTTTCTTTAAGTAAATTTTATTGCGGAATTTCGGTTTTTTTAGTTTTTCAATAAACTAAAGCGTTTTTGAGTTACGCGAACATATGTTGTGCAACCTCCTTAATTTTCGAAATAACGGTATATCTCGAAAACCAAAGCCAACATAAAGAAAAAAGTTTTAACTTTCTTAAAGTAAATTTTATTGCGGAATTTCGGTTTTTTTAGTTTTTCAATAAGCTAAAGCGTTTTTGAGTTGCGCGAACATATGTTAATCTATCTATACAATATATAATTTTTAGTATGTCAGGATGTTTGCATGTATGTCCTATTCTTTCCGAAACTTTCTGAAGCCATCTGATGACATAGGAAGCTGAAATTTGGCACACTTGAAGTACTTTCTCTGCGGAAGATCGTAACGAAGCCATATTTTTGATTTACGGCTCTGATAGAAAAGATGTTTTTTTTGGGCCCCACCCGGCACGGCTAGGCACCGTTGGATTGACCTGAAAAATTAGATCATGATTTCTTACACCAAACCTCATATTTTAAGCAGCGCAAACAATTAAATTTAAAAAAAAAAAATTGCGACCAGTCTAAAGCTAAGTCTACACGATATGTTGAATCAGCAAATTTATATTGAAAAATTTGCTTTCAGTGCCAACATATCGTATAGACACCAAATTTTTTCAACAAACGTATGCTTACCAACATATGACAGGCATTTGTTAACGATGTCAGCAAACTTTTGTTCACAATTATAGCATATCGTCTAGACACAATATTTTTTGCTTTTCAACAAATTTTTACGTATGTTGACAAATATGTTATTTGTTGAAAGTCGTATGCAAGCTTTTCAGCATACAGCAAATTTGGTAGCATATGAATAATATAAAAATTGGTATTCTTTTAATAACTTAAATAATTTTTTACATAACCCCGGAACTTATCCAGATTTCTAGCTCATCGGCAAACAAGGAACAAAAAATTACATTTATAAGTGCTTTGAAAATAGAAATGTTTGCCAAAGAACTTTGTTTTAGAGTTATAGCCCATAAATCAATTGATCAATTCATAACCAATATTTCTTGAAGTATAAATTGGATCACAGCAATATGGGTATCGCTGAAGCGTGTTTCCAAATACCTTTCACATGGTATATAAAACATGCCGAATTATTAACCCATTAAGAACCAATTTAAAAAAATATTTTAATTTACTAATGCATTTTATCAAAATGGCTCTAATCTCAAAATGTTATCGATATAAAGTTATTTTTTACACATAATATTTTATAGGGAACGCTTCAAGCTTTCAGTTATTTAAGTTAAAAAATTATATTATAATAACTCTTTTGTTTAATATAGAGTTATGAGTATACATGTGGTAATAGTTTATATACTCTATGTATTATTTAATTATAGTATGCCAAATACCGGCTTTGATAAATAAAATTGTTCTTTTATGTTGGCTTTCGACTGGACATAAGGGTTCTTAATTTTATGGTATATCAAGCACCGGCTTCGCTCAGCTGAGTTAATTTTCTTCATTTAAACCAGAACCCCTCTACCCTGAAAAATTTCTATTTCTATTAAAGAAATTAACAAAAATTGGGGACAAACTGAACCGATTGTTATTTACAAAAGAACTCGTTTTCTATGACTAGATTTAACACTACGATGATCGGTCTATAATTTACCATAGGTCGCATGTAAAACCCATTCTCGGATATACTTTAGCATGCCTTAGACGTACCGAATAACGCTATTATAGCAGAATTTGGTATGTCATAGTTTCATAAAGCTAGAAATCACACAACTAAATTTAAGCATTTCAATTTTCAGTTTTTTTTTAATGACTTAAGTGGCAAAACTTGCATCATCTTTATACAAATTTGAAAACTGTATTGAAATTTGGTCCAGTTTATGTTTTTTAATACTAAAATTACTCAACCGAATTTTGTAATTATCGACCCAAAAATCCCGTTAATACGGCTAAACTGATAAAAATAATGATAGTTTATTCAAATTTGGTCAAATTAAGTTATATATGATTAATAAGTCGGTTAAGTCCGACCATATAATAACCTATACCACAGAATATACAGATACATATTTGAGAGTGTACCTAATTTGGGACTCATGGGCAATCATGGACCCGATAAAACAAATAAGGTTATAGTCGCCAAATTTTGTATTAATACTAAAATTTTTAAGGATGTTATGAAATTGGTAAAATTTTTGTGAGTGATAATTGTATAGGAACTATAGATTTAGAATATAAAGTTTAATCTTACTACCAAGATAAAAAAATGGTTTATTGGCACAAAGATTCTAATTTGAAAAGTAGTTAGTATCTTTGAGAAATTATGGACCGTTCCTCACCGTTTTCAATAACAATAAATATTTAGTACCAATGTACCAAATTTTATCAAATAATTGCGACCTGTACTTTGCACACTACAAAGTAAGCAGCCAGCCAGACATCGTTATATCGACTCAAGATAGTGATTGAGTCTATCGGGATACTATAAAATGGTTATAGGACCAATATTTTTAAGTGTTACAGACATTATGGTGGTGTGGGTATCAAAATGAAAAACATACTGCTGGCCGGCCCATAACTTACCATAACATTAGAACTGTAACCAATTATAAAACTGTGAGGCTTTATACATAAATAATTTTTAGATCAATCCAGTTCATATATTTTAACTACATATTTGCGGATTTGACCCAGCCCAATTAAACTATTCATTTTTGCACTAAAGGCAGTAACTTATAACAAATTTTAAATAAAAAAAAATTAAAATAATAAAAAAAGAGAATTGTCAAATTTATTTGAAATTTTTAAACAAATGTTCTCTTTACTCAACATACATAACAACATACGAAATTCAACATATCGTGTAGACACAAAAATTGTATGTTAACTTATTTGTTGAAATATCATTTGCTAGCATATGATGAATTTGAAAAATTTAGTATTTTCAGCATATCGTCTAGACACCTAGCATATTGCATATGCTGATAGAGACATTTGTTATTATTTTTAAGCATATGTGTATAAGCATACATTTGCTGATTCAACATATCGTCTAGACTAAGCTTAATGCATATATTAAATTTCTCTCAACTGAAGAAGTGGGTAAAGCAGTGTAGCGAAGCGCACCGGGTTAAGCTAGTGGCTTATAAAAATTAAAACGATTATAATATAAATACACTTTTTTTGATTTTCATGTGTAAATATTTTTATATTTTGTTTTAAAACAATTTTTTTACAAAATTATGAGCGGTATGAATTATGCCAAACAAAATAAAGCATTTGTTGTACAAACAAAGAAGTAAGTATTAAAGTTGTAGAACAGGGCAGTATGAACACCTAAAGTAAAAGTCAGGGTAAAATATGCAACATGTTGTCCATGTTTTTCATCAACATATTCATAAAAGAACATGAAAATTTTTCCCACAGTTGTATTTTTTGTACAAACGAACACAAAAATTTAGAACATGTAACATTAATGCAACATTTTTCTCAGAAAAGAAATCGCCATAAAAGACTAACCATTTCTAAACTATAATTATTTTCTAACTCTATTCGTGACTTCACATGCCGCAGGGAAGAAATAAGTGGATCGGAAGATGCTGCCAACATGTTGAAGAGGTCCTCATTTTGCCTTACCCTTGATGCTTTGAATGTGTTCTGCAATCTTATGTTTTATAAAATTTCTTAAGAGACTCCTGTGCTTCTTCAGAAAGCTCTCCAATTGGCAAAGACTGGTACTCAATTATATCTTTGGCATGCGCCAATATTTTATGGACGGTCGGGGTCAACTTCTTCTGTGGATACATTTCTGCTAAGAGAGATACAGTTTTCGACGCATATTCTCCATATTTTGTAGAATTGACATTTTCTTTGCAGTTTAAAACATCCATCCTTTATTTATTTATTTTCATCGATGTTTTCCTCCTCTTGTGGTAGGGTATACGCCAGTTTTAGCAAGAATTCCATACACCTTATCCTTGCGTGCAATGGTGACATTCCATATTCGTAATTCTCCTCATTTGTAGAATCGTTTAAATTACCAAAGTTCTTCTGACTTTTTTTGCAAATCGGGCATGACATTGTTGAGGTTGTTCCTGTCAGTTCGTTTACGACTTTTCCGTTAACCATGGTCAGGTGGAACTCGTAATTGCATTCAATATATTTTCCTTCTCCAATTTGCAGCTTTAAAGGCTTAATCTTGCTTATTTGTTCTTCAATGCCCTTCACCGTGGTCCTTATGAATTCTGCCGATTCCCTTGCAAACTGAAACATTATTGGTCGGCAACAGTGTTACCACCAGCAAAATTCAAAATCACACTTGAAATCAAGCAAAATTACCCGATTTAAATAAAATTACACCTGAAATAAAATTGAAGTTTTATTTAATAAAAGACATTTACAAATAATCAAAAACACAACAGACTTATTGAAAGAAGATCAATATAAGTTAAAATGTTAACAATCTTATTGTTATTTAAAATAAATTAACTTTAAAGACTTTAAAATAATTAATAACCAACATACAATAAAACTCCTAATATAATGAGTTTAAATTCTAAATTTGGTTGCATATATCTAGGGAAGGTTCAAAGTGTTCATTGCCATTCCTTTATAATGGGTGTTTTTTAAGACCGAAAGAGCTAACGAAAGATTAGCTGTCAAATTAACTGTCATACTGCTCTCAATTTTTGCTCAGGCACATCATCATGCTTGAACGCCATCGAATTATCCAAATTTACTACGAAAATCAGCCATCGATTTTCGCAACGCATAGGCGACTTCATGATTTAAATGACGCAACTTATTTTTTCACAATTGAAGACAATGTGTTGATTTAGAGAAAATAAACTGTCAATTAGACTTCAAGGCCTGTGAAGGAAGGAAAACATCTAGAATTCTCTTTTGTTTTTTCATTCGCGGTCACACATACGAACATATTGCCGGAAACATTCTGTTAATATTGTTGTTTTTTTTTCTCAAAAAGCAAAGTAAATGTCAACAAAGATAATGAGAACAAAGCGTGTCACCGAGTACCGAACACAAAAATCATTCTCTCTTCCACACTCGTAATTTGCTACCAAACAAAATGTTTCCCTGCCTAAATGGGCACCAACAATTGACGTCTTGGAGGTCAACATTGTTCATTTTATTCGTGATATGCAGCCAGCAATGCTCGAAAGGATTGGTCGTCTGCAATGCGTTCAAATGATAGTGCCGTGTTTATTCGATTCAAATTCATTTGTTTTGTGTTTTCTACCATTTTAAGTTTGTTTGGTCTTAAAAAATACTCTTCATACCATATTTAGTAAACAAAATTCCTGCAGGGTTTTATACAAATGTCCCTTTCGTAATTCAGTTTTACAACTGTTAGGGGCGTTAAATATTTATAAACTAAAGCATTTAAGTCTCCAGACACAAACAAAATTTATTATATGTTGGAGTATTGGAAACATTTCTACCCCCTGGCTAGTTTGTAGTTTTAATAACTTTTTTGAATAAACTTCAGGTTCTAAATCATTCGATTTATCCAAATCTATTAAGAGTCGACCTTGCGACATTTATTACCAAACTTTTAAAAACAGTTATATAATTAATGATTGAAGTCTTTTCCTTAAAAGAAACCGAGACTTTGGTTCAGAACACTGAGTATTTTGTATCAACAATTTTTAAAAAGAAATAAATGTCATCACTGAAAATCGAATCTTGATTTTATTTGGGTATCTTAAGTAAGAGTTTCAAATAACACCTGAATAATATATATATATATATATATATATATATATATATATATATATGTTCCTTTTACTCCTCTGGGGAGCATAGGGCCGCCTGAATAATACCTAAGAGAAATTACCCACGCTCTACCCACGACAGTAAAAATTATACCAAATTCGGGTAATAACCCACAAAGTGGCAACACTGGTCGGCAATAATGCACTGATGACGGACGTGAATTTTTCCAGTGTAGGGAAACATCAGATTTTAGCCGCAAAGGAACAACAGATGTAATAAACATATTTCCGTCCGATATTGTAGCGTCATCGGAACATATCCTTTGCTAATAAACGCTTTGTCTGGATGATCCATCGCAGCCCCATTTGCTGATCAATGTCAACTTCTCAGGAAGAATGTTCACCTCATTTTCAGGAAGACTCTCCAACAACCGTTTTGCTGTATGGCCCATGAGATCCTGCAGATTGGCTTTCGCAGAGACTTCCGTAAACTCCGAATGCAGTGGTCGTGAATTTATTTTGGCTTGCGTAATATGCTTGTATCCGGGTAAAACGTCAGCGCCGTGTCGCGTTAAAGATGCCCGTAGTTTCTCATATTTCTCTTTGGAAAGTTCTAATTTCATAAACAAGGCCAAGGCTTCTTCGGAACCATACTTTTTAATGTGCGCGTTTTTGGGCATGGGAATGCTTTCCTTAATCCTTTTTAGTCGCAGTGGGCTTGCATGAGCAACAGATTTGGTTATCTGCGACCTAACTCTTTCACTATCCTTTGTATATTTAATAGACAGCGCGTCCGATAAATGCTTCGTGGTCAAGTCATTGGTGGCATCGGCAAGTTTCCTCTTTCTTGTGAAAATTGAACACTCCTCAATACTTTTTTTGGCCTTCCTTTTACTCCTCTGGTTGATGTGGTGAGTTTATCTACTGCCAATATATCCAGGATGGTGTCTTCATTAAGCCAGTCCTCGTATTTGGAGTTGAAGTTCTGAATGGTTCGATTAGATTTCACCCATTTTGGCTTAATATTTGCATATATCAGATAAAAATTATTTTTTATAATTTCGCTTCTTTCAATATTTCCGTATAAGCTATCAAGTTCTTCTAAAGCAGCTTCCGTGAAAAACTTTGGTGTGGTTGACTTTCTAAACAGTTCAAATAATTTTAAATTGTTCAACGCCATGTTTTCAGTACTTAAATTGTTTAATTGTTTCAGTAATTGTTGCGCCAACTTTCAGTCGTAGACTAATCCAGGCATTATGCTTATTTTGCAATATATAGGCTTATGCTACCATGCCTAAAAATTTACCTGTTCCCTGCATACATATGGATTTAGGCTGAATAATGCAATTTTGATATTATGCACGTGTCCAAATAAGATTTGTGCCTAGCTGTAGGGACCATAAGTTAATATTGTTCTTGACCATTTGTACGCCAAAGTATTGTTTAAGTGAGGTACGTACCTGCTAATTTCAATGAGTAGTTTTTTTCAAACTATTAGATCAAACTACTGTCAGTCAAAACATATAAGGGATGGACGCTATACAATTTCTGCAACCATGTCTTTTTAACCTTTTTTACCTCTAGAAGCCAAAGGAGCACGTAAAATTGACTAAAAATAGTGTGTACCGAAAGTCGGTCAACTTTGAACGGTTATATCTACTAAACTAAAAATGTGATATTATTAAGAGTGGCATATTTGAAATCGTTGAAAAGTTTCCTATAACATGGGTTTATTCAAAACTTCGTCGGCGCTCATGAACATTTTGATTTTTGCAACCTCGTTTGCTCTACGGGCGCCACTGTGCGCCGTGTGGTCTGCAAACTATGATGACGTGTACTGTAACTTATGGCATCTAAAAGTAAAAAGTTGTTTTTCGCAGCGGTACAAGGTTACCCGAAACCCTAACCTGGACTTTTGGAGAAAATGTGGTGGAAACTGTAAATTCATATAAGTATCTTGGAATTGAACTCAGTTACAATTTATGGTTTAATAAACATTTATCAAGCAAATTATCCACTTCAAAAATGGCTATGTGTTATTCGTGGTCTAAATACATAAACCAACCAAAAATATGTAATACAAATAAACTTAAAATCTTCAGTGCTGCTTCGCATTCTATTATGTTTTACGGTGCCCAAATATGGGGCTACAAAAAATACGACATAGTTGAAAAACTGGTTCGTTTTTTGCATTTAAAAAATTTTATTTTACCTCTCAATACCCCAAACTACATGCTATTATTAGAAACTGGATTAAACTCTTTAAATGTCGATACAATAAATCTGCATTTATCAAAGTTACTTTCGGGAATACAAAGTTTATTATTAATACGACTTCCGTATGACGTGCTTAATTCCCAGTTTTTCATATTTGATAAATACACTGAAATTTATTGTTGAGGGAAAGCTAGCTTCTATTCGCATTTCACCGGTTGCTTAGACCAGCTCATCAGGAAACCTTTTCCAAAGATTTTAGAAAAGCCAAAAATATTAAACAAATAAAACCCTAAAGCGAATAAGAGTTATAAACACTCTAAGTCTTACTCGTAACAATATCAAAACTTAAACAAAACACCAACAATAAACAGTGAGTTTATCTTTTCTTACATCCCCCTACAATTGGTTGGGTTCTCTCCGACTCGAATTGCAGTTGTAAGTGGGTTAAAAGAAAAAACAAAACTAAAAAACAAACCGCTTCATTCCATTGTCTTCGTAAGAAAACAACGAAAAAAACCAATTTGCCAATTCAGTTTTATGCACGGGCACATGCAATTATATTATCACAGTTATTTTCGGGAATACAAAGTTTATTATTAATACGATTTCCGTATGATGTGCTTAATTCCCAGTTTTTCATATTTGATAAATACACCGAAATTTATTGTTGAGGGAAAGCTAGCTTCTATGCTCATTTCGCCGGTTGCTTAGACCAGCTCATCAGGAAACCTTTTCCAAAGATTTTAGAAAGCATTTTAATTATATAAGCAAAGTACTGAATATGCCTTTCAGTAGATTACCTAGCCAACTTGCTGAAAAAATAATTGATAAACATACTTTTTAGTCTGAAGATTGGACGAACTTGTGTAGTAAAATTAACTTTGTTCCGGCAAATACTTCCTATGCAAGACTTAATCTCTGCAGCAAGAAATTTTCAATTCCACGACTTATACTCACAGTTAAATTACTCTGTATTGAAAATTGCTTTCTCTAATCTCTTATCTTGTGCTATAAGTATTAGGGTATTCATTTAATCGGGCTTTTACTTTAATCGGTTTACCGCTCGATTAATTAATCGAGGTTTTGGTTTAATCGGTTAATAATCGGTTAATTTTGTAATTGATCGGTCAATAAAGTTTTTTTTATAAATTAAGTAATTCCAGTAAATAAAAATGAAAAATTAAGTAGGTATTACTTGGAGTTTATGAGAAAAAAAACAACAATTCTTGAACTAAAAAGAGCAAACAAAAAAATAGTTTAATATCTTTAGTTTTTCTAAAATCTTTATGGATGAAGTTTCCTGATGATCTGGCCTAAGCAACCAGTTAAATGCGCATAGGAATAGCTTATCCCATCAACAATAAATTTCAAGTGTTTTTGTCAAGCATAAAAACAGGGAATTAAGCACGAATAACAAAATCTTTTGAAATTAAAATTTTGTATTCCCAAAAATTGAAATTACTTTTTGATAATAAACAGGCAAGTGCACGGCCTAAAAAAACACTTAATTGACAACATCTTTTGTAAGTTGTTGTTGTTTTTATTTTGTTTTTCTTAACCTACTTACAACTACAATTAATGTTGAGAGAATTTCAACTAATTGTAGTGGGGAATGTAAGATGAGATAAACCCACTGTTGTTTGTTGTTGATGTGTTTTGTTTAAACTTTGATATTATTACAAGTAGAACTGTTGCTATAATTCTTATACGTTTAACAGTTTTATTTGGTTTAATATCTTTAGTTTTTCTAAAATCTTTATGGATGAAGTTTCCTGATGATCTGGCCTAAGCAACCAGTGAAATGCGCATAGGAATAGCTTATCCCATCAAAAATAAATTTCAAGTGTTTTTGTCAAGAATAAAAACAGGGAATTAAGCACGAATAACAAAATCTTTTGAAATTAAAATTTTGTATTCCCAAAAATTGAAATTACTTTTTGATAATTCATAACAATGTAATACATATTTTTTAATTAATACATATTACGTATTTATTAAGAAATGAACTGAGAGATAATTTCAATAGTTTAAGGAGATCTTCGAAAATAATCTTTGAGAAAAATAATTTGGTTAAAATGTTTAGGATTTAAGGGACTCTTTTCTTTAGTTTTGATAAATTTTGACTTGGAAAAAAATCCTTTTACCTATCGTAAATGTTGGAGAAATCGAAGGCAACCAATAATACAGAATATCTTAATTCTCAGTCCTTTTCCTGGTTTTCGCTAAACATATTTGTGGCATTTTGACAAACATCTTAAGTCGAGATAAGATAGCAAAAAAGTTTAAAAAAAACTCGGTGAAAAAATCTTTTTTATTAAATAATAAAATAAACCAAAATTAAAGAAAAATTTCGTTTATAATTAAAATTTTTAGAAACGCAAGCAAAAATTTTTTTTGATTGAAAATTCTTATGATTAACAACATATTTTTCAACTTTTTAAATTTGACTTAAGATGTTTTGTCAAAATGATACAGATATAAAATATTCCATTATGCCATTAGAGACCTGTTTTACTTTTTAAGACTTATAATTGTTTCAGTTAATTCCGTTAAAAGGAGAAATATATTGTACGAAAAAATATTTTTAAACATAACTTTTTTGGTGAATTTTGGCACAGATAACGTTGTAAAATTGTACATGGATTAATTTTTTTTATTACATCGATTAATCGGTTAACCGACTGAAATTAACCGGTTTAATCGTTAATCAAAAAGAAACTAATTTTAAATTAACCGATCAGTTAATCGGGTAGTAATTAATGAATACCCTAATAAGTATCCTAATAAGAGCAAGAGGAGGTCTGCTATACATAAATTCTAGACCTAGTAGAAGTACAACGGTCGGTTTATGAACACTTTGTAACCTCGATATAACAGAAAACACACTAATTTATTGGCATTTGTCCTATTTTTAACGGAAACAGACGTTAATAGTATTTACTAAATACTTCAACAAAAACATCCTAAACTTATCAGAAGTCTTATGCATTAAACACATTCACCACTGCAGGATACACGAACACACGACTACAAATGCTGCCGGGTGCAATTATAGTCGTGTAGTGAGCTACTGAATTATATTGTAGACGGCAGCTACAATTGAAAACAGCTGTTTTTTTACTGTGTGTTTATATTTCAGTGGTGCCACTTTTTTTACTTTTATAAAATGAAAAACATGCATAATTGCAGACTTTTATACAAACTTAATTTAAGATTATAAATATATAAATACATTTTATAACGTAAAAACAATTGAATTTATTATAAAACATATTTAATATTATAGTTTTGTTGTTTTTGGAAGTAATAAACAACATTATCGTAACGGCAGATTAAATAAAATAAATACATATAAACTGCCTTAAAAATAAAAAAAATGTTTCCGTCAACGAGCGTGGTATAGGTCGTAAAAGTTTCAGAACACTTTGAGTACGTACGTTAATGCATGAAAACTATTCATCAATACTGCAGTGATGCAAAATGATCTTTCTAATTCGTAATTACCAGTTGCAGTTGTAATGCTGATACTTTTTTACTGCACAACAGCTGTGCAAAGTTTGAATTTCAAAAGTTTTATAAGTAAACATAAAATAATAATAAAAATATTGAACCAACAAGTGACAGTTTTCTTATAAATGACAAGAAAAAGCATTACAAAACAAAAAAATAAATAAAACGATTTCTTTTATGCAAAAGCTATTGCTTCAGAAAATTAACTGCAGTAATAATTGCCAAAATTTGCTGCATAAAAAAAAACTTTTGACACATAAAAGTCATGCCAAGTTTCTTTAAAGTGATGTTTTTCGATCATTAAACTTAACTTCTGCGCAAGTGATACCCAACAACTGCATTTTAGGTAACAACTGGATCAAAGAAGTACTGGTTTTATTAGAAACTACTTCGAAATATCTTTCACATGATGTGTTAAAAATTCCGTTAAGAGCAAATTAAATATTTTTTGAAAGATTTTTCTGCAAAACTTAAAATTGTGTTAGTATATTTATTAAAACATAATCTGCCGCATTCATAAAAAATAAAATAAGTAATGTGTTTTGAGGCAAAATTTTCCTAAAAATTTTTCTTAAAATACAATTCAAAAGACTATCGTGCATGTTCTAGAAATCGAAATGAAGTGGATTTGAAAACGACCAAGATTTCGATTGCAATTATTTACAAAATTACTACAATTATTCCTATTTTTAAGAGTTGTTCCTGTAAAGATAGTTGGTACTCAAAGTAGGAAGTATAAAAAAATAAATATGTTTGTGAACTTCCTTGGCAGGCTCGTTTTCAAAATTTGTTCGATTTGAAATCCACTTCATTTCAATTTATAGAACATACCCGTATGTATAGGGAAGAATACTTCAAGCTTTTATAAACCATTTTTTTAGTAACTTCATCATATAGAATTTTATATTTATTAAGCTTTGAAAAATTTTATTTTGGAAAATTTCTCAATTTATTTATTAGTTTGAGTAAAAATATATAAATATATATGTAGCAATAATTTATGTACTTGTTACATATTTAATTATTGTAATATGTACATAATTAATTAAGTGTTCCGCAAGGCCGAAAACCCGCAATAAAGAAAAAGTTTATTAAGCAAATATCTAGGGTTAAATAAATAAATATCGGCATAATTTAAAGATAAAGCCAATTTTGTAAACAAAAAAATGGCAGCCACGTAGTATGAATATATATATTACCTCGTAATTGGTAAATCGGTATGCTTTAAACGCCATGTAAAACACATTTTGAAGCATTTTCCACTTATTCCCATATTTTATAGATTCATTTTTCACCTTAATAGATATGGATAAAGTATTTTGCAACTTTTACGAACTATAACTGCTTAACTAGGTGCGTTGGCGTGAAAAACATGTTCCTATAGAACTTCTTTCAAGAATACTAAAAAATTATATAAATATCAATTTGGTGTTGAGCCGAGTTAATATTCTTGTATCAAGCCGGTTATTATCTGTTAAACAAAAAAATAAAAAAAAATTTAAGCACTCATTCTTTAAATATTTTTTTTTATTAGCAACACTTTTTCTGTTTTGTAGTGGACAAAAATAGAAATTACCCTACAAGAAGACTACCGGTCATTTTACTAGTTATATGACCGGTAGTGTTGACCAATATATTGGTTAAAGTTTCTATTAGTTTATTAAGAGCAAAATGAAAAAACTAACCGAAACTCTTGTGTACATGTGATTTTGCCTCTCTTTCTAACTAATGAATTCCACTCGACTGCGGAACATATATCTCTACTGCTTACTCTGCTGCTTTTTATTAGTGAATGATAACCAAAATAGTGGTTAATGCTAACTAGTTATTCATAACGTAAATATTGGTTAGCACTAACTAGTTATTTATAACGTAAAAATTGGTTAATACTAACCTTTATAAAAAAATACTTTTTTTTAATTTTCATTTTAAATTAAATATTTTTATTAAAAAAAATTAAATGGAATTTCATTAATACATTACAGTCAGTAAAGTAAATACCACGTACCATTATTTCTGTGGCTGTTCTTTAAGGTTCCACTTCTTGCACGAGTCTGGAAATGTAGGTAAACATAAGTATTTCCAATCAATTAATCGTAGATCTTAAAAAGACATTTTATTTTGTTAACAATTTGTGGGAAAACATTATATACATACTTGAAAAGCCATCAGGATTTTGAATAATTCTTTTTGTACCTTTATTATCATCACCAAATCATATCCTGGCCAAAGCCACCACCTGAATGAGCGCTACCTGTTAAACGAGCACTCCTTTCAAAAAGACCTTTTCCCACAAGACCTGTGTTGTTTCCTGATAATCCAGCACCACGTTCTCTGAAGCCGCCATCAATTTATTATTACTAGCATTCTGATTACAGATTTTTTTCGGTGTCACTTTTTTTATCTCACTACTTAAGTCACAAATTATAAATTTAATTAAATTGATTTTTTTCTTTTATACCAATCGCAAATATTAAATTTTAGAAATTCACAAATTTTTACACGCGTATGACAAAAATGTATTAAAATATTGGCATTATTTGGGAAATGTTAGTTGTACCATTCTTACATATATGTTAGAGTGGAACAACTAATCTAAAATTGTTGCAAGTGTGTTAGTAATTTTTTAAGTTTTGGTTATGCATTTCTTGTAGGGTAGTTTAATTTAGCTACAACGACTTTTTGGTTGGGCTCCACAAGGGTTTGAGTGGGACCATTCACCGAAAAACACAAGATAACGGTACATCTAAAAAACGGTTAGGTTAGGTTAGGTTAGGTCGAAAGGAGGATGAAGCATCGAAATGCCTCCTCATATCTTACGATATACACCTAGGCCTCTGCTGGGCCTGTTGTGCGCTCCTTAAGAACATGGAGATCCAATTGTCAGTTGTCAATGTCCGGTATTCAGAAACCTGGTTTCTCGGACGTAACTCCTCAAAGTTCTCCAGTTGACGTTCCTCAGGGATTCCAGGTCCGATAAGATATCGCTCCCGAGGTGCATGGACCTTAATTCGGCAAAGGCCTGACAGTGGCAGAGAAAGTGCTCCAACGTCTCGCTTTCCTCGCCGCACGCTCTACACTCATCGGAATCTGCCCGTCCAATTCGATACAGTTGTGCCCGTAGTCCTGCATGACCAGTCAGGATACGTACCATCATACTGACTTCGGACTTGCTCCCATATAGGAGGCCCTTAGTCCTCCTTTTATCTGGGTTGCCCCATAAAATTCTAGTGGTCCTAGCCACCGTCCCGTTGTTCCAACAGGCCGTGTGGGTTTCTCTAGCCCACGCCTTTAACTCCGCTTTCGTTGCCTCAAACGGTTTTGCGTTCGCCAAGTTAACTGCCCCGAGTTCCCTTCCCCGAATTGCCAGTATATTGGCCCTTTCGTTCCCGGCTATCCCCGAGTGGCCCGGCACCCATATGATATGGATCCTGCCCCCGTAGGAAAACTCGGTAATGGCCCTTCTACAGTCCAGCAAGGTTTTGGACTTAACCCTGCTAGCTGATATCGCCCTAATTGCCCTTTGGCTATCCGTGAAAATGTTAGCGTCCACTCGCCCCATATTCGATCCAATCCATTCCACACACTCCGTAATAGCACGGACTTCCACTTGGAAGCTTGTGTTGTGATCAGGAAGACGGTAGGATATCTCGGTCTCCGGGTTCTCAACAAAGACCCCTATACCCGTTCTATTCCTCAACTTAGATCCGTCCGTGTAGCAACAGATCCCCGCGGGCATCTGCACTAGAGTTCCGCCCGACCATTCTCCCCTTTCAGGGATCATAATACCGCAGTTTCCGACAATTTCCGTCTCCGGTATGCGGTCGGGGATGTCTGATGAGTGTGTGTATCCGGGCAACGTTCCACACTGATGACCTGCTCTGAAGTCACCTATATATAGTTCGCCAAGAGATAGGAGGCGTTCGGCCGCAAGTGCCGCCTCGTATCTCACTTGCGTTTCGATTGGTGGTATATCCAGCAGTGTCTCCAGAGCCCTGGTTGACGTGGTGCACATTGCCCCACTTATACCCAAGCAACACGTACGCTGGACCCCCTGAAGTGGTCTTATGTTGCACCCTTTGTCCAAAGAAGTCCACCAGATTACAGAGGCGTAAGTTAAGATCGGTCTTATTACGCTCTTGTAAAGCCAGTGTATCATATTCGGTCGCAGGCCCCATTTCGGGCCAATGGTCCTCCTACATAGCGCCCAACACCGGCTCGCCCTGTTGGTTCTGTCCTCTATGTGGTGTTTCCATTTCAGTTTCCGATCAAGGGTAACGCCCAAGTACTTAACCCTGTCGGTCACTGGTATTGCCCTGCCCGAGAAACGTGGTTCCTCGTAGGCAGGAATTTTTGTTCTCCCCGTGAACAGACATATCTCCGTCTTCTCCGGGTTTACATTTAGGCCCTTAAGCCGGGCCCAGTTAAAGGCCGCGTTTAGGGCCGTCTCGGCCCTTCTGCACAAATAGTTTGGATCCCTTCCCCTTAGGAGTATTACAACATCGTCTGCGTAGCATACCGGTTGGAACCCCGCTTCGGTTAAGGTCCTTAGGAGACTGTTTATCGTGGTTACCCATAGCAGGGGAGATAAGATCCCCCCTGCGGCGTTCCACGAAATACCCTTCTCCTAGTGGTAACACCGTACATTTCGCAACTTATCCATCTATTCCTTAGCATGTGGGTGATCCAGTCGCTGAGCGCCCGGTCAACCAGAAACTGGTCCAAGGATCGGATAAGAGTATCGGTTAATACGTTAATACCGCCAATGTGTACAGTTTGTCATCGAAGGATTTCCGTATATAGTGTACTACCTCATTTAATGCGGTCTCCACTGATCTGCCCTTTACATAAGCATGCTGCTTATATTTCAGGTCACTGTCCTGTATTCCACTTTTAATCATGGCATCGACTATCCGCTCCATAGTTTTGAGTAGAAAGGACGTTAGGCTTATTGGGCGATAAGCCTTTGGTGTCGCATAGGTCGGCTTCCCAGGTTTGGGTATAAATACTTCCCTAGCAACCTGCCATCTAACCGGAGTGTATGCGAATTTAAAGCACGCAGTAAATATCACTGACAGATGAGTTGACACTAGGTCCACCTCCCTCTGTAAGAGTGCCGGAAATATACCATCCAGCCCTGCGGCCTTATATGGTGCGAAACTTCTGATCGCCTTCTTCATCATCTCAATCGTTATGACCATCCCTCCATTTTGGTCTCCCCGCTCCCATAACGGTTCCTCCGTGGCGCCCGTTACGGTCGGCGGAAAATGTGAGTCCATTAGAAGTTCCATGATCTCCTCTATATCTTCCAATCTTCTCCCAGTCTCATCGACCATTGATCCTGGTTGTAGATGGGTTTTAGATACGAATTTCTTAATCCTCGAAACGTCATTAACGCTATCTACCTGTTCACAGAAAAGATTCCAGGCGTCTCGTTTGGCCTTTCTAGTGATTTTCCTATATTCTTTTAGCCTACTGTGATATTCATCCCAGTATACTGCAGTCTTCTTACGCTTTGCCCGGTTGAAGAGTTTGCGCAGATTCCTCCCCAGATACCGAATCTCCCCCGTTACCCACGGCTTCTCATGTGGGGATCTCCGCTCTCGTAGGGGGCAGCTCTCCTCAAACGATTCAACCAAGGCGTTTGTGAGCGTTTCCACTTTGGCGTCTATTTCCTCCTTATTTCGGCATTGACTTGTGCTCAACCCCAATCGGTTCCTTAATCCGGTCCCGAATCGTACCCAGTCGGTTTTAGACCTGTTCCGAAATTTTATCGGCTTCGGCGGTGGCCGAAGAATTTTGAACCTTATATACCGGTGGTCCGAGAAGGAGTGTTCATCCGAAACCCTCCAATCCTGGATCTCGTTTATTAGGTCCCCAGAGCAAAATGTAATATCTAATACTTCCTCCCTGATCCTATTGACAAAGATTGCCTTATTCCCTACATTCAACGTGATCAAGTCCTTCGTATTTAAGAAATCTATGAGAGCCTGTCCCCTACGGTTGGTGTTAGTACTACCCCAAGCTACATGGTGAGAGTTAGCATCACAACCTACTATAAGTTTCATACCTTTTCTTTGCGCCTCCTCAGTCAGTTTCATCAACTCCGACGTGGGTGGAAGTGTCGGAGAGTCGAAAGGCAGGTAAACAGCCGCAAGGTATGTATTGCTACCCCCTTGTTTCAGCACCGTTGCATCCGACGTTGACAACCCTGTTGAGAGAAGAAAACATAAGTTTTTATGACATAGGATACAAGTTCTCGGACGAGACCCTGTATCAGAGTAAAAAAGTTGATAATTAACATGGTTCAACCCAGAAACCTTGTTCCGAGTGGTCCAAGGTTCCTGGATTAAAGCTATGTGTATCTTACCTTTGTTTATTTTAGACATCAGAGCGTTGGTTGCCGTCTCGCTCCGATGGAGGTTTTTTTGGATGACCTCAATCATGGCCCTCCAAGAGTCTGTCTTCTTGCGAGTTGGACATAGCCCCCTCGCTTTTAGGATCTGAGTCCTCCGGGTTAGCAGATACTGCTGGTGATTTCGGCACCGTTTCCTGTTTTTCATTGTCAGGTCTGGCCATGGCAGCCCCTCCAATGGGTGTCTTCCCGTTCTTGAAAAATACAGCTTTTGAGGCGAAATAAGCCATACCTTTATTCTTGGCAAGGCTAGCCATGGAGTCTTGGTCAATGCCTATCACAAGAAGAGTTCCATCAGAGTCCTCCTTCCTGTGAAAGACCTCCCATTTCTCCACGGCTTCCTCTTCACCAGTCCTAGCTTTGTGCCGTCCCAGGGAGGAGGAATGCTCTCCACTAAGCCTTTCAGGGTGCAAGCACATTGGTGTGATGCCAGCCTCATGATCATCACACCCCTGACGAACTCGCTGCTAATGCTCTCTATGGGCTGTTGTCCCTTAGACGCGATTACATGGTCCACTATCTTATTATTGACCAAGTCCTCTACTTTGCTTTGTTGGTCTGCTGGTATTTTGCCTGTTGGATTACCAGCGTCATATACTGCATAGCATAGATCTTCCTGGTATTTTTTAATGGCAATTTTGGCATAAGATGGCGGCTCTTTTCCTATTTCAGCGTCTAGCTTCCTCTTCCGCGTCGGGGGAGGCTCCTTTACAGGTGCCCTTCCCTTCGGGGTTGATTTAGCTGACGTGCTCGCCTTCTCAATAGCTGATTTTGCTTTGCCTCCCTTACTCGTCGAATTCTGACAAGAGTCTTCTTTGAGTGAAGTATGGCTAGGCTCAAACAGTCTATTTGATGGCGGGGAGCTCTTTTTCTTCTTGGGCTTATTCTCAGTATTCAGCTCCTCAGGAGATCTGATTCTCTTCGTTTCAGAGACTGAAGGGGGATCTGATACCGTCGCAGTGTCCCGGGATTGGCCCAATATGTTCTTCTGGTGCATCTTCTTCAGCTTCCTTCGTTGTGCCCCAGATAGCCGTTTTTTGGTTGTTGATAGCTTGGCTATGCTGTCGCTCACTTCTTCCACCATACGGTCTACCTCATCCTTGTTGGGGTTTGGTAAAATGGTGTTATTGTTTTCGTTTGAGGATTCGGAGTCGGACCCCTCACCCTTGTTTAAGGGCTGAGGTTGCTTTGAGCCCCCTCTGAGTGCGTCCTTCTCTTTCACCTCTACATTTTTGCCACAGGCATTTCTCACTACTGAGGCCAAAGTACCCACCTCTGTAGTAGTTTTGTGCTCACGATCGCGGGATGACGACGGCACATGACTCGCGAGCAGATCAACGTTTGCCGCCGGCACTGGGTTATTTAAGCCCTGCACCGTAACTTTCATTTCATTGGTTTCCATTTTCATTTTTCGTCAATTTTTTTGGTCCGCGGGGAGTACTAGACTCCCTAAGCAATAGGCATACTGCCCCCTCTCCCCCATAGGTTTAATTATGGTTGAGAGAGGACAGAACGCCCATCACCCCCCCTATCCGCCACCTGGGGACGCGTCCGGTAGGAGAAATTGACCAAAACACCCCCGGATCTAAAAAACGGTACTTATTACAAAAACAGTTCATAAAGTTACCTCTAACTATCATAGTTTTCAAAAACAATTTATTAAAACTACCAAAATCATAAAATAAAATAATATACAGACATAAAATCATTAAACCAATAGAACAAAGCATAAAAAGAAACAAGAAACAAAAACAAACCAAAAAAAAAAACAAAATTAATATAACAACAATAACAATAGTAAACAAACAAGCAAGTGCATGTACTTAATTTACATTCATTTTACAGTAACAACAAATAATAAACTTATCAGCTGCTCCTATTTCTGCCAAATTTAGAAGGAAGCGTTGCCATATCTGAAATTCATTCACAATAATATTTTATTACAATACATTAAAAAAAAAATAAAGTTTCAGTTTAAAAATTTAAATTTTAATAAATAATATAAATAAAAACCAAATAATAAGTCGAATAAGAATAACTTTGATTAAAACCAAATAATATTAATAAATTAATAATGGCATGTTTGATGAAAAATTGTACGATTAAAGGTGACGGGGAAAGAATAATTGTTTGTTGGTTGTGTCACGAGTTTTGTCATCTTAAATGTAGTGGTCTTTCTGGGCTTGTTGCTGATTCTATCAACAATAATAAAGGGCTACATTGGTGTTGCAACGACTGTAGAAAAATTGGTGTTAGTTTTTACCGCTTTTTCCAGGATACTAAAAATAAATTCTTGGATATGCAAGAGGAAGCTGCAAAACTATCTGAGCGTATTTCTGCATATGGAAAATTGTTTGATGATTTCAAATCCTTGGATAATTTAAAATCTCCACCTGGATCTTCACCAAAACGCCGTAAATCAGCAAGAAATGCTAATAAAGATAAACGTGATGATCCTGTGCCTGTTGTGAATGTTATTAATACTCCGTGTTCATCTACACTTACTAATACTATTACGCCGTTTAGTTATGCTGTAGTGGCCTCAAATCAACCAGACCCCGCTATTAATACTGGTCAAATCAACAATTATACGATAAGAGCTGTTCCTCCTAAAAAAACCATTTTTATTTCTCGTTTAGCTTCTGAAACTACTGCTGAAGCAGTCGATTCTTACGTAAAATCTAAGGTGGGTCCAAACGAAGATATTTCAACATATAAGTTTGTTTTTTCTCAACCAAGATCGATTACATCTTTTAAAGTAACTGTTTCTGCTGATCTTTTTGAACGTATTCTTGACCCAAATTTTTGGCCAGAAAATACTTTGGTTCGTGAATATAAATACAGGGAAAATCCAAGATCAATTAATTTTGGCCGTCTTCCCCAACACGTTTCAAATGTTCCAAAAAACTAAGAGATTTCACTGGCGATAACATTTCATTAGTGTACCAGAATGTCTGTGGATTGAGAACTAAACTGTCTGATTTGTATATAAAAAGTTTTAACATTAATCATCACGTAATCGTTTTTACTGAAACTTGGCTAAACGATACCTTTTTGGATACTGAAATACTTTCTAATAAATATAATATTTTTAGACGTGACCGTGGTACCTTAACGAATGGTGGCGGTGTTCTTATTGCGGTCTCCAGTATTTTACCATCTGAGTTGTTATTAATTGATTCTTCACCCAACATCGAATTTATCGCAGTATTAATCAAACTAAAATGCAAAAAAATATTTATCACTTGTTCTTATATCCCTCCATCATCCCCTCAGTCTTTATATGATACACATGGCGAAGCTATTAAATTTGTTCTTCGCGATGCTAATCCGGATGACTTAGTTATTGTTCTTGGTGATTTTAATTTACCTTCAATAGCCTGGAAATTCTTACCTGATGATAAATATTTTGTTCCGTCTAAATCAAATAATAAGTGTGATGAGCTTTTCAATATTTTACATGATATGAGTCTTTTTCAAATTAATGGTATACTTAATAATAATTTTAAATTATTAGATTTAATATTTGCCAACGAAACTGAGGAGTGTTACATAAACCGAACAAACCCAATTTCTACTCCTGAAGACCGATATCATCCTACCATTGAAATTAATATATCCGTTCCATCTGGACTTGTTAATAAATCTCATAAAAATAATGATAAATGTTATTGTTTCACGCAATCAAACTACTTAATGTTAAATGAACTTCTAAATAGTACGAACTGGGATAACATATTAACTTGTCCCTCAAACACAACTGCTGCTATTGATCATATGACTGATGCCTTCTACAACACGATGTATTCAATTATGGACTTATGTATTCCGAAACGAATTACCAAAGTACTATCCGGGCCTCCTTGGAACAACAAGCAACTGGCTAAAGTTAAAAATAAAAAAAATAAAGATTTCAAAAAGTACAAACAATCTGGTTCTCTTCTTGATCATAGGAAATACTGTATTAGTCGCGCTGAATATATTACTCTGAATAAATCGTGTTACTCAAATTATTTAATCAAAATGAAAAATAGCTTTAAACATAATCCAACATCATTTTACAAATTTGTTAACTCTAAGAGGAAAACAACTGGCTTTCCGGCTATAATGAAATTTCAGCATAATGAATCCAGTGATGATGCTGTTATAAGTAATTTGTTTGCAAACTTTTTCTCAACTACATATTCGGATGCAATTTTTGATGATTCAAACAGTTATCCATATACACTTACCGCTAATCAAACAATTACTATTCCATTGCTGGATGTTTCTACAGTTGCTCATGGATTAAGAAAGCTTAAATTTTCCTACAAAAGTGGACCTGATAAAATTCCTAGTTTTATCTTAATTAAATATGCAGACGTTTTAGCTATTCCATTAACACTTATGTTTAATACATCAATAAAATATGGGTATTTTCCAAATAAATGGAAAGATTCCTTCATTATTCCGCTATTTAAATCTGGAAACAAGTCCGACATTACAAATTATCGAGGTATTGCCAAATTAAGTATTATACCAAAATTTTTTGAAAAACTTATAACGGATCACCTATGTCATCAAGTCAACACTTTAATTTCTCCCTTCCAACACGGTTTTCAAAAAAGATGTTCAACTTCAACAAATTTATTACAACTTACTACAATAGTCAATCGCGGGTTTCTTCAAAGAAAACAAACAGATGTAGTTTATACAGACTTCAGCAAAGCTTTTGATAAAGTCAATCACGAACTTCTTATAAAGAAATTACACTTGATGGGATTTGCTAATGTTAGCTTAATGTGGATTAACTCATATTTAACAAATAGAAAGCAAAGCGTTCTTTTCAACAATGAATCTTCAAAAAATATAAGCGTATCATCCGGGGTACCACAGGGCAGCCACCTTGGACCGCTTTTATTTTCCTTGTTTATAAACGATTTACCACAAGTTATTCAGTTTTCAAGTATTTTAATGTATGCTGATGATGTGAAAATTTTCTTGAGTATTAGTGAATACTCCAACCATGTTTTACTTCAAAATGACTTGGATTCGTTTTACAAATGGTGTAATTCAAATTTAATGGAGCTGAATCTTAAAAAGTGCAAATATATGCGTTTTGTCCGAAAGCGACCGATATCTGTAAATTATATGCTGGGCAATTATCAACTAGAAAAAGTGGATAGCTTTTTAGATCTTGGTGTTTTATTGGATCCTAAACTAAGTTTCATTAATCATATAACAATTATGGTAAACAAAGCCAGAGGAGTACTTGGTTTTATAAAACGGTGGGCTAAAGAGTTCAATGACCCTTATGTAACTAAAACCTTATACACATCACTTGTGAGACCTATTTTGGAGTATGCTTCCATAATTTGGGACCCTATGTACCAAACTTATATCGACAGGATAGAATCTGTTCAAAAGCAATTCCTGTTGTTCTGTCTTCGAAGTTTAAATTTCAACCCATTAAGTCTTCCATCATATACCAGCAGGCTCGCCCTTGTTAAGCTGCCAACCTTAAAAAGCCGACGATCTATGTTAAATGTCTCGTTTCTATTGAATATTATTAACGGTGATGTTTGTTCTGGTTTTCTGATCAACAATATTTCGTTCAACATTCCTCAACGACCAACACGTTACTTCTCACCATTATCCGTTCAGTTTTTTAGAGCTAATTATGCAAACGCTGACCCTCTCAGGAGAATGTGTATTCAATTTAGTGAACTGTTTAGATTTATAGATTTTTCTTTTAATACTAATATAACTAAAAGTAAAATAATAATTTTTTTAAATTCATAATTAATTATTTTATGTGAGTTATTAACATTTGTGTTGTATAAATAGTCTGTAAGGATTAATTCCATAGACGAATAAATTAAATAAAAAAAAAAAAAAAAGGAAAAAAATCACAGCGATTTTCGTGTTCAGGAGGTCCCAATTAACTTATCTAGGCATGTGGTGTTCTTGGTATTTTTCCAAATTAAAAATTTGTAAAGCAGTGTAATATATCTATTAAATAAATAAAATAAAAAAAATATTTTCCGTTGTTTCTCGGGATTTAACTTTAACCTTTGCCGGACCGATGTGTCATTCCTCAGTTTTATTTAGTGTTTAGCTAGAGGTGTGAGACTTCTCACTTAAACTTCGTTCGCTCTTCTTACAGAAACGTATTAATAACGTCCACCTCGCTTGGTTTTGGCAGGCTTGCCGGCACCACGGCTGTTATGCGGAAACGATTACAAATATACATTTTCTTTACCACATTGCATCTCAAACTCTAACGCTCTACCAAAATCTAAACGCAATATCACATCATCAAGCATCACACCAGAAAGCATCCTCTACCGACTAATCTTACTTACCCATTTGTCAGGCTGATTTGGCTATCTACGGGTATCTCGTCACCATGACCCCTTATCTTCTCCACCACCCGCTCACATATATAATTGCTGGATGCCCCTGTTACGACAGTGGGTTTAAGATAGCATTGATTAATTGATTAATAAAATTTTTATAAAATGTTTAAAAGTTTATTTTCATGAATAACTCAGTCAATCACTTATCTATTTTTAAACCCAAATATGCGTTGTAATCGCTAATAAACGTACTTTTTGAATAAACTCAATAGTATTATAGTTTCTTAAGAAAATAATGTATAAAAACGTCACTAAATTTGAAATTTTTTTGAAAAATCTACAAAATTTGTGTTTGCTCGACAATAACATCCAAATTTCTCCAGTTTTCTTAAATAAATTATACATTGTTCGAAAGATCTCAGTTTCTTCTTTCCAAATCTAGTAAGAAATTGATCGGATCATTATCAACAAAATTACAGGCTTATAAGTGCGCAAAGGCACAAAAACCGGTTTTTTACCCGTAAATCCGGATTTTGGAGGTGTCCGGTATATTTCACTATTGGAATCTTGTTTTAGTCGACAAGCCCTACAAGAAAAATAATATCCGGTCCCAGGTTTTTCTATTTCATTCAATTTTGTAACACTGTGTAATTTATAATATTATACAACTTGCACTAGAACTTCATGCAAAGCCTAATAATATTCCTTCTACCCTAAATGATGTTGTCAGCCACATAGTCGCACCTTTGGTGGACGCCTTTGAACAATTCCTACCTTTTATTGAACTTGAAATGCAAAACTTATATAAGGACTTAATAGAGTATGCGAAAAATCCGATTCAGAGTATCTCTACTGAGTACAGATTTTTAAAGAAAATAGAGGAGTTAGATTTGTTTCAGCTACCAAAATTATTTACCATATCCAAGGAATTAGATGAAACTTTTGTATGTGGGCTCCCGACTTTAATAGAAAATGTCGTAGAAGGTTGCCTTTGCTCTGTAAAATATCAACTCCAAAAATATTTTGAATCACAAAACGTATTGCAGCTCACTCTTGATAATATAAATTCAATAACTTCATCGAATAAATTGAACCACTTCATAAAAGGAGAATTGTGGCAGTCAAAGGCTCAAAATTTTGATGAAAAGATAGTTTTCCCAATATTCCTCTACTTTGACGATTTTCAAATAAATTACCCTCTTGGCACACGTCAGCACTCCGTGTGTGGTATTTATTTCTCAGTTCCAGTTATTCCACAGCATCAACTGTCCTTATTAAGTAATATATTCGTAGCTGGCTTTCTTAACGCTAAGGACATCCGTTACTTTGAAAACCATGCCACTTTGCATGGGCTTATTGAAATACTTGAAGATCTCTACACGAATGGCATAACAATACATTGCATGGGTATATTTAAAAAAATTTACTTTCACATTGGCCAAATTTTGGGCGACAACTTGGGTCTCAATGAAGTTTTGGGTTTTCAAAAGTCCTTTAATAGCAATTATTTTTGTAAAATGTGCACTTCTTCTAAAGAAGAATGCAAAAGCAGTTATGTAGAAGGCCCAGAAAAACTAAGAAATAAAATTAAATATGCGAGCGAATTGGAAAAATCGAATAGAGAAACATCAGTTCAAGTGAATTCTATATGGAACTCTTTGTCCGATTTCCACGTTACCGACAATTGTGCCAGTGATATAATGCATGACATTTTCCTAGGGGTTGCAAAATATAATATTTCAAAAATTCTCAACTATTTTATATATATAAAAAAACTTTTTACTTTGGAGTCATTTAACTTCAGAAATCAATTGTTCACATACAATAGAATAAAGGTTGCAGACGTTAGTCCATATTCAGCACAATAATATAAAAATTAATGCGGCACAGATGCAACTCTTTTTAGACACGATTTTGCTATTAATCGGCGATTTAGTTGATGAATCTGACCCTGTATATAAATTTTTTATTGTTTTTATGAAAATAGTTGATACCGTTTTGTTAGAATGTTTTGATGAATCAATTTTAACAGATTTACAATTATTAATCATTGAACATAATAAATTCTTCAAGGAGTTTTTTGATGAGACTTTAAAGCCGAAATATCATTTTATGACACACTATCCTGCCATCATTCGGAAATTGGGTCCTATAAAGAATTTATGGTGTTTCAGATTTGAAAGTAAACATGCAATTTCCAAGAATTACGCTCATATTATAACCTCGCGGAAAAATATTGTTGAAAATCGCACCATTCAGTATTTGCATGGATTCATCATATGATCTGGCAAGTCTGAATTGGTGCGTAAGCAAAAGCATAATTTGCACATACATACGTGTTTTACAAGCGCGTGGCTGTTTTCTTCTAATTTTGTATTTTCCGTTATTTCATTCAAAGTAAAACATTCAAAGTATCTAGTTGTGTAAAATTAACAAAGCACTGAATAAAATACATACATATAAAACAAAATACATTTGATGGTGTTTGGGGGATTTTCTATAGGTTATGGGCACAGTCTACTCCTAAGCGTTGCAGAAAAGTAAAAATTCAGTTAAAACTACAGGATGGATAAAGTTAAAAGGAATATAAAGCCATTTGATGGTGAAAAGTATTCCATATGGAAATTCCGAGTAAAAGCACTTTTGAGTGAAATAGGTGCACTTAAGGTGTTGGAGCAAAATTTAGATAAAACAACAGAGGAGGAGTTAAAATTAGAAAGAAGTGCAAAAAGTATAATAATTGAGTATTTAAGCGACTCTTTTCTCGGGTTTGCAACAAATGAGTGCACTGCAAAACAAATTTTTGAAAATTTGGACGCGATCTAAGAGAGAAAAAGTTTGGCCACACAACTCTCTGTTCGTAAGCAGTTCCTGTCTTTAAAACTTAAGGGCGATACTTCGTTGCTTAGCCACTTTAATATATTTGATGATTTTATTACTGAGTTGCTGGCATCAGGTGCACAAGTTCAGGAAATGGATAAAGTGTCTCATTTGTTGTTGACTTTGCCGTCATCATATGATGGTGTTATTACGGCAATTGAGACATTGTCAGAAGATAAGATAACCCTAGCGTTTGTTAAAAACAGACTTTTGGACCATGAGATAAAATTGAAGCATGTTAGTAAAGATACTAGCTTGAAAGTATTACGAGCAGTAAATGAAGAAAACAAAGTGTACAATTTTCAAAATAGAAACGAAAAATACCAGAATCAAATAAGAATGAAATCAAAGAAAAGATTAAGAAACGGAGCCAAGTGTTTCCATTGTGGCAAAGCAGGTCATATAAAAAAGGACTGTTTTATATATAAAAGAAAAAAGGAGAAAGAGTACAATGGCAATGGAGAAAATAACAGGCGTGCACAAATGGTAACGGGACAGCCTGAACAAATAGAGTCAGGTTTTGCATTTATGTATGCTGAAACGTATAAGTACAAAAGAAAGGAAAATTGGTTTTCTACTGGACTCTGGAGCATCTGACCATTTAATTAATGATGAGAATTTGTTCAACGATGTTGCAAATTTAGAAACGCCAATAAAAATTGCTGTGGCAAAATGTGGCCAATTTATTTATGCGACGAAGAGGGGCACAGTGGAATTGAATTGCAATTCACGAGCTCATATTAGTTTGAAGGATGTGCTGTTCTGTCAAGATGTACCTCAAAATCTGATTTCAGTAAAAAGGATGCAGGATGCTGGTCTTACGATTGTATTTTATGCAGGAGGTGTAACTGTAAGTAAGAATTTTAAAATTATATTAGAGGGACAATATGTTGGGCGTGTGCATCAGGCGCGAGTAGAGTAAACAGTTATACTTTGTGGCATGAGAGATTGGGGCACATTAGTAAGGGAACATTTTTGGAGATTAGGAATGGTCATATGTTTGAGGATATTGATTTACTTGGGAATGTACAACCGGGTGATGGGTTATGTGAGGCTTGCATGAAAGGGAAACAGGCTAGACTTAGTTTTCAGAGATTCAAGAATAAGGATCACATTAATAGGCCATTATTTGTTGTACATTCGGATCTATGTGGTCCTATATCACCTGCAACGTTGGACGGGAAGAATTATTATTGTGCTTTTATTGACCAATATACACATTACTGTGCTACGTATTTGCTGGCTTATAAGTCTGAGGTTTTTACTGTTTTTAAGGATTTCATTGCTAAAAGTGAGGCACATTTTAATTTGAAGGTTGTGAATTTTTATATCGATAACGGCAGGGAATATTTGTCAAACGAGATGCGAGAATTTTGTTGTCAAAAGGGTATCAGCTACCATTTAACAGTTCCACATACTCCACAACAAAATGGTGTATCCGAAAGGATGATAAGATCTATAACAGAAAAAGCTCGTGCTTTGGTTATAGGGGCAAGATTACAGAAATGTTTCTGGGGTGAAGCTGTTCTAACAGCTACATATTTGATAAACAGAAGCCCTAGTTATGCTTTGAAAGATTTTGTGAAAACGCCATATGAAATGTGGCATAATAAAAGGCCAAGTTTTAAATATCTTAAAGTATTCGATTCGACAGTATATGTCCATATCAAGATAAGAAAGAGAAAATTTGATGACAAATCATGGAAGGGTATACTAGTCGGGTATGAGCCGAATGGCTATAAAGTTTTTAATGTGGAAACTGGTAGGTTTTCAATTGCAAGGGATGTTGTTGTTGATGAAACGAATATGATTAATACTAGGGCTGTGATTGAAACGGAAAATATTAAGTTTCAAGATGAAAAACTGGAAGGTTTGTTTGATACCGTCGAAAATGTATATTCCTGAAACCTGTCAGAATGAGAAATCTGAGCTATCATCAGATTGTCAGCCTAGTGAAATGGTAAAGAGAAAAATGACGGCCGATCTAGATATAGATGATGGCATGGTATATGATGCCAAGAATGAGGAGTTTGGCTCGCATATATATATTAGGGAAAGTGACAGATTAAGGGATAAGCCGAAGACCTCGTATAGGAATATGCTGGATAATTGTGTTATGGGTGCTCAGTCATCTATAGATGATGCACCGGCATCGTTTGACGATGTCAAACATAGAGGTGATAGGACACAGTGGGAGGAGGCGATTGAAGAGGAGCTAGGTTCGCATTCATTGAATGGGACATGGTCACTTGTTCCGATGCCTAGCGATAGATACATAGTGGATTGTAAATGGGAATTTACAATTAAGCACGATGAATTAGGTAGGCCGACTAGGTACAAGGCGAGACTTGTCGCACGTGGTTTTACACAGGAGTATTTGATTGACTATGATGAGACTTTCGCACCGGTAGCTAGAATTTCTAGTTTTAGGATTATCATGTCCCTGGCTAACCAGTACGGTCTCAAAATACATCACATGGATGTTAAGACCGCGTTTTTAAATGGTGTTTTAAAGGAGGAGATTTACATGAGAGCACCTCCGGGTTTGGCTTGTGCTGGCAATCAAGTTTGCAGGTTGAATAGGGCAATTTATGGTCTCAAACAGGCTGCTAGATGTTGGTTTGACATATTTGAACAGGCATTGAAGGGTATTGGCTTTGTTAATTCACCTGTGGATCGATGCATTTACATTCTTAATAAGGGTGACAATCTTGAGAACATATATATTTTATTGTATGTGGATGATTTGGTCATATCGACGGGAAATGTTCAAACGTTAAACAGTTTCAAGTCCTATTTGATGGGTAAGTTTAGAATGACTGATCTGTCGGAGATTAGGTATTTTATTGGTATAAAGATAGACAGAACTGAGGGTCTGTTGAAGTTGAGTCAATCTGCTTATATAAAGAATGTTCTATTGAAATTTAAAATGGGTGAATGTAACCCTGTAAACTCGCCTCTCCCTAGTAAACTTAATCATGATGCATTGAACTCGGATGAGAAATGTGATGATCCATGTCGGAGCTTAATTGGATGTTTAATGTACATAATGTTGTGTACAAGACCAGATCTTGGTACATCGGTAAATATATTAAGTCGTTATGTCCATAAGAATAACCCTGAGCTTTGGCAATGTTTGAAGAGGGTTTTGAGATACCTTAAGGGAACCATCGACTTGAAATTATCTTATCAGAGGAATGATGGGTATAACGGTCTTGTTGGATATGTGGATTCAGACTGGGGAGGTAGTGAGACTGATAGAAGGAGCACAACGGGCTATTTGTTCAAGATGTTCGGATCTGATTTGATATGTTGGAGTACGAGGAAAAAAACTCGGTGGCGGCTTCATCCACTGAGGCAGAGTATATGGCTTTGTTTGAGGCAGTGAGAGAGGCACACTGGCTGAAATCATTATTGGAAAGTTTAGGGATTGGGTTGAGCGAACCGATCACATTGTATGAGGATAATCAGGGTTGTATTAGTATTGCAAATAAACCCTCCTGTCACAAACGTTCTAAACATATAGACATAAAATATCATTTTTCAAGGGAACAGGTAGAAAATAAACTAATAAAAATTGAGTACATTCCTACAGGTAAACAAATCGCAGATATTTTAACAAAGGCACTACCAGCACCACGATTCATTGAACTAAGGGGCCATATGGGTTTGACTTGTTGATGAGAGACTTGGATTTTAAATTTTACGTTTATAAATGAACTTATATTAATATCATTTACCTACTGTAACTTAATTTTATTATTTGATTTGAATTTTTGATTAATTTTTTTTTAATTCGTTGATTTTGAATACCGGTCTGATTGGGTTTTTCTGGGTTTTCCCAATCCTTGCAATAAATGTTGGACCATGGTATTACTCCCAGAGTTTAAAAATAGTTGATATTTTGATTTTTGCTGGTGGTGTGTGTATATCGAGCCCTAACAGCGAAAATAACGTAAGCGACATGATTTTCAATTTTCGTTTTTTTTAATAAATGACTTTATTGGCAACACTTGCATCATCTTCTAAAATATCATGGTCACATGATGTACCGTTACGATTTTATAGCAAAAAGAATTCTAGTGTAAGCGACAAATTTCATACAAATTTAATATGAAATAAAACAAAAAAGCTCTCTCCTGTAAAATTTGATTTTTGGCGCTTACATTATTTTCGCGGTTAGGGGTCGATATTATGTTTTGAGGAGGTGTGTTGAAAATCGCACCATTCAGTATTTGCATGGATTCATCATATGATCTGGCAAGTCTGAATTGGTGCGTAAGCAAAAGCATAATTTACACATACATACGTGTTTTACAAGCGCGTGGCTGTTTTCTTCTAATTTTGTATTTTCCGTTATTTCATTCAAAGTAAAACATTCAAAGTATCAAGTTGTGTAAAATTAACAAAGCACTGAATAAAATACATATATATAAAACAAAATACATTTGATGGTGTTTGTTTAATAAGGGAGATTTTCTATAAATATATTGTGCACTTTAGCCATTAAGCAAAGCCTCATCTTTTCACAAAACCTAATTGAGAATACTTTTTTTTCAAATAATTTGTTAAATCTAAAAAATATTTCAAATATTGATTTATCAGATTTAGAATATTATAATAATTTGTCCTGTAACATCACAAATGGCCATGAAGTATCCAGTTTGTCTTTTAAAGGTGTTTGTTACGAAAAAGGAGACATTATAAAATTACAAAATGCCTTATTAACCATATTACAGTCAAATCCCGATAATTCGTACCCCGATAAATCGTAATTCCCGATAATTCGTAATAAACTGTCGGTCCCTTGAAAAAATCTCGTTAATTCGTAAATTTTCCATACATTTTGGTCCCCTCGATAATTCGTAATTTTTTTTTCAAATAAAATCTTTTTTACCTCTTATAAATTGCAATTGTTTGCTTACTACCACTTATAATTCGTAATAAAAACAACAAAAACATGGAAAGAATGATTTTTTGTTTACCACTTTTTTATTTTTGCGTGGGTTTTTGCTTGTGTGTGGATTTATTTTCTTAAGATCAGTTTGTTACATACATAATTTGTATATAGAATTTTAATATATTTTATTTTTAACAACTGTTTTTTATGTTTTTTTTATCGTTTTAGTAAATAAATTGAAAAACCCCGTTTATTCGTATTTATTTTATTTTAACCCCGTTAAATCGAAACCCCGCTAAATCGAAAACCCCTATAATTCGTAAGAAATGGCCGGTCCCTTGCGATTACGAATTATCGGGATTCTACTGTACATATATTTTATCAATCTACAGATCAAATATATTTAATCGGGCAAGAAATGGAAACCAATTTTTTAGAAAAATTTCAATCGCATATTATTTTAAGATCCCTTAATTGTTACTATATTGAAAAAATTGAAAAGTTTTCGTTACCTTGTAAAAAAGTTTTTTTAAATAATGGTACCACAGTTATACGAATAAAATGAAAAAATTTTGACTGCTGCACATACATACATATATATGTGATATGTTATTATTATTATTTAGGCAATTCAAAGCAAGCTTTCTATTGTTCTATCCAGTATTTTTTATTTAAATAGTAAATGATAATTTGAACAGAGTCATTCCTGTATTAAATTTTATGAATTTTTTTTAAATTTTATACAAAATGAAATAAGAAAAAAAGGACTATATCACACTGCTTTTAGTTGCCCAACTATGTATTATATTTATATTTTAAATATAGTTTGAACTTAGTTATCAATTTATTGTATTCCTGAAAAACTTTAAATTTTATTTTTCTCATTGTGTATTTTTTTATTTATTAATAAAATCTAAGTGAAAAAACGATTTTTGCATTTACCGAATTTTATTTGGGACAAAGACTATTGCATTTGGTAAGACAGTTCTTGTTTTTGCCGAGATGTATTTGGCGCAAAGACAATTACGTTTGGTAAAAATATTTTTGCATCTGCCGAATTGTATTTGGGTCAAAGACAATTGCATTTGGCAAGACATTTCTTGCATTTGCCGAATTGTATTTGTGGCAAAGACAATTGCGTTTGGTAAAACGGTTTCTGCGTTTGTTGAATTGTATTTGAGGTAACAGCTCTTTTGAAGTCGCAACAAATAGCAACTGCTATTGGGAACGATCCGAATGTAAATTCTTTTTGGGGTAAGGTTAAAATCATTTGCCATTACTACTTTTTTTTTCTGTGTATGTACAAAGTAATGAAGTAGCACCGTATTCAGAAAAAAAATACAGTAATCGACGCTTAGAATTTGCAGATATAAGCAAAAATCTACGCTGGCGTGACGTTAACAAAACGGAAGTGGATTTTGACTTTCATTACAAAACTGAATAAGACTGCGAATTGAGCAAGATGTTTTGTATAAAACCTTTTTTAGTAAACTTTGCAATACAGATTTATTTTTTAAACTATAAAATGTAAAAATCTTTGCTTGTTTGAAGGTAAATATGGGCATTTTCAGCGAAAAATCTACTTTTTTATGCCAGATTACAAATAAGGTTGTATTTTCAGACCATGTTGTTCAATCGTTATCCAATTTGTTACTAGATGTAGAGCTAGTTGCGCTTTACACCAAGATATAAAAAAGTAAACTATAAATATAAAATTTTTTGAGAAAAAATTCAAAATACTTCTGGGGTTACGTTACAAAAAGGAGACTTTTCGCTGGAAAAGCCCATATCTCGAAAACCAGAGCTAACCTAAAAAAAAAACGGCTAGCACCACTGAATTTAGTGTACCCGAATTAGGTTAAAACGCCAAGTGCCCAGCTTGTCTGTTTTTCCAACTATCACAGTGTATCAATTATTTTGACCCTCACAACTTGAGCTTTTTAACTTAAACTTACTATATTTAATTACCTATCTTTTATAGAGTAAATAAGGATACGAAAAATATGAAAATATATAGAATAAACAACAGCAATTTTTTTTATAGCACCACCTGAAATCACTGTTGAAAAATCGTGGGTTCATGCGTCTGAGGGCTATGATATTGAACTTGTTTGCGTTGTGCACGGAGACGTAAATTCGGAGGTACGTTATGTTCATATCGTTAACCATTTTCTTAGCTTTTAAATTTTTTTTTTCGTAATTTCAGATGTTATGGTATCAAAATTCATTTTTGCTCGATCAGACAGACAGAAGGTCGATGTATCCAAGAGAGGACAGATATAGCCTTATTATAAGAAATTTTCAATCTTCAGACTTCGGAAACTACAGTTGTGTAGCTGATAATGCTCTTGGTCGCACTAAAAAATATATTGAAGTTTCAGGGCGACCAGGCCCGGCAGATTTTATATCTCCAGCGTTAAGCGGTTCGTTAGATCATTACAATCTTACATGGACAATTGAGTCCATTCCTCCACTTGAAGAAATTAAACTTTTATACAGACGACTTTTGGTAAGTTACGAGGCATTACTTTATCAGGAAGCATTAATGATTATATTTTTCAGATGAACGAAACTTATCAACATCCTGGAAAATGGCACGAGTTTCATATTACACCTACAGCTGTGCGAACAGACAGTACACATTATATAATGTCGTATGTTATTAAAAATCTTGAACACAATGCAGTTTATGAGGCCATTGTACAAGCTAGAAATAAATATGGTTGGAATGAGGTATGATTAAAAACCATTTTTTTTTACCATCCAACCTATTACACTATGCAACAAATTTGAACTTTTGTCATTACCAGGGAAACCAGAAATATGCTCTAAAACACCCATTTTTCTCGCATTAAATATGCAGTAAAAACTGGAAAATATGCCCTGAAAAAGGTTAAATATATGCCCTAAAAATTCAAATTGCCCATTTGATGACACAATATTCAACAATTTAATAACAAAATCTAAAAGAAACCTAAAAAAGGTTAAAATTCATATAAGAGATGTTTGCGCCGAATATTATCTGGATATTATATGGGTTTTTGTCTTATAGGGATTTTAGGTGCGGTCGCTAAATTGTTAACAAATGTTAACATTTAAAAGGAATTTAAGGCTAGTTAAAATATTTTTGGCACGAATTAAATTTAAATACCATCCTAATTAGATAGCTTGCGGACACAGAGTCTAATTTGGATGTGAAATTATAGACCGATTCTCACCATTTGCATAGACTTCGTCCATATTTGATCAAATTAACTACAAAATTGGAACTTGTACTCTGCGCACAAGGCTAACATGAACAGACAACCAGCCAGGCGGATGGATGAACATCGTTAGATCACTTTAAAAAGTGATTCTACGTCAATCGGAATACTAAAAGATTGGTCTAGATACAAATCGCATAACATTTATTCTTAATGACAACCTGCTTTGTCTTACAATTTAAGAGTAAAAATTAAATGTAGATGTCGAAATTAAAGTAACAGATTTTCGAAAAAAAAAATTTTTTATTTGCTGCGAAACCTATTGTAGGCATCTAAAAAAATTGAATATGTATCAAAATATGCATTAAAAAGGCAAAATATGCGCTATAAACCTAAAAATGCTACAAAAAGGCTCTTTTAACTAAAATATGCTTCAAATGGTAAAATATGCAAAAATATGCACTAACAAATCGATGCCAAAATTCATAAAAAGCTATAGAACGGATAAATGTATTGTTTCTGCCTTCATTAGTGGCACAAGAAAAACATGCAATTGCATATTTCTGGTTTCCCTTAATGTCTACTATAATTTTTTGATGTGTTATGGTTCCCTAACTTAAATACATTCGAAACATTAAATTCTGTGGATACATTTCTATACCTTCCACCACAATAAGTTGTGAAGAGGGTATACAAAGTTTGTCAGTCCGTGTAAAAGTTTTTCATTATTCATCTCAGACCCCATAAAGTACATATATTCTGGCTCCTTGAGTAGTTCTAAGTCAACGATCATCACGCTATGCCCCCGCGGGCCGAGCACCTTTCGTGAATTTCACACACACACACAACACGAAGGTTAACGAAACAATTGTAAAAAGCCATAATTTTAAAAAACAAGAACAAAACACATAGTTAATGTCTCAAACGAGTAAATTTATTTTCCTCTCTTTGCACTCACCACTACATACACATTTTTAACTGTCTCTCTTTGTGATGACCACTGTTCTAAGTCGACTTAGCCATGTATATCTGTCTGTTCGTCTGTTGAAAACACGTTCATTTTCGAAAAACTCAAAAGAAATAAACAAACTTGGTGTCAAATTGCTTGTAGTTATCCCAAGCAGTTTGGGATTGAAATCCAGCAAAATCGGTTCAGAGCTATGAATCAAAATGTGGAACCATCACCTTAAAAAATTGATAACTTTGTTAAAAAACTAGCATAAATGGTGGAACAATGCACGAAATGACGTAAGATTTTGCAAAAGTTCGTTTTATTCGACAGAAAATCGCACTGTAAAATTTCGTGAAGATCGGTCCATAATTTACCCTAGGCCCCATATAAACCCTTCTCCCGGAAAAAAATAATGCTATTATAACCAAATTTGGCACGTGACAGTTTTATAGGACTAGAAATTACACTGTGAAATTTCAGTCCATAATTTACCCTAGGCCCCATATAAGCCCTACTCCCGGAAAACTCTTTAGCACACCTTAAACCGCAATTAATAATGCTATCATAGTAAAATTTGGCACGACGCAGTTTTATAGGACTAGAAAATACACTGTGAAATTTCGTGAAGATCTGTTCACAATTAACCCTAGGGCCCATATAAACCCTACTCTCGGAAAACAGTTTAGTACGCCTAAAACCATAATAAATAATGCTATCAGAATACAATTAAATGCTTCACTACTCACACTAATACAATTCGTGATGATCGGTCCGTAATTTACTAAAGGTCCCATATAAAGCCCACTCTGGTAAATTAATTTAATACGCCTAAAATCGTAGCAGATATATTTATTGTGGTAAAATTTCTTCCAACTTAGTTTCATATGGCCAGAATTTTTTTTATGCATTTTGTGATATAACTTACCTTAGATCCCATATATAGCAGCCTTCTATAATTCAATGTAAACGCTAAAAATAATTTCACCGCTGTTTTGAAATATATATAAAAATGTATGTTTTTATACCAGAAATCACTCTACAGAATTTTAGGATGATTGGTTCATAACTTAACATGGCTACAATATAAATTCCCCTCCTGAAAATCATTTAAGTTCGGCTTAAACTGTTACGAATCATGATATTTTATGCTTTGTTCACATTTTTAGACGCGTTTAAGCAAAATGTTGATTAAGTTAATCAAAGCCGTTCACACTAAATTTGAGATGATTAAGATGACAGATGATTAAGAAAAAAAACACAACAAACAAATTTATATTTATTTAAAGTATTAAAAATGGATAAAAATGCTTTTATAAAGTTATCAGAAGATTATTTTAATAATTTTAATGATAAAATTGTGAAAATTTATGAATTATTTAAGGAAAAAAATAAAAACATTAAGCAGAAATCGTGGCCGGTTATACACGATCATGTTGGCGATTCTACATTATACTCAGTTTGAGGTATGTTCAGTCGATTCTATGTGGTTTATGAAGTGATTTAGTTTTAATCATGTCAATTTAAAGTGAATAACAAATCACTTCAATGTATGGGTAATCATCTCGATTTTGAAGTGATAAGAGCTTAATCACGTTCGAGCTGCTTAAACACGTTTAAGAACCCAAGTGTGAACATAGTATTACTCAAGCTAGTTAAAATTGCTAAAAAAAAGCATACAACTTTCTGATTGTCGGTCAATAATTAAATATGGAAAAAGATAGAGAAATTTTGGTGTGTATAGACGTGTTTGTCAAGTTCTAAATAATTTGATTTTTGCTAAGAAATAAGCGTTAGAAGGGCTTCCAAGCGGGATTAATTTGAATTTTGTGTCAAGGACTGTGCTGTGCATGTGAAGGTGTTTTTAAATAATTGTTTTTATTTAAAAAAAAAAAACAAAACTAAATTAAATTCTAAAAAATAGAAACATAAACGAAAGTGGCCAAACGGGGCAAAGGAGTGAAAACTGCAGTAATTGTCTCTTTTGTATTATTGTTTATTGTTGCTAACAAATAAACGTCATCTCCTGCAACATTTATATTTTTGTGTCAACGTTAATGCAACTCTGTGCACATTATTATACGGACCACTAGGTAGCGTTATTGTGTAATCTGTTAAAGCTAGTTCTGATACTGACAACTAGGTGGCGTTATTGTGTTACTTCTCGCCCATTAACGTACAATAATTTTTTATTAATCTTGCTCAATATGTCGAAGAGGAAATGTTTAGAAGATTCGTCAGAAATGGTGGCCACGGGAGAAAAAGTGGGAGATATGGCTGTAAATGATCTTTTGGAGTTGATGCAAGGTTCAATAGCTAAAACTCTTGATGAAAAATTAAAAACTTTACCAACTAAAGAAGATTTTGATAAAATAAATACAAAAATTGAAGATGTATCAGATAAATTTAATAACCTTTCAGCTGAAAACGAAATATTGAAAGAAAAAGTAAAAACTTTAGAAGAGTTCAAAGAACTAACAGAGCGAAGATTAATACATCTGGAGGATTCTGTGAAGCGGAAGAATATTTTAATAAGAGGAATTGAAGCTCAACAATCCGTATACAAAGCAGTGCAAAAATTATTTAAAGACACAATGAAAATAAAGCCAGCAGTTGAAATCGTCACTGTAAAGAAAATCTTTGAAAAAGAGAATAAAATGGTAGTAAAAGTAGAGTTGAGAACTGAAAAGATGGTATCAGATGTTTTAAAATTTACTAAGAATCTTAGAGGCACTTCGATATTTATTGAAATTGACTTAAACTGTGATCGTCTACAGAGAAAAAAAATTATGCTTCAATTAAAAAATGATATATTGGAGGTAAACAAAACGAAGAAAATTCTGGTACGCAACGTTAAGATAAGAGTCGGAGATGAATGGTAACGCTGGGACAACAAGCAGGTTCTGGTAGGCGACAAAGAAAGTGCTGAAACTATTTTAACGGCAACATATGGTGAGGAGGCATCCAAAATAGATATAAGTTATAATAGTTTACTAACAAAAATCAATTCAAAAAACTTAAATGTTCTTATTTAAAAAATGTTAACGTAAACAAAAGCATTGATAATGAAAAAGAAATAATAGAATATAAACAGCTTAAAATTTTATCGTACAATATAAGTACATGGGTTAGAAAACAAACAATTTCAGGCAGATTTTTTCAATTACATTAACTCTTTTGATATAGTTATCTTATTAGAAACCCACTTAACTGAGGAAAAGATTGAACAATTCAAAGAATATTTTAAACATTTAAATACTTATTGGAAACCAGCAACTAGGAACAGTAGATTTGGTAGAGCAATTGGAGGTTGTATGTATGGCACAAATAAAAACATAAATTCTTCGTTCATAAAATGTACATTCAGTAATCAGAATAATATGGATATAATAAGAATCAAAATTAATGACACAGAGGTTTTAATTGCTCCTCAATATATCAGAGGAGCTGAATGGTATTCTGATTTTACTGCGGTGGAAAAATATTTTACTGAAAATAGTCCTATGAATGCGGTAGTTATTGGTGACTTAAATGTTCGTATTGGTGATCTACAAGCAGAAGCAGATGACAACGTCTTAAATAAGTTTCATGCAAACTCTGGTATTCGAAAATCAAAAGATTCCGAAGTAAATGCTAAAGGGAGAACACTCATAGAGTTCTGTGAAGATTTTGGGTTAATAGTTTTAAATGGTGCGACAAAGGGAGATGAGTGTGGTAACTTAACATTTATGAATGGTGTCGGAGAGTCGGTCAATGATATTTGTGCGGTGTCACATGACCTGCTGGGTTTAATTGAACGTTTTACGGTAGAAGAACAAATATGGTCGGACCATATGCCGTTAGTTTTGAATTTTAAAGTAAGACTTCAAAATACCCCAAATAAAATACAACAACTGCTTCCAAAGTTACATTGGAATGATAATTTAAAAGGACAATATAACCATAAAGTTCTAGATAACCTGAGAATTTTAAAGACTCAAAAAGATTTAATAAATTTGGAGGATATAGTGAACATTATAAACAAATCCACAACTCAAAATAATTTAAATAAAAGGTTAGTTGCTAAAAATAGATGGTTTGACTGGCAAAGTAAAAAAAGCTAGAAACACTTCTTTTGAGTTATTGAAACAATATAAACAACATATGGATGCCTAATCCAAAAGAAAGTATTTAAAGGCAAATGAAAATTTTAAAATTGTTTGTAATGAAAGAAAAAATAAGTACTATACGGAACTAGAAGTCAAGCTTAATAAAGTAAATGATAGTAAATCATGGTGGAAGATTGCAAATGAGATCCGAAATAAAAACGATCAAGAACTGCCAAATATATCTTCGTCAGATTTAAAATCCTATTTTATGACACTACTAAACCCATTGCAGAATTCAAAAGATATTCAGTATGCGCATTTGTACCATGAAGATAGTTTTTTGGATAACAATATTACAACAGCGGAAATATATATAGTTTTAGCGAAGGCAAAATCAGGAAAAGCACCAGGTGAGGATAGAATTCCCAACGAATTTTCCAAAAATGCTCCGCATGAGTTAATTATCGAAATGGCAAACGCTTATAATGCTCTATATAATAATCTTCAAGCAGATATAACTTTCACCACAAGTGTAATATTCCCTATTTTTAAAAAATGTGACTTTAATCAAACAAGTAACTATAGAGGAATCTCTTTTATGAACACCATAGCTAAAGTGTTAATGGCTGTTATCACGGAAAGTTTGTATGATTGGGTCTATCAGCACAACATTCTCTCCGAGTACCAGGCCGGTTTTAGAAGAGAATATTCCACTGTTGACAATATTTATAATTTAACGACCATTTAACGACCAGGTGCACACCTGAAGTTTAAGGAGGGGAAAAAAGCTTACGCGTTCTTTGTTGACTTCAAAGCGGCTTTTGACAAAGTCGTTAGAAAATCCCTAATATATAAGTTGCATGCTATGGGAGTATCAACGAAAATGGTACGTTTTATTGAAAGCGTATACAATGAAACATATTCAACAGTGTGGAATGGGCAAGAACTATCAGAAAAATTTGAAACTGCTTCAGGAGTTCATTATATATAAATGATCTCCATGATTTTCTTGAAGGTGGTTTACAAGTTGGTAATTTAAATATCAGACTGTTGTTATACGCCGATGATATTGTGTTGATATCAGATGATGTAAATGTGCTACAAAAAATGATAAAAAAAACTTGAAACTTATTGCAACTACTGGAACTTGGAAGTAAATTTGGCAAAGTCTAAAATAATGGTATTTCGAAATGGCGAACGGTTGGCACATCATGAAAAATGGGTATTCAATGGGGAGGAAATTGAAATAGTCAACGAATACTGTTATCTTGGCATGATCCTAACTCCGAAATGTGTATTTACGAAACACGTATCAAAGAGATTTAGTTCTGCAAAAAACTGCTTAAACTCAACATGGAGTAATTTTTTGGATAAAAAGGATATATCGTTTCAAGCTAAAACCCACCTGTATAATGCGGTTTGCCGTTCCATACAATCGTATGGAGCTCAAATATGGGGTCATTCACATTTTAACGCGGTTGATTGCTTACAAAGATACTTTGTCAAACGTGTTACTAATTTACCGAAAATCACACCGAATTATACACCTTTTTTAGAATCAGGTATGGAAGATGGCCACTTATTTACCCTTGAGTTGCATATGCGTTACATTGCTCGAACCCTCTTTCAGTATACTAACGAACGGCTCCCAAATTTTTTAAGTTTAGTAGCTCTAACACATAACATAGCGTGGGCGAACAGTTTAAATACACTGGGCCTAGAGTACAATTTCCGATTATCACCAAATATAACACAACAGGAGTGGAACCAAAACCAAACACTTATTTTAAATTCGTTTAGATTAAAAACCCATTTAAACCATCTACGTGGGTGGGAGCTAACGGAATCTTTTTATAATAAAACAAATCCAACGGTAGGACATTTATATTTCAATGGTAATCATACCCAAACTAACATAATGTGGATCTTCAAAGCTCGCTGCGATTTGATAGAACTGAATGGGTCTCGGCATTCGAGAAGAACCAACAAAATTTGCTCTTTGTGCAATTCAAAAGAAGTTGAAAACATCCAACATTTCATTGGAAGATGCCCAATTTTAAATTACTTTAGATTAAAATGGTTTTAAAGATAGCTCTATCTGATGAGGAAATAATTAGAAATTTAAATGGGGAAAACAATTGGCAGAATTTAGTACAATACATTATCAGTGCTTTAGCTTATCGTAAAACACTAATATTTGAATATAATGATTAAAAATCAATACATTGTAAAATTAAATTATATTTTTTATGTGAAACTCTTTTTTTTCCGGCTAACGACATAGTCACAGCCGTATATTCTTTAAGATATTTTTATAACGTTTTTAAAAAAAACAAAGAAAATACCAAATAAAGAATTACTACTACTACTACTACTAATTAAATATGTGTATTTCTAATCCGCAACCAATTTTAATGCTGATGGCTGCTTTTATAAAATAAATTATTAATTAATCATGTAGATATCACTCCTGAAATAATTGAACTGTCGGTCGAGGGTATCAAAGATTCGGCACAGCCGAATATAGCACTCTAACTTGTTTTTAAATGTTTTCTAATATTTGCGGTTTTGAAGAGGCTTGGGAAGTGGTTATCCAATTACATATATTACAAGAAATGCTAAAAAACTTGAAATAAAATTGTCTTTAGGTTGTGATAATATCATTATTTGTATATGCCTAACGGTTTCGGAATAATTCAGACCCCAAAATTAAAAATTATTTTTTTTCTTGCAAAATTTTTGTTTCCATAGGGTCAAGGGCGCATCCGGAATGGGAAGGAAATTACGCATTACTTATGTAGAATATCCGTTTAATGGATAAATATATAGGTAGAATTGTATTTTTTTTTGTAGTTTATTTTGTTAAAAATAATTTTTGAGATCTGAATAGTAAAACTAAAATAAAAAAGGTGCAATTCATTACACTGGCATAGAACATTAAACGAAAGAAGAAAACGCATTGCAATCATGCCTTCCAAAAAGTAGCAGTTTCATCAAGTTTCAAATTTTATCCATTGGTAAGTTATGTTATAAGATATACATATTGCCATAGTTTGCTCTTTCCATATTGGATAAAAGGAAAAACTTTGTGTTAAAATTCGTATGTCAAAACGTATTTTGAATCTGTTCAATCATCCGGTACCGCATTATAATGTCAACCCCAACCTTTCTATGGCTTCAAACTGTAGGACTCCACCAGAAACAGGCATGTATAAATTTCGCTGTCGTATAAAAAATTGTCCTTGTTGAATAGCTTTCCTATTTTTGGATCCAAAGTTTGTATTTTCGGCATTTTATAAGATCTCCTTTTGATATGAAAATATATTTATAAAAATATATTATATTAATTTAGTAATTTAAAATTAATTAAATTATAGAGTATATTTTTTTATTTTAAATATAGGTAATGTTTTAAAATTCATAATAGCTAAATTTTCATGTTGTTTTTTGCACAGATCTACAATTCGCAAGCCTTTTTATCAACAATTGGTATTTTTCCTTTTAAACAGTTTTTTTTTGCCGTAGCCTTATTTTTTCAAATTTTTTTAAAGGGATGTTTTTTAAACTAACATTTTGAATCTTATTTGTTCGTTCAACTGAGCACAAAAAAATATTTTTTGTTCGCTATATTAGCTACTCAATGGAGCAAACTGACCTACTCGTTAAAAGCGATATTCGTAGAATCGAATGTTCGTTAAACCGTAAAACTACTGAGTTATGTACATATCGCACTGGCTCCTCTAAAGGGGGTTAACTCACAATTTATAAATTTTCAGTAGAGACAAAAAACTGTTCTCTTTTTGTATGTACTCTAGAAAGGGGAATACAATTGTATTTTTTTTTTTTTTGCAAAATACTAGAGAAATTTATCTAAGATTTTTACAGCGCGATTTCTTGGAAAAAGTTGCTAATTTTTTTTTCTTTGGTAGGCTGTATTAGGGTTTTACCAGACTGTTGATCTCATATCGCTTCCAAACAATTAATTTTACATTCATATGTAAAATGATAGTTGGCCAAAATTCCACGTCTTTGTGTTACAGTATTTATCGGATATAAGAACATCTCATATAAGAACAAAACGCTTTTAAGAAACATTTTCAAAAACACCATGTCTTTTTAGTGATTTTTCTAACAAAAAAGGTTTCATATAAGAAAAACGCTTATAAGAAAAAAACTGATTAAAGAACATTTTTCTTAAACACCAAAACCACAAAATGTATAGAAAAAGAATTTATATAAGAAACTTCCAACGGTAACACAGACTTTATGTAGTTTGCTTGGACAACGCTGTTTTCTGACAGTTTTACAACAAGAACATAGTTTTTTTACTTTTAGTTTTAGATGAGCGAGCTGGTACTCATGAGCAGCTTTGTGTTTTTTGCTAAAAATTTTTAAAGAAATACAAAACGGTATAAAAAGAAGCGAAATTGCAAAAACATCTAAAATAGTGAAAAACTCAAAAGACATAGAAAATAATTATTTAAAAGTTAGAAATGTTAACAAAAAAAGAGACAGAAAACCAAAATATGAAAGTCTTAGGCCCGTTTTCACAACTTACCGATAGCTAAAGGTAGGATTTTATCGGCCTTATAGAAAGTGTTCCATTATTACAACTTAACCTTAACCTACCAGTTAGGATGAACCTTAATTTACTATATCGCTCACCTTAGGTTAAAGTAAAGTTTTAATAATGTAACAGTTTTTATAAGGCCGTTAAAAGTCTACTTTTAGCTATCGGTAAGTTGTGAAAATGGGCCTAATGGCTATAGCTACTTATATAAGAAATAAGTTTCTTATATAAAATAATTGTACATATATAAGAAAGAAACGCTTATAAGAAACTTTTTCGTGGATTTTTTAAGTTTCTTATATCCGATAAATACTGTATACTTAAACTCCACCTCACTTGTGAGTGGTTTCCGTGGAACCCTGCTGTTATATTCGTTTTACCGTAATGCTCGTTGAACTGTTTTTGGATATCATATCATCCGCTATTTTGGTTGCGCTAACTCTGGGATTTTTCTTCACTTCTCATGGGTCATGGCTAGCATCTCGATTAGAAAGTGTTTTTGGTTTGCCGCTTCTAGGCATATTTTCAATTTCAGTGCTTGGACGTTGGAAAATAGAACACTCAACAATTTATTATCTTTTTGGCAGAAAAAAAAAGTTTATTATTGATTTTTTTCCATGAACTTCACTTTTGGTATTCTTAGGCCATCAAATAAATAATTTACTAAAACAATTTTTGATTTAAGTTGAACTGTTAATTTTAATTTATTAAAATTATCAATAAATTTTAATAAAAATTCCAAGTTGTAAAATTCCTTCCCTCATTGAAAATAATTTAATGAAAATTAAATTTGATGAACTAAAGCCTAATTAAAAAAGAATATCAAAAATTAATTAACTACCACGCAAAAACTTACATTGCAAAGTAATGAGTTAAAAAGCTAATATAACGACTCTTCACTACTTATACATTGGCATTTTAACTCATTATTTTAACACGGTGATGTCATTGGAGGCAAGTACTTACCTCCCTCGCTTACAAATAGGGAGTTAAAAAGTTATTACTCCGATGTCACCAAAATTACAACTAACATTGAATGACTTTAAAAAAAATTTTTTTTTTTGTTACTTTTTTTTTTATTATTTTTTTTCTATTTTTTCTTATTTTATTTTACCTTATTTTTTTTTCTATTTTTTCTTATTTTATTTTACTTTGTTTTATTTTTTATTTTGTCTCTGGTGGGATTCGATCGCGCAACCTCGGTGCTGATAGACTAGCTCACTACCAGCTAGTCTACCGGGGCAGTGTAGTTTTTGTATAAAAAAAACGTTGTTTTACTCAATTAAGAGCGTAAATATGAGATTAAATTATTGTAGGCAACTACTTACCACCCTCGCTTACAAATAGGGAGTTAAATAAGTCATTACCAAACTACTTCTATGTAATGAAGATGGTATGTAGTAGTCATTGAAAAGTAAGTTGTTCAGTAATGGCATGTCATTACCAAGTTTTTGCTGGGTAAAACTTTAAAATTTTTAATTTTAAAATTTAACATTCAGAAATAAAAGGGGAAGTGATGTACAAATTGAAGAAATAAAAAATTCAGAAAATTCGGTACTGATAGAATTTGATTTTCAAAACAAAACCGTATCAGTATATTTAAAAATTGATTTCTAATAAATTGGGAATTGCTGCTTTTCGATGCGATTTAGATTAAAAAATTTGTTATGATTTGAACCCAATGGAAAAAGTTAGTGTAAATAATAAACTGCTTTCAGAATTATAACTTTTTCATGTCAATGATATGGTTCTATTACATTTTTGTTTTTAATTTAATAAGTTTTATATACATACAATATATACAAATTTTTTTTGATACTCCTCACTTCTCACTTGTATTACGACATAGTTAATTGCATAGATGTGAAATTGTTTAATTTTGAACTGAACCATTTATATTCGTTATTGAATAAGAACATATTTATTGACACAGTGTCGTGTGTAATTTTTGAAGTCATGGAAAAATTAACATATACGGACAACTCTACGTGATAAAAGACCAAAAAAAAAAAGACCCGTGTCTCCCTGTTTTGCCCAAAGTCATGCACTTTTTTTATGGGCCCCTAAGATGTGGGGCGCCGGTGTCATTTTTGCAAAAAAGTGATCATTTTCTCAGGCCCATATTTTGCAAACCATTCGGAATTTTGATTTGAACAAAAATTGGGAACATATAAAATCAAAAAACTTCATCTTCTAGATCAATTTGCTACCTATGGTCCCTGTTCAGGACCATAGGTAGCAAACCGTTCAAAATTCAAGGAAACAATCAACTACAAAAATGTACCTACAATAGTAGTCGGTACACTATTAGGCGGTAGTCGAAGAAGTTTATTTTGGATTTTTTCGATATTACAGACCGAGGCAGTGCCCCATAACTGAAAACCATAGCACCAGATTGGCTTTAAGATGGCGTTGTAAAGTAGAAGTCTACAATCGAGACTAAGCACAGAGTTTCTTCCAATAAGCCAATGAATTTGGATGGCTTTTAGTTTCATTTGAGTTAATTTTGTCTCTATATGGCTTTTCCACGTTAAACGGCGATTTAAATGTATAACGAGATATTTTACATTCGAATTTTGAGGTTTTATTTGATTATTGATTTTAATAGGGGGGCAAGATTACCGACGCAAGGTGAATGTTATATGTACGCATTTTTGCCCATTGACCTTTATCCTCCATAATATTAACCACAGTTCGAGTTGAAATATATGATCCTGTAAGTATCGAGATGCTTCTTGACTGTTTTCGTGCATTCTTAGAAAAGCTGTATCATCAGCAAATGTTGAAGTTTGGGTGTAGTTGTTTGTTTGGCAAGCCAATGAATTTGGATGGCTTTTAGTTTCATTTGAGTTAATTTTGTCTCTATATGGCTTTTCCACGTTAAACGGCGATTTAAATGTATAACGAGATATTTGACATGCGAATTTTGAGGTTTTATTTGATTATTGATTTTAATAGGGGGGCAAGATTACCGACGCAAGGTGAATGTTATATGTACGCATTTTTGCCCATTGACCTTTATCCTCCATTGTATTAACCACAGTTCGAGTTGAAATATATGATCCTGTAAGTATCGATATGCTTCTTGACTGTTTTCGTGCATTCTTAGAAAAGCTGTATCATCAGCAAATGTTGAAGTTTGGGTGTAGTTGTTTGTTTGGCAAGCCCGAGGTATATATTAAGTATAAAAGTGGGCCCAGGATGCTTCCCTGATTGACTTCATCGTCAATGCTGATGAGAGCTTAAAATATCACCTTCTTTAATAATAAACATTCGACCGACTAAGTAGCTTTCTAACAGCTTGCGTGTGTTAACTGGTAAGTTTAGCTTCAATTTATGTAATAAGCCTTCATGCCAGACTTTATTAAAAGCTTGAGAAGCATCGATGAAGACAGCGGAACAATATTTTTTTTCTTCTAAGGCTTTTCTTATGGCATTTGCTATTCGATGGGCTTGTTCAGTTGTGTTGTGTTCTTTTCTAAAGCCGAATTGCTGGTTAGGAAAACAGCTATTTTCATTGAAAATTAGGGTTAATTTTGACGCTAACAGCTTCTCAAATAGCTTTGATTTATTAGATAGTAAGCTTATAGGCCTATATGACTCAACTTTTGCGTGATCTTTTCCTGGTTTAGGTGTCATGGTAACTAAGGAAACTTTCCATTCTTGAGGGTAGTATTCAAGGCGTAATTAGCATTAAAAATTAATAAATTAATTTTCTTTGCTACGTTGTGTAGCTCCTGGTCTTATCAAAACCTGGGACTATCTTGGGGTTTAAATCACAAATAGCCTTTTCGATTTCTCTTATCTCAAATCTTAGGGGAACAGCTGCTTTAGAAGCAGTTTTTTGAGTCAGCAGTAGTGCTGGGAAACTATCGATATTATCGATAGTCTTAAAATATCGATAGGAAAAATATAAATATCGATATTTTTATTATTTAAAATACAGCTATATAGACATCTAACAGCAGGTATACACACAGTTTTTTGCCGCAAATTTTAACTTGCTATTATTAATTCGTGCTGAATTACAGCAATGAATACAAACAACAAGAATAGCAAGTGGTATGGATTGGTTAGCAGTGCTTTTTACTGCCTATTAAAGGCCTTTAAGTCGAAATTTGTACAAGTTTACATAGGGACTGAAATGTCAAATATTCTTGTAATGTTGTAAAAAAAAATGCAAATCCAAATGCAATTGCAAGCATAGGACAAAACAATGACGACCATTAGAGTATAAGTCCGCTAGATTGATTACACTACGTGACAAAATTTCAACAAAGTCGTGACCAAATGAATCTGACAGCTAATCTTTATGTAAACTTGTCCGCTGAATCCGAATATGATGTCAGAATTGTCAAAACTAGAACAGTTTTTGAGATATTCCAAAATAACCGTTATTTGTGTTTTTAAAAAAGATGACGTGACTGAAATGCAAATATCTTCAAAAATTTTAAACGGATTATGTATTTCTTTATTTTAACTGAAAGGTAATAAAATTTCTAAAATAACCATGGATTGCTTGTGAAGATTAGTCAAGAAATGACAGAGTAACAGTGGACAAAAGTTTAAGCTTTATAAAAAATTTTATGATTTTGTTCAATTTTGCTTTTTTCAAGTTATTTTTTTAAACCAATGATCTTAAAATCCTAATGTTTTATTGCATGCGACATTAGATTATTTTAATATGAACATTTTGAGCCCAACAAGACATACATTGGTAAAAAAATGACAAAGCTACAGAAGATTTAGTAAATTAACACACATAGAAATTCAATCATTTCAAGCAATTTTTGTTAAAAAAAATTTAGCTTTGTATATTTATTTGTTGTGGGTTAATTCAATTAATCTTCTGCAACTTTGTCATTTTTGCACCGATCTGGATCCCATGTTCGTATTGAAATAGGCTAAAATTTTATTTTTTGGATATTTGCATTTCAGTCACAGCATTTTTTTTTTAAACACAAATAACGGTTATTTTGGAATATCTTAAAAACTGTTCTACTTTTGACAATTCTGACTTCATATTCGGATTCAGCGGAAAATTTTACCCAAAGACAAGGTGTCAAATTCATTTGGTCAAAAAATTGTCACGTAGTGTTACCTTTTTGAATTTAGAAAATTTTTTAAAGTTGCATGGAATATCTTATAGTCCCTACTTCGGTTCCTTCAGAAAGGTACTTATCAATTTTTAAAAAACTGCCATCTAAAATAACGTGCGTAGATACATACGTCTCATAGGTTCCATAAAGTGATAAATACAACGAACTGTAGCCTTATAAAAAATAATTTATGTTTTCCTGCACAAGTACAAACATTCAGTCGATAGTAATATCGATATATCGATAGTGAAATCTGAACTATCGGTATATATCGATAGTAGAAAATATCGATAGTTTCCCAGCACTAGTCAGCAGTAACTTTCTTAGCCTTTTTGTACACTCTTTTAGTAAGTTCTTAAGTAAGCTGGCTTCGCTAAGTAAACAGTCGGAGATACAATTATATTAGGGTTGATTATTTTGACAATTGAAGGTGTGTGGTCAGAAAATAATTCTAAGGAAGCTTCAACAAAAATCGTTTCTATGGGGATGTTTTTAACCACGCCGAAATCGATGACATCTGGAATGTTGTGCTGATCAGTAGGCCAATACGTTGGTTGTCCGGTCGCTACCACATTTAAATCCATTTTAGAAATTGTATTAAATAAAACACGACCCTTTGGTGTTATAAGTCGTGACCCCCAGAAGGTATGTTTAGCGTTTTAATCACTAGCAGCCTGCAGACAGGAAACAGGGCCCTTCGACTCATAATATTTAAAACATTGGCTTTCTGATATTGCAAATCTAGGTGGGGAGTATAACGATATAATTACTAGGTTTCTTTTTAATTCCTCAATGCAAATGTTTGTTGCTTGGAGATAATCTCCATGATGATCACACATTATGTAGTGTATGACTTGGGTTCTTATCAAAATGGAAGAACCTTCACAAGCTCTATCTCGAGGGTCCTTGGTTCCGTATAGTTATACACTATTTTTTTAAACGTATATCTTGAGGTCAAATGAGTTTCAGAAGCCATCATAACATCAATTTGTTTATTTTATGAAAAGTATTCTAGTTCATTTTTATGTTGGCGGATGCCGTTTGTGTTCCACAAACAAATTTTTAAACAGTTCATGGCTTGTTAGTACAGCTTGCAATAACATCGATTGCATTCTAAGAATTTCCTGCATCATATTACACATTGTGTTCGTAAAATTATTAACTGTTTGCACTAATGTTTTCATGTTTTTTTCTAGACGACTTAAATTAGAAACTGGAGTTTCATCATTACTTGGCGAAGCTCATTGGCATATGGTTTGATTTTAGGACGATAACATAACATCTTAACATCTTCCAAAAAAGCTATAATTTCTTCTGGGTCCACGCATGAGTCTATGCCCTTGATTACTACCTGAAAACCTTTACTGCTCTTCAGTTGATATGTATAAAAGTTTTTATTAAGAGATTCAAATCCTGTATCCAATTACTTTTCAAAAATCATCCTCGTGATTCACCGGTATTTTAGTCTCATTAATACTACCTCGCTTTATTGCAGCTACATAAAAGGAATTTTCACCTATCAACGAAATCAAACATTTTATAAACTCATATCGGGGGTGGCTTAGGCGATTTTATGACTTTTGGTGCGTCAGAAGATTAATTCTCTAGAATCGCAAAACGGTTTTGTGTATTTTTTCTATCAAAAGATGGTAATTTTTAGGCCCAAGCAACAGCAACAGGGCTGCGACCCCGTTAAGGAACGTGTCCATAACATCTTGAACTTCAGGTTTTTGACAACTTTTTACTAGATGGTTTTCCATTTTGTCTGTGTTTGAGTTCATGGTATCATTTCTTACTAAAATTGTTTTTGCTGTCTCGGCAATACTTGCGGGCTCAGCAACACATGCAGGCTCGGCAGCACTTGTCACCAGAGATAGTTTAATATTTTTTAATGTATCACTATCCACAGTTTTTGTAAACACCGAGGGTGAAAGAGAATAATTACCTTAGACGTTAGGTAGTTAATATTGTTTTGTTGCAAATATTGCGTTTTATGAAATTCTAAAATTTATTAAAATTTTTCCACTTTTGTGAACAAAATCAAAAGTACTTATGGGTAAAAACATATGAAATCAACCAATGAGTTGACCGTACCGATTTCGAATTGGATGAAATTTGGTACGAAGGGAAAGTTAAACATAATAATAGCGTTTGCCAACTTTCAGTGTCTTAGCTCTCCTACTTTCAGAATTATGGCCATTCCAAGTTGGAAGAAATCAATAAAAATGCACTCAGATGCCTTAACACAATTTTTAATATCTCGAAAAGTATTCATTGTACGTTAATAATAAAGGGCTCATTTTACAGACAAAAACATGCGCCATTCCAAAAAATATTTTTTTTTTTTAATTTTCAATCCAGGAAAAAAGGACTAAAATTTCCAAAGGATATATCTCGAAAATCAATATTTTTAAAAATTTCAAAAAAATATATGTTAATTCTTATTATGTCTGCCAAATTTCAATGTGGAGTCTTTATTACAACATGAGTTATTAAGAAAAAAAGGTGACAAATTACAAAAAGAAGGACAAATCAAATGTAACGGAACTTTTTCGACTTTTTAACCTAGGCGAAATATTTATTGCCTGTTCACACAAAAATGTACAAATATTTTATGACCTGTGGCCGGCTTATTGGCAGTAGCAAATTCAGTCCCTATTTAAAAAACATTTTATGACCCGTAGTTCACGCAAATTTTCCAATTCAAGAAAAGCAAGGCGTTTATTTTTTTACCTGAAATCTATTTTTTTGTACCAAAAAAAAAAAAAAAACAGTATAAATAGTTCAGAGACTCTAAGTTAAACTTCAGTTGAATACTAGATTTCATAAGTGCTAAACGTCAAAGTGTTATAGTGTTAAAGTGACTTGATCGTTTGAAAAGGCAAAAAAAACAGACTAAATATTTAAATAAATTATAATTATTGTCAATACAAAAAAGTCGTGGACAATTCATTCGGTTGTGGTATTTAAATGAAAAATATGCCGTTCAATTCAACATTTTGCTGTAATACTTTTAAAAAATCCGGTCACACTGGGTGCAATAAAAGTTTAAGACAAGTCCAAGAATGGATGCTACAGTATACTAAGGATAAAAACATTACGATCAAATAAAATTTGTGGGACATGTAGAATAAAACTTTCGCATGTGAAGAATTCTAATAAATCTAATTTGGAAGAAGGTTCAGACATAAACGAAAATGTAGATACTTTCGATGACATTGCGTCAGGCACGGAAGAAGTTGCTATTTCAAAATTAAACCAATCTTTACCGTATCTGGAACAATCTCCGATAAAAAAGAAGAAGTTACATGAAAAACGGTATAGAGATGCAAAATTCAGGAAAATAAGTGATTCGATTCAAGACAAAATTTTCCACGGTTCAGCACAATCAACTTCGCATGTGTGCCCACAATCCGAAATAATAGAACAATTAAAAGAAAAGTTTAAAACATTAACAAAAAATAGTGAGAAAATCCAACTGCTAACAATTTTACCAAAAAGCTGGACAATACATTGAGGAAGAATTCCTGGTTACAAACTATATCGCGCGAAAAGTTAAGCATTTGGTTGCCTAACGCAAAACTGGGAAGTCAAATTTCACCAGTGACAAGCAGTTTAGTAAAATCATTTTATGAATCCGATGACGTCAGCAGGTGTATGCCCGGACAGAAAGATTTCGTGTCTGTTTTTGAAAATGGACTTTTGCTTGGAAACTTAAGAGAAATGTACGCCTTATTCAAGGAACGACATGATGGAATAGAAATAGGTATTTCCAAGTTTTGCCAACTTCGTGCGAGGAATATAATTCTAGCAAATGCGAGTGGATCTCATAACGTATGTGTTTGTACAAAGCATCAAAATGTGAAGCTGATGATTGATGCTATAAATTTAAAAAAATTAACTGCTGGTGTTCCGAATTATCAGCTTGAATGTTACAAAGATTGTTTGAAACAAATGACATGCATTCCATCTTCTTCAAAGTGTCACCTACGTAAATGTAACAAGTGTTCAGGAATTGAAAATTTAAAAGCAAAACTAAATCAATTACTAGAGCAAAATTATATAGATGAAATAACATATAAACAATGGGTTAGTGTAGATAGGGATTATTCGGAGACCAAGATTGGCCAAGCCGACGTTTTTGTTACCTCATTCATTTATTACAAAACTGCAGGCAGCATATCTGAGCGAAAGAAAATCAAATTTGGAAGAAAATGAGTATATAGCAGTTTGCGATTTTTCAGAAAATGCTTCTTTTACTATTCAGGATGCAGTCCAGGGATTTCACTGGAACAACTCTCAGGCCACTTTATACCCAATTGCTATTTATTTTAAATCAGATGGAAAAACACAACATACAAACTTCATAATAATATCTGATTGTCTTGTACACGATTCTGTAGCTGTTCACCTGTTCCATCCCCACCTGAATGTATTTTTGAGAAAAAAGTTTAAAACAACCCCGAAGAAAATCACGTATTTTTCAGACTTTATCAATTTATGTTATCATATGGAAGATTTTGGATGTAATGCTGAGTGGCATTTTTTTGCAACAAGCCATGGAAAAGGCCCAAGTGACGGTGCCTGCAAAATCTTTTGAACTGTAATTTCGAGTTTTTAACTCTAAAAGACCACGAAGAAGTCGCACGGTTCCTTCAAATTCGTTTTAAAGATTTGCGTACTATTCCTGGAACTCAAAAGCTGCATTCTATTGAACCTGTAGATAAAAAAATTAAAGTCAAGCGTTACTCGGCAGATGCAGATTTTTTAATAGGAATCCTTCAGAAATAAATAAATATGTTGTAATAAAGTGTTTAATAATGATAATACATTATGTTGTACTTTTTATTAAAGGTTTAGCAATGGAGAAAAAGAGTTTAAGCAAAGAAAAGTCGAAAAAGTTCCGTTACATTTGAGTTGTCCTTCTTTTTGAAATTTGTCACCTTTTTGTATTTTGGTACATTTCATGAAATACATAAACCTTCGCCTGCTTTTTTCTTAATAACTCATGTTGTAATAAAGACTCCACATTGAAATTTGGCAGACTTGTACAAAACATAATAAGAATTAACATATATTTTTTTGAAATTTTTAAAAATATTGATTTTCGAGATATATCCTTTGGAAATTTTAGTCCTTTTTTATTTACATTATCCTTGATCGAAAATTAAAAAAAAATAATTTTTTGGAATGGCGCATGTTTTTGTCTGTAAAATGAGCCCTTTATTATTAACGTACAATGAATACTTTTCGAGATATTAAAAATTGTGTTAAGGCATCTGAGTGCATTTTTATTGATTTTTCCCAAATTGGAATGGCCATAATTCTGAAAGTTGGAAGGCTATATGTCTGAAAGTTGGCAAATATTATTGTGCCGATCCATAGATCATGTGTACAAAATCTTATCAAATTTGGAGGTGCTGATGTCAGAAATGTTAATATTTTCGGTTGATTTCATATGTTTTTACCCTTATGTAAGATGAGCTAACTCACTGTTTATTGTTGATGTGTTTTGTTTAAACTTTGATGTTGTTACAAGTAGAACTGTTGCTTATATGTAAGTCTTTTACGTTTAACAGTTTTATTTGGTTTAATATCTGTAGTTTTTCTAAAATCTTTATGGATGAAGCTTCCTGATGATCTGGCCTAAGCAACCAGTGAAATGCGCATAGGAATAGCTTATCCCATCAACAATAAATTTCAAGTGTTTTTATCAATAATAAAAACTGGGAATTAAGCACGAATAACAAAATCTTTTGAAATTAGTACTTAACAGATTTTAATTATTTACTTGATTTATTTGCATTTTCGTTTTTTAAACGTCTAGGAAATTTGAAGACTAGCTGCATTTTCCAATTTTTTATGAATTGTTTAAAAACAAAAATTTCGAAAATTTGATAAAAAAAATTTTTTTCCAAAATAAAAAAATGTTTATTAATAAGTTTTGACTTTCTTAAAGGAAATTTTATTGCGGATTTTTTTTAGCTTTTTTAATAAGCTAAAGCGTTTTTGAGTTACTTGAACATATGTTGTGCAACCTCCTGCATTTTTGAAATAACGGTATATCTCGAAAACCAGAGCTAACCTAAAAAACAGCTAGCACCATTGGATTCAGCTTGTCTAAAAAAAGTGTCAATTTCTATCACAGTGTTATTTATGCATATGTTGTTTATGTTTATGAACATAAGAAAGTGTTCCCAAATTGGCACGGCTGCCGTAAATGCGTTGAGGCTATTACATATAATTATTAAAAAAAAATTTGAATCAAACTTTAAAGGATTACAAAGGATATATTTTTACAATGACTTTTTTATTTTTGTTCAAGGAAACTGAAATACATATTGTTACGAAAGTAACTTTAGTTAAGACTTAGTTCTAATTTTTAGTTAAGAATTAGTTGTATTTATTGGTTAAATTCTATTTACTAGTTCTTGTAGTAATTTAATTAGTTTACATTGTTATTAAAATTTGTTATCATTATACATACTTCAACCCCAATGTGCAGAGTACTCTAGAAAAAGTTGATGTTAAAAAGTCTGTTAAAAAAAGCTATAGTTTAAGTGATGCGACTACTTAACCATAGATGTCGCTAGTTATTACTTTTTAACTGTTAAGTTTAAAATACATAACATAGTCAATGTATTAGTCGTTAACATCAAATAGTAAAAGCTCAAACATACCAGAAACATTCTTAGGTATTACTTTGTAACTGTTAAGTTTAAAATGCATAACATAGCCTATGTATTAGTCGTTAACATCAAATAGTAAAAGCTCAAACATACCAGAAACATTCTGGAGCTTTCTAGATAAATGTTATTGAGTATAAATAATTGCGAAATGACGTTGCCAAATCAGTTTTAGTTTAAACTTTCAAGTGTGTGGATCACATAGTGAGCAAATTACGGTTGTTAAAGTGACTAAGTACTAAATAAAGGTGTGTAAATTTGTAAACAGTAGCAAAAGTGTTGTGTTTATTTGTTTTATTTGAATTGCAATAAAAGAACTCGAAACGGTTTATTATAATGGAAATAAACCAAAGCGTTATTGAAAGGCAGTAACGTAACAATATTTTAATAAAATATAATGGGAAGGCCTACTTCCCAATAAGCTGGTACCGATTTTGCTAAAACCTATTAAATATTAATATTAAACAAAATTATTTAAAATAAACATTGTATCAAAGAAATTTTGGGAATACATAATTTTAATTTAAAACATTTTGTTCATGCTTACTTCCCAATTTTTATTTTTGATAAAAACACTGAACTTTGTTGTTGATGGGATAAGCCATTCCTATGCGCATTTCACTGGTTGCTTAGGCCAGATCGTCAGGAAACTTCATCCATAAAAATTTTAGAAAAACTAAAGATTTAAATCTGTTAAACATATAAGAATTATAATATAAATGTGAATTAAAAATTCCCAAATACATACTCTAAAAACTTTCAAAAAATCTCTTACAAATCCCCCAAGCTCTGAATTTATTTTTTAATTCCCCTATTTCTGAAATTAAATCCCTAATTGGCGTACTTTTTTGACAAAGGCAGTCGTAAATTTGTTTTAAATTTACTTTTTTAAGTCTTAATTATAACAGAAAACAACGAAATATATTCGCAGCATGAAATAAACCCACAAAAAACAAATAAAATAACCCCCAAATGTGGGGCCTTGTTTCATGAGCAATAAAACACAATTTTTTAAAATAAAATAAACCCCCAACGAAATGAAATAACGGCCCAAACAGAAATGAAAGGAACACCTAATTTTTGGGGGCTTATTTCATATAATACAATTAATTGTTTTTTGTTTAAAGAATCGCGCTATAGATAGCATGGTTGGGACTTCGGCTGGACACAAGTATTTCTGATTCTATGTTATAAAAATATCGACTTTGCGCCCTGAGCTTAACTCAGCGAAGCCGGTGTTTCTTATACTATAGAGGAAAAAATCCTTGCGCCTTAAAACTTTTTCGTGATGAATTTAAAAATAAAAACACCCAAAAAAAATATATACAGGCTTGTGATGGAAATCGATTTTGAAAACGAAACGATTTAAAACAGAAAATATCGTTTTCAGTTTCTTTTAAAATGGATTTTAAAATACATATTCCTTTTATTTTCAGTCTTTATTCTTTTAAATTTTAAATTATATACGCTAACTGAAGTGTATTTTGAACGAAAACGTAAGACTAGAAATCAAAAATGGATTTTAAAATCCCTCGAATTCATCACACCTTTTAAAAACGTTCGTTTTCAAATGGATCGATTTTCATCAAATACCGGATAATCATTTTTTGGGGATTTATTTCATATTTTGGGCGGTTATTTCTTGCCACCATAATCGAAATATTATGAATATTAATTGTTTTACTATTTTTCTTTTTCAGATTAGCGACATTCATCAATTTTATACTAGAAATCACGACTTGCTGCTCGACCTGGACATGGAATACAAAATGGGTATAACGAACGGGGTTCATACTAGAATAAGTTTATGTAGTTTTCCTTTATATTTTATTTTTTTACTCAAATTTATAAATATATTGTATATATCTAAATAATTATATTTTTAAGATAAATAGTATTGTAAATCAAATATATACATATATTTCACTTTTATTATACAATGTGCCTTACATTAACCATTTGGTTTATTTTCTTTCACGCCCCAAAACCTCTACCGTTCGTTTGTAGTCGAAACAGCTGACCGAACGAATTTTCATTTGGTATTATGGAGCATTTTGGATTAAAAGCACCATCGTGAATTTTACTAATTTGTTTTATTTGCAGTAATACATTTCTATCATCCGGCACTTTGAATTTGAAAATTGCTATTTACAAATCTCTATCTCTATATGCGTATAAATCGCGTCAACCGATTTCGACCAAACTTATACACAAGGTAGATTTTGGGACCTATGTCGTTTTTGATGGTGGCATGTCATGTCACTTTTTAGTGTGTTATAATCAATTGGTTTTTGGTTCAATTATAGTCAAGCTCTAGGACGAAATATTTAACAAAATAAAAAATTCATAATTTGGGATAGTATCAAAATCCCGATTTTTTTTTTTTTAATCTCGAATTTCGGAATTATAAACCTCGAAAATTCAGTGATGCATATTGATTTTTTTTTTTTGATTTGGGCTAAATTAAATATTTAAAAGGTCCAAAATAGTAGTATAAATATGGGGTTTCTGTATATGATTTTTCCTCCCTACGTGATTCCCATAAGGAGGAATTTTTAAATTTCAATTTCCTCCCTACGTGTTTTCCCATAAGGAGGCATTTTTTCTTCCCATAGGGAGGAATTTTTAAATTGAAATGTTACTTTAAACTTCGATATTCTAGATTAATTTTTCAACTTTTTTTTTTTGCTCCAATGGATTTTTCCATTAGGAGGAATTTTAAATATAAACGAAATAAAAAATTTTTGAGTAATTTTAAATAAAAAAAGAGAATTATATAAAGTTGATTATATTTTCTTCAATGAAGAGAAATTTAAAAATGTGTACAAATAAATTGTTTGAGTATTTTAAAATAAGATAGAGTAATGTGTAAAATATTTAGAATGTGCAGCACATGTAAGTATAGAGATTAACTCAATTTGAAAGTTTGCCATTAATATAAAAAGGCTTAGGGAGTATATTCCACATCCTTATTCTAATTGCCACTTTAAAGGAAACTTAATAAAAATGGTAAGCATTTCGTACATAATAAAGGTATATATAATTATTTATTATGTTTTTTGTTTGTTTTCAGATGTATAAAAAAATTGTGAATATTGCCCAAGGTATTAAGCCCGACTATATTAGAATAGATGATATACCTTTAAACCAGCCTTTGAAAATTGTGAATTTTGAATGGAAAGAAACACAGTATGGTCTAAAAGTCATTGCCAATTTAGATGACAATAAATGGTTTTATCTGCCCAATAGAATGATGAAATTTTTAAACAAGGAGGATCCATACTTAACTCAAATGAATGATAAAGTTTGGACAATTATTTACAAAGGGCGTCAATTACCAAATGGACCTGCAATATTCGATTTAAATTATACCTAAACTCTGAAAAAAAATCCTTACAATAAAGATAAATATAATAAAAGAAAAACAAGATTTTTTTTTTAATTTTTATTACTTTTATTTAAAATAATTTTACATATAAAAATTTAAAATTTAATTTCCAAAAAATAAGAATCGTCGTCCTCCAAAAATTGTTTTATCAAGTCGGGAATCTCCTCCTTCGCGTTGTCGGGGATCTCTTCCTTCATTTTCATCTCTGCGGGATTTGGTTTTAGAAATTTTGATTTATTGGCACTAAAATTATGCACTCGCATAAAGTGCCTTTTTTTGTTATATTTATTTGCAAACGTTAAATGTTTGCAAAATTCGCAACTGATTTTAACACTTTTCATTTTTTAATTAAATAAAAATATTAAAAAATCTATTGAAAATACCTCGTAAAACATATATTTATTTACTTATAAACTTTTTTTATTTTCGTATATATATTTAATGTTAATCAAAGCATATTTTGAAAACTGATCTATGATTATTGAACTTTTAAGAACATTCTGGTAAAAAGTAAATATACAATTGTTATTGTGGAAATTAAAAGTCAATAAACTTTTCGTTATGCTAAAAAGTGCAATCGTATGCATTTTTAAAGTTTAAACATTAACCTTGAATGTTTGCTTCATATTAAATTATGAGTTAATAAACTTTTCATAAGTGAAAAAATGTAATAGCATGCATTTTTTAAGTTAAATAATTAACCTTGAATGTTTGCTTCACATTAAATTATGAGTTAATGAACTTTTTTAAACGTAATAATGCATTTACAAATAGATTTGGCTACATACGATATATACATATTGTTACGAAAGTTAAATTATCTAAGAATTATTTATAGTTATAGTTATAAGTTATCTTGTATGTTACAGTTTTATGTTACTTAAAATTGTCATGTATAATTTTCAACACAACTGTTATTTTAAAAATAATTCCTATATAAATTTCCCAGTAATTTCTAGAAATGGTTATATAACATAATAAATAGTTTTTACGGGAAGGTTCAGGAAAAATCTAGAAATAATTATGAAATATAAAAAGGGGTGACTCATGTAAAATTAGTTTAGTCTGTTTTGAAAAACGGTTCTGTTCGTAACTAACAATTGTGAACAAAATAATTAATTTCAATAAAGTTTTTTAAGTTGAATAAGTGTGAGTTTTTATTCGGATTTGCAATTAAAAGAACTCAAACGCGTTAATTAAAGGAAAAACGTTACAATTGGTGTCAGAAGTGAAATTGCAATAAAAAAAAACAAAAAAAAAAAAAAATTAAATTAAAATAAAATAAATAAACAAATAAAAAAAAAAAAAAAAAAACTACAAACAACAATGAAATTCGATGAGCTAAAAGTTGAACAGCTGAAGAAAGAGCTGGGCAAGTTGGATCTGCCGACTGCCGGAAATAAAGCTGAGTTGCAGAAAAAATTAATCGATGAATTCAAGCGACGCAACATTGACACCGTAACTTATGAATTCGAAGAAAAAGAAGAAATGGAAGAAGGATGGAGAAAATGGAAAAAATGTCGGCAGAGAATTCTAAAAAAATGGAAGAAAATTTAAAAGCTATCTTAGCCGAAATTCAAGAAAATTCTAGAGTTACAAACGAGAAACTTCAGGCTACTAATGAAAAACTTGAGAAGCTTCAAGAGATTTCTACTGTTATAAACGAAAGAGTAGACGATATGGAAATAGAATTGTCTGATGTAAAAACACAAGTCACTGATGTAAAAACTCAAGTCACTGATGTAAAAACACAAGTCACGGTTTTTGATGGAAAACTTCATCATCTGGAAGAAAGAGTAAATAGTCTTCAGTGCCAAGAGGGAGTGGTGCGAGTTTTTCCAGAAGTCTCGAATAGAATAAGAGCTCCAAGTTTTGACGGCAGTTCACCATTTAGTGTTTTTAAGTTCTAGTTTGACACAGTTGCCAACAAAAATGCATGGAACAATGAAGAAAAAGCCATAGAGCTGATTCTGGCTTTAAAAGGATCTGCGGCTGAAATTCTAGAAAGTGTACCAGTAAGTTGCAGAAACAATTACGATGACATTATGGTAGCACTGCAACGAAAGTATGGTGGTGAACACAGAAAATAAATATTCAGAATGGAATTACGGGGAAGAGTACAAAAGGCAAACGAGACGCTACAGGATTTCGCATTAGAGATTGAGCGCTTGGTGCAGCTTACCTATCCAGGTGAAAGTAATCCATTGCTAGATCATTTTAAGACCGAGGCATTTGTAAACGGTATACGGGATGCTGATGTGAAACTAGCGGTATGTGCATCACAGAAGCCATCATTTGCCGAAACGGTATCATTTGCCCTAGCCCAAGAAACCGCAAGAATAATTTCAAGGCCGCAAGCGTATAAGGTGCGAAAACTTGATTTTGCCGCTGAAGAAGAAAGAGATATTGTAAAGGACATAAAGGAGGCAGTGATGCAAGCTTTAAACGAGAAGCAAGGTAAAAACAAAGTAAAATGTTATAATTGCGGTAAGATTGGCCATATTCAGCGAAACTGCAAAGCACCTAGAAGACGATCAAGATCTTCTTCGCCACCAGGAAACAATCAGCGTGCTAATCAACACACATCACAAGAGTCACCTTTAAACTAAAAATAGCTAGCACCTCGGGGCATGGGCTAGCTTCCACATCTGAGGGCCCCACAATCTCTATATCAGTAGTGCAAAGGAGCAACAGGAATCTTACTGCTTATGGTTACATTAATGGTCAGAAACGCATTCTTACTGTGGACACTGGGGCATCACATTCTATAATAAGGCCCGATTTAATACAAAAATCAATCCAACCACTGAGCGGGGTAAGTCTGCGAACAGCTACAGGCGAGTCTGCCACTGTTTATGGAAAAGTAAAAGCACAATTAAGTATGGCCAATGCAATCGCCCATCACGTATTTATTGTGGCTGATATTGTAGACGAGGTAATCATTGGCGCAGATTTCATGATTGAACATGGTATTCAATTGGATATGGGTCAGCGAATTATGTATTGGCGTGATGTGGAGATACCCCTTGAAGTTGGATACGAAACCACGGCCCATGTAAGACAGCTAATCGCCCTTCAACGTGAAAAACTGCCACCCAAATCAGAAACCTTAGTATGGGCGCGAATGGAGGGAGATTGTGAGGACAACAGTTTTTGGGTGGTAGAGCCAGCAGAAGTTAAAGAAGATATCGTAACAGCGCATGCCCTCGTAAAACCCAGCAACAATCTAGTTCCCGTGAGAGTATTAAATTTATCCAGCATTGAAAAAGTCCTTACGCAGAACTTCAAAATTGGACAATGTACTTCAACAGAAGCAATAATTAATTGCGAGCAGCATCAAGGCGCAGCCAGGAGAATTGGCAGCGACCACGAGTCACTAGAGGAACGTGTGCGAAAATGGACCGAAAAGCTAACACCGCCTTGCAAAAATAAGGCCAAACAACTACTAGGAAAATATGCCTCTGCATTCGCTTTGAAAAGTCAAAACCAAGGCAGAACGTCAATCGTGAAACACGAAATCAACACAGGCGAAGCTAAGCCAATAAAACAGGCGCCAAGAAGCATTCCTCTAGCAAAGCGAAATGAAGTAAAAGAGCTGGTTAGCGAGATGGAAAAGAACGGAGTTATTAAACCATCATCAAGTCCGTGGAGCTCACCAGTGGTTTTGGTGAAAAAGAAAGATGGAAGTACCAGATTCTGCGTAGATTACAGAAAACTGAATGACGTCACGAAAAAAGATAGTTATCCATTGCCTAGAATTGATGATACCCTGGACACGTTAGCCGGAACGGAATGGTTTTCTACATTGGATTTGCAGAGCGGTTATTGGCAAGTGGAAATTTCGGAAAACGATAAGGAGAAAACTGCGTTTAGCGCAAGTGATGGCTTATGGCAGTTTAATGTGATGCCATTTGGACTCTGCAATGCTCCGGCTACATTCGAGCGTTTAATGGAGCAGGTGTTAAAAGGTCTTCACCGAAAGACATGTTTGGTGTACCTTGACGACATTATTGTAATGGGGAAAACGTTTGATGAACACCTGAAAAACCTAGAGGAGGTGATGAAACGTATATCAATGGCAGGACTGAAACTAAATGCGAAGAAATGCTCACTGTTCCAGAAGGAAGTAAAATACCTGGGACATCGTGTAACCTCCAAAGGCATCTCAACGGATGATGATAAAATAAAGGCTGTAATGGATTGGCCTCGCCCGAAAAATATTCATGAATTACGCAGTTTTCTAGGCTTATGTACATACTACAGGCGCTTTGTACCAAACTTTGCAAATATTGCTGCAAGTTTACACGAATTGACTAAAAAGGCGCAAAAATACATCTGGAGTGAAGCACAGGAAACAGGATTTCAGAAACTGAAGGAATTGTTGTGCTCAGCACCAATTTTGGCTTACCCCATTACTGGAGAGAAATTTGTGCTTGATACCGATGCGAGCGGATACGGAGTTGGAGGTGTGCTTTCCCAAGTGGTCAATGGTGTAGAGCGAGTCGTGGGCTATTACAGCCGAATACTTTCGAAGCCGTTACTGCGTAACGCGAAGGGAGCTCCTGGCAGTACTAGAGTGTGTAAAACATTTTCACAAGTATTTGTATGGTCAACATTTTGAGTTAAGAACGGACCATTCTGCACTCAGGTGGTTGCTGCAATTCAAGAATCCGGAAGGTCAGATAGCTCGCTGGATTGAGCGCCTACAAAGTTATGATTTTACCATTGAGCACAGAAAAGGTGGAAAACATGGCAACGCGGATGCTCTATCAAGACGACCGTGCAAACTGGAATGCAAGCATTGTGTAAAGGCTGAAGGAAAGGAATACAACTGTGAAGTTCGCCTACTGCATATAGAGTCCAACGAAGACTGGTCAATGGCACAGAAAGCTGACCCTATATTAGAGAAAATCATGAAGGCCAAAGAAGAAGGCAGAAAGCCGAATCGAAACGAAATATCATCTGAAAGTCCGCTAACAAAAGCATACTGGGCCCTATGGAACAGCCTACAGTTGATAAATGGCTACCTGTACCGAGCATGGAAAAGTGCCGATGGAAAATCAGTTCGTAACCTCATTGTGGTGCCATCGTCAAAAGTACATGAAGTTCTAAATGAATTCCATAATGGTCCAAGTGGTGGCCATCTTGGCATTTGAGCGAATCGCAATGGATATAGCCGGACCTTTTCCTGTGAGTGATGCCGGCAACCGTTATGTGTTAGTAGTTATCGATTACTTTAGTAAATGGCCAGAGGTGTATGCCATCCCAAATCAAGAAGCTTGAACCGTTGTGGACGTATTTTTGAATAACTGGGTGTGCCGTTACGGAGTTCCTATAGAATTACACTCCGACCAAGGCAGAAATTTTGAATCTGGTGTGTTCAAAGAAATGTGTGAATAATACGGAATAAGAAAAACTAGAACAACTCCTTTGCATCCACAATCCGATGGTATGGTCGAAAGATTTAACCGCACACTAGAGGAGCACTTGCGTAAAGTAGTTAGCACACATCAGAAAGACTGGGATGAACACATTCCGAAGTTTTTGTTGGCATATAAATCAGCTGTTCTCAACTCCACCTCTCGTACACCTGCCAAAATTGTCTTTGGAACGGAGCTCAGACTACCTGGAGATCTAGAATTTGGTGTTAAGCCTCGACCAACAGATGACAACAATGAAGGCTCTACCTCACAGGAACAAGATGACCTTAATGAACTTCATGAGTTCGTGCGAAGTCGGATTAAGCTGTCCAGTGACAAGATGAAAGCCAGATACGATCGAGCGGCAAATTCGGAAGGTTTCAAAGAGGGCCAGTTGGTTTTACTTTTTAATCCGCAACGAAAGAAAGGACTATCTCCATAGCTGCAGACTCATTCTCTGTATAGCCGGCCTTCGGCCGGGCGCAAGGATTTTCTCCTTTATGGTCTAACAAAAACCGGTTTCGCTAAGTAAAGCTTCGAAAAACTGCCTTGTTTCCGAACAAGGCCGACTACGCAGAGAAGCTTTAGTTAGCGAAGCCGGTGTTTGTTATACCATAGAGGAGAAAATCCTTGCGCCCGGCCGAAGGCCGGCTATACAGAGAAGCTTTAGTTAACGAAGCCGGTCTTTGTTATACCATAGAGGAGAAAATCCTTGCGCCCAGCCGAAGGCCGGCGATACAGAGAAGCTTTAGTTAGCGAAGCCAGTATTTGTTATACCATAGAAGAGAAAATCCTTATTTTCGATATATATGTATATATTTAATATATACACCCAGAGAAAAAGCTACAAAACCATTTTTAAAAAAATTCTACCGATATAATGTTTAATTTAACCAAATCATTGTCGCCGACAACCATATAATGGTTAAATTAGTTTCTTGAAAAATAGTTTTGTTGTTTGCAACCATAATAAAACATGGTTTTCTCTGCTATGTAAGATTATGGTAGAATTTTAAAAATAGCCCATTTTTTGGGCCATTTTTCATACAACCTTTTTGGGTGATTTTTCATTATGAAATTTAAAAAATTTTAAAACGAAAAATCACCCAACAATAACGATAAATAGCCCAAAATTTTTGGGCCATTTTTCATATGAAATCAGGCCCAATTTTACATGCAATTTTTTTGGGCGATTTTTCATTTTTTTTTTTTTTTTTGGGCGATTTTTCTTTGGGCGATATTTCCTACAGCCGTCTGAATAATATTACGCGTTCTATCAATTTCTATAACACTATCAAATTCACAGTATACTAAGCACATTATTGCTTCAACAATTGGTTTTCCGAAACGCCCTTCAATACGAATAGTTCCCTGGTTTATTAAGTTACCGCAATTGGAATTATTATTATGATCTGGTGTTAAGTCGAAAGCAAGTAAGAAATATCCGTTATCAAAAAGTTCTTTAGTTATTTGATGACCTTTATCGAAATGATGAATTCCAGTTCCTTTAAATAGTGTTTGATAACCACGAGTACTTATTATTCCTCCGTTATTGTAGTTAAGTTCAATTGGTTGTGCAGGAAATTGTACTCCATTAACAACCAAATTAAATCTTTGTAAATTAAAATGTTGAAAGTTAAATGGATTTTCTTTTTTCTCTCCAGTATATGCTTTATTAGACACCATTCCAAAAATTAAAAAATTTGGTAATTGTCCTAGTATAACGTTATCTAAAGTAAATGAGTGATTTCCAGGGTGTATTGTAAATGTTTTTATTTCCACTCTTTTATAAGGACAAATAGCATTTCTTGATTGTAATACATTATGATGAGCCATTAGAATATTATGATTAATAGTAAGATGGTTAATATATAAATTAGCTTCATGAATTTTAATATAAGATTCATTTTTATCGCCACCTTCTAAAATGTAAAGTTCCGGTTTTTCCAAATTTAATGTTACCTTTAGATCAACATTATTAAGCAAGTATTTTTGTTGGTTAAATACATCAACATGAAGTTTTCCAAAAAGCTCTACTCTTTTTCCATCCTTAAATAGTTTTTTTCTCTTGTCTAAACCAGGATTTTCTTTATCAACTAATGAATTTATTTTATTTGTATCAATAGCCCAGCCACATGATTCAAGATGCGTTGATCTAGCATCGTTTCCATAATTTAACAATTTTTTCTATATAAGCCCTATAGTGATAGTTATTGTCAGGTTGTGATACATTTTTGTTGTTAAGGTGTACAATACAATTTCTAAACAAAGAGTGCAATAAGTTATTAACAACTCCTCCGTTTCCTTTTAATTCAATGACTAGTCGAAGATAAATACTGTTCAGATCTCGATATGTTTCACCATTGCCTAGTGATACAAATTCAATTGTGCTCGAATTATCTAGTGAGGCAATTGGATTGTAGCATATTTCTTCGGTTTTAACAACGCTGGTTTGAATTGGAGGAGATGCAAACAAATCCAACTCACTCTTCATACATTCTATAAATCCTGACATTTCCAATTCCCAAACATATCCTTAAAGTTCTTTCCTCTACAACGTTTTGATTTAATCTGTTGCTTTTGCTTTAAACGTTTAAGTTTTATACGTCGACCTTTACCTTTCTGCATTGTTTTCATTTTATCAATAGTAGCTTCTTTTATATTTTGTATGACTTTTTTTCCTTTATTTAGTAATATTTCTTTTATTGGCTTTGTTCCAATTTCTTCTAATATTTCTTTTCCGATATCTAATGATTTATTCTTTAATATATTCATCCCCGTTTTAAATAAGGACTTTAGATGTGAAAATACAGCCGAAAATATGGATCCAATACCACGACCATATTGTAAAATTCTTGGTGCGTGATATATTTCACCAATATTTTGCATATTTTCTCCAGACTGATTATTATAATAACTTGTATAAATCGCATCCATGGTTGTAATAAAAATGAATAATTTTGTTTTCTTACACAACTATTTTATATACATTTTTTTTTTAAGTGTAGAGTACAATAAACGGGAATTAAATTATTAATGTTTATCTCTTCTCCTTCATCGTTTCGAATCATTATGGAAATATCATTTATATTATAGGCTTCAAGAGGAAAATATTTAATTCTATTGAAATGAATATAGTTCTTTAATGTTGTTACTGAAAATATTTTTAAACATTTAATTTTTTTACTACCAACATTCCGAGGTTTTATTATATCAGTATAAATAAATATGTTTTCACTTATATCAGACGATTCAAATTTATTAATAAACTGATTTATGTTGTCAGAGAATTTGTTCAAAGATTTTTCCAAAATATAATTTGTTGATGATAAAATGGGTTCTTTTTCATTATTTGATGATTCTGGACTTTTTATATTTACGCTACGAGTATCTTTTTCTCTTGATGATAAAATTGGATCTTTTTCATTATTTGATGGTTCTGAGCTTTTTGTATTTACGTTTCGAGTGTCTTTTTCTCTCATAGTTATATTAGATTGGGGCTTATCAATGTTTCATGTATTTAAAAATTTTGAAGTTTTATTTATATTTTTTAGTTTCAGGGCGTCAGATGTTTCCATAAGTTCTTTAAATTTTGTTTTTATTTCATCATATTCATTATTAGTGTCAATTTTCAATGTTTTTACAGATTGATTATTTAAATTTGAAATGTTGCGTTTTTTACGTTTAAGTATATTTTGATTCATATTTAGTTGTTTATTCGCTATCGAGAAGGATATATCTGATAATCCGACTTCCCACTCGTCACTCATGCTAAGAGATTGCTTTAATAAATTTGTAAAAGTACTTGAGGTGTTTTTATATAAATTTACTGAATCATTACTTAATAAAGTAACATAAATACTATTTTCCTCTGTGCTTGATGCCATATTTATTAGAAATGTTAAATATTATAAGTTGTGTGTTATACATATATGAACAATTTAGTTTATCAACTAAAATCTGTTTGATTAATCCATGAATTGTATTCTTTTCCGAAACCCAACCATTTTACAAATAGTTTTTCGCCTCTACGTTTTAAGACTTTTTCAACTAAAAAGATGTTAGGCACTTTAGTTTTTAATAACTCCTCTTGATAAAATCCACCTTTAATTAAATTTCCATTAAAATCTTTTAGCTGGTATGTGACAGGGTTTGTTGCATTTATTTTATTAACTTTAAAAACTTCTGAAGACCAATTTGGTGTATAGCCCTTTTCAAAAACATTTTTATATTTGCTTATGCGAACAAAATCGTTAATATTGAATTTTCCATTTTTAAAAACTTTTAAATTATTATACACAGTTCTTAAAATTTTTTTTTCATTTCGCTTGTTAACTGAATTAGGTTTCATCTTTATACTTCGATGATAAGATGAATTATATTCTTTCAACAGTTTATCTAATACATCTATCCAGTTATAGTTTCCTTGCATACTAAATTGTTTCCACATTTTATTTTTTAAAGTTCTATTAAATCGTTCAACTATTGACGCTTTTAAATTTGAATAGGTATGATAATGATTAATATTTAGCTCTTTCATAAGAGTTTTGAAATATGTGTTATATAATTCTTTTCCTTGGTCTGAATGCAGGTTTTTAGGAGCTTTGTTACTGTTTAAATTTACAATACTTTTAAATGATTTTGAAACCTCAAATCCTGTTTTAGTTTTTAATGGCACAGCGTAGGCATACTTTGAAAAAACATCAATTACAGTAAGCATATACTTGAAACCTTTATTAAATTTTGCATATGTTAACATCTCCACCAAGTCTATTTGCCAAGTATCTAAAATTCCCTTTTGAATAAACCTACGTCGCTTAAAGTTTTTTCTAGCTTGACTGTGAATTTCGTCAATAAGATTTTTTTACTCATATTAATTAAAATATTCTTCCTTTTTAATTCATTAACAAATGGTTTTTAAGAGTGCAAACATGTTTCATCAGTTTATATATCCATTTACAATGATGGTTTGTGGTCCCTCAGGCTGTGGGAAATCTACTTTTATTAAAAATATTATAAAAAATCAAAATATAATATCTAAAGATATAGACCGAATCATATGGTGTTATTCTGAAATAAATGCACTTCCAAATATAGAAAATGTTGAGTTTGTTAAAGGAATTCCAGAGTCTTTTAATACGAATGACGAAGAATCTACTTTAATAATATTGGATGATTTAATCCCTGTGTCAATTGGTCCAACAGACTGGTCCTGGGAGTTGTGAAAATAGAACAGGTACAAAAAGAAAAAACTCATGACCAGTGAAAGGAGAACCAATCATGAAACCGGTTTATGAAGAACAAAAAGGTAGATAAAGTAATAAATTACAGTACAGTCTTCACCGTTGGTTTGATACATTTTTTGGGGACTTTCTAAAATTTGGCTCTTGAATTTAATTCTAGGACTTATTTTATTGAAATATTACTTCATCGTATTGAAATAATACTAAATTTTAGTAACTGTCACTAAACACGTCCATTGAGAATAGATTTGTGACTGGTCCAATGGTGTCAATTGACCCCCTCCAATGACAACCCCATGTAAAAGTGATAGGTCTTATTCATAGATAGTGTTCAAACTAGAACCGATCTCTACGACCAAAGACCTATCACGGGACTACTTTGGTGTCAGTTAGCTTCCCTCTAGGGATGCTTGAATCATCAAATAAGAAAGTTTGTGAACTATTTACAAAAGGATCTCATCATAGAAACTTAAGCGTAATTTTAGTTACACAAAATATGTTTCATAAAGGGTCTTATTCGCGAGATATATCATTAAACTCCAAATATATAGTTATGTTTAAAAACCCAAGAGATAAGACACAATTCCAACATCTAGCTCGTCAAGTATATCCAGAAAACTCAAAATCTTTAGTAGATGTATATAATCATTGTACAGAACAGGCTCATGGTTATTTAATAGTTGATCTTACTCAAGAAACGCTTTAAGATTTAGATGAAATATTTTTAATACAGATTACTATATATATGCAAATATAAACAATGACTTCAAATCTAAAGTTACTGAAGGAGAACAAACATATTCTCTATGTTCTTAAAAAAGCGGATCACAAACTACGAAATGCAATTTTGAAAAATGTTGACAATGTTGTTATCAAAACTTTAAATGAAATTATTTTAAATATTATAAACAGAAATCATAAAATAAACAAAAATGTGTTTGAAAAACTAAAACCATATAAAAATACTTTGAGGAAAGTTTGATCATCACAAACCTCTATGCGTCAAAAGAGGAAACATCTTATTCAAAAGGGAGGATTTTTACCCATTATTATTACATCAATATTAAGTGGAGTCATTGGAAAAATATTAGAAAATGTCAAATAAATTATCAAAACTTATAGTTCTACATCCATCAACTTACGAAAAATTTAAAGTTAAACATTCTGATTCAGATTTTTTACATCGGAAACTCTTGCCAATATATGGTTCACATACACTGAAGGATATAAACAAATGGTATTATATTAAACAAGAACTTGCTAAATATTTAATTGGATCCCAACGATCATCTAATCAGAATAAAATATCAACAATGCATAATTTGCGCGATAATGAAACTCAAACGAAAAAGGTCTATAAAAAGCAAATTGAAACGCAAACAATTACACCTCAGTCGAGTAGTATAGCACTGCAAACAGATTTGAATTTGCCTGAAAATATTTACACAAATAATGATGACCAGAACGAAATGGATACAACAATACAAAAATTTAATCCTTCTTCTGCATCTTCCGTAGCTAAGCGTCTTAAAAGCTTTTCGGAAAAAGGAACTCCAAAAATTAGAATATTATCCAAAACTGATAACTATTCAAATATGAAACAATCAACTTTACCTTATCAATATTCTCCTCGTGTTAAAGAAATCGAAATAAATTAGATTACGATACTGAAAATGTATTATGGCAAAATATTTAAGAAAATAAAACTCTTTTTTGTTTAAAATATATGTATATAAAAATGTTTTATTTTTAATTTAAAATAATATTTACATGAAAAAATGTTTCTTTAGTATTCAATTTCCATTAAATATTCATCATCATTATCTTTTTGAAACTGATCTTTATAATTAATTAAATCTACGTTTACTTTCATTAAGTAGTCATCATCTTCATCAAATTTTAAAAATTGTTGCTTGTAGTGACCCCAAGCAAGAGTATTAACATTATTATCACAAATATATCTCTTATTATCTAAATAACTTAATGATATTTTATTAATTAAGGAGGTTTATAACACATGTAGTTTTAACTTAAAAATATACATATTTCCATAATAAATTTGTTTGTTAAATAAACAATTTTTATAATCAGATAGACTTAAACTGTTACATATGCTACTCTTGACACCCTTAGCCTTTTTAATTTCCTGCATATCTGCTGTTTAAAAGCATACATTTTTGCTCTCAAACCTACAAATTCTTTCATAATAATTCCATTATTTTCGTCTTTCATCATCCCTAAGACTTTTTTTTATTTTTTTTTTGGTATTCCAAATTTATTATTTGTTTCATACTCTGATGTATCAAACTTTAAATCAATGTCGTTAATTATATCTTTATAGAAGTCATCCGTTTCAAATGTATAAATAAATGAATCTGTGTCCATATAATTTAATTCTACTTTAGTTTTATATTTTGGTTATATGTAATCGTAATGAAAATCATACATTTTCCATTTCGAAAGTTCTAAGATTGTAAAACCTAAGTAAATTGGCTTATTGTAAAATGAAAAAGATTTATTTAGTTCAACTGCTACCATGTTTTCTTCAAATATACTTACAGAATGAAATTCTGGCTTAGCAATAAGAGAACGAGCTCCAAGTCTCTTACCAACATTTTCCCAATTATTAGCGATTTTTATATTTTTACGTTTATCAACGTTTTCCATTGTTTTTCCGTATACTGCATTGTTTAATAATTTGAAGAAATTTTTCTCAAAAGTGTTTTTTGCGTTAGTTCTATGAAAATTATTTAGTGAAATATATTTTTTTAACCAATAAGACTGTTTAAATTTTAATATTCTATGAATTTTAGTTAGCTTCAAACCATGTTTTAAACATTGCTGTAAGTTTTTATAATAAATTACATACTCCGATTTGTTATTTAAATCGACAAGTAACTTTTTTTCTTTAGAATCTGGTGGCGTTTTGTTTTCACTACAAAAAGGTAAATTATTGTGAGTATCATGGATTTCTGTTGGATATACTAAATCAACTTCTAAAATATATCCAATATCTGAATCATTTGGTATTGAGTCTAAAGAAAAAATAATCAATGTTTTGTACCCACTCAAAATTACCTTCTGGTAGAGCTTCAGACATTGCCCAACCATATAAATTATTTGCGTCTAAATACATTAAGTATTTAGAAGGTAGGCTTTGATCATAATCTGGCAAATATTTATTGTTATCAATAGAATGCCTTTGAGAGCATTGAACTATTCCTCCTCTAATACCCTTTTGAAGAAAGGATATCATTTCTAGATCAGTAAGCAAATCTAACTTAATATTTGTTAATTTAAGCATAGCATCCCATGACAATCCTGGAGCTGTGAAATAATGGCATGGGTCTAAATTATAAATATCTTTACAAACAATCCTAAAATTCTCAAATACATCTGCTAACAATAAAACATCAGTTTTAAGGTATAACATTAAATAGTCTTCCAAAGTTTCACATTGAAATGTACTCCAAACCATTTTAGCATGAATGTAGTCTGCTTCAGAACAATGTGTATTATTTAACTTATTAAAGAACTCTTCTTTGCTTGGTAAATGTTTTTCTGTAAGTTTCGCAACAGAATTCATCAAATTATATGGAAAAACTCATTTCTTACAAGTAAATTAAACTAAGTTTCATCATCTACACAAAAAGATTTCACTATTTTCAATTCATGTTTAGTTAAATTCTTAACGAGATTGTCTAAGCTTGAGGGCATAAATCTATAGGAGTCTAAAAATCGTATTTCAATATTATCAGTGCTATCGCCTTTTATAGACTTAGACAGTGATATATATAGCTCCTTATTAAGTGGAATAATATTTATAGGACCATCATCAATATTATTTAGCTCTTTAATAAATAAATGACAGTCATAGGCCGAAAAATTGTGAAAAATAACAGGGAAAAATTTTGGTATTTTATAATTAATATTGCAATTGTTATGAGCTGGTCCTCTATACTTTCCACTTAAATGACAATGACCTTTTACTTTAATGTCATTTGTATTAGCTTGAGAGCAAATATGACAAACATTATTGTTTTCAAAATTTAAATTTTCCTGTTCTGTTAAGGGTGTCATTGGAACAATTTTAGTGAGAAAATTATTACTTAAATATTTTATATCTAGTACTAAATTTTCTATAAAGAGCTTGGCGGAATTAAGCCCTTTAAATATTCTTAATCTATTTAAATTATCATTGAAATTACACTTAATGAAATATGAAAATGCATAGGGGATATGCTTATCAATCAAAGTTGTTGATGAAGTATCCCCTTTCGGAATGCACGTTTGAATGTTTTCAAAAATGCATTCCGAATCAGCATATATCACAAATGGAACTTCAATGGAGTTATTGAAATTCTTAAATTTTAATGCTGACTCACTTTCCTTTGGAGCATAGGCGATTTTTCTGTTACAGTGTTGTTGGTGATTATTTAATTTATCCTTTTGGTAAAAATGCTGCAGACAGTCATCGCATACAAAAATTTTGCCTTTATGCTTCGTTGTTTGCAATCTGATTAATCTGCAAAAAGAAAAATAAAGATTTTAATAACACAAAATTAAAACGGTTGTCAATTATAAACTTACCTTGAAATATTTTTTATCCACATAAAGTGGGAATTAACTCCATTTTTCTCCTGTAGGAACATAAGGGAAATGTATTTGGATTTTTTCCCTTTAGTTTTGTAATAGGGTCCAACAACTAAATCTTTTTCGTCATGATACCCAAAAACATTAATACTTATCAGAAGGTTGTTTTCTTCAAAAATGGCTATGTCTTTTATTTTTATTCCCTTAAAATTTAAGGTATAACCATTTATGGCAATTATTTTTTCCTCAATCTTAACATTATACATAAATGGTAGATTGGCGTTATTTTGTCTAAAGTCAGCTATTGCTGATATAACAGCCCATTTAAAACAAAACTCATCTCTGTTTTTAATGTTGAGGCAAGCTTTTTTTAACATTCGTTTTCTGGGAAGTTGTATGAAACTTGAGCCTTTCATTGGTTGGTACTTGTTTAAATTGACATCCACTTTTAATATTTCAATAAGAGTCCAACCACTATCCCTTTCTTGAAACTCCTCCATTTTTTGTAACACTTTATCAATTTTGTTATTGAAAATGACATCAAAATCTTCAATACAAATATTTCTTCCATTTTGGTTTGGAAGGTTTTTAATTCTGTGGATATATTTTCTCCTTCTTTAATGTTGGGCTTTATATAAAACCCTTAAAGTTCCATATTGAATTTCAATATGACATGGAGTCTTAAGAACTTCTCCACTTCCGACTTCATTACAGCGGCAGCTTCTTTTAAAAATATTTCCGGAATAATATTTTTTTTATTCATATTTTCATATGAAAGAATTATTATTTTATTTTTAAAGGCACTTGTCACTTGTTTCACTTTTCCTATTTGATTTTTTGAAGATGAAGACGCATGCGTTTTTTCATGAAATTTTAAGTCCATTTCTTTTTCAAAAACTTTTTTGCACTCACTACATTTAATTATACCGGCCATGTTTATAGTTTCAAAAATACTTGATAGCTGTTTAATAAAATATGTAATAATTATTATAAATAATTAAATAAAATACGTTTGAAAAGTTCATTAATTCATAGCTTAATTTTAAGCCAACATTCAAGGTTAATTCTTAAACTTAAAAACTGCTACGATTGCATTTTTTCACTTATGAAAAGTTTATTAACTCATAATTTAATATGAAGCAAACATTCAAGGTTAATGTTTAAACTTAAAAATGCATACGATTGCACTTTTTAGCATAACGAAAAGTTTATTGACTTTTAATTTCCACAAAATGTTCTTAAAAGTTCAATAATCATAGATCAGTTTTCAAAATATGCTTTGATTAACATTAAATATATATACCAAAATAAAAAAAGTTTATAAGTAAATAAATATATGTTTTACGAGGTATTTTCAATAGATTTTTTAATATTTTTATTTAATTAAAAAATGAAAAGTGTTAAAATCAGTTGCGAATTTTGCAAACATTTAACGTTTGCAAATAAATATAACAAAAAAAGGCACTTTATGCGAGTGCATAATTTTAGTGCCAATAAATCAAAATTTCTAAATCCAAATCCCGCAGAGATGAAAATGAAAGAAGAGATCCCCGACAACGCGAAGGAGGAGATTCCCGACTTCATAAAACAATTTTTGGAGGACGACGATTCTTATTTTTTGGAAATTAAATTTTAAATTTTTATATGTAAAATTATTTTAAATAAAAGTAATAAAAATTAAAAAAATCTTGTTTTTCTTTTATTATATTTATCTTTATTGTAAGGATTTTTTTTCAGAGTTTAGGTATAATTTAAATCGAATATTGCAGGTCCATTTGGTAATTGACGCCCCTTGTAAATAATTGTCCAAACTTTATCATTCATTTGAGTTAAGTATGGATCCTCCTTGTTTAAAAATTTCATCATTCTATTGGGGAGATAAAACCATTTATTGTCATCTTAATTGGCAATGACTTTTAGACCATACTGTGTTTCTTTCCATTCAAAATTCACAATTTTCAAAGGCTGGTTTAAAGGTATATCATCTATTCTAATATACTCGGGCTTAATACCTTGGGCAATATTCACAATTTTTTTATACATCTAAAAACAAACAAAAAACATAATAAATAATTAAATATACCTTTATTATGTACGAAATGCTTACCATTTTTATTAAGTTTCCTTTAAAGTGGCAATTAGAATAAGGATGTGGAATATACTCCCTAAGCCTTTTTATATTAATGGCAAACTTTCAAATTGAGTTAATCTCTATACTTACATGTGCTGCATATTCTAAATATTTTACACATTACTCTATCTTATTTTAAAATACTCAAACAATTTATTTGTACACATTTTTAAATTTCTCTTCATTGAAGAAAATATAATCAACTTTATATAATTCTCTTTTTTTATTTAAAATTACTCAAAAATTTTTTATTTCGTTTATATTTAAAATTCCTCCTAATGGAAAAATCCATTGGAGCAAAAAAAAAAAAAAAAAGTTGAAAAATTAATCTAGAATATCTAAGTTTAAAGTAACATTTCAATTTAACAATTCCTCCCTATGGGAAGAAAAAATTCCTCCTTATGGGAAAACACGTAGGGAGGAAATTGAAATTTAAAAATTCCTCCTTATGGGAATCACGTGGGGAGGAAAAATCATATACAGAAACCCCATATTTATACTTCTCAAAATACCTTTGAAAGGGCCTAACAATATATAATATACTTGATTATTATGTTAAATAAAATCAATAGTTATACATGGTAATATAGTGAATATCGCAATTGTTGTTCTAAAGAGAGTCAACTCGAAATTTTTAATTTTTGCAAGAAAAAAATCTTAGTTCAATTCTTCTAGTATTTTCTCAAAAAATACAATTGTTTCTCCCCTTTGTAGTATAAAGCTCGATTCACCCATGCGTTTGTTCGGACAAAATTTTTTTATATTGAGTTTGACGTTTTACTTTTGAGAGAGAGAGAAATGATTTTGTTCGGAACATTTTTTCTTGAATTGGTTTAATTTTAATTCTTGTGCCGAACAAAATGAACTGAGATGCCACTTTTTTTCAATTTGTACATAAAAGTTGAATTGAGCTGCCACATATTAAATTTTTCGTTTTGTGCTGTTAAAGAAAATATTGCCCTGAAACTTATTGAGGAAATAAAAAAAAACAAGGAAGAGAATGTATTTATGATATGGGCAATTGTTTATATAAAAATACTTACTTAAAACCAAGGACCGGAAATTACGAACGGAAAACACAAAATTAAATTTTATTTTTTAAATAAAAAATTTGTGTGTGTAAAAAAAAGAATATTGGTTTTCTGTGTTTAAAATTTAAACGAAAAAAGAAAAAAAAATTCTTTGAAAACAAAATTTATAATTTCAAAAAAAAGCGAAAACTTTTTTTGTAAAAAAAAAACAAATAAAAATTTTTAAAAAACTTTTTGTTTTTGTTGAAAAATATTTCTTAAAACTTTTTTTTTTAGAAATTTTATTTCCATGTATGACCCCATTTACATCTATGCAATTAACGCCGAGTATTTTTCTATTTTCTTTTAAAGTACAAAGTTTCTACGAAACTCTTTTCACATTTACATTTACATTTTTTTCAATCATTTTTTCAACTTTTTCAACCCCGTTTTCTTCCCAACACCTCTTGCTAACAAACAAAAAGTTGCATGCGAAAGTTGCGGCGTTAATTGCATAATGTAAATATGGTCTATGTATTTTTAAAAAATGTAATATCCCAGCTAGAATAGGCTGTTAGTTAGACGATTATTAGAAGTTTCAACATGAAAAAAACGCGTGATGCCCCTTTTTAGGTAGCTCAGTTATGCGGCTGAGCATTTCACGAGTTGTAAAATAATCCCTACATGAGCCTCATACGACTCTTGGCATGCTTTTTAAAAGACTCGCTAGATAATCTCTACATACATCACAAACGATTCCCTTTGCGATTAATATAAGCATTATAGAAGAATCTCTCATACGAAACAGCACGTGTAACAGTTTCTCCCGTGCTAGCAATCGTCTACAATTAAAAATGAGCTCGTCGACGATCAAAAACACTCTTTATGAGATTCCCAATAGACTCCTAAACGATTGAATATGCTAGCTGGGATGTATTTATGTATGTATGTTTTTTCAGAAACCTCTTCATAAATTTTATTTAAATTTTTTTTTAAGAATGAAATTTTTATGACAATGCTTAAATATAATTATTTTGTTTTTGTTTTTTTTTATGTTTTTAAAAAAACGTTTTATTTTAAAGACTTGATTTATTTATTTTTTTCGACGGCTTTTTTTTCAAAACTATTTTAGAAATTTTTTATTTTCTGTAAAATGTAGAATGTTTTAAACTTGCACAATAAATATTTTTTTAGAAACAAAATAAAAAAACATTTTCCGGTTCTTGCTTAAAACAAATTATATGGACAGAAATAGAAAAATATACTGGAATTGGTCGTAAGTAAATTTTAAATGGTAAATTTTTATATTTTTTAACATGGTTAGGTTAGGTTAAATGGGTAGCCGTCACGAAGACGACTCACTTGGGTCCTTATAGCGGTCCCTTTGTGATACCCCTAGCCAGTGACAAGGGCCAGCCAGTATCCACCAGACTATTCCCCAGAGGTCACCGCAGTCTCGAACCACCCCGATTCCCTGCAGAACAGGGAGATCGATTTCAGTCCCGCATTGGACAAATCGTCCAGACATGGCAATTCCGGTCTCCCAAAATGCCTCAACCTAACGCCCGCCAGACTGGGGCATTGACAGAGGAAGTGAAACACCGTCTCCTCCTCCTCCTCATCATGACAACTCCTGCAGTAGTCATTATACTCAAGACCCATCCTCCTAGCATGAGTCCCTATCACCCAGTGACCCGTGATAACCGATATCACTGTCCTTATCCGGTCCCTGCCGAGACCGAGTAGTACGCGCGTTTTCGCCGCGTCATAGCCAGGCCATAGAGTCCTGGCCATCAAACAGGTATGCTCGCCCTGCCATCTCCCCTGAGCCCTTCTGTACGACTCCCGTCTGATGAGAGTCCTGCAGCGGGCCATTGAAGTGCCAATTAGGCCGTCGACGAACATGTCGTCCAAGAGACAGCCTTGTTTGGCCAGACTGTCCGCAGTATGGTTGCCCAGGAGCCCACTGTGTCCTGGTACCCATGTCAGCGTTACACTGGAATGTTTCGCGATCTCATTTAGAGACATCCGGCATTCCACTGTCAACATAGATGTCGTAAAGACACCAGCCAGAGCTGCAATGGCAGCCTTGCTGTCCGTAAATATACATATATCCCTCGATATACGATAGTATTTCAGCCAGTTTGCCGCCCGCTTTATGGTAGAGATTTCCGCCTGCAGCACACTACTGCCATCTGGCAGCCTAAAAGAGACCCTGATGTCCAACTCTTCGATGAAGAAACCTCCACCCACTCTGTCGCCCATCCTGGAACCATCGGTGTAGACCCGCAGGGTCGGCTCCAGAGATCGCGTATTATCGAGCAGCTCATCATAGCTACCAGGATGAACCGTGAACAAAGCACCGAAAAAGGGTTCCGGAGTGCAATAGTCCAGCCCCGCCAGGTCGTATGACGCGTGAAGCGTGACCCTGGCATGACCATAGTTTTTTAACATAATGTTTATCAATTATTGTAGGAAGTGAATGTTAATTATTTATAAATTTATAAATGAAGGAGCATCTCAGGAACAAGTGTGTGGAAAACACCGTTTGTTCTTCTTTTCTGAAATATTCTTCTAACTGCTATTCTTTTTACTTTCACCCTTTTTTGATAAATTTGCAAAGTAAATGGGTTTTATGCAATTCAATTAAAAATAATAAAATAAATTTTCTTCTTTCGTCCATTTTCACACACTTTTATAAAAAAATCTAATAGATTGGTAACTCTGCTGCCACTTTGTATAATCCAAGGCGAATTTATTACAGGTGGTCTTAAAAGCCCTGCTGATATTAGCTAAAATCACTGTTGGATGTCAAAATTTTGTTTATTCTCTTTTATATTCTTTGTTTCTGTTTTGTTTTATTTCTGTATTTGACATTGTACAATAATTTTACAAAAACAAATTGCTTGTGGTTTTTGTACGAGTTGTACTTGTTGTAGTACCGAGATTACCTGGGATGAATTCGCCTTGGTATAATCGTTTAAATCTGTAAACCATATGGTAGCTTTGTTTGTCCGGACAAATTTTCCGAGATGGGTGAATCGTTCTGCAGAACACTCTCTGTAAACAAATTATTGTCCGGTCAAAAATATTGTTCGGAACGCATGGGTGAATCGAGCTTTACGTAGCAAGTAAGCGTCACAAGCAGCGTTCGAACAAATCCGCTGATTTTTACATTTAATTTTTTTTTACTTGTGGTTATGCCGCACAGAAATATGTCCATATATTTTTCTTATACAATAGATTAAGCCATAGACAAAAAATCTCGTAAATAAAAGTAGCGTTTGAAACAGTTAGAAAATACAAGTGAAATATTTATTAAACGATTTTGAAAATAGATGTTCACAGTGCCATCAAACATTAAAACGTGCCACAAATAGGCCAATTGTGCCACATTTTGCATCATTTTATCTCAGAGGAAAAACCCCTTACGCAAAAAGTGCATATCAAGCGGGTAAAAAAGTACTTTTTGATCAACACCACTTAAACTGCAAAATTTTAAAATTTATGTATATGTTTATTTATTTTTATAAATTAAAAATTTTGTTTTTATGAATTTCTATAACTACAGTGGCATGTCGTTATAAAAATGCATTTTGAAAGTCGGGGCATAAAAGTGGGGAAAACAGGGAATTTTTGCAACTTTTTAATTTCGCTCATTTAAGCCTGGTACTCAGTTCAACATTTCACGTGAAATGCTGTCAAAAAGCATATGAAAAAAACTTGTGCGGAATATCTATGAAATAATGTTGATAGAGTAGTACTCTGTTCATTTTGTGAAAAAGTTCCGAAATGTTTCTGGCAACATTCTTTACAACTGCGAAATAATGTAAGCTGCATTTATTTCACGTGGAATTTCAAGCAAAACAAAAAAATATGAGCTGATTATTTAAAAAGAAATAAAAAATTAATATAACACAACCGGTTACAGTTTTTTATCCATATTTACTTTCTTTTTATTAAATTTTTTATTAAAAAAATAAATCTTAGTAACCTAGCGTTTCCACATGCAAGTACAAGTTCGAAAAACTCAATACACTCACACTTTTTCACTAACATTCACACCATTTTTGTTCATTTAGCCAATCGGCTGTTTCCTCGATTTTTCGTTGATAATACGTATACACCACTTGCAAGTAATTACTTGCATGTGGAAACGCTGGGTAAAATACATGTGAGGTTTGTATATTTCGCAAAACAATGTCGCATACTTTACAGGAATAAAAACGTCAAATTGAACAAACTCGCAAGATAGGTAACATTGATACATGTCAAAATTTTCGTGTGAAATAATAAATGTTGCTCGATATTTTTCACAAATTTGAACAGAGTACTAGGCTTTAGACTGCAAAATCAGAAAAGTTTTTTATTTTTATGCTAACCTATCACCAGGGACATATTAAAGTTTAAAAAATTATCACCCCTATCGTGAATAACAAGTGGAATTTTTGTTCCCATGAAATTTTCATTCCCCTTGAAGGGAAAAAGCAATCGTGAATCTCATGTGAAAAATTTTTCACGCTATCAGTTCCAGTGAATGTAAAAAAAAGAAGAAAGATTAAAAAAAATTAAAAATCAATAAAATTATTGTTCAAAAATATTCAAGTATATATTTTAAAGAAAAGTTAAAATAATAAAGAAATATATTTAGTATTGGAGGGATAGTTTGGTAACAACGTTAGTTTTTTGCACTTTTTAAATTTAATGTAGTAAAATATTTTCTAAAATTCTACTGCCAAGTCAATCGAAAGTTTCACAAATCCGCAGGCAATCTACCTGTTGCTTTGCATTTTGTTGAGCAATACATCGGTTTGTGCCTTTTTAACTTTATTAACCCTTAATATTCGATATATAGGAGGAGCTCCTTACATACATGTTCTGCTCCCTAGCAAAAATAAAGTGAGAAAATCTAAGGGAAATGTGAACAAATTACGAGGGAAACCCTTTTTCACGATAAGGGGAATTTTTTCCCGTGAACATTTTTTCACGTTATTATTCTCCTTTGAAATACATTTTTTCATGGGAGTTGTTCATGATCGCAAATATGTGAAAAGGGGACAAATTACGAGGGAAAAGTTTTTCACGATAGGGGTTATTATCTTGAAGGGGCAAAAATCTGTAATTTTGCTACTTTCTTAAACAAATGCATAAATGCAGCAAACAAAAACAAAGTGTTTAAAGCAAGGAAGTGTTTTTATGATTACTAGGATCGCCCGGTGGTCGACATTCGACCACTGGACATTTACTTTCGAGAGTACCTGAGCGTTGTACAATAAAAACGTACTCATTTTAAGAGAACGGCAAAATGCACTATTAACCTATTTTTGTACGTATGTCTGCAAGATAAATTTAAACGCTTTTCAAACACTAATTCCAAAAATTTAAAAAAAAAATATATTGTGCATATACACGTATTTAATTTATAAGATTTTCATGAAATGTTACCAAAGTATAAAATAGAATCACAGATCTTCATTAATATTTAATAAAAAGTTTTCGACTTTTAT